>OY970835.1:24794100-25444100 GCA_963853835.1 Calendula officinalis | reverse complement strand
TGTAACAAAGGGCATCACCGCAGGATTGGTACATTGGCTTGTTGATAAAGGGTATGTTTTCATGTTTATGGTAAATTAGCGGTTTGAATGGGTCAAACATGAAACATGTCGACTTTTTGACTTTTTAACTGTGTATTCAGAATTTCAGAAGTGTAAACTTTAACAAATTACATTAAATGATGGCAAACTATAACAAATGGCAAAATGTAACAAAGTAATTGTATCGGTATCAAGTCGAATTTCGTGTCAGATAGAAATGTGACTCCTAAAATATCTTATCCAATTGTATATCTTAGATACCTATGAGGGATCTGACATTTGTGGTATTATCAATTATGTTACGTACAGAATAATAACTAATAATAATATGTAGGAAGCTCAAGCTTGATGAAAATGTAGCAAACATTTGGCCAGAGTTCGGTTCAAACGGAAAGGATCAAATAAAGGTTTTCCTGATCCCAGTTCTTTTATTTCCGGTTTTTGTAGGAGTCTTCCGATTTGCACTTTGAAATTGGTCATGATCAATATTCTTTAATACTTGAGTAAACAAATTCTGACTTTAATTATCTGATTATATAAGATTAAGTAATAAGTTTTAGATAAATGATATTATATTAGGGGGAAATGATCCCTGCAATGGAACCAATATGGTTAGACTCTGCAAAGTTCATTTCCCCATATGTATAGTCTACACGACCCGAAACCCAACATGAACCCGACACAAAAATAAACAGGTTTGGGTTGAGCCTAAACGAGTCCGAGTAAAAAAGAGGTTTCAACGCGTTTATAAATTGGGTCGGGTTCGGGTTGGCTGATGTAAAAACGGTCGACCCGTGTGTTCAATTTTATAATTTATTTTAAAATGATATAAATACTATAAAATCTCCTAAACCCCACTTAAAAGTTAAAACATCACTGAATATCTGTTTAACCTTTAATTTCCCCATGATTAGCATTTTATTTGGCTCAATTTTTTATTTCAATACCACCAATGTGTTCATACCTGCTAACCCAATTGAGCCACCAACATGTTAAGTTATATGTGTCATACGGGTCATATTTAGGTCAGTTTGGTTTAAATGTATCCGGGTTCAGTTGATTATCCAGACCTGAAATTATGAACATGTCAGGTTTGGATTGACTTATTGCCACCCCTAAGAAGGATATCAAGGACAATCTTTATATTTAAGGTTTCTTTTTCTCTTTCAGGTTAATCATGTACTTAATCATACTGCTGGTCTACACAATGCTCTTGGAGAAACTTACGGAAATAATCATACTTTATTATGTAATTGGGACGAGTGTCTAAAACGAATTGCTATGGTTGCACCCGAGACCGAACCTGGTCATGTAATGTTATATCATTCTCGATCATTTGGGTGGCTATGTGGTGGAATTATTGAGGTACCTTTTCATACATCTCTTTATGTTATTTTAGTTAATTTATTTGACATGCAAATTGAATTATCTATAAAAACAAACAAACTTAGATAGGGATCAAGATATAATGATTACTCAATTCTATTGCACACTTACATATTACACAGGATCAATAACTGAAGCTCAATAAAATTAGAGTCTGGTAGTTATAAACTCTAGTTTGGCTCATCATCTGTTTCGAGCTCGAATAAATTGATATCAAAGGAGTTGGATCAAATCAATACAAGTTCGACTTTTTTAGTATTTCATTAATGGGTACGTTCTTGAATGTGCAGTATGCATCAGGGAAGAAGTTCCAAGAAATTCTTGAGGAAGCTTTTGTTCTTCCACTTAACGTGGAAGGAGAATTTTATATAGGGATTCCTCTGGGTAAGATTACCCAAAAAGTCACTATCACAGCTCAACCATTTATAAAGATGAGGATATATATAACTCGTAACAAAGTTATATCAATTTCCTCTAATGCCATTAAAACTTTTTTCACATGTTATGAAAATTATACTCCCTCCGTCTCATTTTTATTGTCCACCTTACTATTTTAGTTTGTCCCAAAATAAGTGTCAATTTCAAATTACAACCAATCATATGAATTATTAGTGGGTAAATATGAGATTTTATTGGTGGACATTGCAAAAATTACATTTTCATAAAAATGTGCGTCTTTTGTCTAGTGGACAATAAATTTGGGACGGAGGTAGTAATAGATTGTTAAAGTGGGTCGGAAATTAAACTTGGTTATTATTTAGAGAAGGGGTGTGGTACCGTCATCCCCAGCGGTGTCACGATTGGGAATGATTTAAGGGGTATTTTATTTGTGTGGTGTGAGTAAGAGGTATTTTAATGGGTCCAATTAAATAAGGTGTTTTAGTTTAAGCGATGAGTGAAGATGTATTTATGAGTGTAAATGTGAAATGAAAAATGTCGATGTGACACTGAGGTGAGTGTTTGACTCAACCCACCACACCCGGCACTCTGCCGCATTTATTCTTTCAATTTCAAGTTATATAATTGTTCGATTTAGAGCACTCAATTTAACCCGTTTCTAAAGTTTTCACACCAGTAGAATGATTTTGTGGTTGAAATAAAGTTCAAGCCGCTTTAGTAGAACAGTATTTATTGATTACTATTTAAAGATTTTTATGTTTATACTTAGTAATTAAGATATTTAATATTCACACTCATTTCAGGTGTGGAATCTCGTCTAGCGACTGTTACGTTAGATGCAGACGAACGCAATAAGTTTGCCCATATATTCGAAAACACTCCCATGCTGTCTTCCAATTTCTCGATCAATGTCAGGATCGATTAACTATGAATTAGTTAATAAACACATTTAGATCTAATTGTTAATAGAAGTTACAGCGGATTAACACTATATCAATATGATTAAGAACAATGAATCTGTAAGAACAATATGCAATAATATTAAGAATACAGTTTCACAAAAAGCTTCAATGTATATTATTGATTAACAATACACACGTACGTTTACAATTCGTAAGGAACTATATATAATAGTCCTTGAAGCCTAACTATTTACCCTAGTTATTCTAGGACTTGATTTACATCGAATTATAAAAGATATACATTGAATAACATTCTATAACTAATTCTGCGAAGATCTCGGACTTGATTTTCTTCCAGATACACATACCAGTAGTAATTGCATTCACCAGTAGTAAATATGCATCGTCAGTAGTAACTCTGGTAATCAGTAGTAAGTCCAAAACCAACGTCAGTAGTAACTACTAATGATCAGTAGTATCTTCAATATGTGCATGATCAGTAGTAACTTAGTTATAGACTTCACCAGTATCAACTCATCAGTAGTAAGTGTTTCTGCTCCATCAGTAGTAATCATAGTCTTCATCAGTAATAACTATGATCAGTACTAACTGCAGCATCAGTAATAAGTTGATCTGTGATCTGCTCCAACAATCTCCCCCTAAACATATTGATTCTCTTTCAATCAATTAAGTTTCTTTTGTTCTTCTTCTTCCCTCTTTCTTTTTTCTAGGGTTCTTTGATTCTGTTGCTTTCTCTGTTCAATGATGTATTTGCTGTTTTTTTTTGTAAAATAAGTCAATTTATTCTGGAACATTACAGCATCATATGGTTTCATCATGGTGTTTGTGAATATCTGATACATGGTCTTTTCAGAATGTGGATATTCTTTTTCATACAAGTATAGCTCACATCTTTTGCTTGATCTTTCAAAGAAGTACATATTTGCAGTTGGGAGTACATTCCAAGCATATACATTTTCTGGATTTGTAAATAGTTCTGGGTAGTTATCTGGATAAAATGCAGCATCAATCATTCTTGTTAAATATCCAGCACCAGACTCTTTCCATGATTTCTTTGTCATCCTCGGTTTTCCAATGATCAGAATTTTGATTACATCACTTCTTGAACATGATCTAATCAATGGTAACCATCCAGTAAATCTTTGAACAACTTTGTCTTCCCTTATAATTTCTATTGCATTATTAGGCTAACTCTCCAATTGATGATTTGATTGTTTTGTATGGGAGCAACAGGTACTTCAAGAACAGGGATAATTTGTTCTCTTTTTGACTTCTTTTGAGCATTTTGTTCTTGAGTAATAGCCTTTCTTTTCTTGGTTTGGGGAGTTGAGGATTCACCAGTAGTTGATATACTACCAGTTTGAATTATTCTTGGACTTATGGGAACTAAGGCTTTTGATTTCTTTTCTTCTTCAGCTTCTTGTTCAGCCAGTTCTTTCTTCTTGGCAGTACAATATTTCTCTATGATTGTGATCATCTTCATTCTGCCAAAGGACTTTGCACTGTGCCCTTTTGTTTTTGGAAATTCAATCATATTTGTCTTCTATTCAAATACATCATCTGTTAATTCACTTTTTGTTATTTTGCATTCAGATACCAGATCTTCAAGACATTTTAGATGTTCTTCTTCAACTTTTCTAAGTCTTTTGAATTCTGCTTTTTGAGCTTCTAACTGCATATCTGTTATTTGAACATGTAAAGCTTCTTGAGATTTTTGAGTTTTCTTTTTCTTTTCTTCAAGAGCTTGATACATAGCTACTTTCTCTAAGTATCTCTTATGTTTCACCTTCCATCTTGATTGTTTATCAGCTCTGACAAGATTGATTTTGTTCACCATGTAGTGACCTAGTGCTCTGTTAGGGTAATCTTCATCATAAATTTCTTTACCCTTTCCAATACAAGCTGAAGGTGGAGGTGAAATATATTTCATATCAGGAATACCTCTGATTATTATTGATGGAGAGAATAATCTAAGTTCATTCTCTGAAAGAATCTTTGGATGTTGAGGAAGTGTGCATTCATCAACTTCAAACCAGTTCACATTATCATCAATGTCAGGTATGATAAGTTTTTGATCAGGTGTCGGTGGTTTGGTGATGACTTCAAAACGTTCCCTTTCAATTAGCTCTGGGATCTCTAGTTCTTCCTCTTCAGTAGTAACCAAGGTAGTTACTACTGGTGTGGCTTCGGGAGTTACTACTGATAGGTCATCAGTAGTGTTTGGTGCAATTGTTTCCTCTTCTTGATTTACTACTGCTATGATATCAGTAGTAGGAATTACTACTGATACTTCTTGTTGAGCTTGTTCTTCCATATGAGCAGTAGTAGTAGCCTTATCATCAATATTCATCGTTTCTAGGCCTTCATCATTAACCTGGCCTTCATCAACTTTTGTTTCTTTGAGATTGAGGAGAGAAGTTGTTGCTGCTGCAATTGATTCATCTATCATGCTTTGAATATTGTCCTTCTCCCCCTTAGTGAGCTCAACTGGCGGAGCATCACTATTATCAACCTTCTTTTTCAACTTTCTAATGAGTCTTGTTTGTTGAAGAAGCCTATGCTCATACATTCTCATTCTCTTGTTGATTGTATTAATATGCTTCTTCATAACTGACATGGTTTTCCCTTGATTTGTTAGATATTTCAGACAGTCTTGTACAATGGTTTCAAGGTTTTGCATCCTATCCGTCAATTGGTTTTGTTTAATACTGCCCTCACTCCATCTAGCAAGATCATCGGGCTCACTGACAGGTACATTGGCTTTAAGGTTTTCCATCCTTTCCGTCAATTCAATAGTTTCAGTTCTACCCTCATCACTTCTTGGTGATGATATGGGTTGTTTGGACACTCTCTTCTTCCTAGAAGAAGCAGCAGTGCCCCCCTTGAGGTTTCTTGGCACCGGGGTCCTCTTAGTAATTCCTCAAAAGAGTCATCACTTAGAGTTGCCGAGGTCTGGGTCTTAGTGATGTTCTCACTATCCTGTGCACCCACCTTTGGGGCATCAGTAGTGAGAGCCCTTTCCTCATGTCCTCTCTCCTCCTTGGAGTACAACTCTTGGAGCCTGGGGTTTGACTCAATTTGTCCCCTGGTGTCCTTTAAGGAAGATTTCTTCCTTTTATAGCTTTTCTGGATTGATTTGGTTAGAGGTCGGTCTTCTACAGAGTGAAGAGTAGCACTCTGCAGATTAATTTCATGTTCCTGGGACACATTCAGGACATCTAATTGAGTGGTTGATTGAGTGACTGTTTGGGGTAGTGTTTGGGCTGCATTTGGGGGTGATGGAGTGGGTTGAGGTTCAATTGGGGTTGTATCTTTGATTGAACCCTCTCCAAGATGTTGTTGAACTTTGATCATGTTAGGAAACAAAGGGGTTTCCTTGCCCGAAAATTTAAATTGTTTTCTCATATTAGAGAAAACTTTCTTGTTCAACTCAGGAGTTATAAAAATATTTTTAGGAGTTGACAAGTTTTGTAATTCACAATTTAAAATATGTTGAAGAAATCTGGGATACATTAAAAATTTTGAAGCACTAAGATTTCCCAACATACCTTCAAAAATCATATTTGAAAAATTAAATACTTGGTCTGTGCATAAACAAACAACAGCAGATGCTATTGATTTGTTAAACTCATTCCAGGTACTTCTTTTGGGAGAAATACAATGTTGAATGTTGTGTACAAGAAATTTCCATTGTGGGGAGAGAAGACCTTTTTGAAAAGTGACAATGTCAAGTCTTCCCTCATATCCCATTTTACTTAAAATTTCAACAATGTGTTCCTTAGGAAGAGTAAACATACCTGCATCATCATGTAGTTGCAGATGGTGTCGGATGGATTGTTCTGTTATAGTGACAGTTTTGCCATCCACGGTTGATTTGATCATTGACATAGTCGACCCTTCGGTTCGTTCAGCATTTGTCCAGAAATCAACCAAGTGTTGTTGATATGCTTTCGGATTTACAGTTAATGCAAACTTTATGTATGAGTTTTTCAAGAAATTTACGATTGGACGAAAATCTTTTGTTCCGTCTGGATTCTTTAGGAATGCACACATGTTGTGAAATTCTGAGTATTTGAGATTTGTTTGAACATCAAGAGATTGTAGAGTTGCCATTGTTGTCGATGTTATGATGTTTGATCGTTTGATTTGAGATAACAAGTATGAATTTTGTTACTGATGCAGGGTTTATGATCGTGAGTTAGGGTTTATCGAGAGGATTTAGCAAATCGAAGTGAGGATAATGCTAAACTAATCGACTTCTGCTATTTATATCTTACGATTTGTCCTGCAAAAAGACTAAAATGCCCTTCGAATCATAACACAACGGTTATTTTCATGGGGGTTAGGTTGGTAATTTGATAGTTTAAAGACCAGTAGTAAATTAGATGCCAGTAAGAAAACGTCAGTAGTATCTAAGAACGTCAGTAGTAACTAAGGATTTTGACATCAGTAGAGACTGTAGACATCAGTAGTAACTAATAAAATTTTAATACTGACCTAATTTACAAGACCAGTAGTATATGTGGATACCAGTAGTACTGACTTACCAGTAGTATTTGTGTATACCTAATACACACCAGTAGTAGTAACCTACCAGTAGTATTTTGTGCACACTCCTACATACCAGAAAAGTAGACCTACCAGTAGTAAAACACTTGTGAAAATTAATTTACAACAGAAAAAGACTTTTACACATGATTTTGAGTGAGAAATTAATTTATTAAAATCATTCCAATACTGCTAACCAAGAAGCTGAATCTTCCTACATCAAATGCTTTAGTAAAAAGATCTGCTAATTGATTGTCAGTATGAATTTTAACTACTTTGATTAACTTCTTTTCATTGCAGTCTCTTATAAAGTGAAATCTTATTTCAATGTGTTTAGTTTTAGAGTGTTTTACTGGATTGTTCACAATACTAATAGCACTTTGATTATCAATAAAAATGGGAGTTTTAAGGATAGAGATACCAAAGTCTAGCAGCTGGTTTTGAATCCAAAGTACTTGAGCACAACAAGCAGATGCAGCTACATACTCTGCTTCAGCAGTTGATGTTGATACATTTGTTTGTTTCTTGCATTGCCATGACACCAGTCTTGATCCAAAGAATTGACATCCACCAGTAGTGGACTTTCTATCTTGACATTCACCTCCATAGTCACTGTCTGTGTAGGCTATGAGTTCAAAGGGTGAATCATGTGGATACCATAGACCAAGTGATGGTTTGCCTTTCAAGTATCTGATTATTCTTTTGACAGCCTGCAAGTGTAGTTCTTTAGGTATTGCTTGATATCTTGCACACACACAAACACTATACATAATGTCAGGTCTTGATGCAGTTAAGTATATCAAAGAGCCTATCATTGATCTATATAAGTGTTCATCTACATCCTCCCCCTCAGCATCAGGATGTAGGTGTTTGTGTGTTTCCATTGGTGTACTTGCACTCTTGCAGTCTTTCATATCAAACTTCTCCAAGATGTCTTTAACATATTTTGATTGGTTTATCAAAATACCATCTGTTCTTTGATTGACTTGGAGTCCAAGGAAGAAGTTCATTGGACCCATGGAGCTCATCTTAAATTTGATTTGCATGAGATTTTCAAACTCTTTACATAATGAATCATTTGTTGATCCAAAAATGATATCATCTACATAGATTTGCACCAGTAGTATATCATTTTTGACCTTTCTTGTAAACAGAGTCTTGTCAATTGCTCCTCTTTTAAAATCATTCTTCAGTAAGTATGATGATAATGTATCATACCATGCTTTGGGTGCCTGATGTAGGCCATATAGAGCTTTATCTAGTTTGAATACATAGTCACCATGTTTTGGATCTTCAAAACCTGGAGGTTGGCATACATATACTTCTTCTTCAATTTTCTCATATAGGAAAGCACTCTTTACATCCATTTGATAGACTTTAAACTTCTTATATGAAGCATATGCTAAGAATATCCTAATTGCTTCAGTTCTAGCAACAGGGGCATATACTTCATCATAGTCTATTCCTTCTTCTTGAGTGTAATTTTGGGCTACAAGTCTGGCTTTGTTCTTGATCACTATACCTCTTTCATCTTTCTTGTTTCTGAAGATCCATCTTGTTCCAATGGCTCTTTTTCCTTTGGGTAGAGGTACAAGTGTCCAAACAGCTTGTAATTTGAATTGAAGGAGTTCTTCTTGCATTGCCTCAATCCAGTTTGAATCCTTCATTGCTTGTTGAATCTTCTTTGGTTCATCCTGAGACAGAAAACATTCAAACATACATTCATTAGCAATTAGACTTATATTACACATGTTTGCAGTTAGACTTTTATGCAATTTGCTTCTTGTCTGCATGCTTGAGTTCACATCACTAAGGACTTGATCCAAAGGATGATTCTTTTCAGTTCTGGTGCCATGAACTTTATCAACACATAGTTGGTTTTCAAGATTGGACTCATTTGTCTCAGGAGATTGTTCCTCTTGAGGTTCTTCATTGTCATTGATGTTTGGTTCATCATCATTTGCTGGTTCACTACTGGGATCAGTAGTATCTAAGTTATTACTGGGATCAGTAGTATTTGAATTACTAATGTCCTCATTATCTGATTCACTACTGCTTCCAGAATTTGAGTTATTATTGTCCTCAGTATTAACTGTGGGAGCAGTATCAACTACTATGTATCTCATTTCTTCTTGACCAGTATTAAAGGATGATGTTCCTTCCTTTTGAGAATGACAATTTGAATTACCTGCATTTAAATCAAAGTTAGTGTTAAAGGATTTGGTTAGATTGTCTATGTTAAATAGCCAATCTGGACCATTTCCTTGTTCATTGGGAATATTCTCATTAAAGGATACATTGATGCTTTCTTCAATAATCCTTAATCTTTTATTGAACACTCTGTATGATTTGCTTTGAGTAGAGTATCCCACAAAGATTCCATCATCAGCTTTGCAGTCAAACTTACCAATTTGTTCTCTTGTAATCAAAATAGTACAAGGACAACCAAATGATTTTAAAAAACTTATGGACGGTTTTCTTTTGTTAAAAAGTTCATATGGTGTTTTATGATGTGGCTTAACTATTAATACTCTGTTTTGTACATAACAGGCAGTATTAACAGCTTCAGCCCAAAATGTAATTGGTAACTTTGAATCTGCTAACATTGATCTTGCTGCTTCAATGATGGTTCTATTTCTTCTTTCAGCTACACCATTTTGTTGAGGAGTTCTAGGTGAGCTGTATTGCCTGTCAATACCTTTAAGATCACAAAAGTTAATTAAGTTAGCATTTTTAAATTCTGTGCCATTGTCACATCTTATGGCTTTGACTTTTTGATCAGCTGTGTTCTCCAGTTTAACAATTAAGTTCTTGATGAGTTCACTTGTTTCATCTTTTGTCCTGAGAAAGAAAACCCATGTATATCTGGAAAAGTCATCAGTAATAACAAGACAATATTGTTTCTTTCCAATACTCATTACATTTGTAGGTCCAAAAAGGTCCATATGTAAGAGTTGTAAAGGAACAGAAATAGAGTTTACAATTTTGGACTTATGAGAAGATTTATGTTGTTTACCTTTTAGGCATGCAACACAGTGATGATCACACATGAACTGTTTTTGAGGTAATCCAATTACCAAATTTTTTCTTACTAAATTGTTCATATTTTTAAAATTTGTGTGACACATCCTTCTATGCCGAAGTTATGATTCAGTAGTGTTTGCCTTGGATATAAAACAGTTGACCTCATTTGAAGAAATGAGTTCTCCCCCTATATCCAGACAATACACATTATTTCTCGTGGGAGTTCTCAAAACTACATATTTTTCATCTAAAACAAAATCAGGAGAAAGAATGATGCACTCAATATCTGTGAAAAGAATCTTGTTCTTTTTATCACATACTTGAGACACACTGACAAGATTGTATTTTAGCTCAGCTACATAAAATACATCATCAAAAGTAATTTTACCATTAGTAACTGTACCTCTGCCTGTAATCTTACCTCCCTTTGGGTTCTCACCAAAGGCCACAAATCCTCCATCAAATGACTTGAAATCCTTAAGAATTTACAGATTTCCAGTCATGTGCCTTGAGCATCCACTATCAATATGCCATGTTCTACCTTATTCAGGGATTTGAATGCTCTGCACAAGTAAGTAAAGGATTAGTTAAGTTTGGGAACCCAAGCTTTATATGTCTTGGGTTCATCCTTTGAGAAGTAAGATTTAGAAGATTTAATTTTAAACATTTGTGGTACCCATACATGTTTAGTACTGGTGTTTTGTTTTACTACTGCCCTTTTGGATTTGTTACTGGTGTCTGACCTTGGTCTATACCCATTATATTTAGATTTTGAATACTTTACTACTGATGGACCAGTAGTATTTGGGTATTTACCATATTTAGGATGACCAGTAGTGTTTTTAACATGTGGTTTGGCAGCAGTAGTATTTTTAAAATTAGGGTTTTTCCCAGTAGTGTTTTGGTACTGGTACCTAACAGCATTGTAATTAGGGTTATGATCAGTGGTAAACTTGTTAAAGTTTCTACTGGTGTTGGAAAAATTAAAATATTGTTTATTTTGATTTGTTTTTCCATTATTTTTGAAATAGTTGCTGTTCTTAGGACTTCCAACTCTTTTATTTTGCACAAACCTTGGTGCATTTCTTCCAAATTTTGGTGTTTCAGATTTTTGAGATTTTATTTTATTTACTACTGATGGATCAGTAGTATCTTTTAATTTTTGTGTTTTTGCTTTTTCCTTAGAGTTTTTAAATTCTTTGAACTCTTTGCAGTTAATTGGATTGAAGTGACAATCCTTTGCTAAATGGTTTACTTTGTTGCAAATAACACATCTCAATTTCTTATCCTTAGCACCTTCAGGTTTCCTTTGATCTAAGAGTTGATTTTTATTTCTTTCGTTTCCCCTTCTTAAAATTTTTGGTATATTTTCTGCATTATATTTAGGAGAGTCATCTCTGACTTTGTGCTGTGTGAAAGCTTGTATTTGATCATCATCAGAAGAATCATTTGATTCAGCTGTAATTGTGAATTCTATTTCAGATGTTTCATTATTAGATTCAGTTTGATTTTCAATTTTTAATTCATTTATGATTCTTTCTGAACTATCTTTAAGTGGAGGAATGAATTTATATGGAGGTGGTACAGCATGATATCCCACTCCATGCACAACTTTTTCAGTGGTTTGATTACTTGTTAATTCATTAACAATTTGTGAACTTCTTTCAAACTTTTTAATGGTTAATTTGTTTTGTTCTAATTCCATTTGAAATTCTTCTAGTTTGATCAAAGTTTCTTTTAATTTTAACTCAAGATGTTCTTTTTCATAAGTGGTTTGTAGCAATTCTTCTTTTATCTTTTGATCAGTTATTTTATAAATTTTAATTTGATTTTCAAGATCAGCTATACAACCATTATATTCAATTCTTCTATTTCTATTTAGAATCATCTCTTCAAGTGTTTCTTTATTAAGTTTTTCTGAATCTTTATAAGCTTTAATGCATTCAGGAGTGCAAGATTTAGAATGTACCTTAGCAGGAGAGTCAGTGAAAGCCATGAGAGCTTGATTCTGTGCATGCTCCTCTGCTTGAAAGCTCCAGTCATAACCTTGTCCTTGTTGTGAAACAAGAGCAGTTGAGTTTGATCTTTTGTCTGGCTGAGGACATTCTTTAGCAAAGTGCCCAAGGTTGTTACAGTTGTAACATTTGACTTTAGTCTTGTCAAATCCAGCCTTGTCACCTTTGTTGTAGTTAAGATTTGTTCTACCAGTCCTCTTTAAGAACCTTTTGGTTCTCAGGCTCAGCATAGTCATCTGCCATTTTAGATCCATTTCTTCAAGATCATCAGGATTCAATTGGTCCAAATCATCACTAATTAGTGCAGTATGCACATGACTAGTGAAGAAGGATTCTCTTGCAGCATCTTCACAATCTGCAGCCTTAGCAGTTTCCTGACCTGTTCCTGTACTAGACACAAAAGCAGCATTGTTTGAAGATAAATTAGGAGTTTTAGAACTTACCTCAGATTCAAACACTCTAAGCTCATTGTACAATTCATCCAGCTCCTTTTCTTCCAGGGCATCACCTTGTCTATATATGACTGTATACATAGACCATTCTTCTCCAAGAGATCTGAGAAATTTTCTGTTGACATCATCATTGTCTGGCTTCACACCAACTTGATTCAATTCACCAATGAGTTTGTTGAATCTATCAAAGGTTTGAGATAGGGATTCATTCTTTTGGCCTTTGAAATTTTCAAAGTCCTGTTTTAGTACAGACTTCATGTTTCTTTTGGTGCTTTTAGTGCCAACGAATCTCTTTTCCAATGCCTGCCACAACATCTTTGCATCATCATATTCAACAAAGAGATGTTGATAGTCATTAGGAATGGCTAGTAGAAGAGTGCTTAGAGCTTTGAGTTCGATTCCTCTGTCTTTCTTCTCCTTTTCACACTTGAGTTTGTCTGCTTCAGTTGCAGAACTAGTTGCTTGACCTTGAACGGTTTTGTTTCCTTCGACAACAACTTCCCACATGGAATAATCAGTAATAAGCATGTATTGCTTAATACGATTCTTCCACATTCCAAAGTTATTTGGAGTGAGTATAGGGATTTTATTAGCTTGAGTGCTTTCATTGTTATCAGTCATGATTAACAATATGTGTGTTTTTAAAGATTAAAACTTTTTGTTGTTCTTAAACTTCGTAGATCTAGAACCAATAAGCTCTGATACCACTTGTCAGGATCGATTAACTATGAATTAGTTAATAAACACCTTTAGATCTAATTGATAATAGAAGTTACAGCGGATTAACACTATATCAATATGATTAAGAAAAATGAATCTGTAAGAACAATATGCAATAATATTAAGAACACAGTTTCACAAAAAGCTTCAATGTATATTATTGATTAACAATACACACGTACGTTTACAATTCGTAAGGAACTATATATAATAGTCCTTGAAGCCTAACTATTTACCCTAGTTATTCTAGGACTTGATTTACATCGAATTATAAAAGATATACATTGAATAACATTCTATAACTAATTCTGCGAAGATCTCGGACTTGATTTTCTTCCAGATACGCATACCAGTAGTAATTGCATTCACCAGTAGTAAATATGCATCGTCAGTAGTAACTCTGGTAATCAGTAGTAAGTCCAAAACCAACGTCAGTAGTAACTACTAATGATCAGTAGTATCTTCAATATGTGCATGATCAGTAGTAACTTAGTTATAGACTTCACCAGTATCAACTCATCAGTAGTAAGTGTTTCTGCTCCATCAGTAGTAATCATAGTCTTCATCAGTAATAACTATGATCAGTACTAACTGCAGCATCAGTAATAAGTTGATCTGTGATCTGCTCCAACAATCAACATGCTTTCCAGCATTGTTACAACATCTAACATCCTCAATGTCCGCCGTGCCATAGTACCTTCCGGCAACGGACACTTGTCAGCTCGTGCATTGGCCCGCTACTATGCCGCCTTAGTGGAAGGCGGTGTGGTCCCGCCCCACCATTCTTCCTCCCTCCCGCCACTCGGGAGCCACCCTCACAACCCCACATCCCCTTCCAAGAAAATTGAAGATATCGACACTAAAATATTTACAACCCCTAAAGCGAAAATTCACGACGCTTTCTTGGGAAATGGAGATTATAAGGATTTAATTGTTCCAAATGGGATGTTTGGGCTCGGGTTTCGAAGGATGAACACAACCAATGGTTCTGTCATTGGGTTTGGTCACCCAGGATTTGGTGGATCTACAGGATACTGTGACATAAACAACGGTTTTGCAATTGCTGTGACCCTAAACAAGTTATCTATCGGTTCTTTCACCGGAGAGATTATCCGTTTGGTTTGTTCAGAACTTGATCTTCCTGTACCAGTAGATTATGCTGGATCGACGGAGTTGATTGAGAAACCAGTTATCAATTAGGGATTTGATCTACACCTTTTCATTCAATTAAATAATGTGTGTGGCATAACTTTATAACGTATATGTAATCTTGCAGAATATATGAATTAAAATTGTTTAGCATAAATGAACCAATTTGTAAGATGGAATAATTATCCTCACTGACTCACTGTTTTTAGTCATACAGCAAACTCAAGGTTTTTTAAATCTTAATTTACTCCTAAATACTACATATATTTACTATGGGAATTGAATTCTCAATTATAATGATACTAGGCTATAACCCATGAAAAATCACGGGCTGTCACTTTTTATACTGAACATTAAGAATATATAATACAAAGTTTTTTTTACCTGATTTAGTTTGACCTGTATTAAATTTTTCTCGTATAAAATACAAATGGAATATACTTATAACGGGACCAAGTGGGTTGCAAAACATGTACAACATTTCACCACCATCTAATCTAACAGCTTTAAGATATAATAATTCATTTAAAGTCAAACGTAGAAAGTAAATAAGTAAATATTATTAGAGTAAGATTAAGATGAAATTATTACCATAGAATGCAAGTAGTCTTCATTAACCACTGACATCCATTTCTAGTGTATACCATATTCTTGAGGGACATAAAAGGGTTAGTAGTAAATAGAGGAGATAGTGGTGGATGTATATAGAATATGTTGACAAACAGTCGGTGTTCCCATGTGTGATTGCTGGTATAATGAAAAACACATAGGTCATAACTCAATTTCAATTTCCATAAAAAGGTGCATTTTATGTATGTAATCCGCATCAAATTGTAGAAATTCAATACAATAAGTTTTGGTATACACATTATATAAACATGAGGAAATATAATAACATATGACTAAAGAAAAGTTTTAACTGAATAAATCTAGAAATATAACTAAAAGGAAGTCCAACATCCAATGACAAATTATGAAAAATGTTTAATAAAAAAAATCAAGATAAATTTCTAAATACTTCTTTAAATACAACGTTTGACGTTTTATTCGTCACACCACCATTTTTATCTTTTATTAATATCTTTAGTCCTTGTCTGCTTTTTACTCTAGATAAAGCTACATACAATTGACCGTGTGAAAAAACAGGCTCTCACAAATACAGATCCACCTTTGACAATGATTGTCCTTGGCTCTTATTAATTGTCATAGCAAAGCAAATAGAAAGTGGAAATTGCCTTCTTTTAAATCGAAAGGGAATATTGGCGTCAGATGGTGTCAAAGATAATCTTGATATAAAAGTACGATATCCAACATTGTTCCCAGATATAACAACTGCTTCTATAAAACGAACACCCAAAAGCCACAATCTGAAGTCTAGTACCATTGCATAAACATTTTTCTGGTCAATATTTCTTAATAACATAACGGGAACACCGACTTTTAAAACTAACAGATGATTTGGCAATCCACCTATTTTAATACCATTAAGCACGTCTGGTGAGTATAAACTTTCATCAAACTGTTCATTTAAAAACTCTTCAGGACAAATGTTATCTGAACCTAAATATTCCTTGGCTTCTCCGGGAAAATTGCTAAAAACCGATCATTAATAAGGATCTAATTTTTCCAAATGGGAAGTTTGGGCTCGGGTTTCGAAGGATGAACACAACCGATGGTTTTGTAATTGGGTTTGGTCACCCAGGATTTGGTGGACCTACAGGATATTGTGACATAAACAACCGTTTTGCAATTGCTGTGACCCTAAACAAGCTGTCTATCGGGTCTTTGACTGGGGAGATTATCCGGTTTGTTTGTTCGGAACTTGATCTTCTTGTACCAGAAGATTATGCTGGATCAACGGAGTTGTTTGAGAAACCAGTGATTAATTAGGGGTTTGATCTACACCTTTTTCATACAATTAAATAATGTGTGAGGCATAACTTTATTATATATATGTAGTCTTGCAGAAAATATGATTTAAAACTGTTGAGCATAAATGAACCAATTTGTAAAATGGAATGGTTTTAGTCACATAAATTCAAAATTTTCTACTATTTTAAACTTGTATTCAGATAATTTTCTATTTTTTATATTTTTATTTACATTGCATATGGGAGGACTTAAATGAAAATTTTAACATTGTTTAGCTTAAAGGCTATGTGCAACAAGATTCAGAAAAAAAGGATTATTGGTGTAATTTTTGAAATTAAAAAACTATTGGTGAAATTTAGTACAAATTATAAGGATGATTAATAATTTTACTACAAAAATAATTATTAAACACAATTTTTGAGTAAAACTTTGAAAAATAAAGCTTTGGTAGCAATCATTTAGAGTTAAAAAAAAAAAAAAAAACCATTACTTCGACACGTTGGTTAATGCTTCTTTTCTCTTGACACATTTTTTTGGTCAACATTCACTAATGACTGAGAAACCAACCACCAACGATTCAACCTTTATATATCGGGGTGTAAAATATTTATTTCATTTGGGAATAATCAACAAATATATACCGATTATAAGATGTATATCAAATTTCACCCATCGTAGTGTTACTCTGTTAGTTTCAAAAATTATATTGATAGTTTTCTATCTTTATTTCTGAAATCTTTACACCGGTAGTCCTTTAGAGCATCTCCAAAGGTAATCTAATCCTCCATTTTAAAAGGAATTTCCCCTCCAACCACCCTTATCACTCTCTTCAATTATGAAGGATGTTGAAAATCCTTTCATATTTGATCTATGGACCTCACAATGTTTATGAGTATAAATGTTAATAGAATATGAATTCCATTAATTTTAAAGGTAATAATATAGTGTATGGTTTATGTTGGAATTTTATTTAGAAGAAATGGTCTCACCATTTATAAAGATATAGAGAATTTTATAAATGTATGATTGGAGATGGATTGTGCATTAGAACTGACTCCTACCAGTCTTGGTATTAGATTAGATAGTGTTAAGTCCTTTGTTGGGGCTGACTCTGTTTGTTATAAGCTCTTACACTAATTTTTTTTAATGGGTGTTACAAAATTTTGTTAACTCACCCCATGTGGAATGCATGAGGGTATTTTTCTCTTCTCTCGTTTATTTTTATACTACGTATCAAAATAAGTGATACACTTTCTATTTAAGGGTGCAACAAAATAAGTGATACACTTCTAAAACTTACCTTATTTTATTTAGGGGTGAAACAAAATAAGTGATACACTTCTAAAACTTACCTTATTTGGTAAAAAAGTGGGACTCATTCTCCACAAACTATTTACTTTAATAAAGTAAAATTATCCTTTTACCATTACTTTTAGTTTTAAAAATCATTAATATCACTTCATTTAAAAGAAGTGGGACCCATTATCCACTAATTATCTACTTTAATTTATTTTAAACTACTTTTAAATTTTTTTGCCTCAAAAACCGTAATTCTTCAAGTGTATCACTTATTTTGATACGGAGGTAGTATATAATTAAAAATTACAAATGTACCACCTTTTATGCATGTTATTAGCAGATTTAGTATAAATTAATGGGAATATACTTATTTATTATGTATAAAGTTGTTTAAATAATTACGTGACTAAATTTAATAAAAATATTAAATAATTGGATGGCTTTCGTATAAATTCTAAATAACATGAGGTGTGACGTGACAGTATAGTCACCAATGAAAGTCATTGACAGTGACGTGCCCATAGTATCAGTTACTTTTCATAATGTTTGACTAAATAAGATAAAAGGTAAGGTGTGTGCCTCAAAGTTTGGGATTCTAGTCCCATTATGAACATAAGTAGAAATTAAGTGTAGATTGAAATTTACCGTTAAAAAAGATAAAAGGTACCTCGTGTTTTGTATTTGATATGTTTCTTTCCAAGATACACCAACCACTTGAATGTCAAACCGACAGTGATGGATTTAGACTTTTTAATGAGGGTGTATAATACTATATATAAAAATCAAAATCGAAAAATATATCATCACTATATCTATTTAATTTTAAAATATTCAAAGTTACAAAAAGAGCTTTTGGGTATGCCCATGGAAACGATGAGAACTACTGTATCTATTTAATCTAGTATTTTTTAAGTCGATCTTGAATACTTCACAAGTTATCCTTTCTATCATCAATTAGTTTTAGAATGGGATTTTATATGAGTGGGCTATGTCGTTGTCCTAATTGCCAGAACGATGAGAACTACTTGTTAATTAATTTTGCAATAACTCCATTTCAGAGTTCAGATGTTGCCAAAACACTTGTAGCTGGCCACATAATAGATAAATAACTGAACAACAAATTTGGTCAACTTTGGGGGCTATATATAAAACTAATTTTTTCCGAGATTAAATAAAGCTTCTGGTTCAGAAAAAGGTTCAATCTGCTCATCCTTTAGTTTCAGCAAATATGAATAACGACTCAACATCGGATACAAAATGGTTACATGATAGTCCGGTGCATTCTGATCTGGAGGCAAAACTGAGAAGTTTTTTGGTTGAAAATGCTGATAAAATACTTGGAATCCAGGTACGGATTTACATTTTGTAACTGATTTTTCTAGTCTGTTTTTACCGTTTGTATATACAAATTATCTTCCAATAATTTAGTATAAATAATCATTTTCATACCAGCTGCAGCAAAACTGTCAATTCTAAAGGCATGATATTGTGTTTATTAGGTTTGTGCGTACAAAGACAGGGAAGTGATCATTGATACTGCAGCTGGAGTGTTGGGAATAGATGATCCTCGTCCGGTTCAGAATGATAGTTTATTTCCAGTTTTCTCTGCAACTAAGGGTATCACTGCAGGAATGGTACATTGGCTTGCTGATAGAGGGTATGATTTCTTATTTATGGTAAATTATTAACGGTTTGAATGAGTCAAATAGATCAACTTTTTAAATGGATGCATAACTTAAAAAATGCAGGCTATAACAAATTACATAAATGATGGCAAACTGTAACAATTGCCCAAATGTAACAAAGTCATTGTAATTAAGGTTCAAAACAAGTTACAAATGTCAGAAACAAATGGCAACTTGTAACAAATTCATTAATCGGGTCGGCGTGTTAGTTGAGTCTGTTGGAAAAGTTTGTGATAAAATGATTTTTCACCAACTTTAGACCTATATATATATATATATATATATATATATATATATATATATATATATATATATATATGTTATATATAGTTATTGGTTGGTAGCTTTGTGTTCCCATTTGTGAGAGCTACGCAACGGTATATAACATGTCCAAAGTATAGTTGTGGTGAATGAGATATCGACTCTCAAAGTAGAGTGTTTGAAACAAGAAATCTTGAGTTGGGAGAGTATCCCACATTGGAAAAAGACCAAACCATTTGTTAGTTTATAAGGTTGGAAGTATGATTAGAGATGCAAACGGGTACGGGTAATAGCGGGTACTGCAAAACCCGTACCCATGGGCGGTAGGAGGGGGGTGGCAAGGTGGGCCATTGACCCCCTCCAATTGTAAGATTTTTTAATTTTTTTTATATCTTTGGGTATAAATTGTAATTTATGGATAATTGACCACCTAAACATGTAAAATTCAAATGCCAAATACTCCCTCCGTCCCTAAATAAAGTTCTCATTTCACCTTCAAGTTTTGTCCCTAAATAAAGTCCCCATTTCTCAAACTTAAGGGACCCACTTAAGATAATAATATTATTACCAATACTTTCACCACTAACTATCTCTTAAAACACTTTCTCTCTCCAATCAAACCTTATATTTTATTCAAAAGTAATACCAAATACCCCACCACTAACTATCTCCTAAAATGTTGTGCCCAACACAAATGGGAACTTTATTTAGGGACGGAGGGAGTACAAGGGTTTGGAGGCAGGCGATTACATGATTGTATAATTCCAATTCAATTGTCTTCTTGGACGACCATCAGTTTATTATTTTGAATTTTGACCCCCCATAATATTTCTCCTGGTACCGCCCGCCCGTACCCGTACCCGAAGTTATTATTAATGGTACCGCCCGCCCGTACCCGTACCCGACCCGCTATTCTTATACCCGTACCCGCCCCGTACCCGGTCAAATACCCGTCAGGTTCGGGTAGAAAAATACCCGCCGGGTACGGGTAACCCGACGGGTACCCGTTCAATAAAAAAAATTAAACAAAATAGGTAAAATATTTAAAACCCTTAGTTCGTTCAGGCTTATTCCGTTCAATACGTAATGGACTAACGGGAGACGAGCCAAATTTTAACCATTATTAAATTGGGCTAATGAGAGATTAAGTGTTGGGTTAAGTTTGAGTAGTGACTCGTGGGCTAAACATGTACTAAAAAAAGTACACATTAATATATATATATATTCGGGTCGGGTATAAACGGTGCGGGTATTATAAAACCCGTACCCGACTTGTACCCGCTCTCGGGTATGAAATTTAAACCCATCCCCGACCCGTTACCCATTTAGACGGGTAATACCCGACCTGTAAGACTCGGGTACCCGCGGGTACCCAAACCCGCGGGTTAAATTTGCATCCTTAAGTATGATGGAAGATTAAATCTTTATACATGGGTTTTACCCGCACGCCGGCGCGCGGTGAGGGGTGCAAATAATTTGGACCAAGTGGCCCGAAATGACTTGTACTCATGTGCGCTCGGGCGACCTGCGTACACGAATGCAGCTCCGAAATCCCGGGCTCGTGCGGGTCAATTTTTTGCATCTTCTCGACACTGCAGTACGCTCGTACTGACCTCCTCAGTACTGATCAGTCTCATACTGACTGGTCAATACCGACCTCCTCGATACTGAGTGTTCGACGTGTACTGCGCTACAGTAGTGACCCTGAGCTGCACTGACCTGCAGTCTCATACTGACCTGCTGCGCAGACTGCAGTACTAAGTTCCTGCACTGACTTCCAATACTGACCTGCTGTGCTGACTTCCAATACTGAGTTTTCGCGCCGAGTTCCAATACTGACCAGAAGGACTGACTTGAGCTGTCAGTTGCGAAAAATCAGCAGTGAATGCAGTTTACTATTTTGATTTCTTGTTTAATGGTATTGAATGTATTTAATGTTTTGATTAATAATTACTTACCATTCTACACTATAAATAGAGACATTGTGTCTCATTTGTAGACACATCGAAACACCTTCACCCATCTTTCTTCTAGATCACTGCTTTCTTTCTTGTGAAAACACTATTAACTTCGGTTAGTGTCCGGGCTTGGATTATATCAGGTAGTGTAAAACTACTCGGTTGTTTTACCCTGGGAAATAGACAACGAATCTATTTTAAGGGGATCGTGAATTTCATGAGACTCAACCAAAACCTTGTACTTGTTTGTTCTATTTATTTGTTTCAATCTATTGTAAACGTTTTCGTCAATTTCCCATATTGTAATTGTATTTTATTAATGAAAATCGGTATTAGCTCCTACAGAGTCGATCCAAAATTAGCTGCTTCAACTCTAACTTATTTATCTTCGTATCAAGTATCGGTATCAGGTCGAGTTAGAAGCTGTGACTCCTAAATATATTCTCCAGTTGTATATCTTTAACACCTATGAGGTATCTGACATATGTAGTATTATGTTACATACAGAAATAATAACTAACAATAATATGTAGGAAACTCAAGCTTGATGAAAATATTGCAAACATTTGGCCAGAGTTCGGCACAAACGGAAAAGATCAGATAAAGGTTTTCCTGATCCCAAATATTCTTTTATTTCCGGTCTTTGTAAGAGTCTTCCTATTTGTATTTTGAAATGGAGTAAATTACACGGAAGGTCCATGTGGTTTGTCACTTATTACACGCATAGTCCCTGAACTTCATTTATTACACTGAAGGTCCCTGGTGTATACAATTTGTTACACCCATGGTCCCTACTGCCCTTAACTTTTTCTAAATGACGAAAATACCCTTTTGGCATTTTGTAATAAAGTGAAGATAAAGGACTGTGAATGTAATAGGTGATAGACCACAGGGACAATCCGTGAAATTTACCCTATTAGTTGATTTTTTTTCTTCTCTCTCTTTAATTCATGTTCTTCCGCCACATTCAGACTCACCACTCACCTCTATCTCTTTAAATTCAAAAAACAATTAATAGAAATTATCGTCGCGCCACCAAACCCCTTGAAAATTCCATCCGTCACTGACCCCTGCCTCCGGTTTCCTTCTCAAGTTGTTCCGAACCAATGACGTTCTATCGACCAGAATTGATTCAGACAATTGATGCACGTCACCAGAGGATTTGGTGGTTTGCACACGCGGTGATTCAAACAATTGATGCACATCGCCAGAGGAGTTGGTATTTTGCACACTCAGGTCGATAGAACGCCATCGGCGGCGGAACAACTGGAGAAGGCAACCGGAGGCAGGGGTTGATTATGCGACGATGATGATTATTGATTGAGGTTTGAATTCAAAGAGATAGAGGCGAGTAGTGAGTCTGAATGTGGCGGAAGAATGTGAATTAAAGAGAGAAAAGAAAAAAATCAATTAATAAAGTAAATTTCACAGATGGTCCTTGTGGTTTATCACTTATTACATTCACGGTCCCTTATCTTCACTTTATTACAAAAGACCAAAAGGGTATTTTCGTCATTTAGAAAAAGTTAAGGGCAACAGGGACCATGAGTGTAACAAATTGTATATACCAGGGATGTCTGGTGTAATAAACGAAGTTCAGGGACTGTGGCTGTAATAAGTGGTAAACCAGAGGGACCTTCGGTGTAATTTACTCTTTGAAATGGGTTGTAAAGATGTGATAAGATAGTTCTTAATTTTTTTTTATAATTTCAGGAGACAAATCTTAACTATTAATCAATTATAATTAATGGTCAAGATTAATCATATATTTTATATATGGACGATATTTTAGTCATTTGACACTCACAGAAAAAAAATATATTCTTTATTTTAAAATTATAATCACATGTCACTATTATCAAATAATAGTTTTTTTAACGAAAAAAGTAATTATAAAAATATAAAATAATAAAAATAATAAAATAAAATTTTTAAAATTTAAAAAAAAAAATTAATCAATGGTTAAAATTTGTCTCTTAAAACTAGAAAAAATTAAATACTACCTTGAAGGTTATAATCAATCTTTTAAGCCCTTTACCAATGGTGCTCATTGGTTGAAACTGTTAGCATGTACTCTTCTTTTTCTCCATTTGTTTTTCTTCGGTTAACCAATGACATGGGCGAGGAGAGATAAATGTAAGAGATATCAAGGACAATTTTTTTATTTAAGGGTTCGTTTTCTATGCAGGTTAATCATATACTTAATCATACTGTTGGTCTACACAATGCTCTTGGAGACATTTACGAAAATGATCATCACACGTTATTATGTAATTGGGACGAATGTCTAAAGCGAATTGCTATAGTTGCACCAGACACCGAACCTGGTCGTGAAATGTTGTATCATTATCTATCATATGGTTGGCTATGTGGTGGAATCATTGAGGTACCTTTTCATACATCTCTTTATGTTGTTTTTGTAAATGTATTTGACATGCGAATTGATTATTTAGGCCAAATGCGTTTCAGTGCCATGAATTTGGCTGATTAGGTCCCCTACTACACTGAACTATTAAACGTGCAACATGGTACTCTGAATTTGACAATATGGCCAATTTAATACTCCGAACACTATTTTGGTTTTGTTTTCTTACGTGAATTACTTCTAATAGCAATATATTATGATGAATGTGTACGTTTTAGTGCGTCAAAAGCTCCACTGATGAAAGTAAGTAAAGTAAGAAAATGTGATGAAATTAATGAGTTAAGATACTAAAAAGACAATTTTGTCAAGTTCAGGATATTATACTGCACATTTAATAGTTCAAGGTACTAGATGATCTAGTTAACCAAGCTCAGGATACTAAAATGCATTGCGACCATTTATTTATAAAAAACAAAAAAACTTAGAGCATCTCCAATGGGAGGTTGAAGAAGAGGTTGATACTATTTGAATAACCTTTAAAATGATTTTTTACCATTGGAATGTATGACTTTTTTAAGAGGTCACTCCAACCACTTGATCTTCCCCAACCACTTGAACATCTTTCAATGTATTGATTTATTCCAACTCCGAATAAATTGATATCAAAGGAGTTGGAATAAATCAATACAAGCTCTGACTTATTTAGTATTTCATTAATGAGTACATTTTTGAATGTGCAGCATACATCAAAAAAGAAGTTCCAGGACATTCTTGAAGAAGCTTTTGTTCTCCCACTTAACATTGCTGGGGAATTTTATATAGGGATTCCTCCCGGTACGATTATCCAAACACTCACCTATTTATAAAAGACTAACATACATTAAATGCAATTAATGAACATTAAATTTTTATTTAAAATGATAATCATATTTATTGCATCTTTAAAAATAATATAAATTAGATTTCATTAATGTTATTTAAGATATGTTAATGAATTTAAATCATTTTATTAAATGTAATCTAATTAATGTTTGTCTATCAAACATACATTTATAAAAATGAGGATTAATGTAACTCAACAGTAACAAAGTGAGTGACGTATGTAGAAATGAAACTTCCTATTTAGTGACATTTATTTTTTCAAATTTCACAGTAGATTTTAAAAGAAAAATAGGCTTCACAATTGTTCGGATTAGACCACTCAATTTTAGCCTGTTTCTGAAATATTCACAACAGTAGAACAACATCGAAACTACAAAATGTTTTTGTGTGGTTTGAAATAAATTTCGGATATTTGGAGGACTTATTTATGGGGATATTAGCTTACCTAAGCTAAGTTTAATAACTTAATGTTTGATGTTTAGTCGGAATTAAAAACATGTACTTACTAGCTTATTTAAGATTTTAAGTCCAATTAGAGAAACCGAGCTTATATAAGAAAAACCAAATGTTCTACATTTTACCCTCTACTTATCTTTATATCTTCATATTTTCTTCACCGACTATTTTCTCCATAACTCACTTTTGATAAATTTACAATGTTTTAAAATTGATAAAGCTATTAAGCTGATAAGCCATTTAAGCCTTTTTTTTTTTAAAAAAAAAATAATCCCAAACACCCTCAAAATTTAAGTAACTTTATTAGGAAAATATTCAAACTTACTAATGAAGAAATTTAAATTTAACACTCATTTCAGGTGTGGAATCTCGTCTAGCGACAGTCACATTAGATGCAAACGAACACAGTAAGTTCACTAATATATTCGAAAACGCTCCCATGCTGCCTTCCACATTCTCGATCAACATGCTTTCCCGCGTTGCTGCGTCATCTAACATCCTCGATGTCCGTCGTGCCATAGTACCTGCCGCCAATGGACACTTGTCAGCTCGTGCATTGGCCCGCTACTATGCCGCCCTAGTGGACGGCGGTGTTGTCCCGCCCCACCATTCATCTTCCCTCCCGCCACTCGGGAGCCACCCTCACAACCCCACATCCCCTTCCAAGAAAATTGTCAAATTCGACACTAAAATATTTACAACCCCTAAAGCGAAAATTCACGACGCTTTCTTGGGAAGTGGAGATTATAAGGATTTAATTGTTCCAAATGGGATGTTTGGGCTTGGGTTTCGAAGGATGAACACAACGGATGGTTCTGTAATTGGGTTTGGTCATTCGGGATTTGGTGGATCTACAGGATATTGTGACATAAACAACCGTTTTGCGATTGCTGTGACCCTAAACAAGTTGTCTATCGGGTCTTTGACTGGGGAGATTATCCGTTTGGTTTGTTCAGAACTTGATCTTCCCGTACCAGTAGATTATGCTGGATCAACGGAGTTGATTGAGAAACCAGTTATCAATTAGGGATTTGATCTACACCTTTTCATTCAATTAAATAATATGTGAGGTATAACTTTATGATGTATATGTAATCTTGCAGAAAATATGAATTAATATTGTTTAGCATATCTGAACCAATTTGTAAGATGGAATAATTATCCTCACTGTTTTAGTCTTACAGCAAACTTAACATTTTTCTAAAAGAAAAATTCTAATCTACTCCTAAATATTACATATATTCATTATGATATTTGAACTCTCAACTACAAGAACGGGGCAGACACCTTACCATGAATCCAAAGGACCTTTGGTAACTCAACATTTTCTACCATTTTAAATTTGTATTTAGATAATTTTTTAATAATTATATTTTTATTTGCATTATACATAAGACTAAATAGTAAAAATTAATACTAGTAACATTTATTATTTTAAAGAGTAATGGTATTTAGGCCTACCATTTATATCTACTCATAGGCCTACTCATTAGATGAAGATATGTGTCAAAATCAATGGATAATATTAGGAGAGAGAATGAGTGAAATACACATGTCATCCTATCAAGTGGATAGACCCATGAGTAGATTTAAATGGTAGGACTAAATATCATTTAATGGGCCTTTAGACATGCACGTAATGCGCTTTTGGACATGCACTTAAGAGAGGGCATGTAATATGAAGAATTAAATGAACTTGAAATTTCTAAATTAATACTTCCTTCGTTTTAAAATAAGTGATACAATTTGTCTTTCATGTTTTTTAGGCAAAATATCATAATCAGTTAATTAGATTAAATTTGATAGTTAGTGAGGGATGTGTCCCACAAATTTGGAATAAAGTGAAAATAATGATGTTTGAAAATAAAAGTAAGGGTAAATGAGTAATTTCACTATATTAAATGAGATAGTTAGTGGGTGTGAGCCCCATTACTTTTTACCAAAGAAGGTAAGTTTTCAAAGTGTATCACTTATTTTGAAGCACCCAAAAATAGAAAGTGTATCACTTATTTTGAAACGGAGGAAGTATAAAATATTATTAAGAATAATGGTGAAGTATTTAGTCTTATCATTTGGTCATACCCATAATTCTACTCATTAGATTAATATATTTAAAATCAAGGGATAATATTGATAGAGAGAATTAGTGGATTACACATGTTATCCAATCAAGTGGGTAGGACAAAATGATAGGACTAAATATCATTCCTCTATTATTAATGAGTCATTAATTATTTTATATTAAATTAATGTTACTTATGATATAAATGAAAAGATGATATTTGTTTAGGAATTAATGAAGGACAAAACAAATTTTTTTTGGAAACGACAAATGATATAAAACGCCCAACTTAGCAAGATACTAAGAGGGAAAAAACATACAAAGAAAACAAAATTACAACGAAAATTTGAACGGCGAAATACTCCAATCCACCCAATTACAAACAATATTGCCCCTATGTCTAGTCCATAAGTATGAAGTAGAAATGATATCTCCAACCGTTGTCATGATAGGTTTATGAACTTTATTGAAGATCGCCTCGTTTCTTGCCTTCCAAATGAGCCAAAGTGTGCATTGTATAATTGTATTAAGCACCTTAGTCTTGTTTGCACTATTCCCCCCACTTGACCCAAATTCAATGAGGTCTTTAGCAGATGATAACGATGGAAGGGGAATATCACACCATTTGAGAATCCAACTCAAAACTTCGATCGTGTATTGACATTGCATGGCAAAGTGATCAACAGTTTCCTCCATACCACAATTGCATAACAAACAACCAGATAGGCCAACATCAACGCCTTTTGATCTTAAACAACTAGCCACTGGGATGCGTCCGAGCCCGACCCTCCAAATGAAACATTTTACTTTAAGCGGGGCAGCACTTAACCATGGCATTTGAACGTACCCAGGTGACGTTATCTTTGAGTCGATCCAACGCCGAATATCCTGAACCGCAAAGCAGCCGTCGGATGCAATTTTGCATGAAATCTTGTCACCGATCCCACTACGAGGCCTAATAGATCTGATTAACAGCAAAAGATCACACAATTCATCGAAAACGTCCATGTTGTTTATACCGTTAACCCAATCCCAAACAAGACCGTTTGGGGTGATCCGATCTTTTACAAGGCAAGATTTTGTCCTTTCTCTTGCATATAGACGAGGGAATCTGAGTTGTAATGGGGCAGATTCTAACCATATATCTTTCCAAAATAGAAACAAGCTTCCATCACCCAAATTTAATGAGAAAACATCGAAGAAGTTAGACCCAAGCTTGTTTAGATCCGACTCCACCTAAGAGATATTGTTCCAAACCCCAACCGGTTTACTTCTAATCATTTGATGAACCGGTTTCCTTTTTAAATGATGAATAGACGTAATTACATCCTTCCAAATACATTTATTTCCATCTCTTAGTTTCCACCACCATTTTAGTAAAAGAGCAATGTTTTGTGCCTTCAATGAACTCACCCCAAGACCTCCTCTTTGTTTTGAAGCCAATACCGTGGACCAAGCTACCCAATGTATTTTATTTATACTTTCATTGCTACCCCATAAAAACTTCCTTCTAATTTGCTCAAGCCTCTCAACAACACAACAAGGAGCTTTAAATAGAGAGAAGTAATACAAAGGTAGACTACTAAGGACCGATTTTATGAGTGTAAGTCTACCACCAAAAGACAAATTTGTTGCCTTCCAACCCGACAATTTGGAGTTAAAACGGTTGATTACCGGATCCCAATGCTTTTTTAGATTCATGTTTGCACCGACCGGGACACCAAGATAAATGAATGGAAATGTGCCGGGTATGCACCCAAGAATATTAGCACAACGGTTTATTTGAGCCGTGGAGAAACCAACACCAAATACCTTTGATTTATGAAAGTTCACTTGAAGCCCGGAAGATGCGTGAAAGCATCTAAGAATTCTAGAAAGATTTCTCAAGTGTTTTGTGGACCCGTCACTAATGAAAATAGCATCATCCGCATAGAATAGATGTGAGATAGAAGGCCCATTTGTACCAATTTTAGACCGGAGATTAATTCTTTCTCACAAGCTTTTCTCATAGCAACATTTTAATCCTTCCATTGCTATGATAAATAAATATGGAGATAAAGGATCACCTTGTCGGACGCCTTTCTTGATTTGAAATTCTTTCGTAGGGGAGCCATTAATGAGAATAGATGCATATGAAGATGAGAGACAACCTTGAATCCAAGATCGCCATTTAACACCAAAATTCATTTGGGCAAGTACCGAATCCAAGTAATTCCAATTAATTGAATCAAAAGCTTTCTCAAAGTCTACTTTGAACATAAACATCTTCTTTTTAGTATTTTTTGCCCAAGATAATAGTTCATTAATAACCAAAGGGCCTTCCAATATGTTCCGCCCGGAAACATAAGCGGATTGAGAAGGGCTAACAACGTCGTCTATCACAGATTTCAATCTAAATGATAATGCTTTCGCCAGAATTTTGTACATACAATTTATTAGAGATATCGGGCGAAAATCACCTAAATTGACCGGATCTTTGATTTTTGGGATCAAAGTAATGAATGATGAGTTGCATCCCCTGGCAATTGAACCCGTGTTCTCAAAATGCCGCACGAAAGACATGATGTCGTCAAAAAGTTCATCACAATGGGCTTTAATAAACTTCAATGTAAAACCATCGGGCCCGGGGGCCTTGTCACCACCACATTCACGGATTGCGTTTTTTATTTCAGATGCGGAGAAGGCCTGCTCGATTGTTTCAGCCTGCGAAGAAGATAAACAAGTAAATAAATTGTTAGAAAAGGGAGGCCGGATCGGCCAATTCTCGGAGAATTTCGCAGCAAAGAAGCGATGGGCCTCATTCTTTATCTCTCCGGGATCCGAAACCCAGCTGTCGTTAATAGAAAGACCATGAATGCGGTTATTTCTATTTTTATTTTTGAGAGCTCCATGGAAAAAAGAGGTATTTTCATCACCATCAACAGCCCATTTGATGTGTGCCTTTTGTTTTAGGTCCAATTTGTTGAATCTTTCTAACTCCGCAAGTTTGATCTTTCCTGTTTTAATATAGTCAATTTCGTTAGCCGACAATGCTCTAGATTCCACCGCCAAGTCAAGGGCTGCCAAACGGGTTTTGACATCTTTTAATTCTTTATTCTCCTTTGCAGCCTCGACATATCTCCAATTCTTTATTTCTTTTTTTATATATTTAAGTTTAGTAGCCAGAATGGAATCCGGAGTACCGAAACCGCGAAAAGAAGTACAAGCAGACTTTATAATATCAGAAAAGCCCGGTCTCAGCATCCAAGAGTTGTAAAATCTGAACGGAAGTGGCCCGAAATCGACCAAACTCTTACATAAAATTACCGGAGAGTGATCGGAATGTTCTCTGGGTAATGCCGTCACAGAAGATGTAGGCTGGGCGGCCAGGAAATTGCTACAAACTAGGAACCGACCGAGTTTACTGAGCTTACCGCAGTCCGGGCTCAAGTAAGTGAAACGTCTTCCGCCCATACTATATTCCTTCAAGCCCAACGAATTAATGAAGTTGTTAAAGTCTAAGGCCGAAGTGTGACAAAATGCAGAATTAATTCTTTCATTTGGGCTTCTTACACAATTAAAATCACCGAAAAATAACCAATTGCCCTGATAAGAAGCTTTAAGAGCCACTAGTTCAGCCCAAAGTAGCCTCTTATCAGCCATAGATTGAGGACCGTAAACGTTTACAAAGAACGTAGGCCCAGAAACTCCAGACCAGAGCCCACCAACGGAAAGAAAGTTGCGAGATTTTTTACAAAAGTTCACAGTAAAAATTTCCGGATTCCAAATACACATGAGACCACCCGACCTGCCAGTAGAATTAATAGCCTCAAAATTGAAATTACTCCCGCCCCAACAGCCTTTTATGTCGATTTTATTGTGATCCGACATATGTGTTTCCTGAAGGCCAATAAAATCGATTTTATGTTTGATTTTAAAATCTCTAACCCAATCCACTTTGTGAGATTCACTTACCCCCCCCCCCCCCCCTTATATTTAAAGAAAGAATATTCATTGAGGAACATTTGATACACCGTCGCCTGAGAAAATTTCACGTAGAACTGGGTCATTTTCGTTGACCTGAAATCCGACTTCTGCCCCAATTGCGGCAGCTTTGACTATTTCCGGAACAGGAGATTGGGAGGAAGAAATACCAGAGGAGGATGGAGTAACGGATTGAGATATTGTGGATGGATTGCGGTTTAGATCGATGGTAGGGTTAGGATTCACAGGTGCGATGATATGCACATCCGACGTTTCTGTAGGACGTAATCTAATTGGAGAAAAACGCCTTCTCTTTTTTGAGACAGAAGCGTTAGGCCCAACTGAATGAGCAAAACCAGTAGAAAATGGATTAGAGCAGAAGTCCACAGGCACAAGCCCAACCGGAGCACTTGATGGAAAAGGCCCAAAATTTAGTAAAGGCCCAGCAACGAAATTAGCCTCCAGCGGTTGATTGAATAAAGGTGGGACGTCAGCATCACGAGGAATCTCCACATGGGGAATGTCACTGGACCTAGCCTCAACATACGAGCCATCAGCATGGGGAGGAGATTGTGACTCCTCGACTATCGTGAAGTTAGAACTGGTATTCACTCTGCCATTAATGCCATTGATTATGTTATTGGAATTCGTATCATCATTATCCACGACGGCAAAACCCACCGGAGGGTTATCATCGACGGCCATCACCGCCGGAGCATCTGGGATAAATTCGCCATCTTTAGGTGTGTTATTAACCGAGTTTTTTTCCCATGTAGCAGAGACACCATCGTTATCATCGGAATCATTATCATTGTCATTGTTGGATGCAAATTCATCATTCTCAAAGTTCTCATCATTCTCGTCATCTAAATCACCTGGTCTATATGGTTTCAAGGAAAATGAACAATAGGAGAAAGGATGCCAATCGAAAAAAACCTCAGAAACACCAATGTGAAAAATATTGCCAGCAAAAGATATTGGAAGTTCTTCATTGATTCTGAGTTTAGATGATGATAATACTGCGATTTTAATATTGGATAAGTTAGAACTCTCCCACATAACATCAACAATTTCAACTAACTCTCCGAATCTGGTTGCGATTTTTGTGATGTTATGACAGTCTCTGAATCTGAGTGGAAGACCAGTGATTCGAAGCCATGCAAGACGCTGATATGGGATATCCATTGCATGCTCACCAAATCTCAGCCATTTGAACCATTTTTTCCAACAAGTCTCATTGTCAAGAAATCCTTTTGCACATGAAGAGCGACTGAAGTGAAGCATGACATGCAGGCCACCATAATAGTATATTTTGACCTCAGAAATTCCATCATCATCAAGTAACATAGGGAGATTTCTAAGTTTGTTCATGTCAGAGATTTCGCCAATAAGATTAAAACTCTTCAGGTGATTATCAAGAGTGCGAGATGGTATAAGTTGTAGCGGAGGGCGAGTGTTAACTGAACCAGGAGCAGATTGCCCCCTAACAGCGGCGGCATAGGATTTGTTATCGTTAACAACATTGTGGGGATGTTGGTTGCGGGGATACAGTTGAGCATGAGGGTATTGGCGAGATCGATTATGATTGGGCTGGTGAAACGTGTTGTTCCGGCCACCGTTTGTGGATTTTCTCTCATATCTTGCCAAGTTGCACCTGAGAATCCAATGCCCGTATCTGATTTCACCGATTGATTTCTCCAACTTCTTGCCATCGTTAATGCAGTGAACCTAATAAAGGCGAAATTTGACCCACCTTTGTCTTTTCTCCGAGCGATATAAACATCAGTGATCTTGCCAAATCGATAGAATCTGCTCTTCAAACCTTCGTAGTTTGCATCCTCCGGTAAGTTTGCAACAAAGAGTGTGGTTGTTTCATGCTTACGATTGCCTATAGTGCGCCAACCATCTCCTGAATCAAAGTGTCGTTTCATCTTCCCGAACCCAAACGAACCAAGAACGCAGCAAAAAAACGATCGATAACTAGGGGCTCAAGATATCAAATCAAGTAACAACGCTCGTACCGCAGGAGAAAACGAGATTCTCGCGATCACAGGGATGCTTGCAAGATTGATGATCAAGAACGGTAGAAGATCGAAGCGCGAGCATTGTTCGCCATTTTTAAGGATTTAAGTACTACTTCTATTGCTTCCTTTTGAAGGACAAAACAAATACTACGCACATATTAGCAAAACTATGAACAAATGAATAGAAAACTTTAGAGAATGAGTTACGAAACGTATGTTTTCAACCACAGTATTACGTTGTCCTTCAAGATAAAATGTACCTCGTTATTTGTATCTGATACATTTCTTTTCCAAAATACATCAACACTTAAATCCCAAATCGACAGTGGTCGATCGATTTAATTAGACTTTTTAATGAGGGTAAGGAGATGTTTGTTTTTTTTACTCATTAATTCTGTCTGGTTAAAATGTTTGTCTGGATATATTATATTTATCTGGATAAATTAGTATTCTCGTTTGTTTTTCAAGCTGAACAAATGATCTTAATAATAAAATTTGACAAATTTACAATTTTCAATTTCTCATTATTGTAAAAAAAAGATAATTAAGTGATACATATAATTTTAAATTGAAGTTTTTAATAATAAAAAATGTTGATATATAAGTAATAAAGTTAAAATTTAAAATAAAAATTTATTTTAAAATATAAAATTATAAATTAAATATTTTTTTGACCAGACCATATAAAACATGCAATTTTAATTAATATAAATTGCATAAATATAAAAAAGAAAAAAAAATTATGACTTAATGGGGAAAGCATCATCCCATAGCTTTGTCGGTTAAGTCATGCCGTCTGGATTAAGATATAAACAAACAGTTTCTTTATGACTTTCCCCATATAGTTATTTCCCCATTAAGTCGATTAAGATGAAATCAAACGTCACCTAAGCGATACTATACAAAATAATAATCTGAAAATATAATACAGTATCAATTTATTTATTTGATTTTAAACTATATAAAGTACGTAACAAAAAAACGCTTCAGGCCTGCAAACCGATGATCACCACAATGCTAAGTAGCTGTCCTAGAAACCCAAACCGATTACAATTACTTGTTCACTAATATCCATTTCAGATGTTGCCAAAACACTTGAAGCCACATAATACATACAAGACTTGTAACCACATAATAAATATCCAACTAATTTTCCCCGAGATAGTAAATAAAGCTTCTGGTTATCTGCGATTCTGCTCATATTTTAGTTTCAGAAAATATGAATAACGGATCAAAATCGGATTCAAAATGGTTATACGATAGTCCGGTGCATTCTAATCTGGAGGCAAAACTGAGGTGTTTTTGTAGGAGCTAATACCAATTTTCATTAAATAAAATACAATACAATTGAGAAATGACTAAAACAAATACAATATTGAAATAAGAATATGTAGAAACAAAGAAGAACAAGTTTGGTTGAGTTTCGTGAAATTCACGATCCCCTTAAAATAGATTCGTTGTCTATTTCTCAGGATAAAACAACCGAGTAGTTTTACACTACCGAATATAATCCAAGCCCGAACACTTATCGAAAATTCTTGTGTTTAAGGAACACTAAAAATGGAGAGAGCAAATTGTGATGCTTGTAAGTGGGTGTAGACAAGTTGGTGAATGTGTGTTGATGTTCACAAGAATGTGCCTTACAAATGAACCACACCATCTCTATTTATACTAGAAATGTGTCATCATGTTAATAACAATCATAATTGTCATTATACATATTCATTATAAAGAAATAAAACCACCAAATTCAATTCTATGTTTAATGACACACATTAAACTTCTTAATAATATTAATAATAATATTATCTTAATAATATTAATAATAATATTATTATTACTTGAATTTCTTAACCATACAAACCGAACCCACATGATACCCGAGAGACGAGCGTCGATAGGTTCAAGTTCCCACTGGTTCATTTATTTTATTTCTTTATTCCATACACCCCGAGAGTCAATATCTCATTCACCACAACTACATTTTGGACATGTCAACCATTAATTATATATAACAAATATACATATAATTATATATGTCCAAAATTTTCCAACAATCCCCCACATGAATAGAGATCGATCGAAAACACAACAAAATTTCGATAAATGTTCAACAGTTAAGTTTTGCAAAGGATAGGTAGGTGTTACCCTTTGAACCTTCCTTTGAGAAGCATACTTAGTCTCCTAGCAGTCAGTAGACGCGATGTCCTTGAACTGAATCCGCCTTTTGTGTAGACGACAGTATACATTCTCACAAGACTCTCCCTGACTTGTTTATATCCTCTTATCGTGCCCGTCTTGGTCATGGACACTGCTTGGTTCTGCGAGAGCTACTAAGAATTGTGCCCCAACAATTCCATTCGAAGCGACCCCACTTCTCCCTCACATAGGTGATTCTCTACAAGGAATCATTAAAATCCGTAGTGCTTATCCTCATTGTCACTGAACTAGGAATGGACTAGGAAGTAGTACAATTTACTCCCTTTAAGAATGTTTGGAGGAATTCCGTTACCCCCACAGTGACATCCCTTCGTTTATACAATTAACTCTCTGACATATGTGGTATTATGTTACATACAGAAATAATAACTAATAATAATATGTAGGAAACTCAAGCTTGATGAAAATGTTGCAAACATTTGGCCAGAGTTCGGTACAAACGGAAAAGATCAAATAAAGGTTCTCCTTATCCCATATACTCTTTAATTTTCGATCTTTGTACGAGTCTTCCCATTTGCCTTTTGAAATTGATTATAATCAATCTTTTAAACCAACGAGTATCACTTAAGTGACCGTCACACCGTTAGCATGCACTCTTTTTTTTCTTTTTCATTTTCTTAAATTTCTTTGGTTTACCGATGAGATAAAGAGATATCAAGGACAATCTTTTTATTTAAGGTTTTCTTTTCTCCCGCAGGTTAATCATATACTTAATCATACTTCTGGTCTACACAATGCTCTTGGAGACACTTACGAAAATGATCATCATACTTTATTATGTAATTGGGACGAGTGCTTGAAACGAATAGCTATGTTTGCACCCGATACCGAACCTGGTCGTGAAATGGTGTATCATTACCTATCGTACGGTTGGCTATGTGGTGGAATCATTGAGGTACCTTTTCATACATCTCTTTTTGTTATTTTTGTAAATGTATTTGGCACGCGTCAATATGCATTTTAGTACCTTAAATTTATTTGATTAGGTCATCTACTACCCTGAATAATTAAAGGTGCAATTTAGTACCCTGAATTTGACAATATGGTCAATTTAATACTCTGACTCACTAACTTGGTCTTACTTCTTACGTGATTTGTTTATAATATCAATATATTGTGATGAACGTATATAATTTAATCCGTCAAAAGCTACAATGAAAGTAAGTCAAGTAAGAAAACGTGATCAAATTAATGAGTCCTGGTACTAAATCGACCATTTTATCAAGTTTAGAGTACCATATTGCCTCTTAATAGTTCAAGATAGAAGAAAATCTAGTCACTAAAGTTCAGAATACTAAAATGTATTTTTAACCATTTATTTATATAACAAAAAAAAGATAGGAATCTAACACTGAGGCTCGATAAAATTTAAGTTTATTATAAGTTCGAGTTTGCCTCATTAATTGCTTCGAGCTCGAATAAATTGATCTCATAGGAGTTCGAACAAGTCAATACGTACAAGTTCGACTTTTTACTATTTCATTGGTGGGTACGTTTTTGAATGTGCATCATGTATCAGGGAAGAAGTTCCAGGATGTTCTTGAGGAAGCTTTTGTTCTCCCACTTAACCTCGAAGGGGAATTTTATATAGGGATTCCTCCCGGTACGATAGATGCAGTAATTAATTAGTATATATAATGCAGTTTTTATATAAATGGTGTATAAATTAATAAAAAACTAGAAAATACAAAACAAATACTATAGAAAATCGAATTTTTTTCCAAAGCCTATGTTTCAACTAAGTTAACATTTTTTAATAACATTATTTATTTAATTCTTTTAGGAAAAAACAGTTTTGTCCGGTTCGACCGGGGTTTTTATGTTCAACCGGTGTTTCCAACAAAGCTATAACCATTAATATCATTGGCTCATTCCAACCGGCTACCTTTACGTTCACAGTTTAACCGGTTTAACAGTGTGGTTCAACTCAACTTAAATACTTCCTCTGATTCAAAATAAGTGACACACTTTGGGTTTCACGGTTTTGAGGTAAAAGATTATAATGATGATTAAATTAAATTAAATGGATGGTTAGTGGGGAATGAATCTCACACCTTTTGAATAAAGTGAGGTTAATGATGTTTAAAAGTAAAACGTAAGTGTAAAGAGTCATTTCACTTTGTTAAAGTAGATAGTTAGTGGGTGTGGGTCCCACTTGTGTCACTTATTTTGAATCATCCCAAAAAGGAAAGTGTATCACTTATTTTGAATCGGAGTAAGTACATTTAATTCACAACTCAGCCATTTATAAAAATTAGGATTTGTGTAACTTTACGGTAACAATGTGAGTGGCTTATGTAGAATGAAACTTTTTTTTTAAAGTCACTAATTCTACTATTATACAATTGTTCAATATTCCGTTACTTTGCTGTTTACATATAATGAAGGAAATATAGATGGTGTTTAAATTTTTCGCTTAATCTTCGCTGAACAAAAGCGGGACTTTCAAATTTTTCACAAACACCCTTATAATAGGGGTGATTTTGTAAGTAAACATTATAATTGTAATTTTAACCCCTATATTTTTTATTAATTACAAAATAATTATAGCTATTAACATAATTTTTACGTTTGAATAAACGAAATGAGATATTTGCTTTTAAAAAAAATTACCATTAAAAAGGTTATCGAAATACGATCACAGAGAGTCTAATATTATAATACTTCTGATTTTTACAAAACATATAGTATTATAATATATGTATATTTAAGTCGGTGTTGATTCTCTTGATTAAGTTTCATTATGTAAAACTAACATTTATTATATTTTGTTTTAAATTTCACGGATATATTGATTAGTTTGATACAATGGTAACAAGTCTGATCAAACCAATTTAATGACTATAACTTTTTTTTTTATGGAGAAATTGAAATAAAGGAGAATAATTTAACATGTATATATGTAGTTAATAAAAATAAGATCTATTATTTTCTTAAAAATGTTTGTTTAAACACAATTTTGTTATAGTGTATAGACATATTAAAAAAGATACTTGAATTGATCATATAAACAATTTCATGTTTTTTATACAATGGTGGTTTATGATAAGTAACGTAAATTTATGAAAACTAATGGAATATCCAACCAATATTTATTTAAGAAAACAATCAACATAATCTATATTTTGTATAAAAAACTTCATTAAGAAATGCAAAAGTAGTAAATTCATAAATAATAGAAAGAAAATGTTATTAAATTATACACGCAGCAACGCGCGGATATTACAATACTTGTAGTAAACAAATTTTATAATTGTTCGATTTAGATCACTCTATTTTAGCGGGTTTCTAAAATTTTCAGAACAGTCAAACAACATCGAAACAACAATTTATTTCTGGTAAACAATTTTGGGTGTTTAGAGGGATTATTTACGGGCTTATTAACTTATGAGAGTTGCGTTGAGGGAGGTCCTTAATTTTTATAAAATCCCAAGGGATAAATATTAGTCATTGGATCAAAAGATTCCTTAACTACCACTATCATCAAATCACACGTAATTCAATATACAACCACCACCATCATCAGATCATATGTGATTCAACATACAACCACCACCGCCGGCCACTGTCGCTAGCGACCACCTCAAGCCGCCTCCGCCGTCCGCCACCTCCGGCCGGCGCAATCACATGTGATTGGATACGCAATCACATGTAATTTGATACGCTATCACATGTGATTGCAAGAAGCCGACAGTGGCGAGGGGTTGCCAGTGGTGGAGGCGGTGGCCGGAAGAGGTTGATGGTGGTGGTGGTGGTCGGTCGTGTTGAATCACACGTGATTTAATACACATAGGGTGGTGGTGGTGGTCGGCGGTGTGCAATCACATGTGATTTAATACACATGGGGTGGTGATGGTGTTGATGTGTTGAATCACATGTGATTCTGGTGGTGGTGGTGATTTGGGGGCTGATTGATCTAAGAGTTGAGATTTATTACTAATGACTTTATAAAAATCATAAATCTCATTGAACGTTTCTCTAACTTATGAACCTTAATAATCAGTTGTTTGGTTTACTTGTGCTTAATATCTTTTGCTTATTAGCTTAGTCAAGCCTCATTAGAGAAGCCTTATAGTAGTATAAGAAATTTAAATGTTTTACATTTTTACCCTCCATTAAACGCTATCTCTTCTCCCTTACTTTACAGCCTATTTTCTCATTTACACATTGTAATTTTACTAAGAGTTTTTCTTACATGTGCCCCCAAGGTACATGTTTAGGTAGGGTGTAAATGAGCCGAGCCGAGCACAAGCTCGACTAGGTTTGAGCTCGGCTCGTTTAAGTGTTAAGGAGCTCGAGCCCGAGCTCGGCTCGTTTCGAGCCTTATATGTAAAGCTCGAGCTCGGCTTGTTTAGGTTTTCGCGGGTTCGTGATCGGCTCGATTAGGCTCATTTAGGCTTCCATATACACAAATTATATAAATTTTGTTATTTAATTATAATATTTAATATAATATGTAAACATTTCATTTTCATATTTTGTTATATACATATATATGTATAGTATACATACATACATGAGTATAAAAATATATAATATATAATTATATTTTTGTAATAATTAATATATATTTGTTCGTTTAGGCTCGCGAGCCTAATCAATATTAGTGGATCAAGCTCGGGCTCGGGCTCGTTTAATAAACGAGCTCTTAGTTAAGCTCAGACTCAGCTCATACTCGTTTAAGCCCGGCTCGTTTCGAGCTTTTAACGAGCCGATTCCGAGTAATTCACGAACGGCTCGGCTTGTTTTCACCCCTATGTTTAGGTGCATTAAATTACATCAAAGTTTCCTAATAAATTATTATTAAATATTAATGAAATTCATATGTTTCATTTTGAAGAGATACATTAAATGCATTTTTTAATTTTAATAGAAAGTTGATGTAATTTAATACACCTAACCCTACTACTAAATGCTTATCAAGCTTAAGCCTTTTTCCCAAAAACCCTCAAAAGTTTAAGCAACTTTAGTAGAACAATATTCAAGCTTTAGTAGAACAATTTTCAAACCTGGTTATTATTTAATAATAATTCAAACTAGTAATTAAAATTTTTAATATTCACACTCATTTCAGGTGTGGAATCTCGTCTAGTGACTGTTGCTTTAGATGCAAACGAACACAGTAAGTTCGCCAATATGTTAGAAAACGCTCCCATGATTCCTTCCGCATTCTCGATCAACATGCTTTCCAGCCTCGCCACATCATCTAACATCCTCAATGTCCGCCGTGCCATAGTACCTGCCATCAACGGACACTTGTCAGCTCGCGCGTTGGCCCGCTACTATGCCACCTTAGTGGATGGCGGTGTGGTCCCGCCACTCGGGAGCCACCCTCACAACCCCACATCCCCTTCCAAGAAAATTGACAAAATCGACACTAAAATATTTACAACCCCCAAAGCGAAAATTCACGACGCTTTTTTGGGAAGTGGAGATTATAAGGATTTGATTTTTCCAAATGGGATGTTTGGGCTCGGGTTTCAAAAGGTCACGCGGGATTTGGTGGGTCCACAGGATACTGCGACATAAACAATCGTTTTGCGATTGCTGTGACCCTAAACAAGCTGACTACCGGGTCTATGACCGCAGACATTATCCGTTTTGTTTGTTCGGAACTTGATCTTCATGTACCAGAAGATTATGCTGGATTAAAGGAGTTTATTGAGAAACCAGAGGTTAATTAGAATATAGAGGGGTTCGATCTACACCTTTTCATACAATTAAATAATGTGTGATGTATTACTTTATGATATACTCCCTCCGTCCCACAAAAAACTTCACATTTCACTCTAAATATTTGTCCCACAAAAAACTTCCCATTTCCCATATTTGATGGGCTCCACACAATAAAAAACTATTACTTCCTCCGATTCAAAATAAGTGATACACTTTCCTTTTTGGGGTGATTCAAAATAAGTGATACAATTTGAAAAGTTTCCTTATTTGGCAAAAAAATGGGACCCACAACCACTAACTATCTACTTTAATAAAGTGAAATGACCCCTTTACCCTTACTTTTTACTTTTAAACATCATTAACCTTATTTTATTCAAAAGGTGTGGGATCCATTCCCCACTAACCATCTAATTAATCTAATTTAATCATCATTATAATCTTTTGCCTAAAAAACCGTGAAACACCAAGTGTATCACTTATTTTGAATCGGAGGAAGTATTACTAAAGATCTCATCACTAATATCCACTAACTATCTTTCTCTCTCCAATCCAACCTTATATTTTAATCAAAAGTATTATCAATGACCCCACCACTAACTATCACCTAAAAACTTGTACAAAAACCAAATGAGAAGTTTTTTGTGGGACGGAGGGAGTACTTCTATATGTAATCTTGCAGAAAATATGAATTAAAACTATTTAGCATAAATGTACCAATATGTACGATGGATGTCAAGATCTAGTTAGATGAATATTACATAAACTACAATGAACTACAAAGAAAGAGAAAGAAAAAAAAAACAAGATAGCGCGCGTACGGGTGTTTTCTAAGACAACAAACGTTATATGTTCAAACGGGACTATGATCATCCAAAGGCCATATATCAGATACACAACTTCCAGCATCACTATTGTTCATACCGTTATTGACATTACCATTAAAAATGTTGGTGTTAGTACTTAACCCAACCCCCATCATGTGTTGACCTTGTATGTGTAGTTGACCATGGTCATCACCACGTACGGTTATGGTTGGAGAAACACTGTTGACCATCCTAGACATGGTTTGACCGTTGTACATTTGGGGTGTGGTTAGATGCATGGTTCTGAAGAAGGTGGCTAAGGGTCGATGTTAACGAGCCCCTAGCTAACATATCTTCAGCCAGCTTCACCTATAATTAAAACAACACATTCAAAATCATATATATACATGAAAATGTTCTAAGGATTTTAATAATGAGCTCTTTTAAGGATACTTTGTAAGTGAGAGGTATTTTGGGAGGAGAGAGTGCCGACAGACCAATGGGAGGAGAGAGTGCCATTTTTTAAGAATATTTTGTGAGTGAGAGGTATTTTGGTGGGTCCCAAAGAGGTATTATTGGTTAGTTATGTTAGAGGGGTATTTGGTGGTTTTAAATGTGGAATGTGAAATAATGATGTGGTGCATAGGTGACTGTTGAGATGAGCATTTGGCTTAAGCCACCTAACCCCTCTCTCTTAGGGCTGATGATTTATTTTGGAGAAAGAATAACATGTTCAAGTATAACATTGATGCAAGGTTTTAAAAGGCGCGTCAAGACGTGAGGCGTGACGTCGACTTTACGAAACATGCTATGACGGCTGGGCAATGTGTGGCGTGAGATAAGACGTGATAAAGAGCGATAAGGCGCGATTAGGCGGCTTATGACGAGTTTTTCTTAAGACAGTTGTTAAATTGAATTATTTTAAAAAAAAAAATTAATGACATGTATAATTATAAAATTTGAATTTAACACCTTTTACGAACTTTATATATGAATTGTTATATAAATTAATAGCTCAATAATTTTATTTAATTTGATATACGTATATATATATAAATTATATAAAAAATAATTGTCGCGTTAAGTTACGTCTTGAAAAATGTCATGGCCCGTCATGACTTAAGGTTTGATGGTGTCGCCCTGTCACGCAACACGATATGCTTTTTGGAACGTTGCATTGACGTGTTCAGATAGCCCCTTCCTTACGTTATCCTTCAAGAGTTCAAGATAAATTGTACCTCGTGATTTGTATTTGATACATTTCTTTTCCAAGATACATCAACACTTAAATCCCAAATCGGACAGTGGTCGATTTAGACTTTTTATTGAGGGTAAACGATCAATGGGGGAATTTTCTTATCACAATTTTTAATATATGTAGCATATCTAATGTTTAATATATTTGTACGGTAAACTGTAAAATATGTACTGTGTGCCATAACCATTAAAAGTTGTGCTACTAAAATCAATTCTCATTATACAAAATCATAATATGAAAATATAATATCAATTAATTAATTTATTTATTTTTAAACTATATAAAGTAACAAAAAAAATGCTTTAGACGTGTGCCATTGGTGTTCGCCGGTTGGTGGCTACTTTCACGCCACTTTCGCCAACCATTGGCACGGACATGCACTTCTTCCGCCGGTTGGCTCCAAGCCACTTTGGAGACGGGAAAAAATGTGGCGTTAGTTTGGTGGGTGGGTCCCAAAGGGGTATTTTGTGTGTGTGTGTTTTCTAATGGTGGGTCCCAAAAAATTAAAGGAAAGTGGTATTGTTGGCATGGGTACGTCAGTTTAGTGTCGGTTGGAGGGTGAGTTTACGTGGCGCTGATTTGGCAACGACTGACGGTATCAGTTTGTTTTACCATTGGCACCGGTCTTAGGGTAAACCCCTTCAAGATCTGCCGATGCAAACCGATGATCACAACAATGCTCTGAAATGTGTGATCACCACAATGCTAAGTAGCTGTCCTAGTCCTAGAAGCCAAACGATTACAATTATTTATTCACTAGTATCAATTGCAATAACTCCATTTCAGATGTTGCCAAAACAGTTGTAGCCACATAATACTTAGAACACTTGTAGCCACATAATAAATATACAACTAATTTTTCCCGAGATTAAGCTTCTGGTTTGGAACAAGGTTCTGCTCATACTTTAGTTTCAGCAAATATGAATATCGAATCAACCTCGGATACAAAATGGTTACACGATAGTCCGGTGCATTCTGATCTGGAGGCAAAATTGAGGCGTTTTTTGGTTGAAAATGCCGATAGAACACTTGGAATCCAAGTACGGATTTATATTTTGTAACTGATTCTTCTAGGCGGTTTTAATGTTTGTATATACAAAAATATCTTCCAATGGTTTAGTATATAATCATAATTTTATATTAGCTGCAGTAAAACTGTGAATTCTAAAGGCTCGATATTGTGTTTATTAATTAGGTTTGTGCGTACAAATGCGGGGAAGTGATCATTGATACTGCAGCCGGAGTGCTAGGAAAAGATGATCCTCGTCCGGTTCAAAATGATAGTTTATTTCCAGTTTTCTCTGTAACAAAGGGCATCACTGCAGGAATGGTACATTGGCTTGCTGATAAAGGGTATGTTTTAGTGTTTATTGTATGGAAGCTAGAGGTGACAACATTGATGGGTTAAGTAAACGGGTTCATATCAAAATAAGTAATTTTGTACTGCAAATTGGGTTATCCTGAAACACTTTTTGTCTAAATGTTTTGAACATAGTTATAAGTAATTAGCGTGTTTAATTATCCAATTAGCAAAACTATAACTTGTTATAAAAGTATTAGGTTAGGTTTTGTATCGATTCAGAAATTACCCGCCCTAAAGTATCTTCTCAAGTTGTATATATGAGGAATCTGACATATGTGGTATAATAATATGTATAGGAAACTCAAGCTTGATGAAAATGTTGCAAACATTTGGCCAGAGTTCAGTGCAAATGGAAAAGATCAAATAAAGGTTTTCCTTATCCCAAATATTCTTTTATTTCCGATCTTTGTAAGAGTCTTCCTATTTGCGTTTTGAAATTGGTTATAATCAATCTTTTAAGCCATCTACAAATGGTGCTGAACCCAACAAGTATGACTTAAGTGACACCGTTAGCATACACTCTTTTTTTTCTTCTTTATTTGTTTTTCTTTGGTTTACCGATAAGATAAAGTGAGATGTAAGAGATATCACAAGGACAATCTTTTTATTTAAGGTTTCCTTTTACCCCACAGGTTAATCATATACTTAATCATACAGCTGGTCTACACAATGCTCTTGTAGACACTTACGAAAACGATCATCATAGTTTATTATGTAATTGGGACGAGTGTCTAAAGCGAATTGCTATGTTTGCACCCGAGACCGAACCTGGTTGTGAAATGGTGTATCATTATTTATCATACGGTTGGCTATGTGGTGGAATCATTGAGGTACTTTTTCATACATCTCTTTATGTTATTTTTGTAAATATATTTGACACGCGGATTCATTTATTTAGGCCAAAATGCAATTTTATACCTTGAATTTGGCTGATTAGATCATCTACTATCCTGAAATAATAAATGTGCAGATTGGTAACTTGAACTTGACAATATGGCCAACTGACTTACTAATTTTGCCTTGTTTTCTCACGTGATTTGCTTCTAATATCAATATATTGTGATGGAACGTATGTACTTTTATGAGTTTATCCGTCAAAAGCTCAAAAAAAAGGAAGTCGAGTAAGAAAACGTGATCAAATTAATGAGTCAAGGTATTAAATTGATCATTTTTTCAAGTTTAGAGGTACCATGTTACACCGTTAATATTTCAAGGTAGTAGAGAACCTAGTCACCTAAGTTCAAGGGTACTAAAAGACATTTTTGGCCACTTATTTATAAAGTCGAAAAAACTTAGATAGGGATCTAGCATTGATGCTCGATAAAAATTTATGTTTATTATAAGTTCGAGTTTGGCTCATTATTTATTTCGAGCTTGAATAAATGGTCTCAAAGGAGTTGGAACAAGTCAATACAATCTCGACCTTTTAGTATTTCATTGATGGGTACGTTTTTGAATGTGCAGCATTCATCAGGGAAGAAGTTTCAGGACGTTCTTGAGGAAGCTTTTGTTCTCCCACTTAACGTTGAAGGGGAATTCTATATAGGAATTCCTCCCGGTACGATCACCCCAAAATTCACTTTCACGTAGTGTTTTAAAAACCGACTTCTACATCCAACCGACCAATATCCGTTTACTTACTAAACCCTTTTTGGTGATTTTACAATATCCTTGTATAAGCTAAAAAAACACTTTATTTAATAAAACTTTTTAATTTAAATAAGTTTATAAGCTAATATGCCTAAACCATTATAAATAAGCTTTCCCAAACAACCCCAACCTCTATCAGGAAGTCGGGCTTATACGAAAAATTCATATGTTTTACATTTTTATCCTACACCTAACTTTATCTATTCTCCTTTTCTTCACAACTTATTTTCTCTATAACACATTCTTGGTAATTTTACAATTTTCTTATACAAGCTAAACTAAACATTTTATTTAGTAAAACTTATTAATTTAAATAATCTTATAAGTTTAAATCTTTTAAAATTATAAGTTTAATCCTTTTAAAATAAAATTTCAGGCGTGGAATCTCGTCTAGCGAGTGTTACATTAGATGCAAACGAACACAGTAAGTATGCCCGTATGTTGGAAAACGCTCCCATGCTTCATTCCACATTATCGATCAACATCCTTTCCGACCTTGCTACATCATCTAACAACCTCAATGTCCGCCGTGCCATAGTACCTGCCGCCAATGGACACTTGTCAGCTCGTGCATTGGCCCGCTACTATGCCGCCCTAGTGGACGGCGGTGTGGTCCCGCCCCACCACTCATCCTCCCTCCCGCCACTCGGAAGCCACCCTCACAACCCCCAATCCCCGTCCAAGAAAATTGTCAAATTCGACACTAAAATATTTACAACCCCTAAAGCGAAAATTCACGACGCTTTCTTGGGAAGTGGAGATTATAAGGATTTAATTGTTCCAAATGGGATGTTTGGGCTCGGGTTTGGAAGGGTGAAGACAACAGATGGTTGTGTAATTGGGTTTGGTCATTCGGGATTTGGTGGGTCCACAGGATACTGTGACATAAACAACCGTTTTGCGATTGCTGTGACCCTAAACAAGCTGTCTATCGGGTCTTTGACCGGGGAGATTATCCGGTTTGTTTGTTCGGAACTTGATCTTCCTGTACCAGAAGATTATGCTGGATCAAAGGAGATGATTGAGAAACCAGCGATCAATTAGAATTTAGAGGGGTTTGATCTACACCTTTTCATACAATTGAATAATGTGAGAGGCATAACTTTATGATATATATGTAAGTTTGCAAAAAAAATATGAATTAAAACTATTTAGCATGAATGAACCGATTTGTAAGAATGTAAAATGGATGTGATAGTAAGGGTCATTTTTCAGTAAAATGGTTGGTGTAACCCTCTGTTTTTAGTAAATGAAAACGTTGATATGGTCCGTTTGTTAGCGCCATAATCCGAGCCCCGAATAAAAATTGTCATGTCATCTACAATCACATCATAAATTAAAGCTAATACCAAATTATATAACATCAAGATCTGGTTAGATGAATATTACATCAAGATCTAAGGCCTTTCGTTTTATGTTCAAACAGGACTATGATGATCAAAAGGCCATATATCAGACACACAACTTCTAGCATCACTATTGTTCATACCATTCTTGACATTACCATTAAAAATGTTGGTGTTAGTACTTAACCCAACCCCCATCATGTGTTGACCTAGTTGACCATGGTCATCACCACGTACGGTTATGGTTGGAGAAACGCTGTTGACCATCCAAGACATGGTTTGACCGTTGTACATTTGGGGTGTGGTTAGATGGTTCTGAAGAAGGTGGCTAAGGCTCGATGTTAACGAGCCCCTAGCTAACATATCTTCAGCCAACTTCACCTATAATTAAAACAACACATTCAAATCAAAATCATATATATACACGAAAATGTTCTAGGAATTTTAATAATGACCTCTTTTAATTTATGGTTATAGAAATAAGTAAGAAGATACCTTGGCTCTCAATGCTTCCACATCTGATTTCAGCACTCGGTTGTTGGTTGAAGCTTCTTTAAATTGTTGGCTTGCATTCGTTAGTTGTTTGAACAAAGTTGAGTACTCTCCTCGTAGTTGTTCCACCTTAAAAAAAACATAGGCTAAATCAAAACTTGCAAAACTTAATTTTTTAAGAAAAAAATGAGCATATTTTACTAAACAAGGTAAAACGAGCAGGTTAGGTAGCGGGTCAAATAGGTTCAGGTCAAAATAAGTAATATTTAAGTTCGTATTCAATGGGTTAAATCAGTTAGCCCGTCAAGACTTCATGTCCATCTAAAAAAGAATCATAAATAGTGAATGTGCTAAACATATTTATTGAAACTATTTTACCCGTTTGACCCGTATTGAATAAAATACAAACCGAATTGACCCATTTCAATATAAACGGGCTAAAAATTACCACTTGTACTATGTACATCAACATTTTTACTAGTTAATACATACTTGCTGTTCAAGATCAGTTAAATGCGCTTGTTTTCTTTTTCTCGAGCGCCTAGCAGATTCTCTGTTTGAGACCATCCTGAAATTATAACAAATCATGTTAAACTAAAATTGACTAACCTTCATTTCATAATTTTATTAAAATCTTGACAAAAATGTTAACCTTTTAATCTTTTTAACATCCATTTGACCGTTGCTCTGTTCACATTGACCAGCTTCAATCTCTGTATCATCATAATCTGATAGTTCATCATCACTCATTGCTCCAATCACATTGTTATCCTGCCTTTTTGGTTTGGTATCTGAAGTTGGACTCTCAGCTGACCAAATAGGAAAACATCACCAATTAATTTATTTAATAATCATAAAAAATCAAGTAATCAGGCGTACCACATATTGAGGATTGGGAATCCATAGTCATTGTGACACCAGAGTTCTTTGGAGTAACATTTTGAGACCATAAGGGGTTCCCAGTCATTCCACCAAACCTATTTAAGTTGTCCTGTAATCCAATTTGTTAACAAACTTATTGATAAATTAAACCCATAATCCTAAAGTTAGCAACCATATTATTCGCACAAATTCAAACAAAAGTTTCAAGATCAAAACTTTTTCTACACTAAATTAGGATTATAAAAAGAACAAATGATACAAATATAGTTTTTAATCTTTCATGTAATTTAGTTTTTGACATTTGATTTAACAAGCTGCTTCTTTATCTTTTATGTAGCTATATGTCTACTGTTTGATGTTTAATTTCTAATCAAAGACAGATCAAAGCTGGAACTCAATCGCAATCACATAATTAGAAGTACACAGTAATGATTGATTATAATATTGATGAAATAAACAAAAAAAAAAGAATTAGGTCAGATTTGGGGCCTACCTACCTACCAATCTACTTGATTCAACATACAGATACGAGAATCTTACGTCAATAAACGAATAATAAATTCAATAATTGTAAGTGATGAGTGTGCAATCGATGACAAATCAGAGTAAAAAAAATCAAACCGGATTTCCGTAGTGCACAGCGTCGGCGGCATAGGTTTTCCGATCGTCATTTCGGAATACGACACTGTCAGCGGCGGAGAACATCTCTCCGGCAGGTGGATGACTCCGGTGATCGGAATCAGCTCCGATTGATTGCTTGAAGAATTCAAATGTATAAAAATTATGCGTTTAAAGGAGGTTTTGACGTACTATTGTCAACATAGAAACGGACAAGGTCAGGTTTAGTAAAAGACAGATATGTTCGGTGCGATAGAGCTGGTTACCCAAGGAATGTATCTATTGACACCCTCGATGGAGAAGAAAATGTTACAAGAATTAGAAAAACACACACCAGAAAAACAGGATGCATGGCTCATGTTAGGTTTCTTTGGGATGACCGATCAGCAAAATTTTCAATTGTTGGCTTTGAGGATAAACACAATCACGAGTTGGTTCCTCCCGAGTATATGCATTTATCTAGGCAAAGTAGAAATTTGAAGTATGCTGAACAACTGTTTGTATTCAATGCTGCAAATGCAAACATAGGACCAACAAAAGCACATCTTCTTTATAGTAATATGAAAGGATGTGAAGAGAATGTCAATGGAACAGTTGATGATTTCAGGAATTGGAGGAGGGATTTAAATGTCTATATAAATGAAAGTGATTCACAAATGCTTGTAAATAAAATGGAAGAAAGGATGAAATACGCTCCAGGTTTCTCATTTGAATACAAGACTGAAAACAATCAATTGCACTCAATATTTTGGGCAGATGAAGTGGCAAAGTGTAACTACAAAGAATTTAGCGATGTCATGTCATTTGATGCAACATATAGAACAAACAGGTAAACTACTAATTTTAAATCACATGTGATTCATAAATATATCACATGTGATTTTGAAATAACATTTTCAGAAGTTGTTTATTAATAATAAAATCACATGTGATTTATAGGTACAACCTCATGTTTGTGCCCTTCACTGGAATAGATAATCATCGTAGGTGTGTGACTTTTGCTGCGGGATTGATAAAAGATGAAACAGCAGAGACTTACACGTGGCTTCTTAACTCATTCATGAAGACTTTTAAGAAAGAGCCAATTATGGTTGTAACAGACCAGGATAAATCTATGAAGAAAGCTATTGACATTGTATTTAGGACTGCTAAGCATAGACTTTGCATGTGGCATATTACTCAAAAGTTGCCAGCAAAGGTATTAACAAGTCATTACATTATAAAATCACATGTGATTCGTATTAATTATAGTTAAGATCACATGTGATTTGTTATAGAATCCCCTGTTTTTTTGAAAAACTCTGTTTTACATTATAAAATCACATGTGATTTGCATACATATTCTTGAGTCACTAAAAACACATGTGTTTCACTGTATCTACTGAATCACATGTGATTCGTATTAATTATTATAGTTAAGATCACATGTGATTTGTTATAGAATCCCCTGTTTTTATGAAAAACTCTGTTTTACATTATAAAATCACATGTGATTTGCATACATATTCTTTTGTCACATGTGATTCGTATTAATTATAGGTAAGATCACATGTGATTTTCTTAAACATATAGAATTTATGGTCACCTATAAATTATGATATAGGTACATGATGCAATTCCGGGAATTGAATTAGAAGCTGAAAGAGATTTCAAAAGTAGATTTGATAAAATTGTTTGGAATATGTACATCGAGCCTAAAAAATTTGAGGAAAAATGGGAAAAGTTGATGACTGATTTTGATTTAAAGAACGATATTTGGTTCAAACATATGTTTGACATTAGATCAACTTGGATACCTGCATATTTTATTGAAACCGAAATGTTTGGTTTAATGAGAACAACTTCAAGGTCTGAAAGTGAGAATGCATTTTTTTCAAACTTCATTAAACAAGGAACAAATCTAATAAATTTTATGGGGAGCTTTGATTCACCAATGTTTAAACAGAGGTCAAAGCAAGCAGAAATGGATGCAAAGACCATCAAAACTACTAGAAAGTTGTGCACCAAACTGAAAATTGAAGAGCATGCATCAAAATTGTACACAAATACAATATTTGAAATCATTCAAAAGGAGATAGAAACAGCTATATATAATTGTTTATTACATAACATGAATACAGAGGAGGATTGTCAGATTTCTATTGTTAACGAAACCTCAAAGGAAAAAGAATGTGATCTTCAATACAAGGTATAATTACTAAACAAAAATTGATTTCTACAACAGAATCACATGTGATTGTTAATAAAATCACATGTGATTGTGTGTTGAATCACATGTGATTGTTAATAAAATCACATGTGATTGTGTGTATAATCACATGAGATTGTTAATAAAATCACAGGTGATTGTGTGTTGAATCACATGAGATTGTTAATAAAATCACAGGTGATTGTGTGTTGAATCACATGTGATTGTTAATATAATCACATGTGATTGTGTGTTGAATCACATGTGATTGTTAACTTACTAACATTGAAACTATTTTTTCTGATTCCAAAGGTACTCTATAATCAGAAAGATGGATTATTAGTGTGTAGTTGTAGACACTATCTTAGATTTGGACTCCTATGTCGAAATTCTTTTTGGGTTTTGAAGAATTCTAATATTGATAAAATCCCTAATCAATACATAATGAGACGTTGGAGAAGAAACATAATACCACCTGAATTAAGAGCAAGTAGAAACAGATATGGCAATGAGAATGTAGGAGTTCAAAATTTGGTTAATGAAATTACATCTGTTTTTGAGGATTCCATGGAGCTGCTTAGCACTGATGAAGAAAAGCTCAAATCATATCTAGAAAAACTGAAATTGTTGAAGAATGAAATTGAAATTGATATGCCAAAACAGCCTTCAAAAAACATAAAGGTTACTATAGAGAAATTTTACGGTCCTCAGCCTGATCCTAATAATTTAGGAAACCCAGGTCTTGGAAAATACAAAGGATGTGGAATAGATAAATGATTAATGAGTGGTAAAGAAATAGGAATTAAAGAAAGCAACTAGAGGAAAATAATCTGTGGAAAATGTAAAAAGACAGATCACAATACCAGGACATGTGATAGATATCATGAAAAGCTAAAACAAAAAGAACAAGAGGAAAAAGCAAAATCTGAAGCCGCTGTGAACAAGGAGTGAAGAAATTCTTACACTTTGAATTTTTTGCTTGATTAAAAGAATCTGTAACACTTTAGAAATACTATATTTGAATAAAGACTTTTTAGAATTTTGTAATACAGAACTATCTCATTTAAAATAGAAAAAGAATCACATGTGATTCTTGATAACAATCACATGTGATTGTTAACAATCAAGGGCAGAACAACAGTTACATAAAAGAGATTTTAATAATCACATGTGATTTCTACAGTAAAAATCACATGTGATATGAAAATTGAATATGAAGTGCATAAAAACAGTACTCGGAAAGTAAAAAATCACAAGTGATTTCAATTCAGGATCACATGTGATTTGTTTGCTTAAAAATAAAGTGCAGAAAAACACAGTAACATAAGTGATTTATTATCTATCACTTGTGATTCTACACACAATCACATGTGATTTCGATATTAAAAAACAGAGTTTTTATTATAAGACGAGTACTCTATATAAAATAACAAAATAACATATGATTGGAAAAGAGAATTAAGTCAACAAAAACAGAGATATTTGATTTAGTACTAAATCACAAGTGATTTTAGCATTCTATACATTACTACATAAAAAGCATCAAAAAGTGCATCATTACTAAAAATCACCTGTAATTGTAAGTATGTTAACAAAATACCATAGGACCACATGATACATCAATTCTAAAAATTCAAAATAAGGATAACACAAACTAAGCACAAATTGTTTGAAAATGAACATTGTTTATGCAGAATTAAAAAAGTTTCACAAAACATTAAAGATTTATCTGACGTCTCGACTTGATCTGTTTTTACGAGCTTCAAGTATCATCTGTCTGATTTCATCCTTGGAATGTTGATTGTAAAAAATTGAAGCCTCATCAATTATCTTTTTTGCAAAGATGTTAAGCTCATGAGTTAAAATCTTGCTTGCAAAACGCATCCTAAGCTTGTTAAGAACCAACTGTTGTTTAGAAATATCTGAGGGCATCCCTATATTCCATGAATTGTCAGATTGACCTAGATATAACTCCATGTGCAACATCAGAAACACACCACAATCAACAAAATTTTGGTCCGAAAACCATGGCATCTTTAATCTCTTAACAAATAACTTTGATACGGCATCAGCAACTTTATGATTTTTCTTTTGAAGATGCTTCGAGAAACAATATTGCTACAAATAAAAGATTTAATTAAAGGAACAAAATATAATAATTTTAAATAAAAAAATAAGTTTGATATACAACTTACAACAAAGGATGATATTCTTTTGTATCTTGAATTAAAATTGCCTCCAGTTAAGTTATCAATAATCTGAAACTTTGGATTACTTCTAATGTCAAACACAAATGTATAGAAATGTGATTCATAATAAATTGGGAAGAAAACCTGAAATAAATTTAAATGTAAAAAAAATACAAATCATTAGAACTACAGAATATATGATTGATAATGAAATCACTTGTGATTTGATAAGCTATATATACTCCCCTGTTTCATGAAAACTCTGTTTTAAATTACAAAATCACATGTGATTTTGATATGCATATAGACCCCCAATATTTATTGAAAACACTATTCTACAGAATAAAATCACAAGTGATTTTGTTATGCATAAAAACTCCACTGTTATGCAAAAGACTCCACTAAAATCACATGTGATTGAATCAACAGTTGTAATATTCAGAATCACATGTGATTTCAATACAAATATGCTTTAGAAAAATGTTATCGATCACATGTGATTCAAATACAAAATCACATGTGATTGTTAATAAAAATCACATGTGATTGTTAATAAAATCACATGTGATTTGATTTAAAAAAAAAAAAAAACTCATTACCAAATCATAATTTCTGAATGATAATTTATCTTGATCATCCCCAAGAAAGACCGCTAGTTTTTCTGAAAAAGTTTTATATCTCTGGAACTTTGAAACTTTGCAATCAGGTTCTAAGTCACTGTTTTGCTATTCAATAAAAGATAAATTAATAATCAGAAAAAAAATATAAAAATATAATGAAAATAAACAATTAATAAAACTTACAAATAGACAGGTTTGCATAAAAAGTCTTCTAGGAGCAGAGGGATTTTTATACTTTTCTTCATAGTTTAAAATGTAGGCCCATGTATCAATAACAGATGCCTCAAGAAACAATCCCGGGCACAAAGTCTCTAGTCCCAAACGATCACCAAAACACGGATCATTAGAAGCCTGAAAGATAATAGATCTATTTTGAAAGAAACAAAACAACACAACATTAGCCACTTAGAATTAAAAAAAAATTATTAATTACGATTAACTAATTTTAAGAAGTGAACATACTAACCCAGAATCACCCGTCATGCAAAACAAATGGGAAGCAACTGCATATTCATTATTATTCAATTAAGAACGACAAGAAGTCTTCTTATTAATGTAAGGTGACCTCAAAACAGCTGTTGGTTTTTTTAGTCTTTTAAGTACATTGTTTGTTGTAACGGCCTTTTCACTTGCAGCTTGACACAAAGCATCCAACGTCTCAGCATTCTCGGACCACCAATCATCATCAATAAACTCTTCTGGAACAACCACATCTTCCTTCTCAACAGGCTGATCTACAACATCAGCTTTTTCAGAAACAACACCAACACCTTGATCTTTCTTCTCAACAGAAACAGCATCACGAACAACATCAGCTTCATCTTCCTTCTCAACAGAAACATCCGCACCAACAACATCATCATTTGGAGAAACATCAACATCAGCTTGGCTCTCAATAATAGGAGAGAAAACAACAACATCTGAAACATTCTGAGCCATATCTACATCTTCACACACCAACGATTCCAGATTAAGGACTCTTTTAAATTCTGATTTTATATAATTATACGCAACATTCCTCTCAGGGAATTTTTCATCAGCCCTATTAAAAATCTCATATGCTAAATCTTTATGTTTGTTTAAAAGTTCCTACAAAGACATAAACGATGAAGTTAAATTCATAAAGTGAATCAAAAAGAAACAGCTGTTGTAATATTCACAATCACATGTGATTTTAACAAAAAATCACATGTGATTCAAACACTAAGATCACAAGTGATTGAAACAGCAGTTGAAATATTCAGAATCACATGTGATTTCAATACAAATATCACATGTGATTCAAGATACAAAATCACATGTGATTGAAGCAGGAAATGAAAAATGTTATCAATCACATGTGATTCAAACACTAAGATCACAAGTGATTGAAACAGCAGTTGTAATATTCAGAATCACATGTGATGTCAATACAAAAATCACATGTGTTTCAAATACAAAATCACATGTGATTGAAGAAGGAAATGAAAAATGTTACCAATCACATGTGATTCAAATATAAATATAATTTGAATACATTTTTTGATACATATTCAGGACTCTTATTTACATCAGGATTTAAGAATCCTTCATCATCATTTTCATTATCTTCGAAAGGAGGTAATAGATCAAGTGAACCGAAAGAACCCAACTCCAATTCTTTTAGCTCCCGGGAACCCAAAAATCCCTTCCAATTCTTAAAAATTGGACGTTGCCGAACAACGGGAAGAGAATCAAGTTTTGTTCTATCGCAATACAAAAGCTACAAAAATAAATAAGAAACAACATAATATTAATAAACAAGTTTTTTAAATATATATAACAAAACAAAACAAAAAAAGAATATACTTACGGTCAAAAAAGTGCTGGGTCCACAGTAAAAGTTTTTCTCAACTTTCTCCCTATCCCAAGTTTTCTTGCCGATTTTAGCACATTCAAGAACAAACAAACACCAATCCAGCGAACTAACATCAACATCTCTTGAGACATAATTCAAAACATCCAGTTTTACTGTCCCATTTCTATCACAAGATGTCATTGTAATATTCAGAATCACATGTGATTTACCAGACACATTTATCTTAAACTTAAACAGATCTAAATCACATGTGATTTACTAATACAAAACATTAGAAAACAAACACATTAAGTGAATCGTATCAACAAAAAATCGTACGAAATCGAAGGATTATAAAGTAGAAACCCTAAATAAAAGTTCGCAATACAATAATACAGATAAATGAACAAGTATTTGTGGATAAACAGTAAAAAAACATAATAATAAGAAGAAAATCGCGTTTGAACTTACCTAGAATTTCATCGGAGGGTTTTTTTGGAGAAGAAGCAGAATCGGCCATTCTAAGTCGAGTAAAAGTTGAATGCAGAAGTGTAAAACTAACAATTTCAGTAAACGACGGCACAAATCGGCGAAAATGTGTTGAATCACGACGGTTTCCGATCAAATTGATTGAGATGAAAAGGGTTTTAAGAGAGAGAGATAGACAGAGAGAGAGAATGAAAACACGATATAAGTGAACGGGAATGATGAAAAGTAAAGCACAAATTAGTTTTAACACTCGGCGTAAATGACCAACATACCCTTGCGCTCACTTATTTAGATATTTAAAGAGCAAAATAATTCACATGTGATTTAAAAACAGAGTAAAAAATAATAATAATAAAACATGTGAACACAGTAAAAATCACATGTGATTTACAACTAAAAAACACTAGAAAGTAGTGATTTTTAATCACAATTTATTTTAATAAGAATAAATCAAATATTTTTTTAACAAATCACATGACTTTTTGTAATGTAAATAGAGTTTTTTATGAAAAAAAGGGAGTCAATATACAGAACAAAATCACATGTGATTTTAGATCAGTATCAAGTGCACAAAAACACGATTTGGAAAAGTAAAAATCACATGTGATTTACAACTAAAAAACACTAGAAAACACAAATTAATTTTAAATAAGAATAAAATCAATATTTTTTAACAAATCACATGTGATTTGTTATAGTTAAGATCACATATGATTTGTTATAGAAACCCATGTTTTTTTGAAAAACTCTATTTTACATTATAAAATCACATGTGATTTGCATACATATTCTTGAGTCACTAAAACACATGTGTTTCAATATATCTACTGAATCACATGTGATTCGTATGAATTATTATAGTTAAGATCACATGTGATTTGTTATAGAATCCCCTGTTTTTATGAAAAACTCTGTTTTACATTATAAAATCACATGTGATTTTAGTTCAGTATCAAGTGAAACAAAACTGGATAAACTGTTTGCCATATAACAAAAACACATAACTTAAATATAAAAACTAGAATAAATAAACTAGAAAGTACGATAATTAAACTACAATGTACATTGTTTGAAAATAACAAAACACATAACTTAAAATATAAAACTGTTTAAACACAATTGTTTATTTATCACGAACTGATCGATTAGAAATGGCATGAAGAATATGAAGCTTGATTTGATCTTTTGTGTTGGACTTGATGAAATCAGAAGCCTTTTCAATCATTTTTGAAGCATGAATGTTAAGGTCATGAGTAATAATTTTTGATGCGAACCGCATCCTAAGCTTTCTCATCATCAAATTTTGTTTCTCAAAATCAATTGGAATATCAGTGACCCACTTTTCTGATTGGCCACTGTATCCTTCCATATGGAACATAAGAAAAACACCACAATCAGTGAAATTCTTCTTAGAGCACCATTTAAATTCCAACTTCTCCGGCTTCAACTTCCCAACATCTTCACCAAAACGATGACCATATGCGATTAAATGGGTAGAAAAACAATGTAGCTGTATACAAAAAAGTTTATTAGATATTTATCAAAATGAAATAATTTTATAGAAAATTAGATGAATATTTATTTAAAAACTTACAAATAAATCACATATATGCTTGTATTTAGCATCAAAATCATCCACAGTTCTATTGTCAAAAATATAAAATCTTGGATTCTTCCTTAAATCAAATACAAAACAATAAAAGTACTGAAAAGCACATATTGGGAAGAAAACCTGTAATACATTTGAATCAAAAAACACAAATTAGATATAAAAAGTTACAAATCACATGTGATTGTTAACAAAATCACATGTGATTGTTAACAAAATCACATGTGATTGTTAAAAAAAAACAGGTGATTGTTAACAAAAATCACATGTGATTGTTAGCAAAATCACATGTGATTGTTAACAAAATCACATGTGATTGTTAACAAAATCACATGTGATTGATATCTTTGAAATTTAAAATAAAAAAAACACAAAATCCACCTACCAGATTGAATTTCTCAAACGATAGCTTATCAATATCATCATTAAAAAAAGAACAAATACTTGATGAAAAAGTATTGTATATCCAATCTTGAGAATATTGGTGACCGGATGAATAAACAGTGGAAGGCTGTTCATCAAAAAATAGTTAATATTAACACAAAAATATACATATTAAAAAAATTACACTTACAAATATAGTGGATGGAAAGAACACTCTCTTCAAAGCTTTATGATGTTTAAAATTTTCTTCATGATTTAAAATAATTGACCAAAGATCAATTACACTTGCATCAACATAAAGACGAGGAGTTAGTGACTCTAGAGTCAAACGGGAAGCAAATGTCAATTGATCAGCAGTTTCAAAAATGTTTTCCCTGTTATGGAAGAAAAGAAAAAAATACAATGTTAAATAAAAAAAATAATAAATAAACATTAACTAATACAAAATTAGACAAACAAACTCACATCCTTTCTTCAAGAGCTGCAAAAAGCTCACTTGCAACAGCAAATTCAGAAGCTAAAAGGCATGGACTTGCAGCAGTCTTCTTAATTATATATGGTGATTTCAGAGGTGGTGATGGTTTTAAAAATCCTTGTTCATTTAATGGCTGCAATGCCTTTTTAGAAACATTGGGAGACCACCATTCAGACAAAATATCATCATTATCAGGAATCTCATAATCATCAATAACATTACTCTGAACCTCAACAAACTTTGAAGGAACATTTTCAGCCAAAGTATTCTCAACAAACTCAACATTCGAAACACCAACTTCAACCTATAAAATTCAGTTAATACTATTAGAGATAAAAATCACATGTGATTATGATATGCATATAGACTCCCCTATTTTTATGAAAAACTCTGTTTTAGAGAAGAAAATCACATGTGATTATGATATGCATATAGACTCCCTTGTTTTTATGAAAAACTCTTTTTTAAATTACAAAATCACATGGGATTTTGTTATGCATATAGACTCCCCTGTTTTTAATAAAAAAATATGTTTTACACAATAAAATCACATGTGATTTTTGTTAGGAATATAAAATTTATGTGATAACATCACTCTGAACCTCAACAACCTTTGAAGGATCATTCTCAGCCAAAACATTCTCAACAATTTCAACATTCGGAACATCAACTTCAGCCTATAAAATTCAGTTAATACTATTAGAATTCAAATAATACTCTGCAAATCACAAGTGATTGGAGTACATTTATAAGAAATTAAAAAGAAAGAGAAAGGATAATACCTCAGAAGCAATCACTAACTCAAGATTAAAAGCTCTGTTAAATTCATATTTAACAAAATTTATCGATCTATCGCCTTGAGGAAACTGAGCATCAACACGAGCAAAAATTTCATAAACCAAATCCTGGTGTCTTTTGAGAATTTCCTACAAAATTTCAAAAAAGAAGGTTAATATCACATTAGATTGGAAAAAAAATAAACACAAGTTATGGTATTGAAAAATACATGAGATTTTAAAATAAAAAATCTTTATAAAAGAGGTTTCTAAGTGAATCACATGTGATTTGATTTCTTAAAAACAGGGGAAGTTGATAACAAAATCACATTGATTGTATGCTATGCCTTAGTTGACTGATTCATTTGAGGTTGCTAAGTGAATCACATGTGATTTATTTGCCATAAAAACAGGGGAGGTTGTTAACAATGACATAAAGAGTTTTATATCACATGTGATTTAACAAGTACAATCACATGTGATATAAAAATGTAAAATCACAAGTGATTCAAGAAAATTATAATAACTTTTGAAAAAATGTAATACCTTTTCCGATACCATATCAGCAGGGTCAACAATGTTAATATCCTCAGCATTGTTAATATCATCATCATTTGCATTTGAGGGTTCTGCAGCATCTAAAGGAGGTAATACATCAAATAAACCAAATGATCCACAATTTGCTTCTTTATTCTCTCGAATGCACAAATAATCCTTCCAGTTTTTAAATACTGGACGCCGGCGAGGTAAAGAGAGAGAATCGCATTTTGTGCGATCACAATACAAAAGCTATAAAAAAAATAAAAAAAATATTAATAAAAAAACTTATAAAATTATATCTAAGAAAAAAAATTAAAATAAAAGAAACTCACTATCAAAAATGAAATAGGACCACAATAAAATTTTTTATTAACAGCATTCCTATCCCAAAGTTTTTTACTGTCTTTAAGATTGGCCAATAAAAACGAGCACCAATCAAGAGACTTAATATCCATATCTTCAGATACATAATTCAAAACATCCATTTTAATTATGCCATTGCAATCACAGGATACCAATGTATTGGCAAACAGCATCAATATATTCATCTTAAAAAACTCATCAACAGCACCATTTAAACTTAAATTTTTTTCCTTGATAACAGATGGCCTAATATCCTTGGACGATGTGAACTGATTAAGCCATTGTTTAATAAATTTAGATTCAGAATTGAGTGGTAAAGAGTATATATTGGTACCACCCTTGGGAATACCAAACACATCATGAACAGAATCAACATCAATTGAGATAACACATTTCTTAGTATTAATAACCATCTTTGCATCATCAAAACTGTCAACAACATAATATCCTAACTTTCCAGGAAGTTGATGAAAATCAAAATCAATTAAAGAACCAAAGCCAATATCTTTTACAATTTCCTTCTGTTCAAGAGATAAACCACACATAACAAATGAGAACTGAGATGGGGTTGACCGAGTCCTAATGGATGGAAGATGTTTAGAAACAGAAACATTTTGTGCAGCCTTTGATTTTTTTGTTCTCTTTTCTGTTATTGGTTTTAATTTTGTTGGAGCCTCAGGAATGATTTCTGATTGAACTGAAGAAGAAGATACGCCTTTTGTAGAAAACTTTATTTTTAAACTTTTTGGAGGCATAGGCTGAACTTCAGAATCAACTTCAGAAATTTTCTCTTGTACAGATTCGGGTTCAGAACGTCTAATAAGCTTAAACCTTTTATTGATTTTTGATTTACCCTCGGCAGTTCCTCTTGTTGATGATGACCTAGGTCTTTTAGTTCTTATCTGAGGCAACTCAGATAACAGAGTAGATAAATCATCAACACCTATAAAACAGAAAAAGAAGCAAGTTGTGACAACTAATAACAATATGAGATAGATAAACTGAAATCACATGTGATTGAACTCACAATCTCAAATAAACAAACTGTAATTTAGCTTACTAATCACATGAGATTAGAAGCTATGAATTAATTGACAATAATTAGGTGAGATATTGAGAACAATCACATGTGATTGAACTCAAATAACATAATAATCACATAATAAAAAACAATCACATGTGATTTAAAAACAGAGTAAACATTAAAATAATAAAACATGTGAACACAGTAAAATCACATGTGATTTACAATAAAAAAAAAACTAGAAAGTTGAAAATCAATAATAAAAACGGTAAAATCACATGTGATTAACAACTAAAAAACACTAGAAAGCTGAAATATATAATAAAAAGAGTAAAATCACATGTGATTTACAAATAAAAAAAACTAGAAAGTTGAAAATCAATAATAAAAACGGTAAAATCACATGTGATTAACAACTAAAAAACACTAGAAAGCTGAAATATATAATAAAAACAGTAAAATCACATGTGATTTACAACTAAAACATAACAGAAGGCAATAATCTAAAATAAAAACGCTAAAATCACAAGTGATTTACAACTAAAAAACACTAGAAAACAGTAATCTACAATAAAAACGGTAAAATCGACGGATTACAAAACCTAGAAAAAAGCCGAAATATACAAAAACACAAAAAATGAACACCTATTTATACAAAAACAATAAAAAAACTAATAATAAAAAAGTTAAAATGACCTGATTGTAGTTCGGCATTGACGGAAACTTCAGCAGATGGTTCTAGTGGAGAAGATGATCGTAAATCGGACATTTAAACGTTAGAATAGGATTTTCTTCGACTGATAATGAACGAGGAAGAAAGAGGAATGAAGAATCACAACTAATCGCCGGTAAAACCGCCGTAAATCGCCGGAAATCACGATTTGATTCGAGAGGTTTTGAGAGAGAGAAGGAGATGAAGAGACGTGATCGGAGAGCGGGAAAGGAACAAATGACAGAGTGATGGGGGTTATATCAAAGTGTAAAATGACGAATATACCCTTCCACGTACAAAATCAGTTTAAAAAAGGATGTAACCTGAACCATTGATTAGGCTTGATCCAAGGGACCAAAAGTGTTCCTTGAGACTTTAAAAAATATGTGGACCTCCTTGAACATTTGACTTATTGTATAATTTTATTGTCGATTGTATTATTAAAATATTGTTTTGTAGCTCGTTTGGATTAGATGATCACTTCACCGTCACCTAGCCCACGTTGTATAACAACACATACACGCTTGATCATTCTCAAATCCTAAAAAGAGAATAAGGGTGTGATGATAGAGAAGGGATGGCGGTGGTTACAGTCATTGATGAAGTATATTGTGCAGGCAAAGAGGATAGGGGTGGTTCCTTCAAATACTTGAGTTGAATGTATAAAAATAACTAGATTTAGTCATCATTTGTACATCGATCATATTATGAGAAAATAAAGTTTGAAACGATAAGAGAAAATTCGAAAACGGTCATAAAAAAGTAAAGCGTGTACATTAGGACCAAAGCGCCAACTTCCCCAAGTAGCTTAGAACAAATATCCTTTTCCATTACGTATTTATTAAAATAAGAGTTTTGATAATGACAGCCCTAAAAATGTGTACATTAAATTATGGGGGAGTAGTTCTTAAAATTTAGGAGTCGGTTACATTTGAATGTACAACTTTTTAATGCATGTCTTATGACGGTGTCATTATCAAAACCCTTAAAAATAAATGATACCCTGCCCAATTTTTTTTTTTTTTTTTAATTAAACATCTATATTTTGGCTCCTCTAATAAAAACATCAAAGTTCCACCATTAGTTGTAGTAGTAGTGGCTAGTGGGGGACGAGAGGGTAGTGGTGGTAGGGGACGAGAGGGTGGTGGTTGCAGTCCTAGATGGGAAGACTGTTGGGCTTTAATGTGTATCAAAGCCAAGGTTCTAAAAAACGCATTATGGCGGCGCCAAGACGTCGCCAAGGCGTGAGGCGCGGCGTCGACGTTACGAAACAGACCATGGCGGCTAGGCTAGGCGTGACGTGAGATAAGGCGTGATAAGGCGCGATAAGGCGCGCTTTATGAGGAGTTTTTTGTAAGGCGGCTGAGAAAATTGAATTTTTTTAAAAAAAATATATAACATATTTAATTATAAATTTAGATGTAACATTTTTTATAAGCTTTATATATGAATTGTTATATAAATCAATATATCTATGATTTTTATTTAATTTGATATATGTATATATATAAATTATATAAAAAATTTGCCGCCTTAAGTCACGCCTTGAATAACGCCATGGCCCGCCATGGCTCGCCTTGCCTGAGGCTTGATGGTGCCGCCACGCCACGCCTTACGCTTTCTAGAACCTTGATCAAAGCTTTGAAAGTTCTATAAACTTCCATTATTTTCGTCGATTTTTCATTTTATTCCTTACAATTTTCCCCCACATAATTTAGTTCCTAAAATTTTGGTTAACATGTTAACACTTAAATGCCATTATGGCCTACTTACGAGTTACACATAAGTTTATCCTTACTAGTAACTACTCCGTATATAACTTCTAAACTTTTTTTTTTCTCGTAATGATTTAATTTTTTTATTAAATTTTATGCCAATTTTGGAACTTACCGAATATCAGCTTTTAATGTAATTTACAAAAACAAAAAAAAAATTATATATTTAATTTATAATAATATAATTCATATATGTTTATATTTAATTTTTGGACGGATAAATATTTCTTTATAGAAGTAGTGGTTTTCTATGTCATTCAAACACTTTATTTGTGCAGATTTTCATTTTCAAAACTTTTAAAAAAGCTATTCAACTAAACAAGAATCGTATTTCAATTATATTGTCTTTTGTTTTTTTTTTTTTGGATTTTACGCTGGGTTTAAAAAACCAAGGTATCGTTGCCACAAAGAGCAAAATGTTATAATATAATTACATTGAATCTAGGATTAAAATCAACCGGGTTCCATTAACAGTTAACCAATTAACAAGTGTGGCCAATAAAAAAAATTTCTATTAAAATAAATAAAAAATCAGATTTTTTGTACATGGGGCCCCACCAAGTGGGGGGCATGCACCCCCCTTAAATCTATGTGGATCCGCCGGTGATTACATAGACAATAATGAAGCTAACATATTCAACAAGTGGATGATCAATTAGTCAAGATTTCTTATCCAATCCAATTAATGATTTATCCAAATAGTTATATTGTATTACTCATCAAGTATAGGTTCTAGAGTAACAAAATTAGTATAAATACTCATGTATGTAAAGATGCAAAATGCACCTCAATATACACTTTCATAAGTGATTACAATTCTCTACATCTTGTTCTTGTTCTTGTTTTATAATCTTAAAGTTCTTTGATTAAGTGTTAATAGGGTCATAATTATAGTTAATTTATAACACAAAAATATTTATCTATTATATAATTAATATATCTGAAAGTGATCACCTTAAATTTACAAATTTTCATTTACAGTGTGATATTTCAAACATCAGAGAAATGAACTTTACGTTAGAATTTAGGGGTACGTTTGGTACAGAGAATGAAATTGCAGAGAAATAGTTGCAGAGAATGAATTACAGAGAAAGAGAATTAGTCTGGAGAAAGAGAATTAGTCTGGAGAAAGAGAATTGACTCCTCTGTTTGGTAGCACAGAGACTTCAACAGAGAATTGCAACAGAGAATTATTTCTCTTGTTTGGTACAACAACAAAAATCAGTAGGAATTGTACAAACTTTATAATTAGCAAACATATTTTTTTCCCGCAACAATCATTATTATAAAATACAAAATTCATGGATAAATTAATAACGAAAGTGCATTAATAAAATCAATAATAACATCCAAAAAACATAAACTATTATCACTTTCAAAAACATCAATTCAATCAAAATGTAACAAAAAAAAAAAACAGTTCTAAGTACTTAAAACCACAATGTAACCAAGAACAATATTTGAACCATAAACAATCATCCCATAGAGCCATCGGTGTAAGATTCTACCATGCATATTTTTTCTTCTTGTGTCAATCCAAGAAATAACCGTCCTAGAAGGACATCCTTTCCAATCAAATTAGATGCTTTAAAACGTTTTGTCAATGTAATACCCGATAAAACTTTCAACTCATCCACCAACGGATCATAACATACATGGCATAAAATGCCGTAACTTTACCTAAATGACCAAAAATCAATTACAGATCAAGCAATTGTGAAGGAGAAACGAGGCCTCTAAAATTTTATAAATGAATCTAAAATCAATTAATTATGAATTAATGATGATAATGAATTGCTTCATTAGTACTCATGCTAGAACATCAATGACTAATAATTAAATCACGAAATTCTATTCAAGCAATTAGGAAAAATCAATTAATAATTAATTAATTAATAATAAATGTTGTACATAAATTTAGAAGGCGAGGTGAAATCAAATATAAATACTCAAACCAACTGCCACGAAATCAATTAAATAATTAATAATGAAATCAAATACAAATATTGAAACCAACTGCCACGAAATCAACCCCATTAAAACGGAGATGAAACCCATGAAAACGGAAGTGTTCTGCGAACGAACGAACACAAACTTGTGCGGCGGCTGAAGAGTTTTTAGAAGACGAGGTGATCCAGTGGGATTTCACAAGTCTCTGTTTTTTTTTAATTCTCTATTTTACAATTCCCACCAATTCTTTACATGAAGGAGGAAAACAAAACTAGAGATTATGAATTGGCAATTCTCTTCCCTCCCCTTTCCCCAGTACAACCAAACAAGGGATTTGGTTGCTAATTCTATTTCCCACTTCCCAACTCTCTGTACCAAACACACCCTAGGTGTGTAAGTGGTAATAATGAAACAATCTTGATATGCACTTTGAAACGTGTAGTGATAACTTTTGGATAAAAGTAGGGGTGACTGGTGAGTATTTGGACCGAAAAAACCGAATCGAATAAAAAACCGACCGAAACCGAACCGAACTGAAACCAATAACATGTTATCGGTTCGGTTTCGGTTTTGAAAATTCATCGTTATCGGTTCTATCGGTTCGTTTCGGTTTTCGGAAAATGATGAACATTTGGCCTAAAATAACCGAACCGAACCGAAACCGATAACATGTTATCGGTTCGGTTTCGGTTTTGAAAATTCATCGTTATCAGTTCTATCAGTTCGGTTCGGTTTTGGCCCGATAATCACCCCTAGATAAAAGTATTTCGACTTAATATGCCTCGGGCATCAAGATCGTCAATTGGATAATGTGGAGAATCGAACTTAATTTTTAAGGCATGAGAAAACTAAGCAAATGAAATCAAATACTTCATCCGATTCAAAATAAGTGATACACTTTCCTTTTTGGGGTGATTCAAAATAAGTGATACACTTTGAAAAGTTTCCTTATTTGGCAAAAAAAAATAGGACACACACCCACTAATTATCTACTTTAACATAATGAAATGACCCCTTTACCCTTACTTTTTACTTTTAAAAATCATTAAACTTACTTTATTCAAAAGGTGTGGGACCCATTCGCCACTAACCATCCAATTAATCTAATTTAACCATCATTATAATCTTTTACCTCAAAAACCGTGAAACCCCAAGTGTATCACTTATTTTGAATCGGAGGAAGTAACTAAATTAGTTTTATTAGCCACAGTCTTTATTAATTTCTAGTCTCATACGTTCTATTTACCACTATTCACCACCATCAACACTACTAGGGATGCAAATTTAACCCGCGGGTTTGGGTACCCGCGGGTACCCGAGTCTTACGGGGCGGGTATTACCCGTCTAAACGGGTAACGGGTCGGGGATGTGTTTAAATTTCATACCCGAGAGCGGGTACGGGTCGGGTACGGGTTTTATAATACCTGCACCGTTTATACCCGACCCGTATATATATATTAGAGTGTAATTTTTTTTATTACAGGATTAGCCCACGAGTCACTACTCAAACTTAACACAACTCTTAACCTCTCATTAGCCCAATTTAATAATGGTTAAAATTTAGCTCGTCTCCCGTTAGTCCATTACGTATTGAACGAAATAAGCCTGAACGAACTAAGAGTATTAAATGTTTTACTTATTTTGTTTAATTTTTTTTTTGAACGGGTACCCGTCGGGTTACCCGTACCCGACGGGGATTTTTCTACCCGAACCCGACGGGTATTTGACCGGGTACGGGGCGGGTACGGGTAGAGGAATAGCGGGTCGGGTACGGGTACAGGTTTTGCAGTACTCGCTATTACCCGTACCCGTTTGCATCTCTAAACACTACTCACCATCACAAATCACTATTGCCACCACTCACCATCACTACGCACCACTACCCACCACCACTTTCAATATCACTATTGCAAAATATAGTTACAGGATATCCGTTGCCGCATTGGCGCATTGTGCGCTATCCTGCTAGTTATAATAAAATGATAAGTTAAAAGTTAATATTTAGTGTTAATTTTGTAACCATTTCATGAAATTAATCATAATAATAAAATGGTAAGTTTAAAACTACGTTATAGACGATAGAAAATTATGGAAAATTATCACAATTATCATGCAATAAGCTTTTATTTAAATATATTTTCATCTAAAATCAAGTTGATTTTATGATATTGTGATAAGAAAAATAATATCTAGGGTTGTTTTTATTCTTGTTTACAATAGAATTTTCATATAAAACAGATACGATGGTTTAATGAATATTTATAGTTTCTTAACCGTGTGTTTAATAAGAAACCTCAATCACATAGATTAAATATAGACTTAAAATTATATTAATTACATTACATCCTTTTTATATATGGAGAGAAAACATATACTATTATGATTGATTACATATACTTCCTCCGTATCACAATAAGTGATACACTTTCCATTTATTGGTGTTTCACAATAAGTGATACACTTCAAAAGTTACCTTATTTGGCAAAAATGTGGGATCCAACCTCCACTAACTATCCACTTTTATAAAGTGAAATTACCCTTATACCCTTACTTTTACTTTTAAAACTAATAAATATCACTTTATTCAAGAAAAGTGGGACTCATCATCCACTAACTATCTACTTTAATATATTTTAACCATACTTTAATATATTTTAACCCTACTTTAATCTTTTGCCTCAAACTCCGTAATCTTCCAAATGTATCACTTATTGTGATACGGAGGAAGTATAAAATGAATACATAAATTATATATGAAATATTTTTATATCTTTATAGGCAGACGTCATGGTGTTACGTTCCATCATTAATTTTACCATATCTTCAGCGAGCTTCACCTGTAATTATATACGTATGAGGGCCAAGTCCACCCACACGTTTGAATTTACCCGCATTTGATCCAAACTCATTTGACCCATCTCCCAACCCGGCACGTTTTTAAAACTTATAGGATTTTCAGCAATTTTTATCATTTAGGTTATGATCGTTAGTTGTATAGAGTAAATTCTGAATTTTTGGCCAAAATTGGGAAGATAGAACTACCTCGGGTTGTGCTTAGTGAGTTGCTTTAACAAACTTGCGTTTTCTTTTTGCAGTTCTTCCACCTGAAACACGTTTTTGGTTCACAAATACTTTTGGAAGGAATTGAAATGGAATGGAATTGGATCTAATGTAATCTAATTCGGTTAACTAAACCGTTTGGTTGATATGCAATGTAACGGAATTACAATTATGATTACATGTTAGCAAATACATACTTGTTGCACAAGTTCGGTTACCAGGGCCGTTCCAACTTTATTTGAGGCCCGGGACAAGATGACAAAATCACTAAAGCCAAACAACCTAACTACACATTACATATAAGAACTAGAAAATAGATAAAAATATTATGTAAAATCAGTGTGGTGCAATTTCAACAAACCAAACAACGCAGGGCCTTTAATTAGTGAAAAAGAAAAAAAAGTGCATTTAGGCATTTCATCAAATAGTTTGCATGCATATAAAACTATATACTAGCTATAGTCAATCAATCAATATCAAAATGAGCTGAATGGAACTATGGAAGTTAAGGAATTCTAAGCTAAACAAAAATGAGGACAAAAAACCATACCTCCGTGAAACAGTGAATGTTAGGCGAAACTTCAAACTTGATTCTTAACTTGAAGGCTGAAATCGTTTTGATTAGAAGGGGAAAGAAAGATGCAAGTTGCAAGATCAAAGGGGAACCAGAGAAATCAAAGAGACGGTTAGAATTCTAATTTTTTAGAAATGTTAATTGTGAAGATCATAAGATGATTCATGCTATGGAGCGTACTGGCTCAATTAATTAATTGGGCTTTGGGCTGAATACATGGAATACTATCTATTGGACCTATATGTTTATAAAACTAATTGTTTTTTACTTCAATAAAATAGGCCTAGTTTACTTATAATGTACTATAAATTTAGGGCCCTTGTAGCTGGGAGGCCCAGGGCGATCGCCCAGCCCGCCCAGCCTCAGAGACGGGCCTGTCGGTTACACGAGCTTGTTTTCTTCTTCTTGAGCGCCTAGCCGACTCTCTGTTTGAAAGCGTCCTGAAATCGACCCGAACATATTAAAACGGTATTAAAAAACTTTTTTTTATAAGAAACTATAGCAAAATCTCACCTTTTAATCTGTCTAATATTCATCTGATTGCATCTCGCCCACCCTTGTGGCTCATTTTGTTCTTTTTATTATACTTATCGGGCTTTGTTATGTTAGGGCAGATATTTTAGTTTTAGTTCGTTTTAGTGCTGGGACTGCTGGCTATCTGCTGCTTTTGTCTTCGTTTCCCCCTTGTGTCTTTGACTCTTTGCTCTTTTCGTTGTAGACACGTATTTGTTTTAATAATATTGACATTAAAAAACAGCTTTTTAAATAAAGTAAAAAAACTATATAGTATAATAATAAGTCAATGGTAATGAGGGCATCGGATCGAACAAAAAGATGCTTTTAGATGCCAATCTTGTTCATCTGATTAAGATTTGTTTTCATTAATCTATAACGGAGTATTTAAATTGTATCATTAATTTTTTACTTAGACAACTGATTTTGGTATATAAGTAGTAAAGGAAAATGATTAAAAGATGTTAAATATTAACTTAATCTTAAGTTTAACAATGATATTATGATACATGACAAATTTAATTAAAGTTGTATATAAAAAAATACACCACATCGTAATTTCAGGGGAAAGTTAAGAGTAGATTGTGTCGTGTCAAGTTAAACACATGTTAAAAGTGTTTTTGCGTTTTTAACATGGTTTTAACATATACCTCAAAATTCTTCTTATCCATTTAACCTTCTATAAATTCCATTTGGGACCAAAATCATTTAACTCGACATTAAAACCATGGTTAAGGAACAATTGACGCAAGACACGGTCCTATTTGTCGGGTTTTTACGCAACCAAAGGTCCCTTGATGAGCCTTTGGCGGATGTACATCCAATGATCTAATGCTTTTTCTCTCTTCATATATAGGTAAACAACTTGCTTACTTGTGAAACTATTGTACGTTCTAAATTTTTACTTGTAGCAACATTTTTTGTCGCCAAAGCTCAATTCCCATGTTTCTACATAATCGTGTGTTTACTTTTAAATCACGGTAAAAAAAAAAATTATTTATTTTAATCATATTTGACAAAATCACACAAAGAATTTGGAAGAAAAGAAAATGCATGATCAACAAAAACAACATTTTTACAAATAATCACCGTTCATCTCCGTCCCAATCAACCTTCATTTTAGGCCCGGTAGGACCATCCTCACTGTAAAATTCACTCGGTAAAATACTAGCCAAACTCCCAATTGCCGAACCCACAACCCCAGGCAACGAATTTTCCAACTTTTCGATCTCAACTCCAATTTCATACGTTATTTTCGGGCCCCATTTTCTCGCGTAATTTACCCATGGGGGCTCAATTAGGTCAGTCATATACTCAGCCGCCATAATCAAATACTTGTCTTTCACATTGAAAAATGTGTCACTCTTCGCGGTATCGTTTCTAAGACCAATGACATCATTTCCTTGCACTACAAGTCCCGCGGTTGGGAACGTTGCATGGCCGTTTAAAGACGGATAAGCCGCGATATTATTACTCGCGTTTAAAAACTCGAGTGATGGGGTGTCCACCCATGTCCCTCCACTATGTTGCGCGAAATAAATGTCAGGATCGATTAACTATAAATTAGTTAATAAATACCTTTAGATCTAATTGATGATAGAAGTTACAGCGGATTAACACTATATCAATATGTTTAAGAACAATGAACTGTAAGAACAATATGCAATAATATTAAGAACACAGTTTCACAAAAAGCTTCAATGTATATTATTGATTAACAATACACACGTACGTTTACAATTCGTAAGGAACTATATATAATAGTCCTTGAAGCTAAACTATTTACCCTAGTTATTCTAGGACTTGATTTACATCGAATTATAAAAGATATACATTGAATAACATTCTATAACTAACTCTGCGAAGATCTCGGACTTGATATGCTTCCAAAACGCGTACCAGTAGTAATACCAATCACCAGTAGTAAATAAGCATCATCAGTAGTAACTCTGGTAATCAGTAGTAAGTCCAAAACCAACGTCAGTAGTAATTACTTATGATCAGTAGTATCTTCAATCTGTGCATGATCAGTAGTAAGCTTAGTTATAGACTTCACCAGTATCAACTTCATCAGTAGTAAGTGTTTCTGCCCCATCAGTATTAATCATAGTCTTCATCAGTAATAACCATGATCAGTACTAACTGCAGCATCAGTAATAAGTTTAACTGTGATCTGCTCCAATAATCTCCCCCTAAACTTATTGATTCTCTTTCAATCAATCAAGTTTCTTTTGTTCTTCTTCTTCCCTTTTTCTTTTCTCTAGGGTTCTTTGATTTTGTTGTCTTCTTTGTTCAATGATGTATCTGCTGTTTCTCTTTGTAAAGTAAGTCAATTTGTTCTGGAACATAACAGCATCATATGGTTTCATCATTGTGTTTGTGAATATCTGATACATAGTCTTTTCAGAATGTGGATATTCTTTTTCATACAAGTATAGCTCACATCTTTTGCTTGATTTTTCAAAGAAGTACATATTTGAAGTTGGAATTACATTCCAAGAATAAACATTTTATGGATCTGTAAATTGTTCTGGGTAGTTATCTGGATAAAATGCAGCATCAATCATTCTTGTCAAGTATCCAGCACCAGACTCTTTCCATGATTTCTTTGTCATCCTTGGTTTTCCAATGATCAGAAGTTTGATTACATCGCTTCTTGAACAGGATCTGATCAATGGTAACCATCCAGTGAATCTTTGTACAACTTTGTCTTCCCTTATAATCTCTATTACATTGTTAGGCATAACTCTCCAATTGATGATTGGATTGTTCTGCAAGGGAGCAACTGGTACTTCAAGAACAGGAATAATTTGTTCTGTTTTTGACTTCTTTTGAGCACTTTGTTCTTGAGTAACCATCTTTCTTTTCTTTGTTTGGGGAGTTGAGGATTCACCAGTAGTTGATACACTACCAGTTTGAATTAATCTTTGACTGATTGGAATTAGGGCTTTTGATTTCTTTTCTTCTTCAGCTTCTTGTTCAGTCAAGTCCTTCTTCTTGGCAGTACAATATTTTTCTACAATTGTTATCATTTTCATTCTGCCAAAGGACTTTGCATTGTGCCCTTTTGATTTGAGAAATTCAATCATATTAGTCTTATGTTCAAATACATCATCTGTTAATTCACTTTTAGTTCTTTTGCATTTAGATACCAGATCTTCAAGACATTTTATATGTTCTTCTTCAACTTTTCTAAGTCTTTTGAATTCTGCTTTTTGAGCTTCTAACTAGATATTTGTTATTTGAACAGGGATTTCTGCTTCTTGGGATTTCTTCTTTTTCTTTTCCTCAAGAGCTTGATACATAGCTACTTTCTCTAAATATCTCTTGTGCTTCACCTTCCATCTAGATTGTTTATCAGCTCTGACAAGATTGATCTTGTTCACCATGTAGTGACCAAGTGCTCTGTTAGGGTAATCTTCATCATAAACTTCTTTACCCTTTCCAATACAAGCTGTAGGTGGAGGTGGAATGTATTTCATATCTGGAACACCTCTGATTATTATTGATGGAGAAAATAAGCTAAGTTCATTCTGAGCAAGAATTTTTGGATGTTGAGGAAGTGAGCATTCATCAACTTCAAACCAGTTCACATTATCATCAATGTCAGGTATGATAAGTGGTTGATCAGGTGTTGGTGGTTTGGTGATGATTTCAAAACGTTCCCTTTCAATCAGCTCTGGGATCTCTAATTCTTCCTCTTCAGTAGTAACCAAGGTAGTTACTACTGGTGTGACTTCAGAAGTTACTACTGATAGGGCATCAGTAGTGTTTGGTGCAATTGTTTCCTTTTCTTGATTTACTACTGCTATGATATCAGTAGTAGGAATTACTACTGGTATTTCTTGTTGAGCTTGTTCTTCCATAGGAGCAGTAGTAGTAGCCTCATCATCAATATCCATCTTTTCTAGGCCATCATCATCTGTTGTTTCTTTGAGATTGAGGAGAGAAGTTGCTGCTGCTGCAATGGATTCATCTATCATGGTTTGAATATTGTCCTTCCTCCCTTTAGTGAGCTCAACTGGTGGAGCTTCACTATTATCAATCTTCCTTTTCAGTTTCCTTATGAGATTTGTTTGTTGATGAAGCCTGTGCTCATATAATCTCATTCTCTTGTTGATGGTATCGATATGCTTCTTCATTACTGTCATTGTTTTTCCCTGATTGGTGAGATATTTAAGGCAGTCTTGTACAGTGGATTCAAGGTATCCCAACCTATCCGTCAATTGTGTTTGTTTAATACTGCCCTCACTCCATCTAGCAAGATCATCGGGCTCACTGACAGGTACATTGGCTTTAAGGTTTTCCATCCTTTCCGTCAATTCAACAGTTTTAGGTCTACCCTCATCACTTCTTGGTGATGAAATGGGTTGTTTGGACACTCTCTTCTTCCTAGAAGAAGCAGAAGTGCCCCCCCCTTGTGGTTTCTTGGCACCGGGGTCCTCTTAGTAATTCCTCAAAAGAGTCATCACTTAGAGTTGCCGAGGTCTGGGTCTTAGTGATGTTCTCACTAGCCTGTGCACCCACCTTTGGGGCATCAGTAGTGAGAGCCCTTTCCTCATGTCCTCTCTTCTCCTTGGAGGACAACTCTTGGAGCCTGGGGTTTGACTCAATTTGTCCCCTGGTGTCCTTTAAGGAAGATTTCTTCCTTTTATAATGTTTCTGGATTGATTTGGTTAAAGGTCGGTCTTCTACAGAGTGAAGAGTAGCACTCTGCAGATTTAAATCATGTTCCTGGGACACATTCAGGACATCTAATTGAGTTGGTGATTGAGTGGCTATTTGGGGTGGTGTTTGGGCTGCATTTGGGGGTGATGGAGTGGGTTGAGGTTCAATTTGGGTTGTATCTTGGATTGAACCCTCTCCAATAAGTTGTTGATCTTTGATCATGTTAGGAAACAGAGGGGTTTCCTTGCCCGAAAATTTAAATTGTTTTCTCATATTGGAGAAACCTTTCTTGTTCAACTCAGGAATTATAAAAATGTTTTTAGGAGTTGACAAGTTTTGTAATTCACAATTCAAGATATGTTGAAGAAATCTGGGATACATTAAAAATTTTGAAGTACTAAGATTTCCCAACATACCTTCAAAAATCATATTGGAAAAATTAAATACTTGGTCTGTGCATAGACAAACAACAGCAGATGCTATTGATTTGTTAAACTCATTCCAGGTACTTCTTTTAGGAGAAATACAATGTTGAATGTTATGTACAAGAAATTCCCATTGTGGGGAGAGAAGACCTTTTTGAAAAGTGACGATGTCAAGTCTTCCCTCATATCCCATTTTGCTTAATATTTCAACAATGTATTCCTTAGGAAGAGAAAACATACCTGCATCGTCATGTAGTTGCAGATGGTGTCGGATGGACTGTTCAGTTATAGTTATCGTTTTGCCATCCACGGTTGATTTGATCATTGACATAGTCGACCCTTCGGTTCGTTCAGCATTTGTCTAGAAATCAACCAAGTGTTGTTGATATGCTTTCGGTTTCACGGTTAAAGCAAACTTGATGTATGAGTTCTTCAAGAATTGTACGATTGGACGAAAGTCTTTTGTACCGTCTGGATTCTTTAGGAATGCACACATATTGTGAAATTCTGAGTATTTAAGATCTGTTTGAACATCAAGAGATTGTAGAGTTGCCATTGTTGTTTTATGATGTTTGATCGTTTGATTTGAGAGAAATAAGCAAGAATTTTGTTACTGATGCAGGGTTTATGATCGCAAGTTAGGGTTTATCGAGAGAATTTAGCAAATCGAAGTGAAGATAATGCTAAATTAATCGACTTCTGCTATTTATATCTTACGATTTATCCTGCAAAAATACGAAATTGCCCTTCGAATCATAACACAACGGTTATTTTCATGGGGGTTAGTTTGGTAATTTGACAATTTAAAGACCAGTGGTAAATTGGATGCCAGTAAGAAAACGTCAGTAGTATCTACGAACGTCAGTAGTAACTAAGACTTTTGACATCAGTAGTAACTAATGACATCAGTAGTAACCACTAGCACACAAGACCAATAGTATATGTGGACACCAGTAGTACTGACTTACCAGTAGTATTTATGTATACCTAATATACACCAGTAGTAGTGACCTACCAGTAGTATTTTGTGCACACGCCTACATACCAGTAAATTAGACCTACCAGTAGTAAAACACTTAAACAAATGAATAACTTTTTACAACAAAAAAACTTTACACATGATTTTGAGTGAGAGATTAATTTATCAAAATCATTCCAATACTGCTAACCAAGAAGCTGAATCTTCCTACATCAAATGCTTTTGTAAAAAGATCTGCTAATTGACTATCAGTATGGATTTTAACTACTTTGATTAACTTCTTTTCGTTGCAGTCTCTTATAAAGTGAAATCTTATTTCAATGTGTTTAGTTTTAGAGTGTTTTACTGGATTGTTCACAATACTAATAGCACTTTGATTATCAATAAAAATAGGAGTTTTAAGGATAGAGATACCAAAGTCTAGCAGTTGGTTTTGAATCCAAAGTACTTGAGCACAACAAGCAGATGCAGCTACATACTCTGCTTCAGCAGTTGATGTTGATACATTTGTTTGTTTCTTGCATTGCCATGAAACCAGTCTTGATCCAAAGAATTGACATCCACCAGTAGTGGACTTTCTATCTTGACATTCACCTCCATAGTCACTATCTGTGTAGGCTATGAGTTCAAAGGGTGAATCATGTGGATACCATAGACCAAGTGATGGTTTGCCTTTCAAGTATGTGATTATTCTTTTGACTGCCTGCAAGTGTAGTTCTTTAGGTCTTGCTTGATATCTTGCACACACACAAACACTATACATAATGTCAGGTCTTGATGCAGTTAAGTACATCAAAGAGCCTATCATTGATCTATATAAGTGTTCATCTACATCCTCCCCCTCAGCATTTGGATGTAGGTGTTTGTGTGTTTCCATTGGTGTACTTGCACTCTTGCAGTCTTTCATATCAAACTTCTCCAAGATGTCTTTAACATATTTTGATTGATTTATCAAAATACCATCTGTTCTTTGATTGACTTGGAGTCCAATGAAGAAGTTCATTGGACCCATGGAGCTCATCTTGAATTTGATTTGCATGAGATTTTCAAACTCTTTACATAATGAATCATTTGTTGATCCAAAAATGATATCATCTACATAGATTTGTACCAGTAGGATATCATTTTTGACCTTTCTTGTAAACAGAGTTTTGTCAATTGCTCCTCTTTTGAAATCATTCTTCAGTAAGTATGATGACAATGTATCATACCATGCTCTTGGTGCCTGATGTAGGCCATATAGAGCTTTGTCTAGTTTGAATACATAGTCACCATGTTTTGGATCTTCAAAACCTGGAGGTTGGCATACATATACTTCTTCTTCAATTTTCCCATATAGGAAAGCACTCTTTACATCCATTTGATAGACTTTAAACTTCTTGTATGAAGCATATGCTAGGAATATCCTAATTGCTTCAATTCTAGCAACAGGGGCATATACTTCATCATAGTCTATTCCTTCTTCTTGAGTGTATCCTTGGGCTACAAGTCTGGCTTTGTTCTTGATCACTATACCTCTTTCATCTTTCTTGTTTCTAAAGATCCACCTTGTTCCAATGGCTCTTTTTCCTTTGGGTAGAGGTACAAGTGTCCAAACAGCTTGTAATTTGAACTGAAGGAGTTCTTCTTGCATTGCCTCAATCCAGTTTGAATCCTTCATTGCTTGTTGAATCTTCTTTGGTTCATCCTGAGACAGAAAACATTCAAACATACATTCATTAGCAATTAAACTTATATTACACATGTTTGCAGTTAGAGTCTTATGTAATTTGCTTCTTGTCTGCATGCTTGAGTTCACATCACTAAGGACTTGATCCAAAGGATGGTTCTTTTCAGTTCTGGTGCCATGAACTTTATCAACACATAGTTGGTTTTCAAGGTTGGACTCATTTGGCTCAGGAGATTGTTCCTCTTGAGGTTCTTCATTGTCATTGATGTTTGGTTCATCATCATTTGCTGGTTCATAGTTACTACTGGGATCAGTAGTATTTAAGTTATTACTGGGATCAGTAGTATCTTGAGAATTTAGGTTATTGCTAGGACCAGTAGTATTTTGAGTACTATTACTGGTACCAGTAGTATTTGAATTAATAGTGTCCTCATTGTCTGAATCACTACTGCTCTCAGAATCTGAGTTATTACTGTCCTCAGTATTAACTGTGGGAACAGTGTCAACTACTATGTATCTCATCTCTTCTTGACCAGTATTGAAAGGTGATGTTCCTTCCTTTTGAGTATGACAATTTGAATCACCTGCATTTATATCCATGTTAGTGTTAAAGGATTTGGTTAGATTGTCTATGTTAAATAGCCAATCTGGACCATTTCCTTGTTCAATAGGAACATTCTCATTAAAGGATACATTGATGCTTTCTTCAATAATCCTTAATATTTTGTTGAACACTCTGTATGATTTGCTTTGAGTAGAGTATCCCACAAAGATTCCATCATCAGCTTTGCAGTCAAACTTACCAATTTGTTCTCTTGTAATCAGAATAGTACAAGGACAACCAAATGATTTAAAAAAACTTATGGACGGTTTTCTTTTGTTAAGAAGTTCATATGGTGTTTTATAATGTGGCTTAACTATTAATACTTTGTTTTGTACATAACAGGCAGTATTAACAGCTTTAGCCCAAAAAGTGATTGGTAACTTTGAATCTGCTAACATTGATCTTGCTGCTTCAATGATGGTTCTATTTCTTCTTTCAGCTACACCATTTTATTGAGGAGTTCTAGGTGAGCTGTATTGCCTGTCAATACCTTTAAGATCACAAAAGTTAATTAAATTAGTATTTTTAAATTTTGTGCCATTGTCACATCTTATGGCTTTGACTTTTTGATCAGATGTGTTTTCCAGTTTAACAATTAAGTTCTTGATGAGTTCACTTGTTTTATCTTTTGTCCTGAGAAAGAAAACCCATGTATATCTGGAAAAGTCATCAGTAATAACAAGACAATATTGTTTCTTTCCAATACTCATTACATTTGTAGGTCCAAAAAGGTCCATATGTAAGAGTTGTAAAGGAACAGAAATAGAGTTTATAATTTTGGACTTATGAGAAGACTTATGTTGTTTACCTTTTAGGCAAGCAACACAGTGATGATCACACATAAACTGTTTTTGTGGTAATCCAATTACCAAATTCTTTCTTACTAAATTGTTCATGTTTTTAAAGTTTGTGTGACACATCCTTCTATGCCAAAGTTCTGATTCAGTAGTGTTTGCCTTGGATATAAAACAGTTGACCTCATTTGAAGAAATGAGTTCTCCCCTTATATCCAGGCAATACACATTGTTTCTCCTTGGAGTTCTCAAAACTACATATTTTTCATCTAAAACAAAGTCAGGAGAAAGAATGATGCACTCAATATCCGTGAAAAGAATCTTGTTCTTTTTATCACATACTTGAGACACACTGACAATATTGTATTTTAGCTCAGCCACATAAAATACATCATCAAAAGTAATCTTACCATTAGTAACTGTACCTTTGCCTGAAATCTTACCTCCCTTTGGGTTCTCACCAAAGGCCACATATCCTCCATCAAATGACTTGAAATCTTTAAGAATTTAAAGATTTCCAGTCATGTGCCTTGAGCATCCACTATCAATGTGCCATGTTCTACCTTCTTCAGGGATCTGAATGCTCTGCACAAGTAAGTAAATGATCAGTTAAGTTTGGGAACCCAAGCTTTATATGTCTTGGGTTCATCCTTTGAGAAATCAGATTTAGAACAGTTAACTTTAAACATTTTTGGTACCCATACCTTTTTAGTACTGGTGTTTGAGTTTACTACTGATCTTGGTCTATACCCATGATATTTAGCTTTTGAATACTTTACTACTGATGGACCAGTAGTATTTGGGTAATTATCATGTTTAGAATGACCAGTAGTGTTTTTTGTATTTGGTCTGGCAGCAGTATTATTTTTAAAATTAGGGTTTTTACCAGTAGTGTTTTGGTACTGGTATCCAATAGCATTGTAATTAGGGTTATGACCAGTAGTAAACCTGGTAAAGTTTCTACTGGTGTTGGAAAAGTTAAAATATTGTTTATTTTGATTTGTTTTTCCATTATTTTTGAAATAGTTGCTGTTCTTTGGGCTTCCAACTCTTTTATTTTGCACAAACCTTGGTGCATTTCTTCCAAATTTTGGTGTTTCAGATTTTTGAAATTTTGTTTCATTTACTACTGAAGGATCTGTAGTATTTTTTGAATTTTGTGTTTTTGCTTTTGCTTTAGAATTTTGAAATTCTTTGAACTCTTTGCAGTTGATTGGATTGAAGTGACAATCCTTTGCTAAATGGTTTACTTTGTTGCAAATAACACATTTTAATTTCTTATCCTTAGCACTTATAGATTTTCTTTGTTCTAAGAGTTGATTCCTGTTTCTTTGATTTCTCCTTCTTAAAATTTTTGGTATATTTTCTGCATTATATTTGGGAGATTCATTTGGACTTTGTGCTGTGTGAAAACTTGTATCAATTGAGTTTGTAGTTTCAGTTTGAAAAATTGTAAATTCAATTGAGTCTGTAGTTTGATCATCATCAGAAGAATCATTTGACTCAGATGTTTCATTGCAAGTTTCAGTTTTATTTGACATTTTTAAATCTTCTAAAATTCTTTTTGTGCTTGATTTAAGAGGAGGAATAAAATTAGTTGGAGGTGGAACAGCATGATATCCCACTCCATGCACAACTTTTTCAGTGGTTTGGTTGTTTGTTAATTCATTAACAATTTGAGAACTTCTTTCAAACCTTTTAATGGTTAATTTATTTTGTTCTAATTCCATGTGACATTCTTCTAGTTTGATCAAAGTTTCTTTCAATTTTAGTTTAAAATGTTCTTTTTCATAAGTTGTTTGTAGCAATTCTTCTTTTATCTTTTGATCAGTTATTTTATAAATTTTAATTTGATTTTCAAGATCAGCTATACAACCATTATATTCAATTCTTCTATTTCTATTTAGAATCATCTCTTCAAGTGTTTCTTTATTAAGTTTTTCTAAATCTTTGTAAGCTTTAATACATTCAGGAGTGCAAGATTTAGAAGGTACCTTAGTAGGAGAGTCAGTGAAAGCCATGAGAGCTTGATTCTGTGCATGCTCCTCTACTTGAAAGCTCCAGTCATAACCTTGTCCTTGTTGTGAAACAAGAGCAGTTGAGTTTGATCTTTTGTCTGGCTGAGGACATTCTTTAGCAAAGTGCCCAAGGTTGGTACAGTTGTAACATTTGACTTTAGTCTTGTCAAATCCAGCCTTGTCGCCTTTGTTGTAGTTAAGATTTGTTCTACCAGTCCTCTTTAAGAACCTTTTGGTTCTTAAACTCAGCATGGCCATTTGCCACTTAAGACCATCTCTTCAAGATCATCAGGATTCAATTGTTCCAAATTATCACTAATTAGTGCAGTATGCACATGACTAGTGAAGAAGGATTCTCTTGCAGCATCTTCACAATCTGCAGCCTTTGCAGTTTCCTGACCTGTTCCTGCACTAGACACAAAAGCAGCATTGTTTGAAGATAAATTAGGAGTTTTAGAACTTACCTCAGATTCAAACACTCTAAGCTCATTGTATAGTTCATCCAGCTCCTTTTCTTCCAGGGCATCACCTTGTCTATATATGACTGTGTACATGGACCATTCTTCTCCAAGAGATCTGAGAAATTTTCTGTTGACATCATCATTGTCAGGTTTCACACCAACTTGATTTAGTTCACCAATGAGTTTGTTGAATCTATCAAAGGTTTGAGATAGAGATTCATTCTTTTGGCCTTTGAAGTTTTCAAAGTCCTGCTTCAGTACAGACTTCATGTTTCTTTTGGTGCTTTTAGTGCCAACGAATCTCTTTTCCAGTGCGTGCCACAACACCTTTGCATCATCATATTCAACGAAGAGATGTTGATAGTCATTAGGAATGGCCAGTAGAAGAGTGCTTAGAGCTTTGAGTTCTATCCCTCTGTCTTTCTTCTCCTTTTCACACTTGAGTTTGTCTGCTTCAGTTGCAGAACTTGTTGCTTGACCAGGAACAGTTTTGTTTCCTTCAATAACAGCTTCCCACATGGAATAATCAGTAATAAGCATGTATTGCTTAATACGATTCTTCCACATCCCAAAGTTATTGGGAGTGAGTATAGGGATTTCATTAGCTTGAGTACTTTCATTGTTATCAGTCATGATTAACAATCTGAGTGTTTTTAAAATATTAAAACTTTTTGTTGTTCTTAAAATTTGTAGATCTAGAACCAATATGCTCTGATACCACTTGTCAGGATCGATTAACTATAAATTAGTTAATAAATACCTTTAGATCTAATTGATGATAGAAGTTACAGCGGATTAACACTATATCACTATGTTTAAGAACAATGAACTGTAAGAACAATATGCAATAATATTAAGAACACAGTTTCACAAAAAGCTTCAATGTATATTATTGATTAACAATACACACGTACGTTTACAATTCGTAAGGAACTATATATAATAGTCCTTGAAGCTAAACTATTTACCCTAGTTATTCTAGGACTTGATTTACATCGAATTATAAAAGATATACATTGAATAACATTCTATAACTAACTCTGCGAAGATCTCGGACTTGATATGCTTCCAAAACGCGTACCAGTAGTAATACCAATCACCAGTAGTAAATAAGCATCATCAGTAGTAACTCTGGTAATCAGTAGTAATTACTTATGATCAGTAGTATCTTCAATCTGTGCATGATCAGTAGTAAGCTTAGTTATAGACTTCACCAGTATCAACTTCATCAGTAGTAAGTGTTTCTGCCCCATCAGTATTAATCATAGTCTTTATCAGTAATAACCATGATCAGTACTAACTGCAGCATCAGTAATAAGTTTAACTGTGATCTGCTCCAACAATAAACACGATATAAAACTCCATCAAAATTGCTAACCCTAAGTGTCACATGCTCCCAATCTCCTATATGTTCTCCATTAATCCTGCCAAGAGGAATATCAACTAACCCTACTTTAGCAGTTGAAGGGCCATTAAAAGGGTAAAAGATCCAAATGGCTAAATCAGTAAAAGTGGCTCCAAGCATTGGTTTGACATGAAGATAAACCTCAGCGGTTTGCAAGTCACCTCTCTTGACCCTTTCTTTTTCGATATCATCAACCGGGAGGTCGAGCCAGTACGTGCCATCGTTCGAGCCACCTTGAGGAAGGTTTGAGCCGGTGGGTTCGACCGGAGTAGGGTTTGATTCGTCTCCTGTGTGATACAATTGAACCCCATTGGTAAAATACCAATTTGTTGAAGCAATCAAGTAGTTTTCTTTAGGGTGGAAATAGAATCTTGGAGAGTATTCTTGAATTAGGGCATCAATTTGGGCTAAATTTGGCATTGAAGATGTCAAATTCGTGAAATTATTGTTCTTTAAGCAAGAAAGAGATAATAAACTTAAATCATCTCCATTTTTCACAATTATGAATGTACCTATAGACACCCCTTGAGCTTGTCTCCCCCTAACTTTTGGCCTTAATCCATAAACATTCATATCATTTGAACTCCATAACAATGTATCAACTTCCGGTTCATCCGTTAGATCGGCTCGAACACATCGGATTTTATCTAACGATGGTTTTTCCGGTGTGGTAGTGATGGTGTAACCTACTGACTTGTAACCCTCTGGTGGGGTTGGTAGCCATATGTAACATGAATCATTAGTGTTCCAAACTAGAGTGTAGTCTAGGGGATCAATTAGGGTTCCGCCAGAAACATCTTTTCCGGCAAGAACCCAACCAAAAAGTGGGGTGTCATTGGATTGACAATAGCAACCAAGCATGGAAAAACCATCCGGTATGGGTGATGGCTCAAAGAATGTGACATCAGTATCATTTGGTCCATCTTGAGAAGTAGACCATATTTTTGTGAAAGTTGTTATTTGTAAAACTTCAAGTCCTCCAATATCAATTATTCCACTTGCAAAACCTTCACCTACGAAATTGTAAATCAAAAGTTATTCAAAGTAAACCCAATTAATTAATTAATACTACTAATTCAAATATTTTCAATGTATAATGCAATGTAAAATGAGGAATTTTTTTTTCCATAATTCATACTTTGCCTAAAAGATTAAATATCTGCTAATTATAGTTCTTAATAGGAATGTAGAGAGACGAATAAAAACCTTGTGGCCAAGCAGGCAATGGAGAAGGAAGCTTGAACCCGTTGTCAATAGGAAAAGATTGGGTTTCATTTGACGAGGCAAAGCAAGACCCACAATTTCCCATGTTTAAAATTATTGATATTATGATTTATTGGCTGAAGCTACAATGATTATATATAGAGACATATTCTTATTCATGGTAAATGATAAATCTCAATTATTTATTAAAAATATCTAATGGTCAAGAATAATTACATATTTTATACATGAAAATGTATTTTGGTCATTTGGCAGTTACATAATTTTTATCAATTTTTTTATTTTTTAAAAGTTATTATTTTTATTTATTTTTTATTTTTTTCGTTAAAAAAAATAATATTATGTGATAATCACATGTGATTATATATTTAATCACATGTGATTTTTTTTATAATCACATTTGATTGTCTATCAGACTAAATGTGGTGTTTTTGTACAGTCAAATATGATTATCACATAATGTGTTTTAAACTAAAAGATTTTAAAATATAATAATAATAATAATAATAATAATAATAATAATAATAATAACAATAATAATAATAATAATAATAATAATAATTCAAAATAAAAAAAATTCAAATTTTTTTATGTAAAAATGACCAAAATACCTCTCCATGCATAAAATGTGTGATTAATCTTAACCATTAATGATTATTATTGATTAATGATTGAAATGTGTAACTTGAGATTATAAAAAATTTAAAAACTACTTTAAATACATCTCCTTGTTCATTTAAAAATTCAATAAAACTTAAGGTAATGGTAGTATTAGATCAATGAAACATGATCTAATACTCACCTGAATTTAGGATCTCTCATTTAACACCCAAATTTACTTTCCCTAATTTGACATCTCACCATACCCATTGCTTTAAACCCATTAACACTCCGCCAAGTTCTTAAACATGGAGAAAGCCACGGCGGTTTCCGATCACGAGAATGTGAGAATTAGTGTATTCAGTTATGATTATATAATACAATAGATATACATTTTTTTTTAAAATATTGATTTATTATCTATTTTCTCTTAATTTTCTATATGCTATTATAAGGACTCTACAAACAATAGCTCTAAGCCACTAATACCGGTTATTGTTAATTAGTCAATCAAGAAAACGTGTTCCAACTAACAAATCAAGCAAACATGTCATTATTTGAGTATCTTAAACGCCTAAACGTGGGAATATTACAGGATCATTTGGAGTTAGGTGTAATAAATAAAATATTTTTAGTAAGAATAATTAGGTGTAAATATATATTAAACATTTTTTTAAGGTGTTGTTTGTTAAAACGGAATGGTTTAGCACTTTATGATTCCGCACTCTGAATGATTATGAGGCTCTATATGGTCATGATTCGGAATAAAAATAAGTTGTTTGATTATACTTCTAAAGGACCGGCCTGAATAACAACAAATGACCATCAAATAGTTTAATACATAGCTTAGGGTACAATAAGGGTGAACTCTTCAATTGGTTGTGCATGTTTGTTGCACTTGTTTACAAAAAATCTTTATCTTTATATATAATAAAATAAATCGTTTTTGAAATCACGTCACGTCACTCTTTCCATGTCATAATGACGTCATAATTCCATGACACGTAGGATGCCAGCTAAGTATCATTCCATTCCAGTATTTAAGCCATAATTTTTTTCCAACCCCATTTTTTCATTTCTCTCATGCCTTTCTCTCTTCGAAATTCTCTCTGGCTAATACACCAGGTAACAGTTTGTTTCGACCAGCTAACAATTTCTTCTGAATGCCATTTCATTACAATACCATGTTCCATAATACGACTAGGCATAAGAAATATGTTTCCATTTTCTATTTTTAATATGCACACATTCATTTTGAATCGTGCTCTTTATAATATCATCAATTTGTAATCAATTTATAACAGATTACAACCAGGATTCTTATATTGTGTTCTGTAATATCGACCAGACATAATGTTTCATATAACAGATTACGCAGATTCAATTTATATCGTGTTCTGTAATTACAATATCACAAACCTTTCCCATTCACTGTTCTGTAATGCGACCAGACATACATTGGTAAAACTTAATTGCTAAATAAAAAATTTCATAATATTTGCTAGAACTTTGTCAATGATTATTGCCCATAAATGCAATTTATCAAGAATATTGCCCAGAACTATGTCCCTGCAATTTTTTCCGGAATTGAAGAATTAGGTAAGTTTTTTAAAAATAAAACATACCATATATGTTTCCGAAATTTAGAATATGAAAGGTTTGTGGGTATGGGTTAACATACCATATTACTGGTTAACCGTAAAATGGGAAAGGTTATTTTAAACCGTAAGTTATTTAATTAGGTAAGTTATAATATCATAAATTTCGAAAATTGTTTCCGGAATTTAAAAATAAACATATGTTTAAAGATATGGAAATATATTCAAACTTTCCCTCTAAAGTTATAACATAATAAATTTCGGGCATTAAAACATACCATAAATGTAATGGAATTTTAAAAATAGACATGATTTTAGTTTTCGGAAATTTAAATACTTCCTCCGATTCAAAATAAGTGATACATTTTGGGTTTCACGATTTTTGAGGTAAAAGATTATAATGATAGTTAAATTAGGTTAATTAGATGGTTAGTAGGGAATGTGTCCCACAACTTTTGAATAAAGTGGGTTAATGATGTTTAAAAGTAAAAAGTAAGGGTAAAGGGGTCATTTCACTTCTTAAAGTAGATAGTTAGTGGGTGTGGTCCACTATTTTTTGCCAAATAAGGCAATTTTTCAAAGTGTATCACTTATTTTGAATCACCCTAAAAAGGAAAGTGTATCACTTATTTTGAATCGGAGGAAGTATATGATTTTATAATACTTAAAAGATATGGAAATTTAAAGATATGATTTTAAAAATATGAAAAATGTATTTACATATGTTATAAAATCATATGTTTATATAATTATGAAAATATTATAAAATCATATGTTTATAATATTTTCAACGAAAAATGTACAAAATAAACATATGATTATAATAATATGGAAATATAAACAAACTTTCCTTATCTATACTAATTTATAATGCAGATTAGACATTTCTAATTGCGGAAGTCTGAATTCAACTCTTCCGTTTTTGAAAATTTCCAAACCCGCGTAACTGAAAAATGTTAAAATGGTTGCTACCAAGATTCGAACCCGGGTGGGCATGGTTACCAGGCAGATAACTTACCACTGAACAAGCAGCTACTTTGGTGACAAGGCTTCGTAACCGGCCTATACTAGTTGTCCTTTGCTGCGTTTTTAAATAAAGATCATTTAAAGGACTTCCGAATCTTTTGTTCTATATTAAAGATATGCCAATTTTAAATTTTGACTTAATCCATCAAGAAATGCAAGTGCATAACTTCCGTATCTTACTACTATATAAAGCATTTAGGCCTACCCCATTAGGCAAGTTTAAGAAGCTCCTTAAACTTGATTTTAAGGACCTTTCCACTTTTGTTAGTTAGTTTTCTACATTAAAAAAAAATCGCGGCTAATAAGATTCGAACCCAAGACCTCTCCTAACTTATCACTATGTGTTAACCACTTGCTATACATTACACTTTGGTAACACCACCCACACTTAATAACAAAAGTCTGTTACTCGAAAACCATTTTACCCAATAACATTAAATATACGACGCTGTAAATCATCAACTCTTACCAAAATCCACATTTCCGTTTAATTATTTATTTCTAGCAACAATTATTACCATGGAAACGAACAACACTTGCTCGCCACGAAATATGGTTTCTGTGTACCCGCCGCCGCATTGCGCGGGTACACTGCTAGTCCTTTTAATGCATATTAAATTTGTAACTGAAATTTAAAAGTTACATTTCCTCCACTGATCTTCATTTCCGTAGCCAATTTTTTTGACTTTATGCAAGAGTTACTTTTTCCGTATATACATTAAATTAAATATAAAATTTTTTTTCTATATAATGCATATCATCTATGTACTTTTAATAAACTGCTATGAAAACCATTATATAAATAATCTATAAAAAACATTAAAAATTTAGGAATTCAAGCATAAGCTATTTTTTTAATAGCGTAGATTAAGGTAAGACTAAAACAGATTAAAATATTATGTATTTAAAATTAAATATTAATTCAATACCATATTTGTTGCAATTTATTCCGTAATTATTTCGTACTTTATTCCATAATTCAATACCATATTTATTCAATACCATTCAATACCATAGGAACAAAAACCGAGTACATGTTCATAACGTATGGAAAGTTACTGAAACGCCTAAGACGTTTCAATTGGATTATTACTCACAAATTTAATTCTCTCTTTCCATAATTGCTGATGTTTTGGACGAAATTAGATTATTACTCACAAATTTAATTCCCTCTTTCCATAATTCATGTTCACCCCTAATTATAAATCCACAACCGTTTTCTACTTACCCTTACTTAAAATTTTATTTCTCTCCTAAACAAACAGATTCATATTCGGAAAAAGGTACAATTCTTTTGTTTTTTTATAGTTATATACATATAGAATATAGCTAGATGTAATGGTTACTCATACTCATCTTTTATTCAACATTTTTGATATTTTGTGTCGTTATATTCAACATCTTTTAAATTGGTTACTCATACTCATTGTTAGGGATATGTGAGGAGCTAATAACACAACCCGGACGGAGGTCACAATTGAAGAACACGAATTGGATTCCAACTCTGTAAGTACATGCTTCTTTAAACATCAAAATTCGTTGGCATACTATAACAATTCCGTTTCTTTTAACTTTCCATACATGAAAATATAGATATCAAATCCAAATATAGAAATTACGTTTAAATTAGTGTAATGATCGAATTTCAGAGTAGTGTACCATGTTTATGTAATTTTCTACATTTCTTCATATTTGTTATATTAGGTTATTATTTATAAGTATTTGTCTATCCTTATATTCCCCCCACAAAACGTGATTTACTACTTGAGTTGTAGTTTTGTAGAAGTATAAGACTAACTATGTCCTTTGGTCTTTTTCTTTGGTCTTTTTTCAATCTTATTAATATAAAGGGGGTGATTTTCCTACCACAACTTTTAAGGTTTGTACCACATTCAATGCTTAATATACTTATACAGTTAGCTGTAAAATCTGTACTGTGTGGTATAATCATTAAAAGTTGTGGTAGCAATATCAATTCTCTTAATATAAACATGTACTATACAATTAACGAACAAGAATATCATAAGCATTCAATTGTTTAATAAACACAACCCTTTTGTGGTTAGTGATTTTGTATGGTTAAAGCACACACAATTAATTAGTACATGAAATTATATGTTAACTAAAAACATAATAGTATAAATAATTGTTAATACTTGTATGTAGGATGTACCGAAACATGGTCTGACCTTTTGAACTATTTGTTCCCATAATAAGATAATAAAATTCAAAAAATGCAATATGTTTATGGGAATTTTCTAAATTTAAATTTTAAAATGTTAGTTTATGGGAAATTATAAAATATAAATTCTTATTTTAACACTCATATAATTTGAACTATGTTTCGTAATTATATAAATAGTCAAAGTCAAAGTGAAAACCAAGGTTAATAACTTACTATTTTATCATATAAATAGTTTTCAGTTAATCTTGAATTTTCAAGCCAGCAAGTAAATATTAATTAGCTTTTTATTTTGTTTTTCTGTCAATCCGAATATGCAAATTAATATCGTATAATATATATATATATATATATATATATATATATATATATATATATATATATATATATATATATATATATATATATATATATATATATATAAGTGGGATCCGGTTAGGACTCCAAAAACGGTGAGGACTCGTGAGGACACCTTAAAAAAAAATTCAAAAAATTCCGAAAAAAATATATATAACTCCCCATGATTATTACTACATTTGACAAAAAAAAAATTTGAAAAAAAATATTATGATCCACTTTTTTTTGCGGATCATAACAATGATCCATATTTTTTTTGTGGATCATTATAATGATCCATATTTTTTTTTTGGATCATTTTTGAAAAACTTTTTTTTTGGATCTTATAGGCTGCGATTTAGATATTTAAAAAAGAAATTTTTTTGAAAAAAGTTTGTTTTGAATCATTTTTAGTGTTTTTTTTGGAGTCCTCACCGGGAAAAAAGTCCTCACCGGATCCGGACCCTATATATATATATATATATATATGTATATATATATATATATATATATATATATATATATATGTATATATATATATATATATATATATATATATATATATATATATATATATATATATATATATATATATATATATATATTTATATATATATATGAGATCTTGTGAGAACTCAAAAAACGGTGAGGACTCGTGAGGACACCTCATAAAAATTTCAAAAAATTCCGAAAAAAATATATATAACTCACCATGATTATTACTACATTTGACCAAAAAAAATTTCGAATAAAAAATTATGATCCACTTTTTTTTGCGGATCATAACAATGATCCATATTTTTTTTGTGGATCATTAATATGATCCATATTTTTTTTTGGATCATTTTTGAAAAACTTTTTTTTTTTTGGATCTTATAGGCTGCCATTTAGATATATAAAAAAAGAATTTTTTTTGGAAAAAGTTTGTTTTGGATTATTTTTAGTGTTTTTTTTGGAGTCCTCGCAGTCCTCACCGGGAAAAGAGTCCTCACGGGATCCGGACCCTATATATATATTATACGATATTAAGTCAAATGTCCACTTTAGTTATCACATCTAATTTTAGTTAAAAACGTGGGATTTTTTGTTGAAATTTGGTGGTTTTGATGATACCCATTTGGTTTGAAAAAGGGGCGGAATCTTGGCATGTTATGAAATCACAAGGTAAGAAAAAGAACGGGTAGAACATTAATATGAAGTTCTTAACTTTTATGAGTGGAGAACTAAATGCTTTATAATATAGGAGGTTGTATATGTCTTGAAATTAGAATTTATATTAATTTTTTAGATTTTACCCATCTGAGTAAAATACAACCCAAATTGACCAATTTGTAAGTGAATGGGTTAAATTGCCACTTAAAGTGATATTACAACTAATTATTTTCAGGGTATAAAAAACCTTTATTTTATCAATGCATTTATGAAATATATGTTTTAACTATCAAATTATTTTAAATGTTCATAAGCAATTTTGAAAATTTTTATTAACCACCCGTGATTTATCACGGGTTATATGCTAGTATTCTTTTTTTGGAAACGACAAATAATATATATAAAAGACAACTTAGCAAGAAGCTAAGAAACAAAGTACAAGAAAATTACAAGCTTAAAGAAAAGGACAAATACACCAATCGATCCAACTACAAGAAATGTTATTCCTATGTTTTACCCACAAAAAGGAAGTAGACATAATGTCCCCAACCGTAACCGTGTATGCCTTGTGAACTTTGTTGAACACCACCTCGTTTCTATTCTTCCATATAAGCCATAAAGTGCATTGAATTATCGTGTTTATCACCTTCTTTTTCCTTGGGCTGTTACCATCTACACCTCCGAACTCAATTAAGTCGTTGACAGAATTAAAGGAGGGTGTGGGCAAATTACACCAGTTAAAAACGTGAGTAATGATGTTCGTGGTATGTGGGCATCAGAGAAATAGATGTGTACAAACTTCTTGCCACCGGGATGCGCCCAAGCCCGATTCGCCATACAAAACATTTGACTTTCAAAGGAGCAAGGCTTGACCATTGCATATTTATGTATCCGGGGGAGGTCAATTTCTCATCAAGATACCGCCTAATATATTTGACCGCAAAAGAGCCATCGGTGGATATATTGCACCGCAGTCTGTCCGCCATTTTGCTCAAACGAACAGAGCATATTTCAGACAACAAAGTACTAAATTCAGCAAACTCAGTGGGGTTATTAATACTGTGAGTCCAATTCCAAATAAAACCAGAGTCACTGATCCGGTCACTAACAAGACAGGATTTGTATTTCTCATTAGCATATAAATGTGGAAACCTGTTTTGAAACGATGATAACCCGACCCATACATCTTTCCAGAATAAGAAAGAGTTCCCACCGCCTATTTGAAGAGAAAATAAATCAAAAAGGTTATACCCGATCTTGATTAAGTCTGATTAAACTTTAGCTATATTATTCCATACACCAACGGGATTACTCTTTACCAGGCGATGGACCGGTTTTCTTTTGAGATTGTGAATTGCCTTTATAACATCCTTCCAAATACATCTTTTACCGTCTCTAATTTTCCACCACCATTTTACCAATAAGCCGGTATTTTGAGCTTTCAAAGAGCCCACGCCAAGCCCGCCATTTTCCTTTGATGCCATTACCGTGGGCCATGTGTAACGACCTGAAATTTGTAAATAAATAAAATATGTAAAAATATGATAATTATGGATAAATCATATAAAATACGTAGAAATTGGTTTCGTGTCTTTTGGACGCCGTATGAGAAAGTTATGGGCGAAACCGGGTTGAGACACTTGATGAAAAATGCAGCCTGGCTGTTCTGGGGAGTTCGTGGCGCGAACATGAGTTCGCGATTGCGAACTATGGACAGTAACATTGGGTTTTTGGTGATCGAAGTTCACGGCCAGCTCACGATCGGGAAGAGTTCGCGACAAGGGAAGTTCGCGGCGCGAACGGGTTGTTCGCGGCGCGAACTCTTCCGACCAGGTATTAAATTCGGGATTTCAGCCATAAATGCAAAACACAAACCCTAGTTTTCTCTCTTGGCGATTTTCGAGCATAAATGCTGTTCTTGGGTGATTTCTTCATCAAAGCTTGGTAGATTTCACTCCTAGTTGAAGATTAAAGGCTTTTGGTGAAGTCTTGGAAGGTTGATTGATCGTTGAAGCAAGGGATTGGGTGTCAAGAACACGGTTGGAGCATCATATTGCTAAGGTGAGTACGTGTGGACTTTACTGAGTACAGAGCCTTTGAATTACTTCCTTACTTGTGTTGTGGTCTATTTACTTATGTGTGTAGACTTATGGTATGTTGAGTTAGTGATAGATATTATTGATAATATTGGACTAACTGTTTGATGATGATGTGATAGCCGAGAGCTAGATAGGCATAACCATTGAGTTATGATATGATTGAGATGATGTGATGATGCGGGGGACCCCCAGTCATGAGGTGTGGATTGAGGGGCAGTTGGGTGGATTCCCATCGACTCATCCACGTTAGTAGTCTTGCTAACTGGACGTATTCCGGCGAGTAAGGCAGGTATCGGTAGATTGGGCGAATCTCTCTTGCTGGTATCTTGAAGCTTATTAATGGCGATGGATTTCGGTTAATAAGCTAATGTGGAGCTTATTAATGGCGATGGATTTCGGTTAATAAGTTAAGTTGCTTCTAGTTAGTGCGGTGGATTCCGGTAGCTAGATATGATTGTTGAGGATCATAATCGATAGGTCACAATAGGGTGGCTAGACTGAGTAGACGTGTTTGTTTATATAATTATGTTTATATAATTTGTTGTTTGTTATCCTTAGGTCTAAAACTCATGTATCTCACGAGACTTTCTTGTCTCACGTACTCCTTGTTTGTTTTACTATGTACTCAGGTTCGGGATCGAAGGTTTAGGTGCGCATGGATAGAGATGCGGGGCCTAGAATAGAAAAGCATTAGATTGGATTTAAACTTAGCTTTGGTTTTAATATATTTTGTAACACCAAAACTTATACTCTGATTTTATACCAAAGGTTTTTGTAAATCCATATTTTTGGGAATAGTTCTTCTATTTAATGAAAATGATTTATTTTGGCCAAATGTTTTTGTTATAAAATTTGAGGTGTTACAACTTGGTATCAGAGCTATAGTTTAAGTGAATTAGGTTGGATGACCATCCTAGTCTTACACTGTAGCTATAGGAATATAAGATTCCTTGAGATCGATAGGTTGACCTTGAGACTTTATGTTAAGTTTAGGGTTGAACCTAGGGGACCTATGAAAGTTGATATGATTTGAATGTTGAGTCTTATGGGACTAATGGATCGTACATGAGGTACTAAATGTTTAATGTCTTTCGTATAGTCAAGGATCGAAAGAATGGTGAACACTCGTAGGAGTGGGAAAGCCCCGGAGGGCGGGGAAGAGGAAGCACCTCGTATCGAGGTGGTGGTTGAACAAGATAGTCCACCATCGATGCACCGGGTGGATGAATCGGAGGTCGGAGCTAATAAGACTCTGGTAACTATGGCGGACCTCCAAACTATCATTGATCAAATCAAAGGGACGGTGGCCGAGGAAGTGCACCGTATAATGGGAAACCGTGTAAAGAAGGAGGATGACCGTGAGTCCGAGGATGAGAGGACCGGGGGTAGTGACACCTGTGAAAGAAAATCATCTACGGGTGGTAAAAGTGATGCTAGGGCAAGGCCCGATGAGAAAGAAGGTTGCTCGTTTAAATCCTTCATGGCTTGTAAGCCAAGTGTATACACGGGTAGTTCGGACCCGAAAGTGACTATGAGGTGGATCCGAGAGACCGAGCGGGTCATCGGAAGTAGCAAGTGTAAGAAGGCCGATATGGTGACATATGCATCACAATTGTTGAAAGAAGATGTCATTGTTTGGTGGGATATTGTGTATGAGACCCTCGGAAGGGAAGTTGTTGAGGTGATGTCGTGGGATGAGTTTACCACGAGATTGAAGAAGAAGTTTTGTCCCGAAAGGGATTTGGAGAAAATGCATGAGAAGTTTGTGACCCTAAAGAAGGGTGATATGTCGATCGAGGAATACTCGAGGGAGTTCACGGGATTGCTCCCGTTTGTTGCAAAAACCTATTCGGATGAGAGGTTGAGGGTGGTCTGGTATGCTAGTGGTTTACCGTGGGACTACCAATTGGAGGTTAAGCGGGCGGTCACACTTGATGAGGTCATTAGTGCCGCCCGGGGTGTGGAGGAAGTGAATGTGGCACGGGTTGCCGAGAGGGCCCATGTGGGCGAGAAGAGGAAAGCCGAAAGCGGCTCGGGTACGTTCAAGAAAGGGAAGTTCACGTCGAGCTTTTCCAAACAAGGAAGTGTCGGTTCTTGCAAGAAATGCGGGAGGAATCATACCGGCGCGTGCCAAGGAGAATCAAAAGCTTGTTATAGTTGTGGTAAGATGGGGCACCTAGCCCGGGATTGTAAGGACAAGTTGTCGGCCGATGTGGAGTGCTATGCTTGCCATGAAAAAGGGCATTATAGCAATGTGTGTCCAAAGAAGGGGACCGAGTCGTTGGTGTCCACGGCTCAAAAGAAGGTGGAACCGGCGAAGGTGAAGGGGCGATCCTTCCAACTTACTCGGGAGAAGGCGAAGGAGGCACATGATGTGGTGTCAGGTACTCTATTCCTAAATTCCTTGCCTACTCATATATTATTTGATTCGGGTTCCAATTATTCATTTGTGTCTCATGAGTTTGGTGAAAAGTTGAATGTGGTATCGGAATTGTTAGATGAGGTTTATGAAATAGAAGTAGCCGATGGGAAAACCTCAACGGTTGAATGTATTTATAGGAATTGTGAATTAGAAATAGATGGGAAAAAGTTTAAGGTCGATTTATTTCCAATGGGAATAAAGGCTTTCAACGTGGTTATTGGTATGGATTGGTTGGGTTTACACCGAGCCAAGATATTGTGTGATAAGAAAATAGTGTCGATCAAGACACCCGAGAACGAGAAAGTGTACGTGTATGGGGAAAAGCGACATCACATGCCTAATGTGATTTCCGCCATCAAGGCGAGGAAATGCTTATCGAAGGGTTGTGCATCGTTTATTGCATATGTGTTAGATGGCCGAAAAGAAAAGAAGGCGATTGGTGATGTTAAAATTATTCGAGATTTTCCCGAGGTGTTCCCCGATGATTTACCCGGTTTTCCACCGGAGAGACAAGTTGAGTTCAAGATTGATTTAGTGCCGGGGGCGACGCCGATTGCTCGTGCTCAATATCGTTTAGCTCCCACCGAAATGCGGGAATTGATGACTCAATTGCAAGAATTGTTAGATAAGGGTTTTATCCGTCCGAGTTCGTCACCGTGGGGTGCCCCGGTGTTGTTTGTTAAGAAGAAAGACGGTTCGATGAGAATGTGTATCGACTACCGTGAGTTGAATAAGGTAACTATAAAGAACCGTTACCCGTTGCCAAGAATCGATGATTTGTTTGATCAATTGCAAGGTGCTAGTTACTTCTTAAAGATCGATTTGAGATCGGGTTACCACCAAGTTCGGGTGAAAGAAGGCGACACCGAGAAGATGGCCTTTCGTACACGGTATGGTCATTATGAGTTCCTAGTGATGCCGTTTGGGCTTACGAATGCGCCGGCCATTTTTATGGATTTGATGAATCGGGTTTGTAAACCGTTTCTTGATAAGTTTTTGATAGTGTTCATCGATGATATTTTGATTTACTCAAAGACCGAGGAAGAACACGAGAGTCATTTGAGACTTGTGTTGGATGTGTTGAAACGGGAGAAGTTGTATGCCAAATTCTCAAAGTGTGACTTTTGGTTGCGGGAAGTACAATTTCTAGGTCACGTGGTGTCACGTGATGGTATTAAGGTTGATCCTTCAAAGATTGAGGCGGTGTCTAATTGGGAAGCACCGAGAACTCCTAGCGAGGTTAGAAGTTTTCTAGGATTGGCCGGGTATTACCGGAGATTTATACAAGATTTCTCGAGAATTGCGATCCCACTCACGAAGTTGACAAGAAAAAAGTGATAAGTTCGTGTGGGATAAGAAGCAAGAGGAGGCGTTTGGCTTATTGAAGGAAAAGTTGTGTAACGCGCCTATTCTCACGTTACCAGATGGTATGGAAGATTTTGTAGTGTATAGTGATGCTTCAAATCAAGGGCTCGGTTGTGTGTTGATGCAAAGGAGTAAAGTGATCGCGTATGCCTCACGACAATTGAAGGATGCGGAAACAAGGTACACGACACACGACTTGGAGTTGGCGGCGATCGTGTTTGCCTTGAAATTGTGTAGGCATTATTTATATGGTACTCGGTGTACGTTGTACACGGATCATAAGAGTTTGCAATATGTGTTTACTCAAAAAGATCTTAATATGCGACAAAGAAGGTGGATCGAGTTGATCAACGACTATGATTGTGAGATTGTGTACCATGCGGGGAAGGCGAATGTGGTAGCCGACGCCTTGAGCCGAAAAGTCTATGAAAAGCCGATCAAGGGAAGGTCAATACGTATCGAAGTCGTCTCGAGTATCATCGAGAGAATCAAGAATGCCCAACGGGAGGTTATGGGAAAAGAAGAATTAAGACAAGAACGGTTGGGTAAGAACCAACATTTTGTGGAAAATGTGCAAGGGTTGAAAACCGTAGGCGGTCGAATTTGGGTTCCCAAGTTCGGGGGTACCCGAAAGGAGTTATTACATGATGTGCACAAGTCAAAGTATTCGATTCACCCGGGGAGTACAAAGACGTATCAAGATTTGAAACGGGTTTATTGGTGGCCCGGGATGAAGACAAGAGTAGCCAAGTACATCTCGAAGTGTGCCACGTGTGCACAAGTGAAAGCCGAGCATCAAGTACCGTATGGGGTAGCTCAATCATTGCAAGTACCAGCCGGAAAGTGGGAAGACATAACTATGGATTTCATAGTTGGTTTGCCAAAGAATAGTAGGGGTCACGACGCCATTTGGGTCATAGTTGACCGGTTAACCAAAAGTGCGTTATTTTTAGCCATTCGGGAAACTTTGCCACTTGAAAGGTTGGCTAAGTTGTATGTTGATGAGGTGGTTCGACTCCACGGGGTTCCATTGTCAATTGTATCCGATCGAGACGCAAGGTTTACCTCGAGATTTTGGAGATCGTTACAAGATGAATTGGAAACAAAGTTGCGGTTGAGCACGGCTTATCATCCGCAAACCGACGGTCAAAGCGAAAGAACGATTCAAACGGTTGAAGACATGTTAAGATCGTGTGTGTTAGATTTCGGGGGTAAATGGGATGAGCATTTACCATTGGTCGAGTTCTCATATAATAATAGTTATCATTCGAGTATCAAAATGCCGCCGTATGAGGCGTTGTATGGGAGGAAGTGCAGAACTCCATCTTGTTGGCTAGAAGCGGGAGAGTCAAAGCTCACGGGCCCCGAGATTGTGAGAGTGACCAATGAAAAGATTGGTGTAATACAAGCCAACATGAAAGCCGCTCAAGATAGGCAACGAAGTTATTTGGGTTTGAAAAAGAGGCCATACGACTTGGATGTCGGGGATATGGTGATGTTGAAGGTGTCACCTTGGAAAGGTGTGATGCGGTTTGGAAAGAAGGGAAAGTTAAGTCCAAGATATGTTGGACCGTTTAAGATATTGAAGCGGATCGGGCTTCAAGCATTTAACTTGGAACTTCCACCCGAGCTTCAAGGTGTGCATGACACCTTCCATGTGAGTTATTTGAAGAAGTTTATCGGGGAGGTGGAGAATATTATTCCATTGCCAGAGTTGCGGGTTGATGCCCCGAATCGGTTGATTGAAGAGCCCGAGGCTATATTAGAAACCAAGACAAAGAAACTTAGGAATAAAGAGATCGAATTGGTATTGGTCAAGTGGAAGCATTCCCTTGGACCAAATTTGACTTGGGAAGTCAAAGACGAGATTCGGAAGAGGTACCCGGATTTCGTGAACTATGATGAGATTCCGAGGACGGAATCTTCTTAAGGGGTAGATAGTTGTAACGACCCGAAATTTGTAAATAAATAAAATATGTAAAAATACGATAATTATGGATAAATCATATAAAATACGTAGAAATTGGTTTCGTGTCTTTTGGTCGCCGTATGAGAAAGTTATGGGCGAAACCGGGTTGAGACACTTGATGAAAAATGCAGCCTGGCTGTTCTGGGGAGTTCGCGGCGCGAACATGAGTTCGCGATCGCGAACTATGGACAGTAACATTGGGTTTTTGGTGATCGAAGTTCACGGCCAGCTCACGATCGGGAAGAGTTCGCGACAAGGGAAGTTCGCGGCGCGAACGGGTTGTTCGCGGCGCGAACTCTTCCGACCAGGTATTAAATTCGGGATTTCAGCCATAAATGCAAAACACAAACCCTAGTTTTCTCTCTTGGCGATTTTCGAGCATAAAGGCTGTTCTTGGGTGATTTCTTCATCAAAGCTTGGTAGATTTCACTCCTAGTTGAAGATTAAAGGCTTTTGGTGAAGTCTTGGAAGGTTGATTGATCGTTGAAGCAAGGGATTGGGTGTCAAGAACACGGTTGGAGCATCATATTGCTAAGGTGAGTACGTGTGGACTTTACTGAGTACAGAGCCTTTGAATTACTTCCTTACTTGTGTTGTGGTCTATTTACTTATGTGTGTAGACTTATGGTATGTTGAGTTAGTGATAGATATTATTGATAATATTGGACTAACTATTTGATGATGATGTGATAGCCGAGAGCTAGATAGGCATAACCATTGAGTTATGATATGATTGAGATGATGTGATGATGCGGGGGACCCCCGTTCATGAGGTGTGGATTGAGGGGCACTTGGGTGGATTCCCATCGACTCATCCACGTTAGTAGTCTTGCTAACTGGACGTATTCCGGCGAGTAAGGCAGGTATCGGTAGATTGGGCGAATCTCTCTTGCTGGTATCTTGAAGCTTATTAATGGCGATGGATTTCGGTTAATAAGCTAATGTGGAACTTATTAATGGCGATGGATTTCGGTTAATAAGTTAAGTTGCTTCTAGTTAGTGCGGTGGATTCCGGTAGCTAGATATGATTGTTAAGGATCATAATCGATAGGTCACAATAGGGTGGCTAGACTGAGTAGACTTGTTTGTTTATATAATTATGTTTATATAATTTGTTGTTTGTTATCCTTGGGTCTAAAACCCATGTATCTCACGAGACTTTCTTGTCTCACGTACTCCTTGTTTGTTTTACTATGTACTCAGGTTCGGGATCGAAGGTTTAGGTGCGCATGGATAGAGATGCGGGGCCTAGAATAGAAGAGCACTAGATTGGATTTAAACTTAGCTTTGGTTTTGATATATTTTGTAACACCAAAACTTATACTCTGATTTCATACCAAAGGTTTTTGTAAATCCATATTTTTGGGAATAGTTCTTCTATTTAATGAAAATGATTTATTTTGGCCAAATGTTTTTGTTATAAAATTTGAGGTGTTACACCATGCAACCCAATGAATCTTTCTTTCATTTTGCTTACTACCCCATAGAAATCTACGCCGAATTTGTTCTAGGGAATCGATAACACATGAAGGAGCTCTAAATAGTGAGAAATAGTACAAAGGCATACTACTTAATACCGATTTTGTGAGCGTGAGTCTTCCTCCAAAAGACAAATTTTTAGCTTTCCACCCGGATAATTTGGAGTTGAACCGATCAATAACCGGCGTCCAATTTTTCTTTAAGTTCATATTCGCACCAACCGGTACACCAAGATAGTTGAATGGTAGCGTACCGGGAATGCATCCAAGGATGCTTGCCCACGTATTGGTTTGACTCGAAGGGATGCCAACACCAAACACTTTTGATTTGTGAAAATTCACTTGAAGGCCGGTACTTTTGATTTGTGAAAATTCACTTGAAGGCCGGTAGTATTCAATTAAAAAAATATAGATACATGAGTCATACAGGTCGAACATAGGGAAAAACAAAGTATATTGTATGAGATTGAACATGAAAAAGAAACAGAGCCTACGATTACTGATTTGATGGAGAATTTCACATACCTTGTTCACTTATGGATGGAGAGAAAATGGCAATCGATCAACGTACTAAAAACGAATGAAGTAGACGTTAGGTTTAGAACTTTGGGAGGAAAACGAAAATAAAGTGCCTGTGAAGTAGAAACGTATGTGAAAGCAATCAATGTAAGGGTTCTTTGATAGATAGATGTTGAATCTGACACTGCAATAAATTTGAATGAATCGATCAGCACCTATAATCCATTTAGAGCTACTCTTTTGCGTCCAACAAACATGTTGAATCTGGTCGATTCAACATTAAGGTTTTGAATTGGATGATTAGGTGGCAAACAAACACAACTTAAGATTCATAAATAAGTTTGTTTTATGTTTATAGCACATGTTTAAGTTGTACTCTCTCTGTCCCACAAAAAATTCTCATTTCTCTTGGTTACAAACTTTTAAGCAATAGTTAGTGGTGGGGTCCTTAGTAATACTTTTGATTAAAATATAAGGTTAGATTGTAGAGAGAAAGTGTTTTAGTGGTGGAATCGTTGACAATAATATTATTTTATTAAGTGGGCCACACAAATTTGAGAAATGAGAACTTTTTTATGGGATAAAATTTTAAAGGGAAATGAGAACATTTTTATGAGACGGATGAAGTATTTAATAAAGTTAGACTTTTTTATATATAAATATATAATTAAAAGCATTAGATATACAAATTAAAACTCTAGACTTAGTTATATGTAATTAATCTATTTTTTAAGTTTATGGCAAATCTCAAGTTTATTATATACATATTATTGGATCACTGAAGGTAACTCTTAACATATTATAGATTTAATGAGGCAAACGGATAAAATTAGATGATAAACAATGATTAAACTTTGATGTTTCTATGTTCAGAGTCTCAATCATCCCACTACACTATCTAAACAAATAATGATTAAGGATCACTAACCCCGTGCGAAATCAGAGTATTATCAATAGTTCAGATGGTCGTAGTAGCTACAGTGTGTCTGTTAATACCACGCTAAGTCTTGAAGGCAATTACAAGACTAGGTTACTATCTTAATGAAGGACGTTAAAGCATGCCCTGTCATTGAAGTGGCATGGGTCTCTGAAGTAACGTGAGTCGCTGAATGATCATGGGTCACTAAAGTATGACCACTCACTAGAGCTATAGTACTCATATAAAGACACAAGTATTATACAAGGGCACTAAAGGTTGAAGTTTCATTGAAAAAGAATAATATGCGTGTCTATCAAAAGAGGCCAGCGACAACTAAGCAACAAAAGAACAAACACAATTCTACTAGTAGTGTGCATCGCATAAAATATCCTTAACACCAACATAATTCTTACACGTGGACAATTAATACATCCCATTAGTTGTCATTCATGCAAACACTATAAATAGAGGACTCGGTTGACAATTTTAAAAACTACGAAACCACTCTCGACACTCTACTACTCCCTCCGTCCCACAAAAAACTTCGCCTTAGTTGTCATTCATGCAAACACTATAAATAGAGGACTCGGTTGACGAATTTAAAAACTACGAAACCACTCTCGACACTCTACTACTCCCTCCGTCCCACAGAAAACTTCGCCTTAGTTGTCATTCATGCAAACACTATAAATAGAGGACTCGGTTGACGAATTTAAAAACTACGAAACCACTCTCGACACTCTACTACTCCCTCCGTCCCACAAAAAACTTCCCATTTCACCCTAAATTTTTTACCCACACAAAACTTCTCATTTCAATAAAATACTATTATTACTAAGGACCCCACCACTAACTATCCACTAACTATCTTTCTCTCTCAAAACTAATCTTATATTTTAATCAAAATTATTACCAATGAACCACCACTAACTATCACCTTAAAATTGTGCCAAAGTTAAATTGGAAGTTTTTTGTGGGACGGAGGGAGTATTTCGCAATCTGCTTCTCACAAAAGCAAAGTGAAATCTTCACACTATACACAGAGATTACCTTACTATGATCTATAGTGTTATTGTAATCCTAGTCTCTTCTTGTATTCTATTATTAGTTGATTAATACTTGTATTAGTTAGTGTTGGGTCGCTTAAAGCAACCGCTATATTAAATGATTTAATGAAGACACATAGGAAATAGTTAGAAGACAATCTGAAGACTAGTTATTGAGATTGTGAGTGCCTGAGAAACTGATACGTTCAGATTCTCATTACTTCGCTACGTTATCTAAATAACAATAGAAGCAACTATCAGTTCCCTGTGCGGAATCAGAGAGTGATCAACAGTTCGGATAGTCGTAGTAGGTTCAACGTACGACAATAACACTGAGTCTTGAAGACAAATGCATTTCTAAGTCTAAATCTTAGTGTGAGTCGATGAAGCTAGCCTAGTACCTGAAGAACCATGAGTATCTGAAATACTCATGGTTATCCGAAACATCTCTTAGCGTCTGAAGTTTCAGTGACACAGAAAGACGAATGTATTATACAAGATCGTGAGTCGCCGACAAAGTGAATCCTATGCAAATCTTCTAGAAGATCTTGATGATCACAAGACGACAGAAAGTACTGTCAGAATTCCGTTAGTTGTGCGCGTCGTATTAAATAGCTTTAAAACCAACGGAATTCTTAGACGTGGACAAATTCGTACATTCATTAGCTGTCACGTCTGCGAAGTGCTATAAATATAAGACTTGATGGACGAATTTACGTGTGCACCTAACAACATTCTCACTCTGTTAAAGCATGTTCAGCTAATATTCTTGAGCAAAGTGTGAACAACTTGTGATATTGTTTTGTTGCTTGTTTCATCAATTGAATCACAGTAACAACGATGTCTGATCTTGTGTTTGATTATTTGTTAATCAATACATATCTTAGACAACATTTGTTATTCTCTATCTCTTTCAAGTAGTTTAGTTATGATTCGTGTTCTTAGCTATTCGGCAACTACTTGTACTTTGTTAAATCATTTTTGATTCAATAAAGAAATAGTTTATTTATTGTTGAGAGTTTACATTATTTTAAATTGGTCAGTATATCTGTTATATCCTTTTTACACTTAGTAATCGCTTATTACGGGACTAACAGTTAGTGAATGTCAAATTGTCAACCTCTTCAATTGATAATTTTAGGATTCGTGTTCTTAATTTTTTGTGCAATCACTTGTGCATTTGTTATTATTAATTGATAATAAAGAAAATAGAGTTAAAAAGAATTATTGTGTTAATTATTTTTATTTCACCATTTGATTAGTAACATTTTGAAGAAGTGTATTCAACATGTTTCTACACTTCAATACACTTTGTGTAAACTAACACATACTAATGTTAATGACATAATATCTTGTAGTTTGATCATTAGAAAATATAAAAAATAATAATTAAAATATATAAGTCAACGATCGTAGGATAATTCTTCGGATTTAGGGTGAGGATTTAGTGAGAACTCAAAAACCAGTGTGTACTACGAGTACAATTCTCAACCGACCATTTAATAAATATTGGATCAATATAAAAAAATTGGATCTTTAATTTTTCTCCATCAGAAGAAATAAGATCACTATAAAAAAATTCGGATCATTATCAGAAAAATTTAGATTATATTCAAGAAATTTTTTATTATTATCGGTAGTACTTATCAAATCTTAAGTCAGCAATCTCATTGTTAAAAAGATGCTTTTTCGATGCCTATTTTATTCTTATCTAGATTTCCTTTCAAACAAATCAATCGTCGTAGGGTCATCGGTATCCTATAGTTTATTAATTTAGATAAGAAGTAATATTTTTTATCTACCGGTTGTTTCTACTCGTCTTCCTACTCACTTGATAGGATATATATGTAATCCACTAATACTTTTTCTTAATATTATTCTTTAATTTTAACACATCTACTATTATAATAAAACAAACCCTTTAGTGCTACATGGCATCTTTTAAAAGCTCTAATGACACATGGCAATCTAAGATATCTCCTTATTTAAATTAAAAAGAATAAGAAATAAACTTTATTTCAAATTTAAATAATGAAGCAACAATAAAATTGAAAATTACGAATTTCAATATTAAAGGGCAACTTGAAATTTCAATCCCCTAGATAAATTTCGAATTTTAATCCACATATATCAACTTTCTTAATTCAAATTACTTAATTCAAAATTACTTAATTTAAGACAGAATTTCGTAGATATCTATTTTCTTAAATTAAATTACATAGACTTTATTTATTCTTGGTTTCTTCTTATTTAATTAAATCATTAAAATTCATATAAAAAATTCAAACCCATATTTCAATTCTATAATATAATCAACTCAATTTGAGTGTTTATACTAAACGATTTTCCTATAATTACGGAAGAAATCAATCACCTTCTTTATGTCTTTGACAAGTATTAATTTCAAATTTATTTGTCAGAAGTGTTGCCAATTCTCCTACTCAATGCCCAAAAATTGGTTTTCAATAATCTATCAATTACTTGAAAAGTTGTAGATTTCTTCTCTAACACTTTTTCATAATCACGTTTTCCATAATCTTTTTCAAAGCTAAAATACTTTTATACCATTTTTAACTGATATGATGAATTAGAAGTGCATTTGTATTTGTAATTTGGATCTTACTAATTATGCAACTTAACAGAAAAATAATTAATTCATGTAGTGTATAACATAAATCCTAAAAAGAAGCGCATGGTGGAAAGGTCACAAAAGTTTGTAATCGTATTATTTGAAATTTGAAATAATTAATCGCTTTTACATTCCCTAATTTAGATTAAATTATACTAAAATAATATAACGTATATTTAATTCTGATGATGATATACAATGGCAGAAGCAAAAGGAAGAACACAAACCACTGCAACTTCATTAGACATGCAATTGATATCTTTAGCATAAGGATCTGTAAGATGTTTTGATTATAGATGACATAGGATATGTTTCTAGCTATGATTCTTTTCTTGTATAACTTAGCAATTTGTTATATAAATTTTTCTATACTTAATTTAGAATTAAAAACTATATTAAAATGTGCAGATTATTTGGATGATACATGTTTGAATTTTGATACTATACTCCTTTTTTCCATTTGATTAATCAATTTTGGATGCCTATTTTGAACATATATTTTTTTATTTTAAAAAGCTATATACAATCACATGCGATTATCACATTATGTATTATTAATGGAAAATAAATAAATTAAAAATAATAATAATGATAATAAAAAAATAATAAAATTAAAAATATAAAATAAATAAATAATAATAATAATTTTTTTATTTTTTTTGTAAAAATGACCAAAATACCACTCCATGTATAAAATATGTGATTAATCTTTATCATTATTTATAATTAATCAATGTAGTTGGATTTGTCAGATAAGGATAACATGTATAACACCAAATTAACTCCATACAGTGTTATTCATAACTATTTATAGTTCTTTTTTGCATTGTATATTTGTATGTAAATTTTTTTAATGTCCTTGCATTGGAAATCTTAGTGACCTTTTAATAATTTCGTTGGCCATTTTTTATATTTTTCCGCCCATTCGAAACCAGCTTTAGAGTCATAAATTAATGTGATTTTATGAGCTGTTTATTTGAATAACCAGAGGCTCACTTAATTTTAAATAATCATTAATGCCCGAATTACTGGCAATGCTTACAATCAGATAATTACTGAATGTTGACCAGAACGTAATTGCATATAATACTTTGAACATTATATAATATACTCCCTCCGTCCCACAAAAAAATTTACATTTCTCATTGAAATTTTGTCCCACAAAAAAGTTTACATTTCTCAAATTTGGGGGGTCCACCTAATAAAATAGTATTATTACCAATCATTCAACCAATAAAAGACTTTCTCTCTCCAATCCAACCTTATATTTTAATCAAAAGTATTATTATTGACCCCACCACTAACTATCACCTAAAATCTTGTGCCCAATAGAAATGTAAACTTCTTTATGGGACGGAGGGAGTATATCGTAAGCTCTTATTCCATAATTTAAGTTTTAGAAGCATTATATATATTTTTTTCGTTTTTTATAATCATGCAATTAATGATAAATATTTATAGTCTATAAAAATTATGTTCAGTAAAATGAATTACAGTCCGTGATTTTTCACGGGTCATAACCTAGTGTGTTAATATAATGAGTAGGAAAATAATTAGCAATAAATAGTAGGTAGCAATACCATTACTCTTAAATTATATATTAGTAATTCGGAGAATATCTTCGGTCTATATAAAAAATTAGTAAGTTACTATCCATGCGATGCCGCGGAAGATTTTCATATGTTACCCAATATAATATTTGTTAATATTCGTACAATCATAAATTTGTATTCTCAGTAATTTTGATACTATAAGTAATTTGAGCTGTAAAATCAAGTTAATAAATATTATATTACAAATTTCCACATTAGAATTTTTAGACAATAATTCGCGAATTAATTAATGTCTAGCTAAACAAATACAATAATTCGTCTAAAGAAATTTATATAGACTCTAAAAAATTGGATTAAAGTTTATTCGAGTGTCACATGATGAAAATACTTTTCATGTAAAAAACATATGATTAATCAATCATTAATTATTATTAATATAGTTAGATTTGTTACCTGTAATTTCAAAGAAAATTAAATATTTCTTTTAACACAACCCTATAATAACATCACAAATATATGCGTTAAAAATAATTTAGTAATCAAATGATTTAATTAAAACCAATACGGAATACAAAGTAGACGCAAAGAAAACGTGTGATCAACAAAACAACAAAGAAAACCATAAAAGTAATCACCGTTCATCCCCATCCCAGTCGACCTTCATTTTAGGTCCGGTAGGTCCATCTTCGCTGTAAAATTCACCTGGTAAAATACCCGCCAAACTCCCAATTGCCGATGCAATTCCGGGAAATGCGGTTTGCAATTTTGCGATCTCACTCCCGATATCATACGTTATTTTCGGACCCCATTTTCTCGCATAGTTCACCCACGGCGGCTCGATTACATCACTTATGTACTCGGCCGCCATAATCGAATACTTATCTTTCACATTGAAAAAATTGTCACTTTTCGCGGTATCATTCCTAATACCAATCACATCATTTCCTTGCAGAACAAGTCCTTCAGCAGGATATGTTGCATGGCCATTTAAAGACGGGTAAGCTGCAAACTTATTAGTCCCGTCTAAAAACTCGAGGGACTTGGGATCCACCCAAGTCCCTCCACTATGTTGCGCGAAATAAACGCGATATAAACCCCCATCAAAATTGCTCACCCTAAGTGTCACGTGCTCCCAATCTCCTATATGCTCTCCAATCCTTCCTAAAGGAATATCAATTAACCCAAATTTAGCAGTTGAAGCACCGTTAAAAGGGTAAAACACCCAAATGGCTATGTCGGTAAAAGTGGCTCCAAGCATTGGTTTGACGTGAAGATAAACCTCGGCGTTTTGCAAGTCGCCTTTTTTGACCCTTTCTTTCTCGGTTTCGTCAACGGGGAGGTCGAGCCAATACGCGCCATCATTTGAACCACCTTGCGGAAGGTTTGAACCGGTGGGTTCGACCGGAGTAGGGTTTGATTCGTCTCCCGTGTGGTATAATTGGACCCCATTGGTGAAGTACCAAGATGTTGAAGAAATGAAGTGAGTTTCTTTTGGATGAAAGTAGAGTCTTGGAGAGTATTCTTGAACTAAGGCATCAATTTGGGCTAAATTTGGCATTGAAGATGTCAAATTATCGAAGTTATTGTTCTTTAAGCAAGAAAGAGATAATAAACTTAAATCATCTCCATTTTTCACAATTATGAATGTACCTATAGACACCCCTTGAGCTTGTCTCCCTCTAACTTTTGGCCTTAATCCATAAACATTCACATCATTTGAACTCCATAACAATGTATCAACTTCCGGTTCATCCGTTAGATCGGCTCGAACACATCGGATTTTATCTAAGGATGGTTTTTCCGGTGTGGTAGTGATGGTGTAACCTACTGACTTGTAACCCTCTGGTGGGGTTGGTAGCCATATGTAACATGAATCGTTACTGTTCCAAACTAGAGTGTAGTCGACCGGACTAGCTAGGGTTCCACCGGAGACATCTTTACCGGCGAGAACCCAGCCTGAAAGTTGGGTGTTGTTGGATTGACAATAGCAACCAAGCATGAAGAATCTATCTGGTATGGGTGATGGCTCAAAGAATGTGGCTGATCCATCTTTAGAAGTAGACCATATTGTTTTGAAAGATGTTATTTGGCTAACTACAAGTCCTCCAAGGTCAATTGTTCCACTTGCAAAACCATCACCTATCAAATAAATTAGATACCCAATTGTTTAGTTATCAAAGTAAACGCAAACACATATACACGAAAAAAGTGTGAATTTAGTATAAGTAGTACTCGGTATCGCCTCAAAGTTAAAGCTATGTTAAAACCACTTTTGTTTCGTTAAGATGTTTTTAACACTCATATTAAAATTATCTTCTCTCCTATAACATCTATTTGGAACCCACCGAGTAGCAGTGACATACTAAAAAAATTTATGGCGACATGAAAAATGAGTGCCATAAAATCAATATGCATACATTTTAAATTATAACTTATGGCCTCTATATTCGTGAAGCTAAGAGTTTTATCTGTTAATCGAAATTATTTTGTGTACATATTAAGAATAGATAACTTAGACATGTATGAAACCTGGTGGCCAAGAAGGCAATGGAGAAGGAAGCTTGAAAGTGGTTTCAATGGGTGAAGTTGCCTTTGAAGAGTTAGAGTTTCCCATTGTTAATTTGTTGATCGAGCTCTAAGCCAAATAAGAAGGATATATATAGTGAGAGAGGGGGGTTGGGGGGGGGGGGTGTTAGGTAGGTGGAGTGCACCAAAAGTTACCAAATTATACAAATTTAGATAACTTAGTAAATTATACAAAATGAGATAACTTTAAGGAATGCTAACAAGATTATATTAATTAACTTATAATTAATTTAGTTGCTAAACTTTCCAAATGTCGTCCCAGATGAATTTATTTAATTAAGACAAATTTTCTACAAAGATATAGCAGCAAACTTACATTGCAACATTGGATGATACCCTACAAGAGACTATGTAAAAGTTGTAAGAATTTATATGGTGACTTTAAAGTTTAAACTTTGATTATCAAACTAGCATTTAGAATGTAACTACTTTTCATTTTTACCATCAGCCTTAATTATGAAAATGGTTGGGGATACTTATTATAACAACGCAGACTATGTGACATCTGTTTGTCAATTATTGTCACATCAATATTTTTTTCCTAAATGCATAATCAAGCTTATGTAGTGATAACCAAACTCATGATTAAATTTTAAAATTAATTATATTAATTTATATACCATTAATAATAATGTACAAGTAATTACATTTTTCACAACCAAAACATGCACGACTAAACTGAAGGAGAAAATGAGGGGCATGCATTGACCATTGGTCATGTATTATCGAGAAATATTTAAGTACCTAATATTTACTAGGTAATAAAAAAGGTGGGAAAAGGTTGAAAGTATTTTAATATTTTTAGTAGACATTGACTAGCTATCACTTATTTTTCTAAAGACTATCTATTTGTTTTGGTAGGTAGTAGGTACGTAGATTGGATCCCTGAACGTGCCTCATAATATTTGAAATAGATGTGAACAATTGAACATGGCTTGCAGGCTTGGTCTGAGTTGGTTTTTATTTATATAACACAGTTTGGTTTTATCTAGTTTAAATTTTAAATTTTTTCGCTCCTGTCATTTGAACTCAACAAACAACAAAATAAATTATAGAGAAATTTACATGGATGGTCTATATGATTTGTAACTAATTATAACCACTTATTTAAATTCATTTATTATACTATATATCTTTGATGTATATATTTTGTCAAACCGCTGACGTTTATCGTTAAATTAGGCAGTTAAATTTCTTTTAATGACCAAACTATCCTTTGTAATAAACGAATACAAAGGATTGTGCATGTATAAGTTGTAAATCGCGTAGACCATCTGTAAAATATATTCTATTAGTTGATCGATTTCTTTTTATATTTTATTTTTCTTTTTATTTTCTTTTGTTTCTCATTTATTCGTGTTCTTCCATCACTTGCAACGACCCGTATTTTTGTGAATAAATAATTTGTATAAAAATATGATAAATAAGGATAAATCGTTTAAAGAACGTAGGAATTGGTTTCGTGTCATTTGGACACCGTATGAGAAAGTTATGGACGAAATCGGGTCGAAACGATTAACAAAAGTTGCAGCCCTGCCGAGCTGGGGGGTTCGCGACGCGAACTTTATGTTCGCGATCGCGAGAGGTGGCCAGCGATTTTGGAGTTTTGATCGATTGGGGTTCGCGATCCAGATCACGACGCGAAGAAGTTCACGCACGCATAGTTCGCGGCGCGAACTCTGAGTTCGCGGCGCGAACTCTCCCGACAAGACATTAAATTCGGGATTTCAGCCATAAATGCAAAACACAAACCCTAGTCTTCTCTATTGGCGATTTTCGAGCATAGAGGTTGTTCTTGAGTGATTTCTTCATCCAAGCTTGGTAGATTTCACTCCAAGTTGAAGATCAAAGGTATATCTTCACTCCTTCATCTTTGTAGCTCAAGATCTATGGATCTTGAAGCTTGGGTTTGAAACCCTAGTTCTTGGGATTATGGTTAATGGTGAAATAAATGTTGTATACACTTATTAGATGGCATTTTAACAAGGGAATCAAGTGTATGGTTAAGATTTGTAAGAATCTTAAGGGTTGGTAAAACCTAGGGTTTTGTAAACCACCAAAATTGGGGAAAAGTGTTATTAAGGGGGTGTCTAGAGATAAATGGACGTATTATTGGTAGTATATGATGTTGAACATCTTGTGATTGTTATATTAGGCTTTTGGTGAAGTCTTGGAAGGGTGATCGATTGTGAAAGCAAAGGGATTTCGTGTGAAGAACACGGTTGGAGCATTATTTGCTAAGGTGAGTACGTGTGGACTTTACTGAGTACATAGCTATAGAAATGTGTTCCATTTACTTGCATTTAGCTTATTTAATTATGTGTGTAGACTTATTGTGTTGAGTTAGTTTGACACTATTGATAGTGGTTAACTAACATGTTTGATGATAGATGTGATAGCTTAAGGCTTGATTGGAATAACTGCTGAGGTATGGTAAGTGAGATGATGTGATGATGCGGGGGATCCCCGGTCATGAGAATATGGAATGGGGAGCATTTGGGCGGATCCCCATCGGCCTATTCCATGATAGTAGCCTTGTTAACTGGAGGTAGTCCGGCGAGCAAGGCAGGTATTGGTAGATTGGGCGATTCCCTCTTGCCTTTACCTTGAGGCTTATTAATGCGGGGGATCCCCGGTTAATAACTTGATGTGGTTCTAGTTAGCTCGGGGGCAACCCGATAACTAGATATGATTGCTAGGGAAGCAAGATTGATAGAGTCACAATAGGGTGACTAGATAGGTGGACGAGATGCATACTTGTGTGTTTACTTACTATATGATATTTGTTATTATTGGGTCAAAAACCCATGTATCTCACGAGACTTTCTTGTCTCGCGTACTCCTTATTTGTTTTGCTATGTACTCAGGTTCGGGATCGAAGGTTTAGGTACGCATGGATAGAGATGCGGGGCCTAGAATAGAAGAGCACTAGATTGGATTTAAACTTAGTTTTGGTTTTGATATATTTTGTAACACCGAAACTCATACTCTGATTTCACACCAAAGGTTTTTGTAAATCCATATTTTGGGAATAGTTCTTTTATTTAATGAAAATGATATATTTTGGCCAAATGTTTAATTGTAAAAATTTGAGGTGTTACAACTTGGTATCAGAGCTATAGTTTAAGTGAATTAGGTTGGATGACCATCCTAGTCTTAGACTGTAGCTATAGGAATGTAAGATTCCTTGATATCGATAGGTTGACCTTGAGACTTTATGTTAAGTTTAGGGTTGAACCTAGGGGACCTATGAAAGTTGAATTGATTAGGGATTTGAGCCTTATGAGACTAATGGGTTGTACATGAGGTACTAATTGTTTGATGTCTTTCGTATAGTCTTGACGGAAAGAAAATGGTGAATACCCGCCAAGTGGGAAAGCCCCGGAAAACCGGGAGGGAGAAACACCTCATGTCGAGGTGGTGGTTGAACAAGAAAGTCAACCGTCGATGCATCGAGTTGATGAATCGGAGGATGGAGCTAATAAGACTACGGTAACTATGGCGGACCTCCAAACTATTATCGACCAAATCAAAGGGACGGTGGCCGAGAAGGTGCACCGTATAATGGGGAACCGTGATAAGACAGAGGATGACAGTGAATCCGAGGCTATGTCGGATGTGAGGACCGGGGGTAGTGACACCGGTGAAAGAAAATCATCTACGGGTGGTCAAAGTGATGCTAGGGCAAGGCCCGATGAGAAAGAAGGTTGCTCATTTAAATCCTTCATGGCTTGTAAGCCAAGTGTGTACACGGGTAGTTCGGACCCGAAAGTGACTATGAGGTGGATCCGAGAGACCGAGCGGGTCATCGGAAGTAGCAAGTGTAAGAAGGCCGATATGGTGATGTATGCGTCACAATTGTTGAAAGAAGATGCCATGGTTTGGTGGGATATTGTGTATGACACCCTCGGGAGGGGGGTGATTGAGGTTATGACGTGGGATGAGTTCACCACGAGATTGAAGAAGAAGTTTTGTCCCGAAAGGGATTTGGAAAAGATGCACGAGAAGTTTGTGACCCTTAAAAAGGGTGATATGTCGGTGGAACAATACTCAAGGGAGTTCACGGGATTACTCCCGTTTGTTGCTAAAACCTACTCGGATGAGAGGTTGAGGGTGGTCCGGTATGCTAGTGGGTTACCGTGGGACTACCAATTGGAGGTTAAACGGGCGGTCACACTTGATGAGGCCATTAGTGAAGGGTTTCATAGATACTTATTGACCACATGGGTCAACCTCCTAGTTACTTGGTTCGAACCATACTGACCAAGAACATGAGCTTGTTCTTGACCGGTTAAAACCAACTAGCTGATTTAATCCCTAAATGAGGAACTGGGATTAAACCTAATCCTTAAACCCTAAAGGATTGGGATTTTGGAGATCTAGATTAGATTACCAATGGAAGAAACCTTGTATGAAAAACTCAAACACCCACATACCCTTGTGGTATTCGACGAACACCAAGAACCCTAGGGTTCTTGGGTTCGAATTCGGCCAAGGGGGAGAAGGGAGAAAGCGGTTTTCTCAAAACATACCTAGTTGTTTGCTTAAGATAGATCCACTGATAATGAACAAATCGAGTGATCTTCTAGTTGGTCCTTGTAATGATCTTGGATCTTCAAGACTTGAAGAACACGAAGAACGAAGAACACCAAGGTTGGTGTTCTAGGTGTATTCGGCTGAAACCAAGGGAGAGGGTGGGAAGGAATTCGTGTGGGGTTCAAGGGGGAATTAGGGTTACCCTAAGCCTCTTATTTATAGATAAATAAGTTGCACTTAGGACCCTCTAGTTTAATTAAGATCAATTCTTTAATTAAACTTTCCTTTTACGTTTCCTTCCCTTATAGTTTATTATTCTTTTATTATTGCACTTAACTATTAAATGTCTAGTATTTTTACACTAATAATTCGGTACCCATATACACGAATTATATACTTGTATTTATACTTTTAATAATTAATTATATAATAACCTTTATATAATTTATACAATAATATTATCCAATTACTATATGATTTAATAGCTTTAAATCATATCATGGATAATCTATAATTAACACATTGTATATTTACTCAACTAGTAAATGTACAAATACTTGTATTAATTAGATTAGATAAACTAATCTAGCAATAAGTCAAACTTGACTTAATACTTAACGTGATTCATAAATGACTTATTATGAATCAATCCTCTTCCAAGTGTCATTACATATCTTACTCGTATTACATGCACTCACCGGTGTGACCCTTAAGTGTTTCGTAGGCATGGATGTATCATCATAGGTTGACTAACTGTGCACATGAATCCTTCAGACTCCCACTTGTGCAAGTTTGTAACCTTTATCTTAATGATACGAGCTACAGTGGCCTTCTAGATGGGCATGTAGGTAACCAACCCCATAAAAATAGCTTACGTAACCCAGGTATAGTTTCTTGAAAAGCTCTTTAATAGCGTCTCCTAGCAAAGAACACTCTGTCTCTACTTCCTGGGCAACTATGTTAGGTTTATCCCTTGCAGCACGATATTTGTGATAACGAATACGAGCATGGTAGAAAATATCAACTCCTGTATTCGAAATCATTTCATGACTTCTTGATTCAAACTATTGTGATAAACGACAAAGAACAAATCGGTTCGTTTAGGCATGGCCATGCACTTTCCAGTTATCATCATGTTAAAGGACCTATAAATATCTCTCCTAAAAAGGAGGTGCAATTGCCATCTTGTTATATTTCGATTCAAAATACAAATTCCTTTGTACCCAGTAAGGCCTCGTATGACAACCATATTTCAGAATTGTCTAAGACAAATCAAAGCACATTAGTCAATGTATCCCAAACCAAATACCTCAGGCTTAAGGACAATCCTAGTGAATAATACTTTTGAACTTTTCAACCACGAAGTATTATCACGGTGGTCAATCCAATATTCGTCGAGCTCCAACAGAATATCACCGACATTTGGTTTACTCAAAACTTGTGTAGCTATCTTCGAAGAACTTCGAATCTACCACCAAATACCGCGATGACGTTAACGTCCCATCGAGGTTCCCACCAAGACGAGTAGTCACGGATTTATATCTTTTTGAATAAATAGACTTTTATTCATGGATGTTTGTAAAACATACAAATTCTGAATAACAATGATACTAACTCATGTACTATTCCTCACTAGACATAGATACTGAATTATTATTGGATCATTACTTATTCTTTGTGTTTGTGTTGATTGCTCAATGACTCTTAATTGTAACTTTTATCACTAATTACAATTAGTCATTTCTATTAAACTAAAGACATAAGACGAGTATTTAAGAATACTATTACTTTTGTCTTTGCTAGATATTGTTCATGCAACATTTCGAATATATTCTAGTCTTGCCTTTTATATGATTCGGTAAACATAGGAGAATTAGAAAATTACTCCTTTAGTTTCTTGAATCTATAAAACTTGCCTTGTAACTAAATCTCTTTTAGCTACTTTGATTTGTAGATATCTTTACTAGTTAAAGAAATTTCCTTAAATGATTGACTTGTTCACTGGAGTGTGAACATCCTATTAGATATGCAATAATTAGGCACAAGACTTGTAACCACGCTATTAGGTTTGCAATAATCTAATCAATGATCATTTATTTCTCTTAACTCTTTGGCTAACGACTTGGTAAAACCTTGTTGTTAATGTCCCAACTAACTTACTATATTCATTAGTACCTCTAATGAATATGTTAGTCATAGCTCCCACTAAATTTTATGGAAAATAAGCATTACTTAAACTACTACTTTTGACATAGTCAAAAACTTATAGTTTAATCCTTTAAGAATTAATCAATTATCAAAGTCATTCTTTGGATTTGCGAATATCCAACATTCCTGATAAGGGAATCATGACTTTCACTGACTACTGTATCTAACAAGTATGATACACTTGAAACGATACTTCCAATTCTTAAGTGTATTAGTATCTTTTAAGAATCTTATTTAATGCCAAAGTCATTTCTTGGATTTCTCAAATATCCATTATTCCTATCAGGGAATTATGACTTGATTAAATATTGTATTTGTTACAAGTATAAAAGACTTGCAACAATACCATTTAATTCTTAAATACTTTAATATAGTTAAGAGTTCATTTAATGTCTGAGTCATTTCACTTGGATTTTGCGAATATCCAATTATTCCTATTAAGGAACTATGACCTCATTAAATTCCTTTATTACAAGTGTAAAAGACTTATAATAATACTCTTTAAAGTCTATCTTGATTATATCCAATATAATCATACTATATTAATACTAACACTTTAAAACGTACTATCATAAGTAACCATTACTTAAGATGTTTTAAATAAGTTCAATGTACTTTGAACTTTATGCTTTCCATAAAAACTCTTAAATACTTTAGAAGAAAACTTCTAATTTCTAGTATCTAAGTATTTGAGCTAGTAAGACATTATTTATCATATAACAATCAAACAAGTATAAAACATGAAATATAAAGTAAATCAAAACTTGACTTACAATCTAGTCATAAAACCTTGACTAGTGTAATTATCACACATGCACACAATATAATTCAACCATGGATTCTTTATTAAAACCAAAGAAAACTTGTTTTAATCATAATAAAAATTATCCAACAAAAATGAAAAATTGTTTTACTGAATCCATAAAATACTGAATTATAAAATCTTGGTGCTCGTGGAATCACCATCTCATGCGGGTCACCTTCACTTTCCATCTCCTCCTGCAATAAACGATTGCAAAAGTTAGATTACTCGAAATGTACTTTACAAGTATTATAAAGTGAATAAGAAGTGTGGTTGTGTTACCTGAGGAACTTGCGTTTCCTCCACCACCACTTGCACCCTTTGGACAATTTCTTTTCCAATGCCCAGCCTCACCACACTTGAAGCACCGATTCTCGGTCCTCGCTGTGTTAGGCTTAAACTTCTTGACCTTTTGTTTGATACCTTTACCATTAGGCACTTCTTGGCTAGGATTGGTTTTACCCTTTCCTTTACCACCATGCCCTTTTCTCATCGCTATCATCAGTTGTGTGATCCCTTTTAGAGTTGGTCTTAATATTCAACTCAACAGCCTTGAGCATGATCGTAGCTCGATAATGGAATTATCCGTATTACGTTTGCTGTAGTTGGCTACAAAGACTTTGTAGTCATCTGACAATGAGTTGAGTACAGTGTCAATTGCTAACTGCAATGACACGTGGTGACCAAGTCTAGTAAGGTGATCAATGTGCACTTTCATTTTCATGATGTGTGCACCTACTGATGCTCCCTTAGCCATCTTGCAAGAAACGAGTGACCTACAAGCGTAAAATGCTTGTCTTAGTTCATTCTTTGCATCCTCGGCAAGGGCTTTCAACACGTTTCTTTCTCGGTCAATCCTATCCCTCTCTTGTCTGAGCATGATTTTAAAATCACGTCTCCAATTGAGGAAATTTGACCCAGTCAACTCTTTCTTTCCTAGAAAGAAACGTCGCGAGAGTTTGTTGTAGGTTATCGTTGTGTTTGTTGCTGGCATCTACAAATCAAACCCAGTTTAATTAGTAATCATCAATAAACATTCTCTAAAATATATTATAAACCCATAATTAATATTTTAGGCCTATGATCCATATATCACATTCTCGCCGCAAGGTTTGGGCACTTCCCGATGAGACATGCTATTTCTGGTAGGTAACATCCTTACCGATCGTATCAAGACTTGACACGATTCCTAGGGGTCATAGAATCTTTAGACTTATAACTTATTACAACTTTGTACAATCTAATTGTACATTTCTAAGTTAGTAATGAAGTCTAGTATGTTTATTCTACTCAAGTACTTTTTGGGCCGGGACTCCCGATTATCACCAAAGTAGATCAGACCATCTAAGACAGTGCGATGCTCTGCGTCGGGACTCCCGATTATCACAGAACCTAACGCACCCTAACACTCGCATTGATTTGAATCCATATCTAAGGTTCTTTATTCTTACAATATGAATATCGTTTAACAAGTGAGGTGTTCCATTAGGTGGATAGTACTTAGATCTAAGATTTTCTTAGGTTTGTTTAAGTCTTGAACTAAACTTAAACCTTTATTCCAATCTTAATCCTTGTTTAAAATATGTGACTTGTGAATTCAAGAATTCAACAAGACATCCTTTTTAAACCTTAAGAACTTTCTTTAAAACTTATAGTTTCAAGAATTTGCGCGTTTTATATGTATACCTAAAAACGAGGTGTACAAAACGTATCACTAGGTTTTGTGGAAAAACCTTATCTAGAATAAAACTTACTTGTTTTATCTTTCTTGAAAAACTTAAAATACTTATGTTAAACTTTTAATCCTTTTACGATTCATAAACTTGAATCATAAATCTAGTTTAACACACCTAGTTTTTCATATGTTTAATAATGAAATCAAACATTTGTTTTGACTTATTAGATTCGACCAAAACTTATGTCTTAGCGACACACTTATAAACGTTGTGATTTTCTTGTGTAGCTCCCACTAGTTCCAACAACCATGATGGAACTTAAGCAAAAACACAATCACCGGTCTATACTTGGTGAAACTAATAAACTTATTATATAAAGACTATATATAATAATTCTTAGTTTGTTTAAACATTTCTTACATTTAACTTAGACTAGTTAAATATAGGTTCTAAACTTATCTTGTTATTTAACCCTTGATCATTAATCTAGTATCTTACATGACTTGTAAAATACTTATACTATACTTGTATAATTATCTAGTTATAATAACTTATAACTTTATACACTTTATAATACTAATATATAACTTTGTATATTTTAGTTCTTCATATAATCTTAACTTGTACAATTTCTAGTTATAATGGAATCATAACTTCGTACTTTCTAGTTTTAATTATATAATTAACTTACACAATAACTAGTTATATTATTAACCTTTAAAGATCAAAATAACATTATCCTTTTAATGTTCCATTTAATATTGTATTTAATATATATACATATATATTTACTTTTAAAATAAACTTGTAACATTCTAACAAGAATATTACATCTAATTTATACGTGTGTATTTTAACTTAATCTAATTAAAATACGTATAAACTACTTTATTTATTAAAATTCATGTTATCCTTTTTAAATATTTAAAAATCCGAAATATAATATATATATATATATATATATATATATATATATATATATATATATAAATATATCTTGTTAATTTCTTGAACTAAAAATTAACACTTCTTTTAATTCTCATTAATTTAGTTAAACCCTAATCTTGTTCTTGATCAATCAAAACTAGGGTTTTGACTTTCTTGATCAAAGATATTATTAATTAAAAGATTAATTCTAATCAATCATATTTAAACAATAAACTTTGTTTAAACTCTAGGATAGATTATAACCCTAATAAATTTATTTAAATTTTTTAATTTAAACCTTATAGACAATAAACTTTGTCTAGATTTCTAGGTTTAAAGAACTAGTCTTTAATAAATCTACTAAAGTAATAACTAAACCTATTAAACATAAACTTGTTTAATTATCTAGGTTTTAGATTATCATCCTAATTAATCCTTTAAACAATTAAACTTAACTAGTTTAATGTTCTAGGGTTCTAGATTATATCTAGGGTTTTTCGAAAAAATCCTTAAAGCCTAGAAAACTTTTCCACCAATTAAACTAGGCTAGTTTAACAAACTTGGTGTCCAATGAATCCCCTTGATCATGAAATCTTTGACAAAAGGAAAGAATCCTTTTTGATCAATTAAACCAAATTTTGGTTTAACATACTTGATCCTAGATTTTGAAGATCAATGTAATTAAGGTTAGAATCCTCTTAATCAAAATTTTTGACAATCTTGATCCAAGGGTTCTTTGATTTTCGGAATACACTAGGGTTAGGAAAAGAAGCCTTTTGATCAATTAAACTAAACTAGTTTAATGTTCTTGATCCTAGAGTTCTTTACTCTTGTTCGAAATTTCTAGGGTTTTTTCTAGAATCCTTTTGACCAATTAAGCTTAACTAGTTTAACATACTTGGTCCTAGGTTTCTTACCCTATTCGAACATTAAGAAGAAGAAGAAGAAGTTTGGAACAAAAAAAAACTTTAATAAAAATTAAACAAACAAACTTTGTTAATCTAGTTTAGATCTCTAAACCAACTCTCTGATACCACTGAAGGGTTTCATAGATATTGATTGACCACATGGGTCAACCTCCTAGTTACTTGGTTCGAACCATACTGGCCAAGAACATGAGCTTGTTCTTGACCGGTTAAAACCAACTAGCTGATTTAATCCGTAAATACGGAACTGGGATTAAACCTAATCCTTATACCCTAAAGGATTGGGATCTTGGAGATCTAGATTAGATTACAATGGAAGAAACCTTGTACGAAAAACTCAAACACCCACATACCTTTGTGGTATTCGACGAACACCAAGAACCCTAGGGTTCTTGGGTTCGAATTCGGCCAAGAGGGAGAAGGGAGAAAAGGGTTTTCACAAAACATACCTTGTTGTTTGCTTAAGATAGATCCACTGATAATGAACAAATCGAGTGATCTTCTAGTTGATCCTTGTAATGATCTTGGATCTTCAAGACTTGAAGAACACGAAGAACACGAAGAATGAAGAACACCAAGGTCGGTGTTCTAGGTGTATTCGGCTGAAACCAAGGGAGAGGGAGGGAAGGAATTCGTGTGGGGTTCAAGGGGGAATTAGGGTTACCCTAAGCCTCTTATTTATAGATAAATAAGTTGCACTTAGGACCCTCTAGTTTAATTAAGATCAATTCTTTAATTAAACTTTCCTTTTACGTTTCCTTCCCTTATAGTTTATTATTCTTTTATTATTGCACTTAACTATTAAATGTCTAGTATTTATACACTAATAATTCGGTACCCATATACACGAATTATGTACTTGTATTTATACTTTTAATAATTAATTATATAATAATCTTTATATAATTTATACAATAATATTATCCAATTACTATATGATTTAATAGCTTTAAATCATATCATGGATAATCTATAATTAACACATTGTATATTTACTCAACTAGTAAATGTACAAATACTTGTATTAATTAGATTAGATAAACTAATCTAGCAATAAGTCAAACTTGACTTAATACTTAGAGTAAATTACACGGAAGGTCCCTATGGTTTACCACTTATTACAACCACAGTCCCTGAATTTCGTTTATTACACCAGACTAGGGATGTATTCGCTTCCGGAACCGGACCGAACCGGACCGGAACCGGTAAACCCGGTAACGAAAAAAGGAAATTTCAAGGACCGAGAACCGGACCGGTTAAACCGGTTCCGGGCCGGTCCGATTCCGGGTCGGTTCGGTCTTCAAGCGGGTTTAGAACCGGCAAACCCGGTTTTTGTGTTTGCCATCCGATTATACATTTTCAGTGCATATTTTCATCTTAAAATATATAACTTAAATATTTTAGCTTACTTTTAATAAAAGTATAATGTTTGCGGGGGTTCACGGGCTGTTTCAAGTAAAATATGTTTCCATTAAAAGCCTATATACCTATTATTTCGACATATATATATGAAAACTCGTAAATCTATATACCTATTTAAATGTCGGTTCCAAACCCGAAAAACCCGGAACCGAACCGGGACCGGAACCGGTAAACCCGGTTTGTTAGTTTTTATCAAATCTAAGAACCGGGAACCGGACCAGTTAAGCCGGTTCCGGTTCCGGTTTGGTCCCGGTTTGGTTCCGGTTTTCCGGTTATTATACACACCCCTACACCAGACGTCCCTGATGTATACATTTTGTTACACCCATGGTCCCTGTTGCCCTTAACTTTTTCTAAATGATGAAAATACCCTTTTGGTCTTTTGTAATAAACCAAAGATAAGGGACCGTGAATGTATTAAGTGATAAACCACAGGGACCATCTGTGAAATTTACTCTATTAATTGTTTTTTTTTCTTTTCTCTCTTTGATTCATATTCTTCCGCCACATTAAGACTCACCACTCGCCTCTATCTCTTTGAATTCAATCCTCAGTCAATAACCATTATCGTCGCGTAATCAACCCCCGCATCCGATTGCCTTCTCCGGTTGTTCCGCCGCCGATGACGTTCTATCGACCGGCGTGTCCAAAACACCAACTCCTCTAGCGACGTGCATCAATTGTCTGAGTCACCACGTGTGCAAAGCACCAAATCCTCTAGTGACGTGCATTAATTGTCTGAATCAATTCTGGTCGATAGAACGTCATCGGCTCGGACCAACTGGAGAAGGAAACCAGATGCAGCGGTTGGTGATAGATCGAATTTTCAAGGGGTTTGGTGGCGCGTCGATAATGGTTATTGATTGATGTTTGAATTTAAAGAGATAGAGGTGGGTGGTGAGTCTAAATGTGGCAGAAGAACATGAATTAAAGAGAGAGAAGAAAAAAAATCAATTAATAGAGTAAATTTCACAAATGGTCTATGTGGTTTATCACCTATTACATTTACAGTCCCTTATCTTCGCTTTATAACAAAAGGCCAAAAGGGTATTTTCATCATTTAGAAAAAGATAAGGACAGTAGGGACCATGGGTGTAACAAATTGTATATACCAGGGACCTTCAGTGTAATAAATGAAGTTCAGGGACTGTAGGTGTAATAAGTGGCAAACCACAGGGACCTTCCGTGTAATTTACTCTAATACTTAACTTGATTCATAAATGACTTATTATGAATCAATCCTCTTCCAAGTATCATTACATATCTTACTCGTATTACATGCACTCACCGGTGTGACCCTTAAGTGTTTCGTAGGCATGGATGTATCATCATAGGTTGACTAATTGTGCACATGAATCCTTCAATTAGTGCCGCCCGGGGTGTGGAGGAGTTGAATGTGGCCCGGGTTGCCGAGAGGGCCCATGTGGGCGAGAAGAGGAAAGCCGAAAGCAGCTCGGGTACGTTCAAGAAAGGGAAGTTCACGTCGAGCTTCTCCAAACAAGGGAGTATGGGCTCGTACAAGAAGTGCGGGAAGAATCATGTCGGCGTATGCCGAGGGGATTCGAAAACTTGCTTCAATTGTGGGAAACCGGGGCATATGGCCCGGGAGTGCAAGTCCAAAGCTATGACCGAGGTGGAATGTTTCTCGTGTCACGAGAGGGGACACTATAGCAATGTGTGCCCGAAGAAAGGGAACGAGTCGATGGTGTCCACGGCTCAAAAGAAGGTGGAACCGGCGAAGGTGAAGGGGCGATCCTTCCAACTTACTCGGGAGGAGGCGAAGGAGGCACACGATGTGGTGTCAGGTACTTTATTCATTAACTCGTTGCCAACTTATATCTTGTTTGATTCGGGTTCCAACTATTCATTTGTGTCTCATGAGTTTGGTTGTAAGTTGAATGTGCCGTCCGAAAAGCTAGATGAAATGTATGAGATAGAGGTAGCCGATGGAAAAACCTCAATGGTTGAATGTATTTATAGAAATTGTGAATTAGAAATAGATGGGAAAAAGTTTAAGGTCGATTTATTGCCAATGGGAATAAAGGCTTTCGACGTGATTATTGGTATGGATTGGTTGGGTTTGCACCGAGCCAAGATATTGTGTGATAAGAAGATAGTGTCGATCAAGACTCCCGAGAACGAGAAAGTGTATGTGTATGGGGAAAAACGACATCACATGCCTAATGTGATTACCGCCATCAAGGCGAGGAAATGCTTATCGAAGGGTTGTGCATCGTTTATTGCATATGTGTTAGATGGCCGAAAAGAAAAGAAGGCGGTTGGTGATGTTAAAATTATTCGCGACTTCCCCGAGGTGTTCCCCGATGATTTACCCGGTTTGCCACCGGAGAGACAAGTTGAGTTCAAGATTGATTTAGTGTCGGGGGCGACGCCGATTGCTCGTGCTCCGTATCGTTTAGCTCCCACCGAGATGCGGGAATTGATGACTCAATTACAAGAATTGTTAGATAAAGGTTTCATTCGTCCGAGTTCGTCACCGTGGGGTGCCCCGGTGTTGTTTGTCAAGAAGAAAGACGGGTCGATGAGAATGTGTATCGACTACCGTGAGTTGAATAAGGTAACTATAAAGAACCGTTACCCGTTGCCGAGAATCGATGATTTGTTTGACCAATTGCAAGGTGCTAGTTATTTCTCAAAGACTGATTTGAGATCGGGTTACCACCAAGTTCGGGTGAAAGAAGGCGACACCGAGAAGACGGCCTTTCGTACACGGTATGGTCATTATGAGTTTCTAGTGATGTCGTTTGGTCTTACGAATGCGCCGGCTATTTTTATGGATTTGATGAATCGGGTTTGTAAACTGTTTCTCGATAAGTTTTTGATTGTGTTCATCGATGATATTTTGATTTATTCAAAGACCGAGGAAGAACACGAGGATCATTTGAGACTTGTGTTGGATGTATTGAAACGGGAGAAGTTGTATGCCAAATTCTCGAAGTGTGAGTTTTGGTTGCGGGAAGTCCAATTTCTAGGTCACGTGGTATCACGTGATGGTATTAAAGTTGATCCTTCGAAGATTGAGGCGGTGTCTAATTGGGAAGCACCGAGAACTCCTACCGAGGTTAGAAGTTTTCTTGGGTTGGCCGGGTATTACCGAAGATTTATTCAAGACTTCTCGAGGATTGCGGTCCCACTCACGAAGTTGACAAGAAAAAGCGAGAAATTTGTGTGGGATAAGAAGCAGGATGAAGCATTTAGCTAGTTGAAAGAAAAGTTGTGTAACGCGCCGATACTCACACTACCGGATGGTATGGAAGATTTTGTGGAGTATAGTGATGCATCAAATCAAGGGCTCGGTTGTGTGTTGATGCAAAGGGGTAAAGTGATCGCGTATGCTTCACGACAATTGAAGGATGCAGAAACGAGGTACACGACACACGACTTGGAGTTGGCGGCGATCGTGTTTGCCTTGAAATTGTGGAGGCATTATTTATATGGTACTCAGTGTACGTTGTACACGGATCATAAGAGTTTGCAACATGTGTTTACTCAAAAAGATCTTAATATGCGACAAAGAAGGTGGATCGAGTTGATCAACGACTATGATTGTGAGATTGTGTACCATGCGGGAAAGGCGCATGTGGTAGCCGATGCCTTGAGCCGAAAAGTCTATGAGAAGCCGATCAAGGGAAGGTCAATGCGTATCGAAGTCGTCTCGAGTATCATCGAGAGAATCAAGAATGCTCAACGAGAGGTTATGGGAAAAGAAGAATTAAGACAAGAACGGTTGGGTAAGAACCAACATTTTGTGGAAAATGTGCAAGGGTTGAAAACCGTAGGCGGTCAAATTTGGGTTCCCAAGTTCGGGGGTGTCCGAAAGGAGTTGTTGCATGATGTGCACAAGTCAAAGTATTCAATTCACCCGGGAAGTACAAAAACATATCAAGATTTGAAGCGGGTGTATTGGTGGCCCGGAATGAAGACGAGAGTAGCCAAGTACATCTCTAAGTGTGCCACGTGTGTTCAAGTGAAAGCCGAGCATCAAGTACCGTATGGGGTAGCTCAATCATTGCAAGTACCGGCCGGAAAGTGGGAAGACATAACTATGGATTTCATAGTTGGGTTGCCAAAGACGAGTAAGGGTCATGATGCCATATGGGTTATAGTTGACCGGTTGACCAAGAGTGCGTTATTTTTAGCCATACGGGAAACTTTGCCACTTGAAAGGTTGGCTAAGTTATATGTTGATGAGATGGTTCGACTCCACGGGGTTCCGTTATCGATAGTGTCCGATAGAGATGCGAGGTTTACCTCGAGATTTTGGAGGTTGTTGCAAGAAGAATTGGGTACAAAGTTGCGGTTGAGCACGGCCTATCATCCACAAACCGACGGTCAGAGTGAAAGAACAATTCAAACGGTTGAAGATATGTTAATATCGTGTATGTTATATTTCGGGGGTAAATGGGATGAGCATTTACCATTGGTCGAGTTCTCGTATAATAATAGTTATTATTCAAGTATTAAGATGCCACCTTATGAGGCGTTGTATGGGAGAAAATGTAGAACTCCATCGTGTTGGCTTGAAGCGGGAGAGACCAAGCTCACGGGTCCCGAGATCGTGAGGGTGACGAACGAAAAGATTGGTGTAATACAAGCCAACATGAAGGCCGCTCAAGATAGGCAAAGAAGTTATTCGGGTTTGAAAAAGAGGTCATACGACTTGGATGTCGGGGATATGGTAATGCTGAAAGTGTCACATTGGAAAGGTGTAATGCGGTTTGGAAAGAAAGGGAAATTAAGTCCAAGGTATGTTGGACCGTTTAAGATATTGAAGCGAATCGGGCTTCAAGCATTTAAATTGGAACTTCCACCCGAGCTTCAAGGTGTGCATGACACCTTCCATGTGAGTTACTTGAAGAAGTTCATTGGTGAAGTGGAGAATATCATTCCGTTGCAAGAGTTGCGGGTTGATGCCCCGAACCGGTTGATTGAAGAGCCCGAGGCTATTTTAGAGACAAAGACAAAGAAGCTTCGGAAAAAAGAGATTGAGTTGGTATTGGTCAAGTGGAAGCATTCTCTTGGACCAAATTTGACTTGGGAAGTCAAAGACGAGATTCGGAAGAGATACCCGGATTTCGTGAACTGTGATGAGATTCCGAGGACGGAATCTTCTTAAGGGGTGGATAGTTGTAACGTCCCGTATTTTTGTGAATAAATAATTTGTATGAAAATATGACAAATAAGGATAAATCGTTTAAAGAACGTAGGAATTGGTTTCGTGTCATTTGGACACCGTATGAGAAAGTTATGGACGAAACCGGGTCGAAACGATTAACAAAAGTTGCAGCCCTGCCGAGCTGGGGGGTTCGCGACGCGAACTCTATGTTCGCGATCGCGAGAGGTGGCCAGCGATTTTGGAGTTTTGATCGATTGGGGTTCGCGATTCGGATCACGACGCGAAGAAGTTCACGCACGCATAGTTCGCGGCGCGAACTCTGAGTTCGTGGCGCGAACTCTCCCGACCAGACATTAAATTCGGGATTTCAGCCATAAATGCAAAACACAAACCCTAGTCTTCTCTCTTGGCGATTTTCGAGCATAGAGGTTGTTCTTGAGTGATTTCTTCATCAAAGCTTGGTAGATTTCACTCCTAGTTGAAGATCAAAGGTATATCTTCACTCCTTCATCTTTGTAGCTCAAGATCTATGGATCTTGAAGCTTGGGTTTGAAACCCTAGTTCTTGGGATTATGGTTAATGGTGAAATAAATGTTGTATACACTTATTAGATGGCATTTTAACAAGGGAATCAAGTGTATGGTTAAGATTTGTAAGAATCTTAAGGGTTGGTAAAACCTAGGGTTTTGTAGACCACCAAAATTGGGGAAAAGTGTTATTAAGGGGGTGTCTAGAGATAAATGGACGTATTATTGGTAGTATGTGATGTTTAACATCTTGTGATTGTTATATTAGGCTTTTGGTGAAGTCTTGGAAGGGTGATCGATTGTGAAAGCAAAGGGATTTCGTGTGAAGAACACGGTTGGAGCATTATTTGCAAAGGTGAGTACGTGTGGACTTTACTGAGTACATAGCTATAGAAATGTGTTCCATTTACTTGCATTTAGCTTATTTAATTATGTGTGTAGACTTATTGTATTGAGTTAGTTTGACACTATTGATAGTGGTTAACTAACATGTTTGATGATAGATGTGATAGCTTAAGGCTTGATTGGAATAACTGCTGAGTTATGGTAAGTGAGATGATGTGATGATGCGGGGGATCCCCGGTCATGAGAATATGGAATGGGGAGCATTTGGGCGGATCCCCATCGGCCCATTCCATGATAGTAGCCTTGTTAACTGGAGGTAGTCCGGCGAGCAAGGCAGGTATTGGTAGATTGGACGATTCCCTCTTGCCTTTACCTTGAGGCTTATTAATGCGGGGGATCCCCGGTTAATAACTTGATGTGGTTCTAGTTAGCTCGGGGGCAACCCGATAACTAGATATGATTGCTAGGGAAGCAAGATGGATAGAGTCACAATAGGGTGACTAGATAGGTGGACGAGATGCATACTTATGTGTTTACTTACTATATGATATTTGTTATTATTGGGTCAAAAACCTATGTATCTCACGAGACTTTCTTGTCTCACGTACTCATTGTTTGTTTTGCTATGTACTCAGGTTCGGGATCGAAGGTTTAGGTACGCATGGATAGAGTTGTGGGGCCTAGAATAGAAGAGCACTAGATTGGATTTAAACTTAGCTTTGGTTTTGATATATTTTGTAACACCGAAACTCATACTCTGATTTCATACCAAAGGTTTTTGTAAATCCATATTTTGGGAATAGTTCTTCTATTTAATGAAAATGATATATTTTGGCCAAATGTTTTATTGTAAAAATTTGAGGTGTTACAACCAACACCAGCAAACTTCAGCGACCTGACATATTCACAGATTTGCTCACCACGTCGTCATTCCTTCCCCGCAACCACCTCTGAGCACCACTTCCAATCACACACTTGCAAATATGGTTTTGAAAATCAATATGAATAAACGCACACAATTGATTCAAACGATCTAGATAAAACACATTATCATAAAAAAAACATTTCAGAAAACCACCAATTACAACCACTAAAATTGTGATGCAAATTACAGGTCTATAAAACCATTCGCTATATGTTGCACCAGAGGGTTGCGATACGGGTGTAACACCGCAAAAATTCAGGCCATTTTTTTAAACAACCCATAACCTAACGGAAGCGTTCCCAAACTTCCCAAACTATTACAAATTACTAAAAATTTACAAACCAATAACAGTTTATAAAACATACTTAAATTATTTTGGAAACAACCGGTGTTACTAAACCCTAGGCTTGACCCATTTTCAAAATATCAGAGTATCGACAAAAATGCTTCCAACCTGACTCTTTGGTCACCCAGTCAAACCTGAAAAGAGTCAACGAGATGAGGGATTAGCATAAAGCTAACTGAATAAATTTAAAAATATTAAATTGCACAACCACAACAATTTAAGATAACATCATTTGCAAATAACACCCTTCACAAGTAATACCCTGCTCATAGAATAAATAACACCCTTCACAAATAATATCCTCCTCACTAGAAAATAACAACCTTCACAAATAATACCCTGCTCATAGAGCAAATAACACCATTCACAAATAATACCCCGCTCATAGAGCAAATGACTAGAGGAGCGGCGGTTCTACAGAACCTGCAACAGTTGTTGGCCTAACAACAGTTTACCGATAGCCCTACGCTACATGGTACAATACCAGTGCTCCTCGACCTACCTGTGTCCAAGGAGTCCTGGTCGTGCTACCAATAGCATATGATGCCCAGCCCCTAACAACTCAGGTTGACCTATTTCCGTGTATCATGCACATATAATAGTTAATTAACTCATAACAGCTAATTAACTAACACCCAAACAAGAACCGAATCGAAAAATGATTTTCGCAACCAACAGATTGTTTGCGCCGGGATTCGCGCCAGTTAATACTACTCAGTTAATACTGGTCCGTTTATACCAGTCAGTTAATACTGGTCAATTAATTCTGGTATGTTTATACTGGTCCGTTAATAGTGGTCAGTTAATACTGCTCAGGCTGAAATCCTTCACTTTTCCAACTTTAACCAAATACCAAAATCAACACTTTCAATTGCAACCTAACCATTGCAATATACACAATACAAAGGTTATAAATTTACTCAACTTTGCAAAAGCTACTTTAACTCAGTAGTCTAATGTCACTGAGTCCCTTTGTCATTTCCTGCACATACAATGAGCACCCGAATTAGTACCCGTTTGACCCAAATGAATAAATCCACATAATACTTCACGATATCATAACAACAAGTGCAATAAACCAAACTTGCACTTATTAAACCCTCCAAATAACACTTTGACTTATTTAAGTCAAATTCGACTAAGTATTATACACTTAACCAAATTCCATGTACTTGATATTTAAACGGTCAAACAACCAAACGAACTTGACAAGAACAATTTACCAAATCTGAACTCGACAGTTTGACTTCTCGAGTCAAAGTCCAACCATATAATTATTTCATTGCAACTTTGACCATTTTGACCTAATTTGACCAAACGGGTCAAAACTTGCTTATCACCTAATACAATTACCAATTCAACTCCCAATAACCAAACATATGCATCAAAACCTACAATTACCACTTTGACTTCTCCAAGTCAAAGTCCAACAACTAATGAAATCATATTAACAAAAATTAATATCATTTTGACCCGAAATGTGCATTTTACTACCTTCACTACAATACCAATTCATTAAGTTAATTGAGCCTTTTTCTTTTATTTCTATACTTGGTAATTACCATCTTTGACTCATATAAGTCAAAGTTATACCCAAAATGCTTACAATCCTATTTTTTAAGGTAATATGACCAGATGGAACAAAAGTTCATTTTAGTACTTTGTAATCATAAATTTGATATTTTCATCACTTACCAATCTAAACACAAATAAAATTCCATATTTGACTAACCCAAAGTCAAACCCGACTCATTCTTGCACAAATAATCAATTTTAAATAAAAATAATACTCAAACGGGTCAAAAAAAGCTCATTTAACAATTTTAATATCCTACCATTCTGACTAATAATCATATTAGTTAACAAATCACTATTAACATCCCATAAATAATAAAATTCCATATTTGACTTTCTCCTATGTCAACCAAAATCAATTTCCGGTTTTTGATCTAATCCAAGGTCAACCAAATTACCAATTTTCAAGTAAAAACATCCAAACGGGTAAAAAAACCCATTTAACTGTGTTAGTACCTTATACCTTCAATTAATATTCATATTAATTATCAAATCCCAATTAAAAGTAATTTCCAAGTTTGACTTCAACTAAAATCAACTTTCCAAAATTTGACTTTATCAAAATCCCATCAATTAACTATAATTATCAATTTATCTAAACACCATCTTTTTATATTTCAAATTTTGTGGAACCTTATCAAATTCAAGATTTCTAATCAATTACTAGTTAACAAATAACAAATTGAACATCATATCACAATTCAAAAAATTCGGGTTCTTACCCTTCTTCCCCAAATCACCTTTAATGGTGATTTCATAAAACACATATCAAATTAGGATTTCAATCATCAAATAGTCATGTATACTACATCACTAACACTCTAAACCCTAGAGAATTACTCAACATAGTTTTAGACAAAAAAAAACCCTCAAGAACTCAAAACCCCAATTCTTCTATAATTGAAGAATATGAAACCCTAACCTTAGAAGATGATTACTTACCACTTATGGGCTTCAAACTCAGAATCACAGCTGGAAACTCAAAGATTCGAAGCTCCAATTTAAAGAAATTGTGAAGAAATCTCAAGTAGGTGATTTGGTGTGTGTTATGTCGAACCAGATAAAAGAGAACGAGATTAAGTTGAAATTCAAATTTCATCTTAAGCCCACGCGTATACAACACATGCCTAAGCCTAATTGGACCAAATTTCATTTAAACCAATATAATACTTAAACTATGATGATTAATTTGGAACCTTAAACGAACTATGTTTTTAATACTGGAAATTCCGTTGGAACCCTGGTTTAAAAGCGAACCCAGATATATAAAAATCATTCTTATATAAATTTGTCTCAGTTATCCGTGGTTTAAAAATACAATTAAATCCATATAATTTAAATAAAATTATATAAAATAATAAATAACATTTATTATTTACCGTAAATAATAAAAATGCTAGACCGAGTTTCCGGGTGTTACAACCGGAGGTTGCGAAACCCTCGATTTGTAAAACCCTAAACATGTGAAATCGATTGAAAAATCGTAGATCATTTAAACCCTAAACATATAAATCGATTGCAAGATTGCAAATGTAGGTCGGCGTAAGACTTGTTGTTTTGCAGACGCATGTCGCAAGAATCATCAGAGATGTGGGTGACTTAGCATAATCAACACTTCAACAATTCCAAGCACAATTGGTTACAAAGTGATAATGATAATAATGTTTGAGTGAGCTTTGAAATCAAAGAGATAGAGGTATGTGATGTAATAACAGGGATAAAACAGGGGAAATAATTAATATAGTATATTTGATATGTGTGGATTACCTCATTTGTTACATGCAGAATTCTTTTTTTTTTTAATTTCTGTTTATTATAAAAGGCCAAAATGCTAGTTTGGTCATTCAAAAAATGTGAACAACCCAATTTAATAATAGAGACTACTAGTGTAATAAAATATATATATTGAGGATGTCTAGTATTATAAACAAATTTAAAAGACTAATGTTGTAATAAGTGAGAAACCATAATTTTCATTAATTTTCTCTAAATTTTTATTTTTTTTGAAACGGAATTTTCTCTAAATTATAATTCAGCGTAAAGAGTTTTATGATAATTATAAGAAGAAAACTTAAAAAGCAAATAAATATAGAAAAACCAATCAAGCTTAAGCCAGTAGTAAGTTTATAATGTACCAGTAGCACTATAAAAGAAATAATATACTTCTTGTAGATTTTTAGTGTTCAAGTATTAATAAAAACTCATAGGTATAAGTGTTGTTTGGTAATATCTATCTGATTAATATCTAAATGATTCAAATTTTTTCTTGGATCTCGGATTTTTAATTCAAATGTTGATTAAGAAGACTTCTCAAATACACGAATCTGCCCAGTTAAAAAATTACCTTTTTAATTGAAGAAATGACATAATAAAAATTTATGAGAACCAAAAGGAAAAAGAAACTGAAAAAAAATAATAATCTAGTAATAAAACTTACAAAAATGAAAATTCACGTTTTTATAATTTATCATTTTACTTAACTGATTCTAAATGGGTTAATAATGAGTTAGTGACACCTAATCATTTATGTGTACATATTTTAAGCCAGCTAAAATAATTAATCATTCAAACACTTGTTTATTCATTTTCTATTGAACACTAGTAGAAAAAATGTCTTACACCATCTTATTTTTCTATGCACAACAATTATTCATGACTCCAATTTGTACGTTCTATCTATTTAACTTCAGTAGCCCGTTTGGCTATCTTTATTATTGAACATAACTTTAAATGGTTAACAAATAATTAACTAAAGTCTAAAACAGTTAACAAAATGATAAATGGATCTCTGCAAGAAAACTAATACTTGAAAATTTATTTTGTAATTTAACACTAAACATCAATATCACTAGACAACAACTCATTATAGATGATTGATAAACATGGGAATAGTTCAACAAAGTCCTACCAATAACACATGGGAAATAGTTAAAAGGTATATTAAACACATTTCTAAATAATATATGAATAACAAAGCATTTATATAAATATGCTTTTCAAAGATGTCATTTTTGGTGATCTGGTTTGAGATCTGTATTTAGTACTAATTTAATTGATAATCCCTTCTTTTCCCTTAACAATATATTTTGGTTAGTGGTGACTGGTGATATTAAATCTAAACAAACAAGGTTATTGTTCATTTATGATTTTCTAATTATTAAATTATGTCATTCTCATAATCTAAGGCGTGTAGCCTAGTGGTTATGATGGAAAAAGTAAAGTGTTGACCATGACCAATATGTCATCGGTTCAAGTCTCGTAGTGGACAATAGGAGTAGATTAAGTGCCATTCAAAAAAGAACAATAATAGTAATAAATGGCATTCTCATACTTATTGATAGGGGTGGCAATTCAGGTCGGGTTCGGGTTGACGGGTTCGGGTTCGCGGGTTGGCGGGTCATAAATGTTCAACCCGAAACCGACCTGTTTATATAAACGGGTCAGCTATCTCAACCCTAACCTGTTTAAGTTCAACCCAAACCTAACCCATATAACCCATTTAATAAAACGGGTTAAACAGGTTGTCAGGTCAAACAAGTTAAATGGGTCAAACAGGTCAAACTGTTGTTATTATTACACAAATTCATAACAAAATACTAATCACCAAATTACTAAGTAACATTTTTAATTTTTACCAAACTATTAATTATGTTTTAACTAGTAACGTATAAATTAAGTATAAATATATATATTTTAAAATACATTTTAATAATTAAACGGGTTGGCGGGTCAACCCATTTATATTATCATTGACCCGAACCTAACCTGTTTAATAAACGGGTCAGCTGACTCAACCCGAGACTGACCCAATTATTTTTTACTCCAACCCAAACCTGTTTATTTTCGTGTCGGTTTCAGGTCGGGTTTCGTGTCGGGTCAGAAATTGCCACCCCTACTTATTGATTATTTAAAAGTTTTATCTAGTATGTATGAATATAGACTAAATAAAAATGAAACTTTTACTAACAGGTGTATGTTTGAAATGGTTTTCTAAAGGTCAAAGCTTAAATCCCTTCTTTAGGTATATATTTACCATATGAACGTGAAACATAAATGATAATGATTAAATCACGTATGTAACGAGCAAAACTAAACTATCCTGAAAATACAACAATTTCATATGAACAATAACTAACATTTATTACAACAAATCTGTATATACATACATATAAAATATAATCACATTAAATATGTATCCTGTTTTTTAGCATTTGCGCTAAGAGAACATATTAAAAAATTAAAAAATATTTAACAAACAAAATTTCCCAAAAATAAACTGTATTGATCAAATAAAAAAAGAGTTCCAAGCTGGTAGGTCACCGTCAATATCATCGCGTGTGGAATGTGTGAATATTCTCTAAAAACGTCAAAGAAATATGAAATATGATTACTTAAAGCAAGATAAGACGATAAGAACGAGTCTAGCAAACTTATAAGAGCGTCAAGAGATAGAAATCGACAACCATCATCGAAATTGACTATATCAAAGCTACAATCAAAGAATTCCATAATGAGAACGGAGTTTGAATAAACTAAAATAATAACAAAAAAAATGTAAAAAAATATACTACATCTTTATCGTGATACATTTGAGGTTTCACGAGTTTTGATACAATAGATTAAATTATGAATTAAAATATATTAAAGTGAATGGTTACTGGAGAATGAGTCTCACTCATTTTCAATAAAGTGATATTAATGATGTTTAAAAGTAAAATTAAAGGTATATAGATAATTTCACTATATTAAAGGGAACAATTAGTGTAGCATGAGTCCCAAAGTTTTTTTTTTATCAAATTATGTAAGTTTCAAAGTGTATAACTTATTTTGAAACACCAACAAATGAAAAAATGAATCACTTATTGTGATACAGAGGTAGTATATTACAAACTCGTACATACATTGCTCAATAACTATTTGGTGATGTCTTAGTGGTAAAAGCGTCTGAAATGATCTCTTAGAATTCATGTGTCTGATCTTTTTTACTAGATAAATATTTATCAGATATTTATGAAAATATCGAAAATTATTATTATAACAATTATAAAAAAAAAAAAGTATTTATAACAAGTCTTGGTAACGGGTAAATCTTCATATACTCTAACTTATTTTACAAAATATATACTACGTATTATTTTGATAAATTTCTAATAAGGATACCCCCAAATTCATTTTGAATTTCCACACATTTTAAACGGGCCTAATAAGACTAACGATACAATGGGCCTAGCAATACTTACAAATTACAATACAATGGTGCATTGCCTAACATATTTATAAAAGTGGCCTTGTTTTTATATCCCCATAACAAATGTTCAACTTTTAACTAGCTTTCCAATTAGTGTACCCAAACTAACTATCGTAATCGTAATTAACTTTTTTTTTTGAACGACAAGTTAATTATTAGGATCAGATATTAGTATGTGCGCGGTGATTAACCCGCCAATCGCATTACGACACTAAAAACTATAATAAACACATTTTAGCTCATTTGGTTCGGGTTTTAGCGTTAAATTAATGAGAATGTGTCAAATTCAAGGGTATATGAAGTACAAAGTGATTTCTAGCAATCCTTTATAGTATCGGTTAGGGGTGTTCGTTTGGATGGTTTGGTTTTATCCGATCCAAATAGGTGAAACCAAATAAAATCCGGTTTTCAAAAGTTCAAACCGAACCGCCCAAACTAATTCGAAAACCAAACCGATCCGAACCATATAACAATTTGGTTGGTTTGGTTTTATCCGTTTGATTTTTCCTTAAAATTTTAAAATATCCCAAAAGTATATAACATAAATAATATTAAGTTCATATGTAAAATTCCAAAATGATAAACTACTTTGTATATAAAAACAAGTCTAATTCATAACTTTTGACATTTACAATTATATATGCAAAAAATTTGACATCAACTTTATCAAAAACTCCAAAAAGATTGTACATCACCAACTGATAGAATATAAAATGGAACAAGTGTTAGTATATAAATCAATTTAGTATAAGAAATGTAAAGAAAATGGAAACCATAATTGCTTACATTGGAAACCAACAAGTGTTAGTATATAAATCAATTTACTATATATTACTATTCGGTTTTTTTGGACAATCCGGTTTTTATAACAGAAACCAAATCCAAACCGAAATCCAAACTATTAATTTGGTTCAAGTCCAAACCGATCCAAAAAACCAAATAACCGATCCAAATAGTCCGATCCAAAATGTCCAATTGGACAATCCGGTTATATCCGAATAGTGAACACCCCTAGTATCGGTAACTACATGTAACATTTTACTATGAGGTGACACCTGACTAAACAATAAGGCTCCGTTTGGTTACGGAAAATTCTCTACTTTTCCCGGAAAATTTTTCAAGAAAACAAAAAGTTTGGAAAACGCGTTTGGTTCCATAAGTTTTCCAAATTTTTCTAAGAAAATGAAAATTTTCTGTTTTTCAAATTTGTGAAGGATTTTGAAAATTTTTAAAAAGTGATTTTTATTGTTTTCTATACTTTTCTATTTCTAATTTTTTTTCTAAAATATACACATACCCACTCTCCACTCCACTCTACCCACCCAATCCCCCAACACACACACACTCAAATAGTTTTATATTCAAATAAACTTCTTTAATATAAGTAAACGTATTAATTTAATGATTTAAATCATTTATTAAATGTTTTTCAAAATTCTATACTATATTATTTTAATTGTGGACTGAAATATTTATAATTATATTAGTTTTTTAAACTGCTTTTTAATTGATGTATACTTTGGATATGACTTAGACCTGAATAATTGTATACTATGTTAACAACATATTATAAAATATTACTACCTCCGTATCAAAATAAATGATACACTTTCTATTTAGGGGTGAATCAAAATAATTGATACACATCTAAATCTTATTTTATTTGATAAAAAAATGGGACCATTTCTCCACTAACTATTTACTTTAATAAAGTGAAATTACCCTTTTACCCTTGTTTTTACTTTTAAACATCATTATTATCATTTTTTTCAAACGAAGTGAGACTCATTCTCCACTAACTATCCACTTTAATATATTTTAAATATTTTTTAATCTTTTGTCTCAAAAACCGTGTTTCTTTAAATGTATCACTTATTTTGATACGAATATATTATTAACATAGCACTCGTGAACTTGAATAATTGGTTATGTCGTATCAAGTATTTTGTTCAAAGTAAATTATTATGGAATTATATTCCTATCCTTACAATATTCAATTTAGTTCATATCCTTATACAAAGTTTTCATGAATCGGGCTCATATATTAGGAATTGTTTTTTTAGCCCAATACATATACTAGCCCAAAATATGATATAAGACACAATCGATACGAATATAACAACAAACTATCAAATGCAAACAAATGATTTGGATATGTTCAAGCATATTAAGGAATGAAGTTGACAACAAAAAGATTGCATAATGACATATATTCACAATGTTATTACACATATGTTTTTTACTTTAAAATTGCTAATGGAAACAGGTAATGTGTTGCAAGTATACAAAAGATTATCTATTTTAGTTGATGTTATTTAGTTGAAATAACAATGTAGCCCGATGATAAATATGGTGGTTAGAGGTGGTGGTATGGGTTGGGGGTGGGGGTGGGTTGGGGGTTGGTGGGTGTCGATTGTTAGGGTGTGGGGTGGGTGGGTGTAGATGTGAAAGGTTGGTTGATGAAAGAGTAAATATGTGTATATTGTATTTTAAAGTATATTGTATTGTTTAAAATAACTAAAAATAGAAAATGAAAACATGTGAAAAATATACAACCAAACAAGTTTTCTAATTTTCCCATTTGAAAATGAAAACTCAATATTTTGAACTAAACACATTTTCAAAAAATTTCATGAAAAAACGTAAATGAAAACCATTTCCTTTCCCTAGAAAACTTTTCATTTAAAATGAAAACTGTCACCAAACGTTTTCGTTCAAAAACCCCAAATCAGTGGAATCAAGCTTCAATATTCATCCAATCAAGCCAAATCTCACTGCAGGGGCAATATCGGTGCTATCGAGCGATGAATGGAAAATGGCGGATCTGAAACCGGTACTTCAGGTGGCGGATATTCGGACTGTTGAGGGGCAAACTCCGGTTGTGGCGGAGGAGAAAACAAGGAGAGGTACAGGGTTGTAGAAGGGCTCTACCGTTCAACTCACTGAGTTTGTTTGTAATGCTATTCGCGAACGCATGTATTTGCTATATCTTTTACTCTTAGCATAGAAAAATAAGTTTGATTTGTGGCCAAATTCTGTTTGTAGAGAGATTAATTTAAATTTTCACTTGTTTTTTTTGAATATTTCTGCATCACACTTTTGTCATATACTGCTTGACAATGTTATATTAGGATGGTGCTAGTAGTCATTATAAATAAACAAGTGCAAAAGCATGTGTTCTTTCTGAGAAACACTCTCAAGATTATTGCTTTCTCATCAGTTAGATGCTTATCAATAGTTTGGATACCTTAAAACCTGTAAAGGAGATTGTAAAGTATTATCTTTTGATCTTCTTGATTCTGATGGTGGTGTAACCTGTTTTAATGCTGTTGACTGTTGCTTACAACCAAATTGAAGTAGGCAAGGTTTGTTATATTTCAAGAGGAAGTATAAAACCTGCACAAAAAGCTTTTAATCATTTAAAAAACGAATACATCAACAATCCAGCCATGTTTTGATGATGACACTTCAATTCCACATCAGCAATTTCATTTTTGCAATATGATTGAGATATAAAACAACAGTGTTTTGGAGATTATTGGTGTGGTAGTTAAAGTCACTCCATCATCATGAATAAAGAGAAAAACCGGCGATGAAACTATAAAACAGGTTCTCAATTTAACTGGTGAGGTTATAATGGGTATTTCTGCTAAAGAATTGTATTTTATAAAATATGAACGAAGATAAGTTTACGGAAATTGTCTATAATGCCCTTTATAATGAATATACTTTTGTATTAAAATTGAAAGAAGAGACTTATGGTGATCAACGATCAATAAAATCATCGGTTTTTAAAGCAGAAAAGAAAAGATTTACTAACAGGTCTTCAGAATATGCATAAAAAAGATGACCCGATTTCCACAACCCCAAATCTTGGACTTAATTCTCAAACAGGGCCTGTGGGTCAACAAACTGTTTTGCCTGCAAGTCACGTGGGTCCTTTTGGGAGCCCGTTTTTTGGAAACAGTGGTATATCTAATTAGTGTAATAAATGTCATCAATCGGGCCATTGAGCCCGAGACTGCCCGGGTGTCAACAATGTTTCTTCCTATGGGAGAAACGTATAGTCAACATGCTGGTGTTGACTTTAAAGGTATATCTTTGATTTTCACAAGAATAAAAATAGTTCATGATAAAATAAAATAAAAAATAGAGTAAAATACAGGTTTTGTCCTCGTGGTATGCTCGTTTTCTAGGTTTAGTCCCTGAAATGAAATAATTACACTGAAAGTCCCTATGCTTGTTATTTTTATCTAACTTTCTCCCTGAGGCATTGAAATTGGGGAAAATAACAACTGTAAGGATGGTTGGTGTATTATTTAACCTCTGGTTTCTTTTGTGCCATCTTCAAATTTTGTGTTGGCATGTATATATAAGCAAAGTGAAGCGGATATTTTGATTAATGAAGTTAGAATCTAAGGTTCAAGAATCTGTTAAAAACTTGAGAGTGTAAGTTTGTGGGGTTACATCTTAAAATTACTTGGTTGTAAGAGGAGTAGTTTAGCATCCTTATAAACATATTACTGATTCATTATTTGTTCAATATGAGACATTACTCAACAGAAAGTAGTCTGCATTGGTGTTGGATAAAAATAAGAAATTACATTTTTAACCCCTTTAAGGTTTTTATAAAAACACAATCACTAGTTTGCTTGCGAGTTTGGTTCACAATACGGTTTGAGATCAAATGGGTTCAGTAATGGTATTATTCTTGTAGCGAACCGAACTATACGACACAATAGACGTTACTAATTTTGTCAAATAAGTTATACGAAAGTTCATGAGACAGTAAAAATCTCTCAAAAAGGATATAAATAACAAGCATAATAGAATGGGAATTAGTTACTGTAACACAATTTTTTAATCATAAACCACAATATATAAATATTATTGCAGATTGTATAAACGTATAAAGTAATCATTGTGGTGTGTAGACTAAGGTGCTGTTTGGTAAGCATCTTAATGATTCAGTTAAGAGGACAGCCTCTTAATCCGACAGATTCAGTGCGTTTGGTAAGACCTCTTAATCAGCATCTGAATCAGAAATTAAACATGTTCTGCCTCTTAATCGGACAGATGTAAGAGTAAGTCTGAATCATTCAGACCTCTTAATCATTCAGATGCTACCAAACAGCACCTTAGGTGTAGTGCAATAATCACCACATTAATATAATAGATGATTATTTTATTAAAAGGTAAAAGAAATTATTAAACAAAAAGTAAGACATAAAAAATGAGATGATTTTGACTTATTTATTAGACTATGACTATTGCTTTAATATGTTGTAGAGTTTGTTATAATCGATTTATAATATGATACATAAAGTGATTTATATAGTGTAAAAATTATATATAAATAATTAAACAAACAAACTAAAACAATAATATATTTTACAACTTTGTAAAGCTATGATGATGGTCACAGGTTTAGACTATTTAGTAAGGAAATTAATTTCGGCACCATAACTTTTGATTTATATACCACAATGTACAGTATTATTGTAAACTGTGCAAAAATATGAAGCACTAGTTATGGTGTATCCATTAAAAGATGTGGTACATTTATCGCTCCGTATTTAGTAAGGTTGGTAGTACATAACATTAAATGAATACATACGCACTTGGGGTGAGTGGGGTGGTGTGTTTTGGGGTCCATGTAGACCTCGGCAGTCGGTCGACACACAAAACTAAACAAGGACAAACTACATGCGATTTTATGATCATATGTTGGAGTTACGTTTAAGGAGGTCCATCATTTTTACAAAGTCTCGAGGAATAAATCTTAACTATTGATCAATAAAATCTAATGGTCAAGGTTAATCATATATTTTATACATTGAGGGTATTTTGATCATTTAAAAAAATAAAATTCTTTTTATTTTTTTTACTTTTTACTTTTTATTTTTTATTTTAGAATTATTATTATTTTATTTTTTAAATTTTTTTATTATAAAAAAAAAGAATTATTTTTTATTAATAACACATAATATGATTGCATACTAAATCACATGTGATTGAACTAAAACATCAAATGTGATTAAATATACAATCACACGTGATTTTACATTAAAATAACATGTGATTAAGTACTACACGTAATTATCAAATTAATATTGTTTTTTAATGAAAAAATAATAATAATAAAAAAATTAAAAAATTAAAAAAAAAATTTAAGCGCCAAATGACCAAAATACCTCTTCATGTATAAAATATGTGATTAGTCTTGACCATTAGATTATATTAATCAATGGTTGAGATTGTTCTTTGAAACTTCGTAAAATTGATGGACCTCCTTTAACGTTTTTCTCACATAATGATATAATTATTTCATTTAAACTTATAGAAACTTATTATTTGATTTTTCGAAATTCGAAGTTTTATAATTTGTTTTGTCAAAAACGCACAAAAAAATGGAAATGCCTTAAGCTTTTTCCTGAAATTATCTTTTCCCGTTCAAAAAATAAAATATAAAAACTCATTATTTAAATAAGTTTAATACTGTCTGGACTTTCACTATATCGATTGCACAAAACTACGTCAACCCTATCTTTATGACTTCAATTACCATACTTACATTGATATTAGCATAATTTTAACTTACAACCTTTTAAATTATTTATACAGTATGTTACAGTATATAAATATATTGCATTATTGCTTATTGTTTACTTATTAATTACAAAGACAAGGAAAACGGGGAAATACAGTCTTTTTATACAGTCTTAGTTATTAATTAAATACTAATCGATAAATGAATTTATGAGAACATTAACGCGTTGTTTTAGCACCGTCGCCTTCTAACAATCTAGTCATTTTGACTTTTATGTCTACCTCCTTGATTTCGGTGCTATTAACTCCCATGTGATATCATGACGGCATTAATAGTTAAACGAGTAAATTACACAGAAGGTTTTGTGTTATACTATTAATTACAATCTTAGTGCATGAACTTCATTTATTACATTGGAAGTCTCTGGTGTATATACATTTTGTTACACTCATGGTCCCTGCTGCCATCAAATTTTTTAAAATGACCAAAATACCCTTATGAACTTTTGTAATAAAGCAAAGATAAAGGACTTTGAATATAAAAAGTGATTAACCACAGAGACCATCTGTTAAATTTATTCTGTTAATTGATTTTTTTTCTTTTTTTCTCTTGGGTCCATATTCTTCCACCTTTATTGTCACGCCACCAACCCCCTGAAAAGTCGATCCATCCCAAACTCCTACATGCGGCTGCCTTCTCCAATTGTTCGGCCGCCAGTGACTCTCTATCGACCTGCGTGTGAAAAACACCAACTCCTCAGGCAATGTGAATCAATTGTCTGAATCAATTCACGTCGATAGAACGTCACCGTCGACGGCTGGAGAAGGCAGCCACATGCAGGATTTTGAGATGGATCGACTTTTCAGGGGGTTGGTGGCGCGACGACAAAAGTGGAAGAATATGGATCCAATAGAAAAAAAGAAAAAAATCAATTAACATGATAAATTTCACGGATGATCCCTGTGGTTTATCACTTATTACGTTCAAAGTCCTTTATCTTTGCTTTATTACAAAAGTCCATAAGGGTATTTTGGTCATTTAAAAAATTTTGAGGGCAGCAGGGACCATAGGTGTAACAAAGTGTATATACCAGGGACTTCCAGTATAATAAATGAAATTCAGGGACTAAATTTGTAATAAATTGTATACCACAAGGACCTTCCATGTAATTTACTCTAGTTAAACAAAAGGGTTTTATCAAACTAAAATGTAAAATAATACAAACCTAATTAGTGTTTATTAATATGTAAAATGTAAATAATCAGTTTTCAAAACACAATACGCATATTCCTACATGCTTTTCCAAAACTCCGTTTTGGATGCCCGAAAATAAAAATAATTGAATTTTAAACTTTTTGTCAGACATCAATTTTAGATTATATGCATTTTCATAACACAATAAGCAGATAATCTCCTTCATATTGCAATCTTAAACACCCCTTATTACATTTCGAAAATTGATTATCTGCATTTTACATAATGACTATACAAATAATTTGGTTTGACAAACACTAAAAAAATTGATTATTTGATTATTGTGATTTTAAACATCATAACCAAATCCAAACATTATCTTTTAAAATCATTTTTTGTAACCCTTAATTATTTGATTTTTCATTTTCAAAATACATAAAAAAAAAATTCAATAAGGAAACCTAAACACCCTTGCAATAGCTAGAGTTTTCCGGGTGTTAATACTTGTTTTCAGTGGATTGCATGTTACATTAAAAAAAATAGTTAAACTTAATTACTGGTCAACATGGACTAGCAGCGTAGAGTTAACATAAAGAGGTTTGAAACCGAAGGGATTTGGCATAATAATATGGTGTTTGTCTCCGTCTTTATAGTAGGAGGTTCAAGTCATATTGTAAATATATATAGTATCTAAAAGTATATTAGAATTTGCGGTTAAATAAAACAAAGAGTTTTGAAGTGTTGGTCCTAATTGATGTGATTGACTCATAAACTTGTCAATAGATTTTTTTTAAGAAAACTAGTATCGATTTCTATCATTTGTGTTTATTTATGTGTCTATCAATTTAATCATGATAAGTGTTAAAATCAATGAATGATATGAAAATATAGAATATTTAGTCAATTACACATGTCAAACTTAGAAGTATGTATGAATATGAGTAAGAATAAAAGGTGTGAAGAAATATTATTTCTAGTTTTTTTAAAATCTTGATCTTATAGATAATCAATATATAAGACACGCTTACAAAAAATATAATTTGTATTCTAAATTAAACTCAATTAAAATGATTCTAAGCATTCAAATATATTTTATTAACATGTGTAACGACCCGAATTTTTGTGTTAAATAAATTATGAAAAAAAATATGATAAATAAGGATAAATCATTTAAAGAACGTAGGAATTGGTTTCGTGTCATTTGGACACCGTATGAGAAAGTTATGGACGAAATTGTGTCGAAGCAAAGGTCGAAAAATGCGGTCTGGGCTGCATAGCCCTAGATAGCGGCGCTATCTAGGGATAGCGACGCGATTTTTGCGCTCCCAACAGAAAATCGAAATCGCGACTAGGGTAACGCTATCCTGGAACGCGATTTATCACGGGCATCAGATAGCGGCGCGATTTCCTGATAGCGACGCGATTTTGCGTCAGAACAGCATTAAAATCGGGATTTTGGTCATTTTGAGTCCATTCTTCATCCCAACTCTCTCTCTATAGAACCTTATACATATTTTGAGTGGAAAGGATCGTTTGGAGCCGATTTTGGGTTCCAAATCAAGTGATTTTGCTTCCATTGTTGAAGATCAAGGTAAATCTTCACTCCTTTGTAGTTGTAGCTTTAGATCCATGAATTTGTAAGCTTGGGTTTGAAACCCTAGTTCTTGGGTTTTTGATTAATGATTGAATAAAGGTTGTATACACTTAATAGATGGTATTTTAACAAAGAAAACAAGTGTATGCTTAAGATTTGTAAGAACCTTAAGATTGGTTAAACCTAGGGTTTTTAATGTCACCAAAATTTGGGGAAAAGGGTGTTGGTGACTAATTAGTGTTATGAGACTAATATTGGAGACTAATGATGTCGACCTTGGGTTGCGGTTGGGTTCGGGTTTCGTTGGTGAAACCTTGGAACTAAGATTTTGGGATTTCCACCAAGTTGGATGAACTTGGTGGTTAAAGATGATAATAGAAATTATGTGTTGTCTAGTTATGGATGACAACAAGAAGTGTGATGATTATGTTGATAGGTTGCAAAGACCTAAATGTTGGAGATATTCCAAAGGCGGAAAGCAAGGATTCGTGTCGCTAAACACGATATGGATTTAGCTATCGCTAAGGTGAGTACATGAGACTTTTAAAACTGGGTACATAGCAAATGGTTTTTTGAAAATACATATGATATGTTATGGGTGTTTATTAATAAATGTTTTGTTAAAGATAGTGACTGAAAAGATAAGAAAGTAGGTGTAATGTGATACTAGAATAAGTCTAGTATGATTGATGAATTTAGAATTAAATATGATAAACTAAAGTAATTATGAAATCTTTATTAAGGAACCATAATAATGAAGTTATGGAGTAAAAGAATCCGTATTGAGTCTTTATTAATAATTATGTATTCGTAAAGCAATTGAAAATGATTAGATAAGTAATGAGTATCTATTGGTAATAATTACTAATAAAAGAAAAGAACGAATAAACATGAAAATGATTATGATGTGACTAGTAATAATTATGTATTATAGTCACGAAGAGATAAAAGTATTATGGTGTCGATAGACAAGAAATGTATCTTATGAAATAAGTGAATATGGACCTCCTAGGGTTCATAGATGTAGAAGCATGTGTGGATTACTTATGATTAAGTCCATGGAACTATACAGGTACGTTCTTTATGTTGAACTAGCTATATATAGTTATTATTAGATAACTAACGTGTTTGATGATTGATGAGATAGCCAAGGGCTTAGATGAAAAAACTCGAGGAGTTATGATGAGTGATAGTTTGGCGGTGATTCGGGGGATCCCCGGTCACTTTGGATGGGGCGGATTGGGCATCGACCCATGGACCATCATGTGTTAGGAGGCTTGCTACCGGACGTGATCCGGCTAGAAGTCGGGTAACGGTAGATTGGGCTACTCCCTCTTGCCGTTACCATATGGCTTATTAAGGCGGGGGATCCCCGATTAATAAGTACGTGAGTTGATAGGTTATTTGGAGATGTTCCAAATAACTAGTTGTGACTGCCAAGGAGCAGAAAGCGATGGGGTCACAATAGGGTAACTAGACGGTATTGTTGTGGTGTGTGTATATATATATATATATATATATATATATATATATATATATATATATATATATATATATATATATATATATATATATATATATATGTTTATATATTTATGAATTGATTATTATTATTGGGGTCTAAAACCCATGTATCTCACGAGACTATTTTGTCTCACGTACTACGTTTGTTTTTGTGGCTATGTACATCTCTAGGCCACTTCTTAAAATTACGAGTTTACTCCTTAAAAACCTCCTTACTTGCCTCTTAAATCTTTATATTAACAAGGTAATAGCGGCCGCACTCCGCTGCGGAATTTTATTCTTCATTTATACAATTTAACAATGTTGTAAACCTTAAAAATTTTGATGATATAAATTTACTTATGATAAATTACATGTTAGTATAAAATTTTAACTCAACTTTTTTTTTTTTTCATTTCACCCTTCTACAACTTATTATTTGAATATAGCAAAATTTAATAATTTAAGATATTTTAGATTGATCCTTTTTTTTGTTGGTTAATTAGTGCTTCATTTTTTTTTAAATAGTGTTAAATTTTCGACTATCTTCCCCTATATATGGAGCCTATATTTGAATTGAACTTGTCTACATGTCCATTTAGCTCCTTCTGATTCATCCGTTTTGCTGACATGTAATTACAATTAATGACACGTGTCAATCACCTTCTGATTCGTCCGTTTTAGGGAGTTTTCATTGTCCATCTCTTGCTGCTGCCCTAATTCTTCTGCTACGGATCATCGAAGACAGCCGAGCATCCAAGACAATCGAGCATCCAAGACAACCAATTTCGTATTTCGCTATCCCTAATTAGCAAATAACGTTGTTATTGGCATCATCCCTTGATTTCTTCAATCTTCCGCAATCCCTAAAGACGAAGATAACAACCCCTTCGATGTTCTTCAATTCCTTCAGTTAATTCAGTCATCTTCCCTTTATTTCTCGGTACCATCAGCGTTCCAATCACGGGTGGTGATAAAGCTCTTAGTTTTCAATTAAGATTGTTTTCCATAAGATCGTATTTTATTTCTCGGTATCCCTTGATTTTTTTAGATTTATAAAGCCCTTAACTCAGTCAAGATTATTTTCCAATCGACTACATGTTTTATGATTTTCAATTTCTCCTATGTTTTCAATTACCTGCTCCATGTGTTTTGAAATAATGGTATTTTTACTTTACTTAATATGTTGTTTATGCAAACAACAATGGCGTCAAATCAGAAAATGATCGTATTTGATGATGTCTCAAAGCACAATAAAACCAACTACTGTTGGCTTATCGTCTCCAAAAAGATATTGTAATATACTACCTTTTATTTAAAGTCATTCGAATTGAATACAACTCTACATTATCATCTAAGATTATAGCTCGAGCAGGCCTTATGTATTGTAGCTTACCAATTTCAACGTTAGTAGTATCTCCTGTAAACTCTATGCCAATTGTATAGGGGTGAGCATGGTCTAGAAATCGAACAGAAATCAAAACTGATAATGATAATTTTCCAAATTGAACCAATTACATATTTTTGGTTTTGGTTTGGTTTGGTTTGGTTCGGTTCGGTTCAGTTTAGTTTTTTAAGCCCAAATGCTCACCCCTATGCGAGAACTAAACCGAAAAGGATAGGGCCGAAACGAAAAATCATGAAATTACAAAACTGGATACCGAACCGATTACATATTTCCACTTTTAGTTGGGTTTGGTTTCGGTAGGTTTTCGGTTCGGTTTGGATTTTTCACCCAAATGCTCTACCCTTGAATTGAATTTGAAGATACTTGATGGTTAGATTTTCCCCTGTATTTGTAAGTGAATTTTTATTAATTTTTCTTAATGTAATTGGGTTTTATAACTTCAGACGTTGATGGTTGGTTTGTTTTGTCACTAAAGTTTGCTAAAGTTTGCTTTGTTATGACTATTAATAAAAGTCAACGTCAGACGTTGTCACAAGTTGATTTGTTTCTACAAAAACCAGTATTCTCACAAGGTCAACTGTATGTCGTTGTCTCAAGAGTTAAAAGCAAGAAATTATTGAAGGTTATTTATTGCGACAAAGATGACAATTACACTAATTCAACAAATGTCGTTTACAAAAAAAAATTATTTCGTCTCTAAATTTCTTATAACAGTTATTCATGTATCAAAAATTGTTTTTAATCATTACAATTATGGATTGTTATATTATTTTAACAGTGTCAATATTTTGTTATTTTCCTACATCTATTTCGAAGCATGTCCGCCCATGCGGGCGGGCTTTGAAGCTAGTTGGAGTATATAATACTTTCACGATTATAAACATTATATTAAATAAAATTAAAAAACCAAAAAATATGCTAGTCTATTGAAAAAAAAGAACGTCCAAAGTATTTTTTAGAAACATAAAGTGAATAAATATATTTTAGATAAGATAAAATATGAAATTTAAAAAAAAAAAATTGGTGTCAAAAGTACTTCAATAATAGTAAAGTATAGATTGTAAATGTTTATAGGTAAAAAGAAAATAATATAAAACTTTAACCAATCACCTCTAAGTATCGCAAATTCTAACCAATCACCTCTAGGTATTGCAAATTCTAGCCAATCATCTCTAAGTGAATAGTAAAATCCCACCACTATTGTATATAAGGTACAATATACACAATCACAAACTCATTACACTTATTAATGTAGAAAAGTGCTGCATTTTTTTTTCAGAATAGTATACCTTCGTTTCAATATTATATATTTAGGGGCGTTTGGTTCCCTGGAATCCTTAGGAATTTGAATTAGAATTCTAGATGGGAAAACATTCCATCAAACATGGGAATGTGAATTCCATCACAAGAAGGAAGGAATTTGAAATCCCATGAATAAAGGAATGTATGGATTACCACATTACCCTTAAACATTCTTTTAACCTTAAATCAATCACCACCCACCACCGCCAGCCGCCACCACCACCACCACTGGCCGTCACCACCCGCCGCCACCACCAACCACCACCTTCCGCCCGCCACCACCGCCACCTACCACCACCCGCCGCCACCCACCACCACGCCTACCTGCCACCACCCACCATCGTTGTCACCGCCACGCACCACCACCACCCACCACCGCCACCCACCGCCCACTACCCGTCGCCGCCACCATCCACCGCCACCACCATCACCCACCACCGCCACCACCCATCGCCAAACCACCACCACCCGCCCCCACCCGCGGCCACCACCCACCGCCACCACTCGCCACCAACACCTTAATACACCACCTAGGGGTGTTCACTACTAGGATATAATCGGATTGTCCAATTGGACATTTTGGATCGGACTATTTGGATTGGTTATTTGGTTTTTTGGATCGGTTTTGGACTTGAACCAAATTAATACTTTGGATTTCGGATTTGATTTGGTTTCCGTTATGAAAACCGGATTGTCCAAAAAAACCGAATAGTAATATATAGTAAATTAATTTATATACTAACACTTATTGGTTTCCATTGTAAACAATTATGGTACTCCTTTTCTTCACATTTCTTATAGAAAATTGATTTATATACTAACACTTGTTCCATTTTATATTGTATCAGTTGGCGATGTACCAATATGTTTGGAGTTTTTGATAAAGTAGATGTCAAGAATTTTGCATATATGATTGTAAATGTCACAAGCTATGAATTAGACTTGTTTTTATGTACAAAGTAGTTTATCATTTTGAATTTTACATATCGAACTTAATATTCTTTACGTTATATACTTTCGTAGTATTTTGAAAATTTTAAGGAAAAACCAAACGGATAAAAGCAAACCAACCAAATTGTTATTTGGTTCGGATCGGTTTGGTTTTCGAATTAGTTTGGACGGTTCGGCTTGAACTTTTGTTAACCAGACTTTATTTTGTTTCACCTATTTGGTTCGGATAAAATCAAAGCATCCAAACGAACACCCCTAACACCACCCACCACCACCTACATGAATAAGGGCAAATTCTTCATTTTACAGAATTTCAATTCCATTTCATGTCAACCAAACAGAATATTGAATTGAATTTCAATTACATTTCCTGCCAAACAAACAGAATATAGAATTGGAATCCAATTCCTGACAATTCCATTTCCTTCCTAGATTCCAATTCCATCAGAAACATTCCAGCGAACCAAACAACACCTTAGTGTATACTAGCCAAGCTTTACATATAATAAGGCTTCAAAATTGGGCTAAGCTGGAGCTCGAGCTCTCTAAAATAAACGAGCCGAGTTCGAATCTAATCGAGCTTGAACTCGGTTCGGTTCATTTACACCAGTAGTACTCGCAACCTTTAACTAGACTATGATTTTTTGTTATCTTTTCCTTCTCTAGCTTCTAGCTTCTTATTAGATGTTTATATAGTAATACGTAATTGTTTAAAATCTCTTATATGATCTAACTATGCGATATTAAATTTGTTTAAAATCTCGTATTTGATCCTGACTATGCGATGTTAAAATTTTAAAGTATTACCTATGAAGACAACATTTCTAAAAATCGCATAGATGAATGTATAAAAAACTACCCCTCAGTCCCATTTTTATTGTCAACCTTAATATTTTAGTTTGTCCCAAAATAAGTATCAATTTCATATTACAACCAATCATATGAATTATAAATGGGTAGATATGAGATTTTATTGGTGGACAGTGCAATAATTGCATTTTCTTAAAACTGTGTGTCTTTTGTCTAGTGGACACTTAATTTGGGACGGAGGAAGTATATATCAAGTGTGAACAATTAGTTTGTAATATGTTTTAGATAATTTATTATAAAAATGTAATTTGTGGCGAATTAAAAAGAAACAAAAGAAAAGTCGAAACGGTGGTCCAAATTTGTAGTAGTGTCGGTGATCCAAAACTTGTCCCAATTTTCTAGATTTAATTATTTCACTGAAAATACATTTAAATTAAAGAAACATGATTACTTTTATCTTTACTCTGTTTTTAATTAATTTATTTGCTCATGGAAAGGGATAAAGTTGGCTCGTGGCATTTAACCCCATGTGATATTCCATATCCGGGGACATGTTATCAATTATTATTAATTACAAACCGTATTATTTATTAATTAATTCAAATTTATAAACTATTTAAAAGACAAGTGTACTAAATAAGTTTGAAAAATAAATTAAATTCTTAACGTTCTACTCGAGACTTGATTTACTGGTTGTTATCAGTTCATGTTATACTATGTTCTTGCGGTATTGTAGAAGTGATATGTTTATTAATGTGTTATGAAATTGCACTTGAAGTGATGGAACTTCTTAATATAGTAAAACAAGTTATATATAGTAATATTATACAACATAATCCTGATAACATTCAATATGCAAATTCAGATTATTTAAATATGTAATTTTTTATTGAGTAATAGTATTTGTGCCTATAATTTGTGCATACTCAATGTGTCTACCAATTTGATCATGACAAGTGTCAAAATCAAAGAATAATATGAAGAGAGATAATTAGTGGATGACACATGTCAAGTTTAGAAGCATGTAAGATATGAGTAGGCACAAATAATATGCACAAATATCATTTATCTTTTTTAATTTAGTGACTATATTTTTTAGCCAATAAAGAGGCAGGAATTGAGTAGAAAATACACGAAATCAATGTATTGTTGTTACGTGAAAAGCAATGATCAGTGTCCTTTCTTGAGATGTGAATTTTGTGAAAATTTGATTGTCACTTCCTCAGTGACAAAGTATTGCTTATCTCTCAAGTCGTGACATGGCAGTACTTTTGCAATATTGCGTGATCCATGTTTACCCAAAATCCATTGTCATCACATACTGAATCAAAGAGAAGTTTATATCATTGGAGACATTAATTTAAGGGAATTCATTCTTACACCATATATTTTCATACATATACCATAGCTTACAAATAATACTGCAAATTATACAAACTTGTAAAGCAAAATTTATGGAATATGTATTAAAAAGTGTGGTGCATAAATTACCCTTTTAATTTAAGGAGTGAAATCTTGCGATATAATTTCATAATTCATATAAATTAAATTGTATGTCAAGAATATGTTGTTTAATTTGGGTTTGAATGAAACTCTAATAGTTGGTTATGATCTTATTTTGAAAATTTTCCAATATTAACCTAAATAACAAAACAATTTAACTAGAATTAAATTAATAAACTCATTGGGGTGTTTGGCATTGCAACTTAGAGTAGATTATCTGATTCTTGCGTTTTAAAAACGCAAGTAAGCTAAAATAAACTTTTGGGAAAAAGTCTGAAAAATCAATTATTTGCCTTTTTTGGCATAAAAAATGAAGTTTTGGAATACCATGTAGGGATGTGTTTATTGCGTTTTAAAACTGATTAATTGCATTTTACATATTAACTAAATAGATAATTAGATTTGTCAAACACTAAAAAAAATTAATAATCTGATTATTGCGATTTCAAACGATATATCAAATCTAAACGTTACTTTCATAATCATGATTTTTAACAACTAATTATTTGATTGTCAATTTTCAATTAACAAACTAAGCACCACTAAATTGTCAACTAGTACATCTAAATGGTCTAGATCTTGCTCTTACAATAAATTTGGCCGGATTGTTTTCCTAAAAAGGCCGGTGTGACCCCTCGTCGATGAGATTTACAAAATTGTAACATGAAATCAAAAGTGATCGATATCAAAACTCTAACATGCACGTTACATGTGCAATTGTCCTTGGTTGTTTTCCTGTAAAGGCCGATGCTTTTAACATCACTTAATGCTGGGTGTCAAGTACATTTAACATCACTAAATCAACATCAAGTGATAGTCTACTGATAACGACTTTCAAATAACTTTCTAAAAGTTATGTGTTTGATCCCTCTCTAGGTTAACATTATCAGGTAATCAGGAGAATGTTCAAAAATAGTTATAAAGAGCCCAGGAATACCATTTAATAATAATAAAAATAATTAACATCACTAAATGCTGGATGTAACCCTAAAGCCTAATCCAAAAAACTAAAGTTTATGAAGGATGCCAAACATTGAAAATTTTACAAGAGTTCCAATAGAAGTAAAATTGAAGTGGTACTTGAAAGTTGAAATTATTATTAATTTCTATTTATTAACTTTTCAAGTACGGCAAGTGATCGTTTCTATAATTTTATTGAATTGGGAATAATAGTTTTAGAAATTTTAATATGAAAGTAAAATTAAAATATATTGATTAAATAGCGAAAAGTAAAATGATTTTTTTAATATGTGTCCTTTAGGTATATGTTTGTGTGTATTAACTAACAAAAACTTTCCAATTAAATTTAAAAATCTATTTAATACATCTTTTGAAAATGTGAAATGTGAACTTTATTAATGAGCAACAAGATTTTATTAGGAAACTTTAAGTGACTTGAATGCACCTAAAAATGTGTCTAGGGGCACTAGGTTAAAACTCGCGCGATGCGGCGGGCTGCGAACTACATATTTCTGACGATTAAAAGTCCATTGGTTACATATTTTTATAACGAATACAGTACATAAGCATGAATACTGTGTATAAAATAGAGTAAAAAGTCAATAATTAGCATTGGCGTTGAAATGTTGTTCGATTACATGTTTTGATATATAGTAGGGTACCCGCGCAATGAGGCGGCGGGTACACTGATACATCTTTTCCGCGATCTATCCAACTTGGTAAAAAAAGTAAACTATTGTCGCTTGCCATTACAAGTATTTTTTTTAAGTTAAAATAAATATTTATATTTATGATCATTTACAAGTTTATATTGTAATTTTGCACACGTAGTATTAGGGGTGTGCATGGGGCGGGTTGGGGCGGTTTTAGGCTCAAACCGAACCGAATCCGCTAATTTCGGTTTTAGGATTTTCAAACACAATGGTTTCGGTTTCTATCGGCTTCGGTTCTAATGGTTTTTAGCCATTCACGGTTCGGTTTCGATTTTAAAACCGAATCCGCCTTGTTTTGAACATATATATGTAATTTCATACACTAATCTTCATATTTCTAAAATTACATACAAATTTCAACAATGAATACCATTTTTAGCCCAAAATTCAAACTATAAACGTATTTTGTAGCATATAATAACAAGATAAATATTAATAAACCATAGTAGATGTACTTTCAAATATTTAAATTTGTCAACTTTTATTTAATACCTATAAAATAAAATAAATATATATAATATATTAGTGGGGCGGTTTCTTAATGGGGCGGTTTGTAGTTAAAACCGAAACCAAACCGAATTCATCGGGTTTTTCAAAATCTAAAACAGAACCATCGGTTTTGAAATGGTTTCGGTTTTAACGGTTCGGTTTTGTCGGTTTTAACGGATTGGTTTCGGTTTTTCGGTTTTTATGCTCACCCCTACGTAGTATATATATATGTAATTTGTCAACTAAAAATATCTACTTACCAAAATGTTAACACTATTACAAGACTTCTACTTATTTCACAAAATGCCTCCTTTTATTTTCTCGACACAGATGTTTTTTTATAGTCAGTATCTATCTATTAACAACTACACATTCTAACATTGTCTTCCAAACCCATTTTTAAGCTAAATATTTGATTTTGATTAGTCGATACCACATAATAACTTATATAATCTATATCCAAAAGCAAAACACCCCTTTATATGTCACAATTGGACCTCTAATGTTACTCTTATAATCCTATTCTACTCAAATACAACCTACAAATTAAGAATGAAAGCATGATACCAACACATACCATAACCGTCTGGGTCAAAACAGATACTATAAACATCAATATTTGGTGCATATTCTCAATTCTTGTTGCTAATACAGTCTTACATACAACAACAAAAAGGTGGCAGAGTAATTTATTAGAGAATTCAAACAAACTACAAATTAAATATCTGGCGGCTGCTACTTTACAATAATTTCACAGCTCATTCTATTCTCATTCCTAATACCTAGTTCCAAATAAATTTAGTCTACTGATCCACTCTCTATTTAAATACAACTACAAAACTAACTGACACTTGACTCTTTCAGTTTTGACTTGAGCACCAATGAGTCACTCACCAACCCAACATCAACTTCATCCAAGTTAAGTGTTCCTCTCACCTTTCGTGTGCTGAAATCACTTTATTACAATAAACTAATTATACGGAAACCAGATATAGAAATAGATGTAATTGTACATGTTTAGGCGATTGTTATTAGTACTCTCTCCCATACAAGCGTAATAGCTTTTAGAACCATAAGAATTTAAGCATCCATCTGAAACACAAATTCATCAATTAAATCACATTTCATATTGTCATTAAATTAAATAAATCGAGTAAAAGTCTTGACCTTTTTTGACCGCAATGGAGCGACGTATACGTTATGTATTACAGATACTTTTTTTGAGACATATCAGGAAGACTCTGATACCTTAGGTAACCCAGGGCATTAACCTAAAAGTTAAAAGTCAAACCATAACTAAAATCACTATATTGTATACATATAAAAAACTTATAAAAAGCAAATAATGAGTAAAATTATTACCAGTTGGGAAATCTGCAAATCAAGACAGCAAATATAATTAGACATGATTAAATATTTAATTATCAAACCAAACTGTATATTTCATAATGTATCTAACAACCAGATAGCCTTTTCAACTCCATAGAAACAACAAACATAATTTGGTCAATATGGCGATTGAAAAATAAATAGTTTGTTGACTCAAAATTTGCTGAAAACACCGTAAATTTGTTCTCGTATTTGTTGTGATAACTGCAGTCTTTCAACCATCTCATTGATTCTAACAGCAGCTAACTTCACAATCTACTCATATACAAAAAAAATAAAATAATTAATAGATGATAATAAACTGTCAGTATATTTCAACGGTTCATACCTTTCAAATAATAAGCAAAGAAGAATTTGGTACCTTGCTAAATAACATATTGACAGATGTACGTCTCTGCACGTGTTTCTCCTTTGGTTGGATTTGGTCTTGTTGGACTACAAACAAGTATAGACATCAAGATTTCAATTGAAATATATGGGTCGAAATGGGTTAGTTTCATCCATTTAAAGGGAAGTGGTATGAAATTGTCAGACCTAATATCAATAAGTAAAAAATAATATCACATCCATAAAACAGTGTGCATTTTAGAACAATGATATTGACATTTAGCTACTATATAATTCATCCATTATACATTACTAAAATCTAAAATTGTCAGTTTTTAGGTTGTGGAAAACCTTGTTTGTTAATATAATGTAAGTTTACAACTTACACTATGTAATAAATCCAGTTACACGTAATGATGCAAGTCTCAGCTAATTTGCTTTATATAACTTGATATAAATGTGCAGAGGCAGCAATAACTGCAAAATCATTAATATCGTTCTTCAACAAAAAACCACAAATAAAACATCAAAACGTCATGTTTTAAAAAAATAATAACTGAAAACTCTAAAAATGAACAAATCGTTAAACCCTAAATTAAAAAAATTTAAAAAAAAAGAAAGAGACTTTTAATATCGTTAATCAAATCAAGCTTACATCTTGGTGCCGTAACGCGCTCTTGAATAACCGTGAGTGGCGAAGCTTAGAAGCATTCAAATCCTGCAAAATATCGTGATTTCATCTTATAATTTTGTTAAAATTGAAAACTTTTGCACCACATTTGTGCCCTAATCGTTAAAACCTCCATAAAAATCATGACTTTCCAAAATAAAAGATATATAACTGATCTGCAAATCTTGAATTTTTATAGGTTTTTAGAGAAAACTTCAGAATTTCCATTTAATCCCAGAATTCTAATTTAATCCCACTCGGTCATTTCTCTCTACTTTTAATATTCAATGCTTTAACATATATATTCCGAATTCATTTAGTGTAAAGGAAAGAGGAAAAAATGAAACGGTCTAACATTAAATGAGTTTTCAACAGGTTCGTATCCATCAAAATCCTTTGAAAGAGGTATAAATAAATTTTAGTTCACACAGAATTTATGATTATACAGTAAGTATTTGTAAGTTTGAATTTAGGTAAATAGACGAATTACCTCTAATTCTTTTGTATGTCGTGGCAGTGGTTGAAGCACTGAAGCACCATATTGGGTGATTAAAGACATTTTTAGGTTCTGTTCGTTTGTATGCTGCACAACAACTCCATCGTTAGTTGATGGAGTATATATATAGGTTATAAAAAACGTAGAATTAAATATATATTTAATATATAAAAAAACGTACATCAAAATTGTTATGTTTAAATGGTTACGTCCAAATTTCGGAAGTATATACTAAACGGTTTTTTTAATGTATTGGTATCAGTTATTTAGTTTTAGAAGTTCAAAGTTTTTTGGAAGGGAAAACTTAAACGGTAGAACAATAAATGTACGGTTATGTTTTTTGCGATTCCAAATCTAGCTATAAAAATCGTAATTCGTTTCTAAATGGTAATTCGTTTAAATGTAGAACAATAAATGCAGATATTTAATTTAGGTAGTTGTCTAATTTCGGTTACGTTCAAATTCGCTGTTAATGCTATATGTACGTTTGTTATCAAAAGGATAACAAAAAACCACATGGCCCAGTGGTTAGATCGTTGCTTGTTTTCCATCACGTCTTGGGTTCGAATCTCGGCTGCAACACTTTTATTTTGATTTTAAAGGGTCTTTGGACATTGCTAAAAATGGAAGTGTTGAAAATTAGACTTCCAGTTTTAGAAATGTCAAGCATGCATTTATAAGTAGTATAGATATAGATATGTTAGAAAGACCCAAAATAAAATTCAATTGGGACGCCAAAAACGTTTAGGATGTGTGCTCGAAGACGTCATTCTCATCTAGGGCTGGTCCTAACCGATGCTTGGCATTTGTAATAGCTAGGCATTCAATGTAGTTTTCATTATATCACACAAATGCATATTGTAAATTTAACTCATTTTTTACGGTTAACATACTATTATAAGGATGTGTTCTAGAAACTCCACTTTTAAAATATAGTTTAAAGAGATAAATCCTAGTTATTAGAACAAAAAATCTCTTAACAATCACCATCATCAAATCACATGTGATCGAATACACAACTACCACCACCACCATCGTCGGCCATTGTCGTCGCGCCGGCCGCCGCAATCACATGTGATTGAAAGCAGCCAATGGTGGCGAGGGGTTGTCGATGCTGGAGACGGTGGCCGGCAGAGGTTGGTGGTGGTGGCTGTCGGTAGTGTTGAATCACATGTGATTTAATACATATGGGGTCGGCGGTGTGCAATCACATGTGATTTAATATACATGGGGTGGTGATGGTATTGATGTATTGTTACACATGTGATGGTGGTGGTGATTTGGGGGTTGATTTATCCAAGAGCTAAGATTTATCTCAGGACTTCACAAAAAAAATGGACTACCTTGAATGTTTCTCTAGTATCATAAGTTAACTCATCATGATATAACTTTAAAATACTTCCTCCGTTTCAAAATAGGTTATACACTTTTCATTTCAGGATGTTTCAAAATAAGTGATACACTTTAAAACTTTCTTTATATGGTAAAAATAGCGGGATTCATACCTACTAACTATCTCATTTAATAAAATGAAATGACTAATTTACCTTACTTTTACATTCAAACATCATTACACACACTTTAATCATAATATGCAGTACTCATCACTCACTAACTATCTAATTTAATTTAACTTTCATTAAAAAAAGTTGGCTCAAACAACGTGAAACCAAACGGAAGAAGTATTTGTTTTTTCCTTGCTAAACATAGTATCATTCTTACATCCTTATCTTTTTATCAGAATCTTTAAATGTGGAGTTGTTACATCAAGTGTAATAAAGTTTAATCCCATCCCAAGTAGAAAAAACAGAGATAAGCCATTAAAGACACACAACAGTACAACACCAAGAGATAGAAGCAAAGTACATTGAACTTTTAATTACGTTTTCCTTAATAATACAGTAATAAAAATAAAAACAAAAATAAATATAAAACAGAAATGGAAATCTAGGAAAAATAAAGACAACCAGACAGAATGTGTAAAACCAGTAACTTTTTAAGGTAATCATCTCATATATGTATATATACATGCATGTCGGGATGCATCTATGTGTGTGAGAGGCCAGAGATACACTTCTCACCCTTTGCACCCCCCCCCCCCCCCTCCCTCTCTTCCACCTACTCTCTTCTTTCTCATTGGATTCTATTTCTGAACACTGAATCCTTGTGTTTGTGCGTGATTCATTAATCTGATTCCAAAAAGCTTGGAATTTTCTTCACATTTAGTCAGGTAATTACTCATCCTCTGTTTTTTGCTCTGTTCTTCTCTGTTTCAGGGTTCTTACCAAGATCTGATTTGGATAAATGGGTTCACTTCATTTTCTTGTTTAATTGAGTAAGATCTTGTGGATTTTAGATGAAGTTCATAATTAAATGATACAGATCTTGAAAAAAAAGCAGAAACTTTTGACTTGAATTCATGATTTCCAGATGAATTTTGGCAGATTGATATAGTTCGGAATCATGTGCTTTTTTCTTTAACTTACTTGATCTTCAAGATCCAATTTTTTCAAGAAAATAAAGTATCAATCTGATTGAGTGTGTTAGTAATCAAAGAATCATAACAGAAAGATCATATAGTTTTAATCGACAACCCCATGATAATAGCTTACTTCAATCTTCAATCAATCACATTGACCCCACAAGACTTTTTTTTTCCTGAAATTAGGCCCCAAATTTCATGTGAGTTTCTCATAAAGGTGAATCTGATACTGACAAGTTAGGTAGTAGTGAAGTCATTGCCACCAGATCTTGAATTTTTGCCCCTTTTCCTCATTATTTTCCATTTATTGACTTTTATATTATTATTTTTATTATTACTTTCATTTCCAGTCAGATCTACATTGATTTCCTGACTTCACTTTGCTGTTTTTCTTACTTATATTAGTACCCTATGAGCTAGATCTGTTTTTAAACTTCAAGAACACAATTTCCGTATTTAGTAAGCTTTAGGATCTAGGTCTATCTTGTTTATCTTTCCTTTAAGTCATCATAAAACTAATAGTAATTTTTATGGGCATTTCTTATATTAGAAAAAGCTTGGATCTTGATTAGATCCAAGTTAATATCTTAAAGACCCACATGCTCAAATGACCCTTATGTTTTTGTCGGTTCAAGAAAACAATCCAAACGGTTTAATTAAGTGGATCCCACAATTGTCGTTTCCAATCTTGCATTAGTACAACTTGAATGCCCTAATTTACACGTTTCCTGACTTCAATTTGTGAACAGATTTTGTAAACTAGAAGAGAGAAAATGAAGCAAAAAGATGATGATAATAAGCACGATAAGCCCGTGAGACCAAATGAAAAAAGTTCAAAAGTTTTGCCAATGGGGATAATGTTTGTTCTGTTTTGTGGGCTTTCATTTTATCTTGGTGGGATCTTTTGTTCTGAAAACCACGGGTTCGTTAGTACTGAAGAAGTTGTTAAATCGGTTGAATCTCCCCAAAAGACCGTTTCTACTCCGGTTCAAGTGAAATCGGTTTCGTTCCCACAATGTAGTTCTGATTTACAAGATTACACGCCTTGCACAGATCCTAAGGTATTGCATCTAATAACGGGTGGTCATTTTCTAATACGGGCTGTTCCGGTCTAGATCAGGGTTGGTTGACCCTCAAACACTTTTTTGTTTATTAGTTTATTATATAATAAAGTAACTAATAAGTCCAAATTATATATTTGTATGAAATACAAATGAATTTTGGATGATTTTCAGCGTGTTTGGGTTTTAGCCAACTTTTCAGATTTGAGCCCATTTAATTCGTTTGAGTTAAATCGCAACTCAAATCAAGTCGCTGATAGGGCCAAAGTTGTCATCTTTTATGAATCTTGTTAATATAAATTTGCGTAATCGAATGCAATTTATGGTTTTTGTGAACAGAGATGGATGAAATACGGACGACACAGACTTACATTCATGGAACGCCACTGTCCACCAGCTTTCAACAGAAAAGAGTGTCTCGTACCACCACCAGATGGCTACAAGGAGCCAATCAGATGGCCAAAGAGCAAAAACGAATGTTGGTACAGGTAAAGATTCAATCTTTATACTCTTTTTTCATTAAACTTTAATCAAAATGTAATCTTGTTCATAAACTTCCATTAAAATGTGATCTTTTTGTATTTTAGGAACGTCCCATATGACTGGATCAACAAACAGAAATCTAACCAACATTGGTTAAGGAAAGAAGGGGAGAAATTTTACTTCCCAGGTGGCGGTACTATGTTTCCTAACGGCGTTAGTGCTTACGTTGACCTAATGCAAAATTTGATTCCCGGAATGAAAGACGGAACTGTTCGTACCGCCATTGATACTGGTTGTGGGGTGAGTTTTTAGAGCTCGAATTTCGTTTTCTTTACATGTTTTGGAGCTCAAATCTTGAACACTTTTTAATTTATAATTTCCAGGTTGCTAGTTGGGGTGGTGATTTGCTCGATAGAGGAATTCTTACCGTTTCTCTTGCCCCGAGAGATAACCATGAAGCCCAAGTTCAGTTCGCTTTAGAACGTGGAATTCCCGCAATTCTTGGAATCATATCAACTCAACGTCTTCCATTTCCTTCAAATTCATTCGATATGGCCCATTGTTCCAGATGCTTGATCCCATGGACAGAATTCGGTAACCGTTTGTTACCGAATAGATTTGTGTGATTTTATTAATGATTCATTGGATGCCCTCTATGTGTTTGATGAAATGCCTCAATGAATTTTCAGGTGGAATTTACCTACTTGAAGTACACCGAATCCTCCGACCCGGTGGCTTCTGGGTCCTATCCGGCCCGCCCGTAAACTACGAGAACCGTTGGAGAGGTTGGAACACAACCGTCGAAGAACAAAAATCCGATTACGAGAAACTACAAGAGCTTCTAACTTCAATGTGCTTCAAATTATACAACAAAAAAGACGATATTGCCGTATGGCAAAAATCATCAGACAACAACTGCTACAAACAACTAGATACACCCGATAACTACCCACCAAAATGTGACGATGGGACCGAACCCGATTCGGGCTGGTACACACCGTTGAGACCTTGTGTAGTTGTTCCCAACCCGAAAAACACGAAATCGGGCTTGAAATCGGTTGCAAAATGGCCCGAAAGATTGCATGTGGCTCCCGAACGGGTTGGTGATGTTAGTGGTGGGAGTGATGGTGCGTTTAAGCATGATGATAGTAAGTGGAAAAGCCGTGTGAAGCATTACAAGAAATTGCTTCCGGCTCTTGGAACGAATAAGATTAGAAATGTGATGGATATGAATACGGTTTATGGTGGTTTTGCGGCGGCTTTAGTTGAGGATCCACTGTGGGTTATGAATGTTGTTTCATCGTATGCTCCAAATACGCTTCCGGTTGTGTTTGATCGGGGTCTCATTGGAACTTTCCAAGATTGGTAAGTTTAATCATACTATTAATGGTGACAAGTTGGGTAACAGGTGAAACGAGTTAGTTTTGGTACATGCCAACATGGGTGTGTGGGATTGGGGTTGGGCTGAACAAAAACAATTTTCTTTAAAGTTTTTTATTTAAATAATTAGTGTGACAAATACAATTAAAAAATCATATCATCTCAACAATCATCTATTTTTTTAATATCACAATTTAAGAGGTTTTTATACATGGAACATACGTTTGACTTTGACCTATTTGACACTTTTTCGTTTATGTTAAAAAAAATTATTATACTCATTTGATTTGTTAGAGATAAAACATAATCTTGTTTGGATTTTAATAAGAATTCGCTTGTTTGTTTTTTAGGTGTGAGGCGTTCTCAACTTATCCTCGAACCTATGATCTCCTTCACGTAGATGGTCTCTTCACAACCGAAAGTCATAGGTAAGCTATCGGTATCGATTTTGATTTGTGTTCTTTAACTAGAATGCTTTGGGTCAAACTTATATAGTTGACTTTATGAGGATCGTAAATGTAATTCTTAGGAAAAAGTATGTTTCAAGAATCCGATAAAGATCAAAACTTAAACACTACTTAAAAATCCGAAACCTTAAAACGTGTAGAATTTGACGTTGACCTTTTCGACTACAAATCATGGTGTGGCATCTATAATTAGGGCTGTCAAATCGTGCTATCGTTTCGTGTTTCTGGATAACACGACACGAATTCGTTCAACACGAAAACAACACGACACGAAGTCGTGTTTTATTTTGGTAACACGAACACAACACGATTAATAAACGATAAACACGACAACACAAGATAAGTAGCAAATTTCTTACTTATTACATGCTAAAAACACGACAAACACGACAAAATCATAACTATCGTGTCAATCTAGTGTTAATCTCTGAACACGAACACGACACGAAGTAACACGACTTCGTGTTTGTTTTACACAACACGAACACGACACGAACACGAATTCAAATTTCAGTTTCGTGCCAATTTCGTTTCGTTTCGTGTATTTTTGTCGTGTCGTGTCAGGTTTTGACAGCCCTATCTATAATGCATCTAGGCTTGATTTCTCACATTTGACTTTGACTTTTTTGTGTAGGTGTGAGATGAAACACGTATTGTTGGAAATGGACCGAATTTTGAGACCAAACGGGTACGCGATCATTAGAGAATCGAGCTATTTTGTAGATGCAATTGCAACATTAGCTAAAGGAATGAAATGGGGTTGTCATAAAGAAGCCACCGAGTACGATATCGAGACCGAAAAGGTTTTGATTTGCCAAAAGAAACTTTGGTACGCAAAGCAGAGCTCGTAGTACACCCACCAATAAACCAACTTTTATTTTTTGCATCGAAGGATAAATTTTATGGCGATACGTATACCGTAAGTTTCTATCATATTGATTCACAAAAATCATTTGTTATTTATACGATACGTATAATCTTTTGATGAGCATCAAGAGAACAACTAGTTGCATAATAGTTTTGTATTAACATTTAAATTATTTCATTTTATTGTTGTTGTATTCTGTTAAAGTTGTTGTAATATTGGTAAACACACAACATTCATATCAAGTAATGTATAACATTTATAGCATGAGATACAAGTTATGATGCGTTATTCCTTTGGAGTTTGTTAGTACTAAGTTGGCTCAACTTTGTATCCGTCAATAGATGACTTGGCGTAAAATTTAAGAGTTATTTTTATGTTTAGGATGAGCTATATCTATATGCATTTATACCAAGCAACGTACAAATTTGAGTGCGTGATGTACAACTTACAATAAAGTCACCTTTTTTTAGTTCTTCGAGTTTGATATATTTGTTGACGTGCAAATCATGCTATCATGTCTAGATGGCTCATCCTAACCGGACCCTAGACGGGCTTAACGGTCCTGATTATAAGACAAGGTGCTTCACCAAAAGATTTGTAATTTAACGGTATAAAGTGTTGAAAGTGTTCCTCATTGACTTCTGGTCATTAATTTAAGTCATGTTGAAGACAACATAATGTAAATCTAGGAGTGATTTAAAGAGTGCGCGTTTGGTTTTTCAAAAAAATAAGACAAGGTGGTCCTAACCGATCCATCATTCTTATCTAATTTGTCTGTCTCAAACCTAGAATTGGCATGGCATCTCTAGATGTTGGTACCGGGACAATGAACAACTCATTGGTTTGGAAGGTACAAGGCCCTCATATATCATGTTAGTAAACGTGATAGAAAACAAATTAATTTATAAATTCTGGTCTCATTTGGAACATATACAAATTCCTACAAATCTCTCTAGTTATAATAATTGGTTGGTGTCGCATCTCATTTCCTCAATCATCTTTGGTGGTGTCTCTTGACTTTGCAGCCTCACGGGGGAACTCTGAGAAAGGGAAAGTGTTAGTGCTATATTGCATTGTACGTTATGGTGCAAATAGAAAGCTAGAAATGATAGTTTTTAACATGCGATTTAAATCAACCACCTCGATTGCGGAAGAATTCGTATCGATATCTTTCACTTGGGTAAAGTATAAGGGTAAAAGTTCATGTAATTGGAGAAATTGATGTTGTTATCCATTATCTTTATTTTAAAATGTTGTACTTTTTGTTTCTTCTCATTGCTTACTTGTTAAGTTTGAGGGTTTTTCAAGTTATATATATATGCCATTTCCCAATCTTTTTTTTATATAATATGTTTTAATATATGTTTTTATAGCACTGAAAAATTCATAGAATAATTAAGAAGTGTTTGAGAGTGTTTTTGTAAATAATTTATTGATTTGTTGGTTTTTCAATAAATTGATAAGTTAAAAAGTATTTTGGTAGATAAATTTTTAAAGAAATTAAAAAAAAAGATTTCAATAAGGTTATGTACTATGGACCAAAGGGCTACGTCGTGGAGCCGAGGTGACATGCCTTCCACGGCGTGTGGTATTTGAACACCACCCCCTCACGTGTGGTGGGGGGGGGGGGGGGTCTTGTGGTGGGCCGGTAGCCACGGGCAAGCTTGTTCACGACGTGTATGTGAGGAAAGTGAGTATTTGGTGGGCCTTCTTTCACATGTGGGTGTGTGTTAGAGCAAATCACAGATCAACTTAGTACTGATGATGCAGTTAGTGATAATTATGTTTATTACTGATGGGGCAGAAACATTTACTACTGATGAAGTTGATGCTGGTGTTCTCTATAACTTAGTTACTACTGATCATACAAAGATTGAAGATACTACTGATCATTGTAGTTACTACTGACGTTGGTTTCTGGACTTACTACTGATCACCAAGTTTACTACTGATGTTACTTATTTACTACTGGTGATTGGTTTTACTACTGATACGCGTTTATGGAACATATCAAGTCCGAGATCTTCGCAGAGATAGTTATAGAATGTAAATCAATGTATATCGTTTATAATTAGATGTAAATCGTATCCTAGAATAACTAGGGTAAATAGTTTAGCTTCAAGGACTATTATATATAGTTCCTTACGAATTGTAAACGTACGTGTGTATTGTTAACTTAATAATATACATTGAAGCTTTTTGTGAAACTGTGTTCTTAATATTTCTCATATTGTTCATACAGTTCATCGTTCTTAATTATTGATATAGTGTTGATCCGCTGCAACTTCTATCATCAAATAGATCTAAGGTGTTTATTAACTTGTTTATAGTTAATCGATCATGACAAGTGGTATCAGAGCTTATTGGTTCTAGATCTACTAATTGTTAAGAACAACAAAAAGTTTTAATCTTTAAAACACACACATTATTAATCATGACTGATAATAATGAAAGCACTCAGGCCAACAAAATTCCTATACTCACACCCAATAACTTTGGGATGTGGAAGAATCGTATTAAGCAATACATGCTTATTACAGATTATTCCATGTGGGAAGTCGTTTGTGAAGGAAACAAAACTGGTCAACTTCAAGCAAGTAGTTCTGCAACTGAGGCAGACAAACTTAAATGTGAGAAGGAGAAGAAAGATAAAGGCATCGAACTCAAAACTCTAAGCACTCTCTTACTGGCCATTCCTAATGATTATCAACATCTCTTTGTTGAATATGATGATGCAAAAATACTATGGGAAGCACTGGAGAAGAGATTTGTTGGGACAAAGAGCACCAAGAGGAATATGAAGTCTGTTCTCAAACAAGACTTTGAAAATTTCAAAGGAAAGCCCAATGAAACACTCACTCAAGTGTTTGACAGATTCAACAAACTAATTGGTGAACTCAACCAAGTTGGTGTAAAGATGGATCAAGAGGATGTCAACATGAAGTTTCTAAGGTCTCTTAGTGAAGAATGGGCCATGTACACAGTGGTGTACAGACAAAGAGATGCTTTAGAAGAAAAGGAGTTAGATGAACTCTATAATGATCTCAGAGTGTTTGAAACTGAGGTAAATCACAAAAACCCTTCTATTTCTTCTAACAATGCTGCTTTTGTGTCTAGTACAGGTCAAGGACAAGAAACCTCCGCAGGAAAGGCTGCAGATTCTGAGGATACTGCAAGAGAATCCTTCTTCACTAGTCATGTGCATACTGCATTGATTAGTGATGACTTGGAACAACTGAATCCAGATGATCTTGAGGAGATGGATCTTAAATGGCAGATGGCTATGCTGAGCCTAAGGACCAAAAGATTCCTAAAAAGAACTGGAAGGACAAGCCTCAATTTCAACAAAGGTGACAAAGCAGGATTTGACAAAACTAAAGTCAAATGTTACAACTGTAACAACCTTGGTCACTTTGCAAAAGAATGTCCTCATCCAGACAAAAGATCAAAATCAACTGCTCTTGTGTCACAACAAGGACAAGGATATGACTGGAGCTTCCAAGCAGAAGAGCATGCTCAAAATCAAGCTCTCATGGCCTTTACTGACAACAAAACTGAGGTAAAATCTAAACCTTGTACTCCTGAATGTGCTAAAATTATTAAAAATCTAGAAAAAGAAAACAATAAATTAAATGAAGATTTAGCAAAAGCAATCCGAAGAAATTATGAGTTTGATGGGGTGATTGCTGATCAAGAACATCAAATAAAGGTGTACAAGATGATTGATCAACGGATCAAGGAAGAATTGCTTCAAGCTGTGGATGAGAAAGAGTTTTATGAAACAAAAAATAATGAACTTACAAGTAAAATAGAAGAATGTCAACTTGAAATTGAACAAAATAAATTAACAATCAAAAAGTTTGAAAGAAGCACTAAAATTCTTGATGAATTAACTAATAATCAAACTACAGAAAAGGTTGTTCATGGGGTGGGATATCATGCTGTACCACCTCCATATAAAATCATTCCACCTCTTAAAAACAGTTCAGAAAGAATCATTAATGAATTAAAAACTGAAAATCAAACTGAATCATCTAATGAAACATCTGAATCAAATAATTCTTCTGATGATGAACAATCAATTGAATTTACTATATCTCAAAGTGAATCACCAAAATCAATTGATACAAGTTTTCACACAGCTCAAAGTCCAAATGAATCTCCCAAATATAATGCAGATAATGTACCAAAAATTTTAAAAAGGGGGAATGAAAGAAATAAAACACAACTCTTAGACCAAAGAATACCTGAAGGTGCTAAAAATAAGAAACTAAGATGTGTTATATGCAATAAAATGAACCATTTAGCAAAGGATTGTCACTACAATCCAATAAACTGCAAAGAGTTAAAAGAATTTAAAGCTCTTAAAGAAAATGCTAAAACTCAAAAGTTAAAAGTTACTACTGGTCATTCAGTAGTAAATAAAATTAAAAATCCAATTGTTGAAGATCCAAAATTTGGAAGAAGTAAACCAAGGTTTGTTCAAAACAGAAGAACTGGAAGCCCAAAGAACAGCAATTACTTCAAAAATAATGGAAAATCCAATCAAAATAAACAATATTTTAAATTTTCCAACACCAGTAGAAACTCTAACAAATTTACTACTGGTGTTTACCCTAATTATAATGCTGTATGGTACCAGTACAAGAATACTACTGGTAATAACCCTAATTTCAAAAATACTACTGCTCCCAAAACAAATTTCAAAAACACTACTGGTGTTAACTCTAAAAACACTACTGGTCATTCTAAACATGGTAAGTACCCAAATACTATTGGTCCATCAGTAGTAAAGTATTCAAAAGCTAAAAACAATGGGTATAAACCAAGATCAGTAGGAAATTCTCACACCAGTAATAACTACAAAAGGACAGTAGTAAAACAAAATACCAGTAATAAACAAGTATGGGTACCAAAAGTCTTCAAAGTTAAATCCCCAAAAGCTCATTTCTCAAAGGATGAACCCAAGACATATAAAGCTTGGGTTCCCAAACTTAACTAATCCTTTACTCACTTGTGCAGAGCATTCAGATCCCAGAAGAAGGAAGAACATGGCATATTGATAGTGGATGCTCAAGGCACATGACTGGAAATCTACAAATTCTTAAAGATTTCAAGTTATTTGATGGAGGATATGTGGCATTTGGTGAGAATCCCCAGGGAGGTAAGATTACAGGTAAAGGTACTGTTACTAATGGAAAAATTACCTTTGATAATGTATTTTATGTAGCTGAACTAAAATACAATCTTGTCAGTGTGTCTCAAGTTTGTGATAAAAAGAACAAGATTCTGTTCACAGACATTGAGTGCATCATTCTTTCTCCTGAGTTTATTTTAGATGAAAAATATGTTGTTTTAAGAACCCCAAGGAGAAACAATGTGTATTGCCTGGATATAGGGGGAGAACTCATTTCTACAAATGAGGTCAACTGTTTTATATCCAAGGCAAACACCACTGAATCAGAACTTTGGCATAGAAGGATGTGTCACACAAATTTTAAAAACATGAATAATTTAGTAAAAAGAAATCTGGTCATTGGACTTCCTCAAAAACAATTCATGTGTGATCATCACTGTGTTGCATGCCTAAAAGGTAAACAACACAAGACTTCTCATAAGTCCAAAACTGTGAACTCTATTTCTGTTCCTTTACAGCTCTTACATATGGACCTTTTTGGACCTACAAATGTAATGAGTATTGGAAAGAAACAATATTGTCTTGTTATTACTGATGACTTTTCCAGATATACATGGGTTTTCTTTCTCAGGACAAAGGATGAAACAAGTGAACTCATAAAGAACTTAATTGTTAAACTGGAAAACACATCTGATCAAAAAGTGAAAGCCATAAGATGTGATAATGGCACAGAATTTAAAAATACTAACTTAATTAACTTTTGTGATCTTAAAGGTATTGACAGACAATACAGCTCACCTAGAACTCCACAACAAAATGGTGTAGCTGAAAGAAGGAATAGAACCATCATTGAAGCAGCAAGATCAATGCTTGCAGACTCAAAATTACCAATTACTTTTTGGGCAGAAGCTGTTAATACTGCTTGTTATGTTCAAAACAGAGTATTAATAGTGAAGCCACACTTTAAAACACCATATGAACTTTTCAATAAAAGAAAACCTTCTATAAGTTTCTTAAAATCATTTGGTTGTCCTTGTACTATTTTGATTACAAGAGAACAAATTGGTAAGTTTGACTGCAAAGCTGATGATGGAATCTTTGTGGGATACTCTACTCAAAGCAAATCATACAGAGTATTCAACAAAAGACTAAGGATAATTGAAGAAAGCATCAATGTATCCTTTAATGAAAATATACCTAATGAACAAGGAAATGGTCCAGATTGGCTATTTGACATAGACAATCTAACCAAATCCTTTAATTTTAATATAAATTTCAATGCAGGTAATTCAAATTGTCTTAATCAAAAGGAAGGAACATCATCTGTTTATACTGGTCAAGAAAAGATGAGATACATAGTTGTTGATACTGCTCCCATAGTTAATACTGATGTCAGTAAGAACTCAAATATTGAAAGCAGTAGTAACTCTGAGAATGAGGTCAGTAGTAATTCCATTACTACTGGTACCAGTAATAGTACTGAAAATACTACTGGTCCCAACTATAACCTAGATTCTCAAGATACTACTGATACCAGTAACAACTTCAATACTACTGATCTCAATGAAGATGATAGCAGTAGTAACTCTGACCAAGATAATGATGAACCAAATACTAATGACAATGAAGGATCTCAAGAAGAACAACTACCTGAGGCAAAAGAGTCCAACCTTGAAAATCAACTAGTGGTGGATAAAGCTACAACAACAAGGACTCAAAAGAACCATCCTTTAGACCTTGTTCTAAGTGATGTTAACTCACCACTTCAAACAAGAAGCAAATTAAACAAAAGTTTAACTGCAAATATGTGTAATATAAGCTTAATAGCTAATGAATGTATGTATGAATGCTTTCTGTCTCAGGATGAACCAAAGAAGATCCAACAAGCAATGAAGGACTCAAACTGGATTGAGGCAATGCAAGAGGAACTCCTTCAATTTAAATTACAAGCTGTTTGGACACTTGTACCTCTACCCAAAGGAAAAAGAGCCATTGGAACAAGATGGATCTTTAGAAACAAGAAAGATGAAAGAGGTATAGTGATCAAGAATAAAGCCAGACTTGTAGCCCAAGGATACACTCAAGAAGAAGGTATAGACTATGATGAAGTATATGCTCCTGTTGCCAGAATTGAAGCAATAAGAATATTCCTAGCATATGCTTCATTCAAAAGGTTTAAAGTCTATCAAATGGATGTGAAGAGTGCTTTCCTGTATGGGAAGATTGAAGAAGAAGTTTATGTTTGCCAACCTCCAGGATTTGAAGATCCAAAACATGGTGATTATGTGTTTAAATTGGATAAAGCTCTATATGGTCTACATCAGGCACCAAGAGCATGGTATGACACACTATCATCATACTTATTAAAGAACAATTTCAAAAGAGGAGCCATTGATAAAACATTGTTTACAAAGAAAGTCAAAGATGATATACTACTGGTACAAATCTATGTAGATGATATCATCTTTGGATCAACCAATGATTTATTATGCAAAGAATTTGAAGAGCTGATGCAGATTAAATTCAAGATGAGCTCCATGGGTCCAATGAACTTCTTCCTTGGACTCCAAGTCAGTCAAAGAACTGATGGTATTTTGATAAATCAATCAAAATATGTCAAAGACATCTTGGAAAAGTTTGACTTGAAAGACAGTAAAAGTGCTAGTACACCAATGGAAACACACAAACACCTACATCCTGATGTTGAGGGGGAGGATGTAGATGAACACTTATATAGATCAATGATAGGATCTTTGATGTACTTAACTGCATCAAGACCTGACATTATGTATAGTGTTTGTGTGTGTGCAAGATATCAAGCAAGACCCAAAGAACTACACTTGCAGGCTGTCAAAAGAATATTCAGATACTTGAAAGGCAAACCATCACTAGGTCTATGGTATCCACATGACTCACCCTTTGAACTAATAGCCTATACAGATAGTGACTATGGAGGTGAATGTCAAGATAGAAAGTCCACTACTGGTGGATGTCAATTCTTTGGATCAAGACTAGTGTCATGGCAATGTAAGAAGCAAACAAATGTATCAACATCTACTGCTGAAGCAGAATATGTAGCTGCATCTGCTTGCTGTGCTCAAGTACTATGGATTCAAAATCAACTTCTAGACTTTGGTATCTCTATCCTTAAAACTCCTATTTTTATTGATAATCAAAGTGCTATTAGTATTGTGAATAATCCAGTAAAACATTCAAAAACTAAACACATTGAAATAAGATTTCACTTTATAAGAGATTGTAATGAAAAGAAATTAATCAAAGTAGTTAAAATCCACACTGATGATCAATTAGCAGATCTTTTTACAAAAGCATTTGATGTAGGAAGATTCAACTTCTTGGTCAGTAGTATTGGAATGATTTTAATAACTTAAAATCTCACTTAAAATTATGTGTAAAGTTAGTGTTGTAAAATATTATTTTCTTAAGTGTTTTACTACTAGTATTGCTGTACTACTGGTGTGAAAGTGTATGCACAAAATACTACTGATAGTTCATTACTACTGGTGCATTTTAGGTTTACATGGATACTACTGGTAAGTCAGTACTACTGGTATTCACATATACTACTGGTCTTGTGTGGTAATGGTTACTACTGATGTCTATAATTACTACTGATGTCAAAATCCTTAGTCATTACTGATGTTAGTAGATACTACTGACGTTTTACTACTGATATCTTATTTACTACTGGTCTTTCATAAACACAATTACCAAACTAACCCCCATGAAAATAACCGTTATGTTATGATTCGAAGGCTATTTTCGTAGTTTTGCAGGTTTAATCGAAAGATATAAAAGGCGGCAGATGATTAATTTAGCATTATCTTCACTTCGATTCTCTAAACACCTTTCGATAAACCCTAGTTTACGATCAAAAACCCTTCATCTTTAACAAAATTCTTGCAAAATCTCAACAACAATGGCAACTTTACAAGCTCTCGATGTGCAAACCGATCTCAAATACTCAGAATTTCACAACATGGTTGCATTTTTAAAAAATCCCGACGGAACAAAAGATTTCCGTCCAATCGTAAAATTCTTGAGAAATTCGTATATACAGTTTGCCTTAACTGTAAAGCCGAAGGCATATCAACAGCACTTGGTGGATTTCTGGACCAATGCTGAGCGAACAGAAGGAACCACATCATCAATGATAAAATCGAAAGTAGATGGAAAGTACATCACTGTAACTGAACAATCAATCAGACATCATCTACAACTTCATGATGATTCAGGTATGTCTACTCTTCCTAAGGAATACATTGCTGATACTTTAAATAAAATGGGGTATGAAGGCAGACTTAATATTGTAACTTTTCAAAAAGGCCTTCTATCCCCACAATGGAAATTTCTGGTTCATACCATTCAGCATTGTATTTCTCCTAAAAGAAGTACTTGGAATGAGTTTAACAAGGCAATAGCATCTGCTGTTGTATGTTTATGCACAGACCAAGTATTCAATTTTTCTAATATGATTTTTGATGGTATGTTGGGAAATCTTAGCTCTTCTAAATTTTTAATGTATCCCAGATTTCTACAACATATCATAAACTGTGAATTACAAAACTTGTCAACTCCTAAAAACATTTTTGTATTACCTGAGTTGAACAAGAAAGTTTTCTCAAATATGAGAAAACAATTTAAATTTTCAGGGAAGGAAACCCCTTTGTTTCCAAACATGATCAAAGATCAACCCAATATTGGAGAAGGTTCAACCATTGCTACAACCCAAGTTGAACCTCAACCCACTCCATCACCCCCAAATACAGCCCAAACACCACCCCATATAGCCACTCAATCACCAACTCAAACAGAAGTCCTGAATGTGTCCCAGGAACTTGATATAAATCTGCAGAGTGCTACTCTTCACTCTGTAGAAGACCTACCAGACAAAACCAAACATATATCTACAATCTATAAAAGAAAGAAATCTTTAAAGGACACCAGGGGACAAATCGAGTCACACCCCAGGCTCAAAGAGTTGTCCTCCAAGGAGGAGAGAGGACATGAGGGGAGGGCTTTCACTACTGATGCCCCAAAGGTGGGTGCACAGGACAGTGAAAACATCATTAGGACCCAAACCTCGGCAACTTTGAGTGATGACTCATTTGAGGAGTTACTCAAAGGACCCCGGTGCCAAGAAACCACAAGGGGGGGCATCTCTGCTTCTTCTAGGAAGAAGAGAATGTCTAAAAGACCCAATGACTCACCAAGCAGTGATGAGGGCAGATCTGTGAAATTGATGGAAAGGAAGGAAAACCTTAAAACCAATGTACCTGTTAGTAAGCCCGATGATCTTGCTAGATGGAGTGAGGGCAGTATTAAAATCCAACAATTGACGGCTAAAGTGGATTCCTTGGAATCCACTGTACAAGATTGTCTTTATTATCAAACAAATCAAGGAAAAACTATGGCTGCTATGAAAAGAAATGTCAATATCATCAACAAAAGAATGAGACAATATGAACTTAGGCTTCATCAACAATCAAAGCTTATCAGAAAATTGAAAAAGAGGATTGATGATAGTGAGGCTCCTCCAGTTGAGCTCACTAAGGGGGAGAAGGATAACATACAGACAATGATTGATGAATCCATTGCAGCAGCAGCTTCCTCCCTCTTGAATTTAAAAGAAACAGAAGTTGATGAAGGCCCAGAGATGATGATTACAGAAGAAGAGCCAATTACTACTGCTCCTACTAAAGAACAAGCTGAAAAAGACATACCAGTAGTAACTCCTACTACTGATATAACAGCAGTAGTAAATGAAGAAAAGGCAGCAAACACTACTGATGACCTATCAGTAGTAATCTCTGAAGACATACCAGTAGTAACTACCTTAGTTACTACTGATGACATTATTGAGCTGCCACCACTACTAGAGCCTACAATGATACTTCCACCATCTCCAAAAAGAACAACAACAACACAAATGGTGGTAAAAGATATTGATGATGATATCAACTGGTTAGAAGTTGATGAATGCTCCCTGCCTCCACATCCTAAAATACTTCCCATATCTCAGATACACTACTATGGTCCCAAATTTGTTATTGAATCTGAACCAAATATGAAGAAAGACAATTACATAGGAAAGGGAAAAGAAGTTGCTGATGAAGACCAACCCAACAGAGCACAAGGTCATGAAATTGTCAACAAAATCAATTATGCCAAATCAGCCAAACAGGATAGGTGGAAGGTAAAGAGAGCAAAATATTTAAAGAAGGTTGAAGTCTCTCTAGCAAATGAAAACAAAAGATTAGCAGAAAGGGCTAGAATATTGAGACAACCTTTCACAGAAATCAAATTGGCAGATATAGCAGATATATCAAAACTGCCACAATTTCAACAGAAGATCAAATCTAAACAAGTTGCTGAAACAAGAAAGGAATTACAAAGAAGAGAACTGAAAAAATTTAGGCAACTTGAACATGAAACAATAGAACTTCTTGAAGCACAAGTACAAGAATGCAAAGAGCAAAAGGCTGATATGCCAGAACAATTTGCAGAGAAAAAGAAAGAAATGATCACATTCTTAAAATCAAAAGGGTATAACACAAAGGCATTTGGAAGAATGAAGCTGATCAATTTAATTGAAAAGTACTGTGTAGAGAAGAAGAAGGATCTTACTGAGCAAGATAGTAATGAGAAGTACACCACTAAACTTGAACAGATAGACTCCAAAGAAATGAAAGAAAGAAAAACAATATCTGGAGAATCATCTGGTGTATCCTCTCAAACATCAAAGAAAAGAAAGACAATTGCTTCAGAACTTGATCAACCAAATAAAAAATTACAAATGGTTCAAGTTCATGATCTCCCCATTGCTCCCCTACAAAATAATCCAATCATCAACTGGAGGTACATAGATGATATGATTGAGATTATAAGAGAAGATAAGGTCACTCAAAGATTCAGAGCTTGGAAACCTTTGGTCATGTCCCTAACCAGAAGTGACATTATTAAGATGTTGATCATTGGTAAACCAAGAATGACTAAGAAGAACTGGAAGAATTCAGCTGCAGGTTATCTTACTGAAATGATTGATGCTGCTTTCTATCCAGAAAATTATCCAGAGAAGTACACAGATTCAGAAAATGTTCAAGCTTGGAATGTGCTACCAACTGTCAACATGTACTTCTTTGAATATACAAGTAAGAAATGTGACTTATTCCTTTATGAGAAAGAGTATCCTCATTCTGAGAAGACTCTCTATCAACTATGGTGCATGAATTTTATTAAACCACATGATGCTGTGATGCTCCAAAACAAATTGAATGAATTTGTTAAAAGAATCAGCAAATATATCATTGCACAAAGGAATAAAAGGAACCAACAGACTTTAGAAGGTGATAAGAAAAGAGCAAAGTTGTTGGAAGAAAAGAAAAAGAAGAAGTAAATAAGAAACTTGATTGATTAAAGGATAATCAATAAGTTTAGGGGGAGATTGTTAGAGCAAATCACAGATCAACTTAGTACTGATGATGCAGTTAGTGATAATTATGTTTATTACTGATGGGGCAGAAACATTTACTACTGATGAAGTTGATGCTGGTGTTCTCTATAACTTAGTTACTACTGATCATACAAAGATTGAAGATACTACTGATCATTGTAGTTACTACTGACGTTGGTTTCTGGACTTACTACTGATCACCAAGTTTACTACTGATGTTACTTATTTACTACTGGTGATTGGTTTTACTACTGATACGCGTTTATGGAACATATCAAGTCCGAGATCTTCGCAGAGATAGTTATAGAATGTAAATCAATGTATATCGTTTATAATTAGATGTAAATCGTATCCTAGAATAACTAGGGTAAATAGTTTAGCTTCAAGGACTATTATATATAGTTCCTTACGAATTGTAAACGTACGTGTGTATTGTTAACTTAATAATATACATTGAAGCTTTTTGTGAAACTGTGTTCTTAATATTTCTCATATTGTTCATACAGTTCATCGTTCTTAATTATTGATATAGTGTTGATCCGCTGCAACTTCTATCATCAAATAGATCTAAGGTGTTTATTAACTTGTTTATAGTTAATCGATCCTGACAGTGTGTGTAGTAAGTATAAAAGGTCTTTACATCTTTGGTAAAAAAAAATCTAATACTCTGTTATTAAGCGAGAAATGATATTTATTCTATCATTTGTTTCTACTTATAGTCCTACCCATGATAGGATGATATGTGTAATTTACTAATTTTCTTTTTTAATATTATCCTTTGATTTTAACATATTACTCCCTCCGTCCCACAAAAAAGTTCCCATTTCCCTTTGGCACAAGATTTTAGGTGATAATTAATGGTGGGGTCATTGGTATTATTTTGATTAAAATATAAGGTTGGTTTGGAGAGAGAAAGATAGTTAGTGGATGTTATTGATGGAGTTTTTAATAATAATAATATTTTATTGTGTGGAGCCCACCACATGTGAGAACTGGGAACTTTTTTGTGGGACAAAAGCTTTAGGAGAAATAGGAACTTTTTTATGGGACGGAGGGAGTATAAAACTATAATGATAGAAATCAATACCATTAATCATTATTAAGCCATCATGAGATAATGAACTGATTCAATTTTTTTTCATAATTCGATGGTCGTGGACTCGTGTCCCCACTCCACATATACATACACTCACGTGTATCTATATATACATAATATCCATGAAGGCTGTCACGACTTTAATTAGGTTTTCCTTCACCAACAATCAAAAACCGTTGCTAATTTACATCACAATTAGGTTAATCGGTGGGTGGGAGGTCTCTTCTCATCTTTCTCTAATTTCACCAGCTCTGGAGTTCGGCCTTTGCCCTCCTGTGGCTACCCTAAGGTTATGCCGTTTACCCTCCAGGTATCTTTCCCCCTTTTCATTTTATGATTTCGATCATATACGGTGATCGTTTTGTTAGGTTTTTGGTTTGTTGAAATCAGATCTGGATTGTTTCCGTATGCGTTTCGATCGGATTGAGTAGATCTGGTTTTAGGGTTTCTCGATTCAATTTGTCGTTTTTTGAAATTAACAGCTGCAAGTTGTGTATTGTGATTTGCAGCTGGAATCGTTAACAACGATGGAAATTGAATTTATTTTTCTTCTTTAATTTACCAGATCTTTTATTATATTAATTTGTATGCTTGTTATCGAACCTTCCTTTTTAGGTTTAGATCTATAGAATGTTTTGAGGTGGTATACGAATTGATGAATTTTCCAATTATAATGATACAAAATGGATTTGTGATTGGAGATACGATTATGATTTGAGTATGATTCTCATAGCTGGTTCCCTGCGAGTGTCTCTAACTCTGTATTTATATTCTTTCCTTTTTCATATATTTGATCACATTCTATATTGTGTCAATATACTTTAGTAATTGAGATATTGCAATTACATACTATTTATAGATAGACAATGTTGTAAAAATCGCTCGGCGGTACCTCGGCGGTCGACCACTTTCAAGCGATTAATCGGTCTCGGCGGCGATTAATCGGTTTCTAGGCGGGTACTATTAAATACAAAGAAAATTAATTTTTTTAGAAAAATATATATAATATCTTAACAAAATAATTAAATTAGTCAATAACAATATATAAAATACGAACAATAAGTTTGAATACTGGATTTTGGAAACTTAAGTTGGATCAGGGTGTTTTGAAATATAACAAAACGAAGCCCAATAATGAGCCCAACCAATCTATCATTCTAAAACAGGCCCACTCCAACTTATTTATCAATTAATATACCAATGAAAACCTAATTTCTTCATCGCCGTCTTTTTTCCTCTGCAACATAACGACCGAAACAAAAAAACAGGCCCACTCCAATATTCTTCATCACCATTTTTTTGACCGCCAAGGGCCGCCAAGGACCGCCAAGGACCGCCAAGGGCCGCCTAGGACCGATTAGGACCGAGTTTGACCAAAACCTTCAAACTCCAACGATTAGGCAATTTCTCACTCGGCAGCCGACCGCCAAGCGCCTAGGCGCCGCCTAGGCGGCCGCCAAGACCGCTTTTTACAACACTGTAGATAGATTTTCTAGGACAATAATGGAATTCAGGATTCTATTCTTTTAGGTTAAGATATTTACAGTACCTATTCTTTCTGTAATTAGGATAACTGTATCCTTATCAATTATCAACAATATCTCTGTGCTAGGGTAATCAAAAGGAACTAATTGGTTACCTTAGGTGTATTAGGCTAAATAATAAACATAAATTAAGCTAATATATGTTTTTTTTATTCAGTTTGTGAAGGTTTTAATCCCCATTGAGACATGGAGCAGATGTGCCAACAGTCAGATAATTTCAAGAATCAATTTTCTTCCTTGTATGAAGTGCTCGATTGGCGTTTTCTCATCACCAAAAATTTCCTTCTTTTTTCCTTTGTTAACAGCACCTAGTCAGCATCCACCACTCAATCAGGCGTAATGCAAGTTTTTTATGATATAGGTGCTGGATCTTTTACTGAACATTGACAAACAAGTAAGCTGATTTACTCTTTAATCAAGATTTAAACCACAATTTTCTTGCGTAAATTATAAATAATAAAGGTTTCATCTTGTTTCCACTCTCATTTTTGTAACAACATCAGTGAACTGCTGTTACAATAGTCACTTCAAAAATTTCCAAGACCATCCGTTGAGGTTAGGGTTTATATTTGTTTGTTAACTACTAGAAAAGTGTCATTTGCTGACATGTAAGTGGCAAAATAAAATTGTCACTATATCTAAGTTTATAGTCACGTTTTTTTTATATAAAGTGTGGGAAAAAGGTTATATTTTTGGGTTTTATCGACACTTCTATAATTTGTGTCACAAAGAGGTAAAAAATATGTTCACACTTTTTTTCTCACTTAAACAATTTTGTAACACTTTTTTGACTTTTAATGTGTTTTTTTTTCTAGGTGTCACTAAATGACATTTTTCTTGTAGTGGTTGTATGTTTTTCCAGTTGGTGGTTATTAATCCTAACACTTTTCTATACTCTGTTAATGCAGGGCTGAATTTGCTTGTAAATGATGAATTTTTGCATACTACTTACTAGATGAAATTACGTTCTTAGCAAGACTCGTTCTTTATTATGGGTTCCAATTAGATTTACAAAACAATATCGGCTGAAGATTTTGCAACAGAATCCATAGTTTCCGGAAGCTTTCTTTTTGGCTACATATTTTCCTTCAAATATTTGTTACCAAAATGCCCAACAATTCTCACTTCTCTATGCCTTTTCAATGTCTGAATGTCATTGATTCGGTTCCCTTAATGAATAATAAGGATTTGAAGCCTATTTATCAGAAGCAAACTGGTCTTCTTTTGCTTATGCATCAAGAAAGCTGAGATCGATAGTTTATATATATTATTATATAATAGTTTCTATAGTTGTTAAGAGATTAAGTTTGGTGTTTTTTCTTCGTAAATAAGGTGTTACAAGCAGTTGCATACCAAAAATGGAAAGGTGAGATGATTTATATATGTGATTTAGGGCATAACTGATGTTAGATTAATAAATTATAATTAAATTGTTCATTTTTGTGTAGGTATAAGGTAATCAAGGAAGTTGGTAATGGAAGCTTTGGGGTTGTTTGGCGAGCATTAAATAAACAAAATGGTGAAGTGGTAAGTTTTCTTATGTAAAAAAAACATGTCAAACGTGAAAATGACTGTTTTTTAAAGCTGGTCTATTTTTTTTACAGGTTGCGATTAAGAAAATGAAGAGAAAGTATTATTCATGGGAAGAATGCATAAATTTGAGAGAAGTCAAGGTAAGTGCCATCTCACTTTCGACAGCTGTCTCTCATGTAAAGTTACCAAATTTCCCTTGTTCTTCTTGCAGTCACTGCGTAAGATGAGTCATCCAAATATTGTGAAACTCAAAGAAGTCATCAGAGAAAATGACATCTTATACTTTGTGTTTGAGTACATGGTATGCACAATTCTTGTGTGTGTGTGTGTTGTTGTTTTCTAGATGTAAATTACTAAATTAACCTTGCTATACAGGAATGCAGTCTCTACCAACTTATGAAAGATAGGTCAAAACTTTTCTTGGAAACTGAACTTAGAAACTGGTGTTTTCAAGTATTTCAAGGTCTTGCTTATATGCATCAACGTGGTTACTTTCATCGTGACCTTAAACCAGGTGATTAATATATAATTTTTATATTTATTCGTTGATATATTTTCAGTTTCTGTTATTTTTTCTTTTGCTGACTGTTCGCATATCAATGCAGAAAACTTTCTTGTTTCCAAAGATGTAATAAAAATAGCTGATTTTGGTCTTGCTCGTGAAATAGTTTCTCAACCACCATACACCGAGTATGTTTCAACTCGCTGGTGAGTGCTATTATGAAATCATATAATATATATATATTATATATTTTATTTTTTTCCAAATATCTGCTTTTTGCTTGTTAATTTTTGCTAAAATGTCAATTTTGAAGGTACCGTGCCCCTGAGGTCCTTCTTCAGTCACCAACATATGGCTCTGCAGTAGGTGAGCAGGATGAAATATAACATATATACATACATACATACATACATACATACATACATATATTATATATATGTATGTATGTATATATACTTCTTCAAATTTATATAATTGTATGTGGAATTTGTCTGTAATATTTCTTCCAACTACAGATATGTGGGCAATGGGAGCAATTATGGCTGAATTGTTTACTCTCAGACCACTTTTTCCAGGTTCAAGGTGTGTTTTTATTGCTGTGTATATGTATATAATAATCAGATGATCAAGAAGCGGTCAAATATTCAATGGTGTCTTAGTTGACTGAATAGTCAATTTGACTTTTATTTTTCTATGTGTTTGCAGTGAAGCAGATGAAATTTATAAAATATGCAGTGTGATTGGCAGCCCAACAGAAAGTTCATGGGCTGAAGGACTTGAGCTTGCAACTGCAATTAGTTATCAATTTCCAGAGGTTTAGTTAATCTTAATATTTCATATTACTTGTAAAAAACTTTAATCTTCTTTTTTTAAAATTTTAATTTTCATACTTTTATTAGCAGCTTGATGGCGTAAATCTTTCTGCATTGGTACCATCTGCAAGCAAAGATGCAGTTAATTTGATTGCAGTAAGCACAAGTTTCTTTGTTATTTTAAAAAAGTTGCATAAAAACAAAAACAAAATAATAATATAAAATAAAATAATTAAATAAGTATGTTATTTTAATTGTTCTGTTATGCAGTCACTTTGTTCTTGGGATCCATGTAAGAGACCAACAGCCTCAGAAGCTCTCCAGCATCCTTTCTTTCAGGTAAAAACAACCCAAATTACATAAAAACATTTATATTTATTATGTTTAAAATTGTGGTTGAAGTTAACTGAAACTGTTGTTGAAATTTGCAGAGCTGTTACTATGTTCCACCTTCTCTTCGACCTAAATCTACTACAATTACTAGAACACCTCCACCATCTGGTTTGTTGATTTAATTTGCAATTTGTTTTTTATTTTCTAAAAATATATTTTAACATTTTGAAAATTTGCAGGTGGATTAAGTGGGAGGAGAGTTGTGGAGCAGAAATGTGTCAAGAAATATCCTGGGTCTTTACCTAACTCAAAACCAGTCAGCAATATTACTTCAACTGTTAAAGTGCATGCATCTCTAACTACAGGTAATATAATATATTTCTACAAAAATAATCGTCAAACAAGTTAATTATCTTTTTTAATAAAATTAAACGAAACATGTCGAAAGTGGCCCCAAAAGTGTATTTATAATGCTTAAAACCTCGTATATATATTTTCTGCTATTAATAAATGGACGACTTATTGTTATAATTATATTCCACATAGTAATTGTATATAAAAATATTAAAGCTTATTAGAGAAAAGGTGTTTTTGGTCAACCGAACCCAACCTGACCCGGCCCGTTTCACCCTATACCAAAATTAAATTTTTTTAGCCTAACTCGTTTTCCCCATATTTTGTTACAGGCGTGCAACGTAGATTGGAAATGAATCGGCAGGATGGAGTGAATGAAAAAACCAATAAGAACTCTGTCAGGCAACCAAAATACCAACCGCCCATTAAAAACAATCCAAGTAAGAATTTCTTCATTCTGATGCTTAGAAATAATTAAAAAATTATTTAATACTGAAAATATTTTATTTTTGGGAAAAAAATATCAGGAGGAATGTATACGGGAAAAGGTAGAGGCATTGGTGATACAGCTGAAAAATTGGGAAATATGACAATTAGCAGTGTAAGAAACGGTGGGCCCACACACAGGCAACATCCACCAATGAAAGCGGGAGTTAGATCATCAGACTTGTTTTCTGGAAGGTCTCAAGGTTATAGCAGTAAAGTCGCAGGCTGAAATTTAAAAATAATATATAAATATATATATATATATATATATATATATATATATATATATATATATATATATATATATATACACCCTTTGGGATTTCTAAAAACGTGTTGCAATATAAAATTTTATACTGCATTTTGCGGTTTCTGCTTGCGAGAAAAGTAACATGGAAATAGTGTTTCGGGATGTCTACTTTGTAACCGTTTTTGTGTGTCGTGTTGGTGTTTTTTCTATAACATAAAGTTGGATATTGTTTCTTATTTTATGTTAAAAAGGTAATAGCCAGTAGTGAAGTTTATATTGATCTTATAAATGTTAGGGATCGGGTATCATTGGCGTTTATAAATGTAAGGTTCAAATCTACTTGTTAAGTGATGTAGAACTAAAAAGATAATAAAGATTAGGATCTGTTGATTTAAAAAGAATACCGGATTAATCTAACACAAAACATGTTGATTTGAGAGAATACCGTGAATTGGTCTTCAAAACTTGTTCTAACACAAAGAACACAATTTCGGGAGAAAAAAATGAATTTCACTAAAATATTCAACTGATTATTCCAAATGCCAGAATACACCTTAAATATGGTCCAGGTTTTCGAATGGGCCTAAAAAGACAAACGGGCCAAAAATTGGGCCTAAACAAAGTTCGGAAATTTAAAGAAAAAATATAAAAACGTAAATAAAGTGTCCAAAAAAGGCTTTTTGGGCCGGGAAGTTGGGTAAACCGCCTACGGCGTTTATCATGTCGTAGCCTTCGTCTCAAGCTTCGATTTGATTACTCGTGGGCTTGAAACGGATACCCGAGCTGAAAGTTATGCCCTTTTTACTAAAGCCTCTTTTCGCACACGATCTTAGGCCTCAAGAAACAAAATGACCCTTTCTTCTATTGGGCCTGCATCATTAAGGCTATATTTCTCTTTTCGTCTGTATTGAGAATTAATCCAACTCGTAAACATTGAAAAAACTGGTCTATGACCGTTGTAAATCTAAGTTTTTGGCCAGGTTTGGCTTGTAAGATCCAACGATCATGATGTATGGCAATGTCGTTATATCTCTTCTCATTCAAATGCCTATAATATTTATAAGAGTGTCCATTTTGCCTTGAAAAACTCGAGCAACGTTTAACCTTAACAATATAAGAATGTTTAAACTAGATAGATACAATATAGGAACTTCCATTTGCCTAAGAAAACTTGAACGTTCAACCTAACAATATAAAACGTTATGTTTGAAGAGTTTACTTCTAATCCTAGATATGCAAATTGCAAAAGCAACGATCCAAACGTAAACCTACCTATTCGTTTGTAAATACTTGCATTTTATACAAAAATTTCATAATTTTTGTTTAATATTATCTGATCACATATAGCAATAATCTCAATATATTCCAAATAAGTTCATAAAAATCATCAAAATCTGGTTTGAAACTGTCTTGCTTGTATACCATTTCCCAATCAAAATCCAACAAACCCTAGTCTCCGTTCATAAAGAATAAATAAAGCATTACAAAATGTCGAAACACAATAAAAAAACAATAACATAAAAGCTTTGGATAACCAAACTGCACCTTACCATAAAAGAATTTCACCTTCTCAAACCCATAATTGTAATGATTATTGAACAATGCTTGTTGTGTATGATGTCGAATAACTTGAAATTTTCTGATCTTGGTTTATCTTTTTGTTAAAATAACGATGATCCCAATCAGTAAAAAGGTGCAATATAATTTTATATAATTATAGGTATTGAGTTTGTATTCTCTCCCTGTTTTGTTCCCACCATTGTTTTGCATGCCCTTCTCCAAACGTCTCACGACTGCAAAAAAACAAGTAGTTCCAAAAAAAAAAAAGCTTAAAAATAAACACGCTTAATGGGTCAAAAGTTTCTCAAAGTGTATTTTCAATGCTTAAAACTTCCTAAATCACGTTAATTATTTAAATTCTGTAATCATATTTAAAAAGATTACCTGAATCTAACGCGACGAAGCTCTCTAGTACCATCAGTTAACTGTCTGATAGTAATAAAAACACCAGGTTCATCTTCCACAATCCACTCAGACTCCATATCACTTGCATTACTAACTGAATTTGAAGCTTCATCTCTTGAAGATGTTGTTGTTCTAGAAGCTTCCATAGATGACATCTGACCACCCTTGGGCCCACCTGCCACGTAAGCACTGGGTCCCACATTGTAATGCTGATTACTTCCTCCATAGTTTCCATTCCAGTCTTTGTTAATTGATGGTGTCATCATTGGGCTTTCTCTTGCATCACCTAGTCTTGAATAGGTAGAATCTCTCTGCATTATTTGTAACTATTAATATATATATTTTTAAACTTATGTTAAGGTAATTTATGAAAATAAATGTGGATTAATTACCCCATCTTCTGACTGAGAGGACGTGTTTAGCGCTTGAACGTTGAATTTTTGAACGTTATAAAGCTCCATAATTCGGTCGTAATTCTCACCCCACCACTTTTGTGCTTGCCATTTGTCAAAAACATCCCGGCTTTTAAATAATAAAACATAATAATAATAATAATTAGTAAATGTGCGTTTTTGGCATGTTGTTATTCGTGAAACGTGATCCTGTATATACATAGCAAATCGGGCGGGTTGGGTGACCGGTATAAATATTGTATTTAATTTAGGTTGACCTAAAACAGTCTTTTTGCAACAAAAAAAAAATAAAATAATAATAATATCATGTAACGCGAATAAGATACGGTATTTATTGACATAGAAACATCACGATTGTATTCATTTCTCATCGTCACGACTTCTAAACAAGTTAAAGCCCGTTACCTTTTAATGACTTTTTCATACTTATTATATTTATGATAAAATAAAAATGGAAATAATATAAAAGTCTTACTTGAATCGAATTCGTTTAAGGTCATTTCCGCCCTCGGGCAAGGAAACAAAAGTGATGTCAACACCTGATTCAACTTGAGCCGTCCATTCTTTAGGTTCATCTTCAATATCTTGCAAATCCAAATGGCCCGATTGTCGAGGTGGTTCATATCCGCCACTTGTATGGCTAGGATCGAAATCCCATGCGGGAGTAGAACTAGAGGATCCCGCTTGTGCATGGTAAGGATATCTGCTGCCAGGTGCTATTGGAGGCTTTCCCTTTGAGACTTTTAATACATCTTTCATCTGTATAATTAAAATGTAATTAGTCATTAGAATGTAATTAGGACTACTTAATTGTGTGAACTTTAGGTATAAACATGCCCTAAACATCTTAGAAATCTGTTCCACAAAACTTGTAACAAACTTCTTTACAGTGTGAGGAATTTGAATTTTTTTTATTTTGTTTATTTTTTTATTTTTGGATTTTAGGGGTCAGAAAGGAGATAGACAAAAATTCAAGGGTGGGTCCCAAAATAGGACACTCGTGTGTCACTTTTCCCAGCATGAGTGTTCTGTCTTTTCCTTGAGATATACTCCCATCATAGATCCACTTTTTTGCATGGTGTTTCACTCTCTCTATATCCCTATCTCTATATCTATATCTATATCTATCACACATACAAACACACAAACTGGTCTTTGCTTTCTCCATTTTTCTAAAATCAAATTGCAGACAAAAACTCAAAAAGAAAATGAAAATGACTAAAAAAATAAAAAAAGTTAAAAATAAAATAAGCGATTTTTGTTTAATTGAAAAAACAGAAAAATCAAGACTTTGGACAAAAATACTGAAAAGAAAGTCTAAGGTTAAAACCTGAAGAAAAAATCATAATGACAATTTTTGCAATTTATTCTAAAATTTAAATAGACATGTAAGTGGTGAAGAAACATTTTAAGTATGTGCAGTATAAAATGTACATAAATGTGATAAGAAGTTAATTATTTTAAATTGTTCTATTACACTACGGGTAAAGATTTCATCAATAAATAGATGAAACTATGAAAATAGGTAAATCTATAAAATGATCCAAATTTAATGTAGCCACTAGTAGCAGTTACTGTTGCAGTAACCATTTTACCCCCTGCTGTTATTTTTTATTTTTAAAGAAAAAATAATTTCAGAAGAAAAGAACTAACCAACCAACTTTCTTGGGCAGTTCAAACATTTATTTAATCATGTCAATTTTGAGTATTCTGGTTAATAAGTGCACTTATAAAATATTTATTTCAAACTAAATATAGAAAGCCTATATTAACAGATCCCAATAATTTAGCTTACCAAATCTTTAAAATTGAAATTGGAAAAAGTATGTGGGCCTACTTCTACTAAGAAACAACAATTTGGTTAAATTAGAACCAGAATAATCCCAAATTGTAACATGGATATAATAGGACCAACCATTTTTACTGTCTAGGAATTAACTTTTGCAACCACAAGGTTCTAATGACCATAGTTAACAAAGGTTTTACTGCATCATGTAATTGACATTTCATTTTACCTTAATTATTCTCTTAGTAATGAAAGAAATAAATGTCTGAATATTACATGTAACTACTTTTTAACTAAAATTGTACGTGAGGTTAATAGTCTTAACACAATTAATCACGTATAACTAAATTGATATTCTTAATTTTGATACTTGTTACCATTATAAATATATTTTTTACAGTACAACAAAACCTTTACCTTAAAATGCCTTCAATGTTATCCAGATCAGTACAAATTGTACAAAAAAATAAAAAAAAATTCACTTTTCATTTATGCTCAATTCATTCTCAAATTTTAACAACAAGAAAGTGGCCCCCCAGGCCCCATGTAATGAATTTAGAAATGAACTTTTGGAATCCTAACTTTCATACATAATAAGAAACATAATTATAAAAAAAAAAAAGTTCAAGTATTATTTATATGCATGTATAAATAATCTTTTTAATAAACTATCTTTCCTAAAGATCACGGATTCGATTTCTCTCTAAGTAACATTTCTCAGATGGATAGCAGAAGGTTTGAAAAGATGAAAACAGACACGAGAACGATTAAGTCACGTACATCTCAAATTTAAGTTTGACCACCCAGAGAAAACCAATTATAAACCAGATTTTAAAGTAGCAATAAATGTGATAAGCATGCTCTGAGCAAGATTTTGTTTTGTTTGACGAAGCAGGAAAAAGAAGAAATAAATAAAGGCTTGTAAGCAGAAAAAGCAAAGAGACTACTGCTATTAATAGCCAATTAGCCACTCATAGAATCAGGACAAATTTAATGTAAAGTTAATTTATATTAAATGCATATTTCTGCTATTATTTTATGTGGATTATTGAACTTTTTATGTATAGGTGGTAATTAGGTCTGGAGTTTGACTCTCAACTGTGAGGTCTGGAGTAATTAGGAGTGGATTAGATTTGCCGTTTCAAAAAATAAAAAAAATAAAAAATAATAATAAAAATTTAATAAGGGAAGTGATATCAGTAAGTTTTATAAGTATAATAAAATATAATTTGTGATGTATAATACGGAGTATAATTTTTTTTGTTATAAAAACCACTTTATTTTTAACATTGTGAATGTGATTTAAACACTAATTTTTTTTTTTCCGTTGAGTTTGACACTTTGACACAACAAATATTTAGTTTTTGAAAATAAAAAAAGATAAAAAAAGAAAAAAAAAAGTGAGTAGGTTAGAAGTGGGGGGAGGGAGGCTAACCTGCGCCGTCAGGCTTTTGACGGCTTCTCTATTATTTGGAGTCCCACGCGCTCCCACTTCGTCATCTTCGTCTTCTATCTGTTGCTTCGAACATGTTAGACACGTCAGCATCTTTTTTCTTTTCTACAACAAAATACAAAAGTTCTTTTTCTTAATTCCACTGCAAAACAAAACACAAAGAATAAAACTTTAGCACGTTTAAAAGGAAGATAGAGTATATTCATTTCAACATTGTTAGCATTAACTAAATTGATATTGATATTTTTTAAATCATTATTTATTGCAAATTAATGATAATATTAATTTCCAGTACAGAACAAATGAAGTAAATGTTTGGTATTTAATGGAGGTAACATTTGTTACAAGATTATGCGATTTCTTGAATGTTTTAAAGAAAAAACCTTGTGTACCATCATCCTACACTATAGAACATTCATCGGGGCCCACGTGATTCCCAAAATTGACCAATATTATATCGCTTAAGAATAACAAACACTAAAAACTTTAAGTGAAATAATAATGAGAGAATTTAAGACTGTTACAAAATTAATAACCATCTCATTCATTTTTTAGAATTCCCTTCTAAACTTTAATAAGAAAAAAAAAGTAACAAGAATGCTATAAATGATTTTATTTTCTTTCATCAGAGAATCAGCAAGAAAAGAAAAGAAAAGATGTTGCATGAGTTTCATCTGCTTTGTGTTAAAAAATTTAAAAGATATTTTACCAAAATAGCTTTCTTCAATTTAAATTGCAGTGGTTAATATTTTACTTAAATTGATTGCTAATTATTATTACATTTTTAAAACAGTTATAATATTAAATACTTTAAAAAATTTATACTCCCTCCGTCCCACAAAAAAGTACCCATTTCTCATGGGCACAAGTCTTAAGAAAAGGGTTAGTGGTGGGGTAATTAGTATTACTTTTGATTAAAATATAAGGTTTGATTGGAGAGAGAAAGATAGTTATTGGATAGTTAGTGGTGGGGTCTTTGAAAATTATATTATTTTATTGAGTGGACCCCCATCAATTTAAGAAATGGAAACTTTTTTGTGGGACAAAAGTTTAGGGAGAAATGGGTATTTTTTGTGGGACGGAGGGAGTAATATTTATGGAACGTTTTAAAAATAAGAATCTACCACGGAGTATTTAATATTGAAAAATGATACGTGGATGAGAAAAGAAAATTCCAAGAAAACATTTTCTTGGGACAAAGGAAAAGGAGAATAAATAAAGAGAAAGTGCTCTCTCCGGGATCAGAAATTGCTTTACTTTACCCATTTTTAATAAAATCAAGCTTCCATCATCTTTCTACCCATGGAAAGAGACGTCTACAAATTATTTGGAATTGAATAAAATAAGTAATTAAATTAAATATTATTAATAAAAGATTTGATTTGGGAACTTTTATTATTAATTAATTCGTTCGATCATCACCTGATTTTGCAGCATCAGTAATGACCGATGATAGAGAAAGCGGAAATAGAATGATGATGATTTTACGCGATGGAATTATTAGAAGAAAAACACGCAAGTTGTATGATCAATCGCTTTACAAGTGTTGTTGATGAATCGACAAACAGACAATTTGAAAACGAAATACCTTCGAAAACGACTGGCCTTTGCAGCGACAGATGCTGTTGTTGTCTCTATTTCGTTCGTTTATTCAAACTTATGCAGCTGCAAATCCAGAAATAACAACTCAAATCGGAAGCAAATCTAGCGTACCATATCGTTCAAATTGGTTTTAAATATAATGAGAATCGGTATTTGATTTTGAGATAAACTTACCAAATCAAAGCACGTTCTCAAAATGCTTTGCCACATTCTCCGGTGACTGCTAAAAGTTAACTTTGACAAAAGGACTGATATACAACCGGAGAATCTGCAGGGAATCCGGACTGCAAAGCTCCGACGACAAAAAATTAGGGCATTTGGGTTTGCTCAGTTGCGGGTGGCTGTACGTTCTCCAGTGAGGAACCAAAAATAGCAGAAGAGACAAGAAAATAGAATCATCTTTGGTATTTATATAGGGTGAAGACTTAACGCCGTCTTTTTCCGTTTGTTAACGGAAAATGTTTATTCACCGTTTATCTTCTTTGTATACAAATAAAGTAGCTGTTAAAAAAAGCATATAGCTTAAACATAGTAAATTAGTACTTATTGGATATTATACTATACATTTATAAACGACATTTAAATCTTAAGTGGGGTCGACAACAACCATTAACGGCGCAAGATCATACGAACGAATATTATAATAATCGAATGGAGATATAATGTAGTATTTTAGTTTAAAAAAACCGCGAAAAAGTAAATTTGTTCACAATCATCGATAATAAAACCTCTATCCAGATATGGTTAATGATGTGAAATATCGTGTTTTTTTGCGTTTAATTGATTGACACTGGTGTCAACTGCGCTATTTCACTCCACCGGGCAATTAGATTTTATGAAAGAATTATGACCGAAATCCAAGCGGTGTATTTAATTATGGGAGTGAAGTGGCTTAGTAAAGGAGTCACGTGCGTTTTTTAACCCGATAATATCTTATCGTGAAGAATTAAATGAATCAGATCGCTTCACCAACCCGAGCCTTCGAGCCTATTATTGTCGTCAAGGCTTTGACATATCTACGTTCGTTACTAGATTTATTGTATGACTTCTTTTTTCCGTTAGGTACCATCTAGATTCGATTTTAAGAACGGAAATACCAACTTGGAATGTATGTTTTTGAACCTCACATGTTCATAACAAATGCATACATAACATATACCTCCAATTCAACTTTTGAGGTTAAATACCATTTACTTTCAAGATATGTCTCAGAGGGCAAAGCTAGATATGAGGGACTTATCTTAGACCTATTAAAGATGAAGCAAGCAGAGGTTAAAGACTTAAGACTTATTGGTTCGTAAAAAGGAACCAAAATAATAAAAATATGAAATATCATAAATACTCCTAGATATTAAAATGAATTAACTAATTATAAACTATTTAATTAAATTCTGATTGATTGATTGATTCTACACTTTAAATAAGTTCTACAAATAACGCGCCAAAGACACTAAGAGCATCCCCAATTGTTAACCTCACAAAAGCTTATTGCTTTTGTCACATCAACATTTCAATAATCAAAAACCTTTTCATAAATAGATCCCCAATGGTTAACCTTTGCAAAAGCTTTTTTTTATAATATTTCTAATTTACCTTTATCTATTTCAAATGTTTTATAAATACCCCTATATATAATTCGACAATTTTTTAACATATTACTAAATATAATATTTTTATAAATGTCTCATACAAAAATATTATAATAATTGACATTAATATTATATAATTTACTTATTAACTAATAAAAATATAATTAAGAATTTATCTATAATATATTTAAGATTTAAAATAAAAAGTTATTAAATACGAGGGACCAAAAAAGACAAATATTGAAAGTGGGTTAAAAGGTTAGTAAAAAAAAGTCTTTACAATAAGCTTTTAGAAAAGCTAGTCATTACAATGGTAATAAGTCATGCAAAGACTTATTGAAATAGTAATAAGCTTTTAAAAAAACTACCATTGGAGATACTCTAAGTGTAGAAAATAAATTAAGTTTCACAGTTTTAGTGTTATAACAAGGATTATCTTATTAAGTACTCTCTCCGTCCCACAAAAAACTTCTCATTTGGATTTTACACAAGTTTTTAGGTGATAGTTAGTGGTGGTGTCATTGATAATACTTTTGATTAAAATATAAGGTTGGATTGGAGAGAGAAAGATAGTTAGTGGATATTAGTGGTGAGATCTTTAGTAATAATAGTTTTTTATTGTGTGGAGCCCATCAAATATGGGAAATGAGAAGTTTTTTGTGGAACAAATATTTAGAGTGAAATAAGAAGTTTTTTTGTGGGGCGGAGGGAGTATATACGTATATCACAATATTTGGTAAAACACTAAATATAAAAGAAAAATATATGTATATATTCTGGAAAAGCTTGATGACTTAAAACCTTGTGTACTTGGAAGGAAATAAATTGATGGGAAGTAGCAAAATAGAACTGTATACTTACAGTAGAATTGTTATGTCCCATCACATGGATTACATTTATATATGTTCACGCTTACCTTCACATAGCAAAATAATGTAACATATAAATAGCAAGTTATTCGGACTTTTTAATATTCTTACATTATTATTATTATCAATAAAATGATAGACATATGGAATTTAATAAATGTATTTCATAATCTCATTATTTATTTTAGATATTTATATTACTCAATTTAATAAAAAGACAAATAGTATTATTTAGCAGGGAAAAAAAATCAATTCTCTATTTATATATAATAAAAGGTAATGACATATATAATATGGTTTTTCTAGCGTATATCATAGGGGCATACGAAATCGTGTTTTATTTTGCTAATACGAATACGACCTAATTAAAAAACGATAAACACAATAACACAAGATAAGTAATAAAAATATCAAATTTCTTAGTTAGTACATGTTAAAAACCGACAAACACAACAAAAATATAACATAAATTACTAAACATTCCCAAAATTATAACTACGTGTTAATCTTTGAACCCGAAAACGACGCGACACAACTTCATGTTTGTTTTACACGACACAAATACAAATTTGATTTCGTCCCAATTTTGATTTCGTCCCAATTTCCTTTTATTTCGTATATTGTTGTCGTACCGTGTTAAGTTTTGATAGCCCCACATATCATTGGCGAGAAAGGTAATCCTAAGATTTAGGGATTACGAAATTTGAAATAAAAAAGGATGCCATGCTGATAGATTAAGAAAATTCCAATTGGTCATAAACATGGTGTAAAATCCTACCCAACTTCCAATGTAAATCTTTGATTATATGCTCTTGTCTCTCACTTTTGTGTGTGGTTTTTTTAAAGATTATAAACCCGGCCACCAAAATAATCTTTTTAAAAGAAGAGACCAACTAAGCTCATGTGAAACGACTGCCTTAAACTTAATAGTACTAGTACAATGCGCATTGAAATTTGTATCATCAAATTTTCTGGGTTCTGCGGCGCGGGTGATGGCTTTGCCGAAGCTCGTGTCCGTCGGTTCCCTTTCTGTTGTTCAAAAAAAATATCCGTACTATCCTGTTTAATCGATCTTTTGGTTTCAAATACTACATACTTCGTATTTGAATTTTGAGGTTCTTTACATATATGTTGTAAACCTATTATTAGATATGAAACATTGAGTTCTTATACTGTGTCTAATAGACTATGGTGCTGTTTGTTTTTTGACAAAAGATCTTCCTGGTGTCTTTTGTCTTCGTGGCGCAGACCACGTGCAGAAAAACCTCTCTCAGATGTTTGTTTTTTGGAAACTCGCAGATCTTTTTATGTCTGCAGAAGGTCTTCTCCAAGAAGCTGTGGGCATTAGCTTCTTGGGTCTTCCAAACCTAAAAAAACACATCTCCTCCAACAAAATACTATATTGTTGTATGAATTATTTTAATGTTGTTAGACGTAGGATATATTAAATTTCGATTAATTTAAGCAAGTCTACATATGTTAAAAAATAAACAACAGCTTTCTTGCAGACTGCAGACCTTTGGTCTACCCAGAAGCTGCAGCAGTTGGCAGATGTGGTCCGTAGACACGAAATCTTTTTGCTCGAAAAAAACAAACAGCACCTATGTGTATGTATTTACGTACATACATGTGTACATACGTATGTGTATGGGTGTTAACGAGTCGAGCTTTTATCGACCTACTCGAGTTCGAGCTCGTTTATATCGAGCTCAAGCCTATACTAATTCGACCTCGAGTCGAGCTCGAACATAAAACTAGACTCTATTAATCTCACGAACCGAGTCTAATAATTTAATACTCGACTCGGCTCGTTCGATAGCTCGTTTAATCTCGAGCTGAACGAGCCAGACGATCTTAACCAGTCGATCCTAACGAGCCGAACAAGTGTTTTATACAATAAATACAAGTGTTGATACAATAAGTACAAGAATATACATATATTAATAGGGGTGTTAACGAGCTTTTCGAGTTTGTAAATTAGTTATTTTCAAAAAATATGGAATCATAAACGAGTATCGAGCTCGAGCTCGAACACTATATAAATATTCGAGCTCGAGCTCGAACACAATTTTAAAAGCTTATTCGAGGTTGAGTCGAGCTCGAGCCGAACCCAAATTTCCTGATATTCGACTCGACTCGAATCATTAACACCCCTACGTATGTGTATACGTACATACATATATATGTATGTATGCATGTCTGTCCAAGGACAACCGGCAGGGGGGTTTTGTCAAGCCATGTGTGTGTTTGAAAGTACAAAGAAAAAAGAATTCAAAAAGAAAAACAAAATAGAAAAATAATTCAAAATCAGGAAAAATATATTCAAAAAATTTTAAAACAATGAAAAATGGTAACTTGGTCATTTTAGGTGGAGGAACGCAATTTGAAGAAACGAAAATTAAGGAGAATATGGGTTGAGACCGCCGGTTTGAGTCCGATCCACATATAGTAGTGATCCATGACCTGTTAGAGAACTGTCTTTAGTTGTGCAAGCTTTTTAGCTTTAAAGATAAAAATCAAGCTTTATATCATACTTGTGAGAGATGCCTAAGAGCATCTCCAACCATAAACCCTATAAAACTTACTCTATCTCTATAATTGGTGGGTCCATTTACTATAAACATATCTTCAACTCCAACCATAAACTCTATCAATCCCTCTAAAACTAGTGGGACCCATAGAAATCATATTTTTAATTAATTTATATTACATTACAAAAGAAAAGTAGTGAAGGATGTGTGAGGTCCATAGATAGAGGCATGGATAGAGGGGATACCCTCTCACTTCAAATATAGAGGGAGTTTTTCTCTCACTCTATATTTAGAGTGAGGGATAGAGGTGGATTGGAGGAGAAAAAACTTCAAATATAGAGATAGAGGGGTTGATAGAAGTGGGTTGGAGATGCTCTAAAGGCCCATAGGCTACCTACAACAATTAATAAGCCCATTTTGTATATGATACTTTAATTTAAAATGGTGAATTCTGCATCATACTTTTTAATCTATATACCATAATAATTATATTATGTGTTTATATAATCTGTAATAATACTTGTATTATGTGATGTATGTATTAAATAATGTAGTAATTAATTCCCTTAATTTAACATCAAGCTACACTAGGCTATTTTTTGAATATGGTACCTTAATCTAACATAAGGTATCGTAGTGTCCTGTGCTGCGTGATCCTTTGTGGTAGCAGTTTTGGCGGCGTTAAAGACAAGCCACCACACCTGGTGTGGGATGCGCCAAAGCTTGCGCGAATTGGTTGGTGCCGGTAGCTTGATTTTTTTGAGATATTATGTGAATGAGTATTTTAGTGGGTCATAAAAATAATGTTTTGGATTGAGTTATGAGTGAAAGAGTATTTGAGAGTATGAATATGAAATGAGGAATAAATTAACGAAACTCAATGTCTTATTGGTAGACGTAAAAGTGCAGACACGTTTAAAATTATGAACGTTCAGGGGACGGACCGGGACGACGAGCAAGATTGTGAACAAGATGGTGACAAAGATGGTGACAAAGATGATAAAAGGCGAAAAGTCGATTCTAGGGGTAACGTTTTTAACTATTACTTCACCAACTTCCCTTACGACTGGAATAAATCCAATTTGTGGGATCTTTTTGTCAAAATTGGACCCGTTGTCGACGTTTATATAGCTAGAAAGGTGAACAAAGAGGGTAAAAGGTTTGGGTTTGCTCGTTTCTTTAAGGTTGAAGATGTGCTAGACTTTGAGAACCGTTTAAAGCGGGTTTGGATTGGAAACTTTCATCTTCGGTTTAACATCGCCAAGTATGAGAAATCTCCTACAAATTCCAGTCATGGAAGATTGAATCGGTCATCATATTGTATAGAAAGATTCATGAAAAAAGAGGTGCAAGACAGCATTAAATCCATTGAAATCAAAGTAGATGGGAAGGTTTTGGAGTTCAAACTCCCTGTATCATTGAATGATCATGAAATCATCATCAGCTTTAAAAAGGTGGTTCAACAGCAGGAGAAGAAGGATAAAAAAATCACGTACGGATCATCAATCTTGTGGGAGTGGAGAAGCAAACGAAACTGAAGTTAGTTCGTCAATAACAAGTGAAGAACAAGCGGGTTTAAAGGCAGAGTATTGTGATGAGGTTGAGATATTTGGCCGGAAAATTCCCTTTGGCCGGAAAATTCCCGCTGGTGGAAGAAGTCCAGTTTCCGAGGCGTCAACATCATCATTCTTGGAAAGGTCAGAAAGCATGCCTTTTGATAAGTGTGATAATTTTCAAAATTCAAACTTTTCCAATAACCTAGATTCTAAATGAGGTGGGATTATTAATGGGCTTGAATTAAGTTTAAATTATGATGGGTATGGAAAACTAAATGATTTGGTTCATAATAATGTTGGGCCAATTATTAGTGAGGAAGACATTTTAATGGAGAAAAAGATTCATGGTGAGAGCATCTTCCTATCCGACATTGTTGAGGATGATGTTAAACTGACACCAAAATCAAAAGCAAAGGAGAATGTCGAGTCTTTTTCTGAAACAAATCCTTTTTCTTTAAAAGCTCGAAAGTTTCGGTCCGCAAACAAAGCACATTTAAAGAAGAAGAAAATTAGAACTATGAACCTTTTTGAGTTAGTCCAAATAAATAACCGAAAAAAATTGGAAAAATCACTCCACGAAATGAAAGAAATCTTCTCCGGAACTTAGGTCATTTAAAGCGCTCAAATTGCTTCGTCAAATGGCACCGTAGGCTATATTGTGTGGTTTTGTGGAGTACTGGCTAGTGGATGCCCCTTTTAGGAGTTAATTGGGTTGTTGAGTTTGTTTTTAGGTTTAGCCTATGAAGGTTTTCTTTAGCGTTTGTTGAGTAGGTGTTTGAGTTTCTTCTTGGTTTGGTAAGGTTAGGAGTTTGGGTTTACTTTAAGGTCTTTTTCTTTCTCGTTGTTTGTTTATTCTAGCTTCTTGCTAGTTTTTAATATTATTGCCGTTAAAAAAAAAAAAGAGGAATAAAAAGGTAACAAATATGTGCCGTTGATGTACGTGTTTGGCACAAGGCATCACTTAATGCTTTAATTAAAATCTGAATTAACTCTAAATTATTTTGTCCGAACATACATCGATGTAGATATTGTAAATAGAATATATATTAAAATTTAGAATTTAACCTTTTCCTTTCTTTTCTTTTCTTATATGTGTTTGTTAACATGCTATAACTTCTTATAAAAATACTCTTCTTAATATACATTCTAAACACTATGATGCATGCGTAGGAGTGGAGGAGTAAACCATTTTTGTTTATGTAGGACCAAGATCATATGATTAAATTTGGCTTCGCTAAAATGAGTATAACTTGAGCTATGAGGTTTTGTTTCAAATCCGACACCAATCAAATCGAAGCTTGTAACAAGGAGAACGTCGAATAAGTAGATATATATAAGAACTTTTTTCTTCTAATTTTTTTCCATTATTTAAAACCGGAATATGTAAATAATTTATATGAGTTTTAACTCAGAATCATGCTTTAATCAAATTAAGTTATATTGGGGTTCAATTTTGGATACAAAATGAACTTGGAACATATAATGAAGACATGAATGTGCCTAACTGCCCATCATGTTGGAAGCATTTCTGGTTGTCGGTCTATCGGATGATAGGTTGAATTTTATTTCTGTAACACCGCAAAATTTAGAAAGCATTTTTTTTAAGGTGCGGAAGCATAAAGATAATAGATAAGTTTTAGGTTTAGGTTTATAAACCAAACGTCCCAAAATAAACTCCAAATAATAATATTTAACGGTGTTAATAAACGACATGGCTCATTTTACAAAACATATCCAATTGAGCTTGGTCACTCATTCCGTCCAAAGCACCGATCAACCTGAAAAGAGTCAACGAGGGAGGGATTAGCACAAAACTAAGTGAATGAACATAAACTACAAATTCTGTAAAGCACAACAAGCAAGCACAAACATCTTCACGATTGTTACTCCTCGTAATCGCTTAACCACTGTTCCACCGAACCACTATTCCACTAAACTAGCAACCACTAACTGTCAAATCACTAAGCACGGGAGTAATTCTACATCTCCGATTGCTAAACACGGAAGTATTACTACATCTCCGCGTTGGGTAATCACTATCACCGAGGAACGGTGGCTTTGCGGGCCTTAAACCGTGGTTGGCCAAAACCACAGTAACCGTTGGCCTATACCCAACACCCCGGGTAAACCCCCCCTTAACCATGCAACAAATACAGGTAAGGCTCGAGTACCCTGTTAGTCGATACACTATGCCCAGCCGATATCCTTCCGACACTGACCTCGTCCCTATCCTCGATTGCCACTAACCGAGTTGTTGCTACCATTCAAGTAGAAACCCTTCATCTATGTGCACATATCCTATCTCGCTTAACCCGATCAAACAGGTACCAAACAAGCGAGCCAATCACGAAAAACCGCATCAAAAACACCACATGTAAGTTCCCACCGCGAACTCCCAGAGTTCGCGTCGCGAACATCGGTTCGCGTTGGGATCTTGACCGCGAACTCGTTCACGTTTCAGCCCCAAAGTCTCTGTTTGAAGTTCGCGTTTGCGAGCTGGAGTTCGCGACGCGAACTCCCCAGCTCAGCTATTCTTCCTGCGTTTTCACAAGTATGCATCTACCAAACCAATTGTAACCAAACATAAGTTGGAGGTTAAATCTACTCACCGTTACTTCCACTTGTCGAACTCAGAGGTCTAATGTTTCTGAGTCTCGATCCCGGTTCCTGTATACCAAAGGAACACTGAATTAGTATATAATTTCACCAAAATTATAAACAATGTTAAATATACATTTAACACTAACACTTGCAATATCATATAAACATGTCATGGTCATGTTACACTTTTGTAATTCAAGTCAAATACAACCAAGCCATATCTAACCACTTTAGCATATTACACCCAAATGGGTCGAGACCCGAATTTAACTACAACAAGTCAACATATTACAATTTACCAAAATATGTAATTATCATGTTATTGTCATTCCTAGTTCAAATCAACCATACTATACACATTTAGCCAACTTTCACAATATTTATCCAAACGAGTCAAAACCCTACATTTGACTTTAACATTTTCCAAGCACAACTTTAAAGCTCTAATCACCTCATTTAGCAATTCATGACTAACTAGTCACTTTTAACAAGGCCAAATTCCATTTCTAGACTAATAACAACAACTCCCAACTACTAGTTTATATTTTTCATATAAAACTACCAAACACTATAAAACTAACATTTTCACCAAATTACATTATAATTTAACAAACACCAAAAATAACATATCCATCATGTTATTTTAACATAACTAGCAATATAAGTCATAAAACATACAAATAACATATTACCATCAACTAGTCTCTAAGACCCATTAACTAGTTATAATTTCTACATAAAATCCATACAACCTTTTAACTAACAATTTCATCTAACAAATTTATAATTAAACATTTTAACATTCAATACTTCCAATATGTTAGTTTAACCTAAACTAACCATGAAAATCATAAAAATCCAAGATCTAGATATTTTTGTAAAAACCCTTCTTTTTCTCCAAAATCACCTACCATGGTGATTTATGGATCTTCCACCAAAAATATAATTTTACTAGTTATAACACATAACAAGTTTCATTCAACATATAAAACACAAAAGATTCATAAACCTTATCATTCAACATCAAACTCACCAAATCTTAAAACCCTAGTTCACCACTTTTCAAGAACACCAAGAACAACCAACATATATTTTCATGTAATCAACATAATAAACCAATACAAACGTAAAAACATCATTCTTATAACTAAACTAGCAAAAGTCTTACAAAACCCAAAACCCTAGTTCATCATAAACTCAAGAACTTCAAGAAACTTAGCAAGGGACAAAAAAACCTTACACCGTACGAGATTTAAGAAGAAGATGATGAGATTCAAGCTTGATTCTTCAAGAAACCCACCAACAAGTTGAAAGGATTTAAAAGGGTATTTCTTTTTGAAAAAGCAAATGGAAGATGGTGAAATGAAAGGATAAGGGTCACCCCCTTAATCCTTGAATCTGCCGAGAAGCAAGGGTGGCCCCACCCTACTTGACTTTTTGTTACTTTTAACAATACAATACAAAAGGTCCGGTTCGTAGCTAATTTATTTAAAATACCAAACGAACTTTGTTTTCAAAAACGAATACATTTTCGGAAACGAAATTCAAAGAAGAATCTAAAAATATAAAAATCATAAAATCATTTAGACATTTCAGAAATCAGATATTTTAATCCCTTGATTAAAATATCACAAAAGGACAAAAGACGAAACAATTCATTTAACATTTAATCAATTCATTTCACATGAAGTCAAATAGACGTTTATCAAATATATATCAATATATATCTAAAACTACTAGGCCAGTTTTAGGATGTTACAATTTCCTAGTAGCCGTTTTTCTGGCTGAAATTTTACATTTGAAATCCCTAATAAAACCCCATTTTCTAGTAGTGTCTGTAGTTTCTTTTATGTTAGGAGTAACATCTTAAAAGGTAGAATAAGATGGTACAGATTCTAAGGGACTGTTTGAAATCCTTTCGCGTTTGGTTATAAATTTTTTAATTGGAATTCAAATCCATACTTATGTATTTTTTTTAAACTTTTTTAGTTATTTTCTTTTGAAATTTTTTATTATTTATTATTTATTTATTTATTATTTTAACTTTCTAAATATTTAAAAAAAAATTAAATTTTTTTAATTTTTTTTTCAATTTTTTTAAATTTTAAATTTTATTATTATTTTTAAATTTTTTTTGAATGATTTTAAAGTCTGAAACATATAAAATATTCAAGTTTGTTAGTTCACTACAAGAGCATAATTGAATTCATAGGGTTTCTGGAAAATTTCAATTACAACGAATAACGAATTCCGGAATTACGTAGAAATTGAATTACGAAAGAAAATTTCATCCAAGCATCCCTCCGTAATGGAATTGAATTCCAATTACAAAGAATTGCGGAGGATATATTACATTAAAACAAACGACCCCTAAAAAGTCAAGATATTTCGAATTGTTCAAAGGTAATATGATGAGTAAATTACACGAATGGTCCCTGTGGTTTACACATTGTTTTGGATTTGGTCCCTAAGTCTTAGTAATTACACATGTGGTCACTGTGGTTTACACTTCGTATTGGTTTTGGCCCTTAATACTAACAGCCGTTAAAATTTGCTGTTAAACTTTTTTAATTGACAATTTTACCCTCACCCTCACCATCTCCTTCCTCTTTTCTTCATCTCTTCACACAAAAACACACCCAAATCAAAACCCTAACCTTAATAAAAAAATCATCTAATTTCTGAAAGAAGTTACAGTTATAGCCCTTCACCACCAAGATACACGAGCAGAAGGAATCGAAGTCCAAGCCCAATGAGTCGTTATGGTGATCAATTTCAAAGTCAAAAACATACCTAATTACAATTAAATCCACCCAATTTCAAACCTAAATGTAAAATCCCAAATCAAAGATATGAAATTCAAACCCAAAATTCCTAATCAAAATTCCTGTCAAATTGAAACCCAAATTAAAGAAACATGGTTGTAGGGCTGGCAAAATCAAACCCGACCTGTCAACCCGACCCATTTAGAACCCGAAATTAGCGGGTTGGGTCGTAACTTTCAACCCGTGGGTCATAAACGGGTCAACACGTTTACAACCCGTCATAAAACAAGTTGGGTTGGGTTCAAATTTACAACCCATTTATGACCCGTCAACCCGTTTAAATATTATATATACATATATTACTATTTATTTATTTATTTATTTTATATACATATATAATATATATAATAATTTAATATCTGGCAAACAAACACATAATATGAGTCAATAGTTATCTTCTTGGAGAATGAAGAGTTTAAACGGCTAATATCTGACAAAAACATAATATTTTATATTTTTAATGAATTACTTGTTACTGAAGAATAGGCTTAAAAAGATTTTCTTTGAGATTTGCAATCGTCTATGGCCGTTGATCGAGTTTGGACGATTCATTTTAGTTGTCTCTTCATCTTCTATTCTTCCCTATATATACATTTGTTTTAGACTGACATTTCATCCATTGTGATTCTTCTCTTAAATCTGATATTCCTTCACATTCCTTTCATATTTGGTTCATCTTCGTACGGTAATTTCTTAATTAGTAACTATTTTATTATTTCATCTTCATACTTCTCAGTTAAGTTTGTTCTATTTTTCATTTACTAAATTCCTATAATTTTCTTTTGTAGATGGAGACGATTGATTTAGACGAAGACGTGCAACAAGGTTCAATCCCACCTCCATCTAAGAAAAAAAGGGAAGAGGTCAGAAAAACCACCGAAGGTTAACGACAATTCAGGTGATGTTAAACGTAGAAAACTTACTTTTGGTGTTTGGAGGTTTTTTGAATTTATTCCTCGTGATGAGAATGGTGAACTAAGGTGTAAGTGTAAACACTGTGATCAAGTGTATAATGCTGAAAGTAAAAGTGGCACTAGTAATTTAAAACGCCATATTAAAAGATGCAAGAAAGTTAGATATAAGGATATTGGTCAAATGATTTTAGATTCTGGTGCTAATTGTAAGAACCTAGAGTTTAATCCTTCTACGTTTCGTGAGTTATTAGCGACTGCTGTTGTGAAACGTGAGTTGCCTTTTCAGTTTGCTGAGTATGAAGGAATTAGGACTTGTTTTACTTATCTAAATCCTGAAGTTAAAGTTGTCTCAAGGAATACCATGAAAGCTGATATCCTTAAGATGTTTAGGATGGAAAAAAAGAAGATAAAGGATGTTTTGAATTGTATCCCGGGTAGGATTTGTTTAACAGCTGATTGTTGGTCTTCTATCACTACTGATGGCTATCTATCCTTGACTGCCCACTTCATTGATAGTTCTTGGTCATTGAGAAAAATGACTTTGAATTTTAGTTCTTTGCCTCCACCACATACAGGTCTTGCTATGAGTAATCACGTGTTTAGTCTTTTGAAGGATTGGGGAATTCAAAAGAAAGTTTTTTCCATTACTTTGGACAATGCTTCAAGTAATGATGTCATGGTTGAATTTCTTAAAACTGATGTCGATTTGGTTTGTGATGGCGCATACTTCCATATTAGATGTTGTGCACATATCATGAACTTAATTGTGCAAGATGGTTTAAAATAGATTGATAAAGTTGTCCTAAAGGTTAGGGACAATATAAAGTATTATAGAAGTTCTCAATCAAGGAAGCAAATATTTCTAAATGGTGTTTCACATGTTGAACTTGATTCTTCGAGGGGTTTAAGGCAAGATGTTCCTACTAGATGGAACTCTACTTACATGATGTTGGAGTCTGTTTTGTACTACAAGAAAGCCTTAATCCATTTGCAAAAAACTGATGCTAATTATGTGCATTGTCCTACAAGTGAGGAATGGGGAAGAATTGAGAAATTTTTTGATTTTTTAAAGGTTTTCTATGAGGTTACTCGTGTTTTTTCTGGTTCTAAATACCCTAATTCCAATCTCTATTTTGCCAATGTTTTGACAGTTAGGTTGTTGTTGCAAAAAGAAAAAGACAGCCAAGATAAGTTTTTGCACAAGATGGCTAGCATTATGTATGTGAAATTTGAGAAGTATTGGGCTGATCTTAGTACATGTATGGCGATTTCTGTTGTTTTAGATCCTCGCTATAAGTTTCAGATTGTTGAATGGGGATATGAGAAAATTTATGGAGCTGGGTATAAATCTGAGTTGTCGATAATAAAAGAGAAATTGTTTTCATTATTCAATGAGTATCAAGATGAGTTATGTTTGAAGACAACAAAAGATGGACTGGATAGTGGTAAGCCAAACTCTCAAGAAGGACCTCAAGGAGGGCAAGATGTTGCTTCTGCTTCGCTTTTGATGGTATGTTTGGTTATTAAAAAAACTTGTTTGGTATCTACTAACATGTTGTATTAGCTTGGTAATATTAACCTTGTTTCTAATGTGTCAGGATTTTGATAGCTTTTCAACTAAGGTAACTTCTAAAACCATGAAATCTGAACTTCAATGTTACCTAGACGAGAAACTCATGCCTCGAGTGAACAATCTAAACATTTTGGACTATTGGAGAACTCACGAGACACAATATCCAACAATAGCTCGGATGGCTAGAGACATCTTAGCTGTCCCAATCTCTACGGTTGCATCTGAATCTGCTTTCAGTACCGGCGGTAGGGTCCTTGATGCTTATAGAAGTTCTTTGAAGCCTTCTACTGTTGAGGCTATAATATGTCTTAGAGATTGGGTTTATGGAAAAGGTTTGTCTTATTTTTATTTGTACACGATAATATCTTTAACTATAATTATTAATTTGTATTGTTTATTTCAAATGTCTTAGCTAACATGGAACCCCTCATTGAAGATCTATGTGGAAAGATGATGTCTAACAAGATTGAAGATGAAGATGATGATGGAAGTAAAATGGGAAGTTAAATGTCTTAGACTTCATGTATTTTGAACAACTTTTAGTACTTGTTAACTTTTGCTTGTATTTTGAACAACTTTTAGTAGTTGTTAACTTTTGCTTGTATTTTGAACAAGAAGTTGTTAACTTTGTTTTGTATTTTGCAACTAATCAACCTATTTTGGTATTTTAGTATTTAATTATGTGTTTTTTCCTATGTTTTTTTATAACTGATGTTTTATTGGGTCAACCCGTTTATGACCCAACCCATTTAATAAAAAGGTTGGGTTGAAAATCTCAACCCGTTTAGATAAAAAGGTTGGGTTGGGTTGGGATTTTCAACCCGCGAACCCAACTAGTTCAACCCGTTTATGACCCAACCCGTAGAATTGCTGTAACATCCCGAGACCTAGCCTAGAATTTTAAAGTACTTTCGGTAAGTAATTCTTTGGCTTATTATTTTAATTGATTTATGTGATTTAATTGAATTTTGGTGTATTTTAACCAAGGGGTTAAAATTAGATTTAATTGTATTAATTGAGCATAGAATTGATAAAATTGCATTTTATTAAACTTTGAATTACAGTTCTGAAAATATTTTCGTTATTAAAATCCGAGATAGATAAGTATTTTTAAATAAATCAAACGCGACCTACACTCTCAGTACTACACTGTGTTTTAAAAGAAATATGATTTTGTGGTGTCTCAAAGGACACGTGCTTGGTGTGTGTGTGTGTTTTGGTTATGACTCATGTTGTTTTGCCTGCTTCATTCGATAGACTCACACACACACACATATTTCACACACAAAACATTGGAGAACTCTTACACTTGAAGATTAACTTGAATCTTTCCTCCTCCTTCTCTGATTTTCAGATTCTAGGGCAAACAATAGGTAATTTATCATCTTCTTGTTGTGTTCTTGAATTGCTAGTGAAGAAAAACTAGGGTTCTTGAGCTTTTGGTGGGTTTTTGTGAAATCTTGCTTTAAAACCGAAATTAATATATTATATAGGGATTGTTGGTGATCGTTTAAGTATTGTATGCTTAGTTGTTGGTTAGAAACTTGAATTGATGAAGATTATAAGATATCACCATTGTTGGTGATTTTGAAAAAGATGGGTTTTTATTGTTCTTGGTGATTCTTGTTTGGAAATTGAAATTGATGCTTTATTTGGTGTTTATGTTTGATTACTCAAACTATATGTGTATAATTGTTAGTGATATTCTTGATTTGTGAAGTTTTCATAAAACCACCATTAATGGAGTTTGATGCTAGAACCCTATTTTGAGAAGATGAAGTCTTATGCTTAAATTAGTTGACTTTTAGTGAAAATGACATGCTAAAATGATTATTGTTGCTGGGAATTAACCATAGAATGAATTATTGTTGTTTTTTTGAGTAATTGGGTGTTTGGATGAAAATTTGTATAAAATCCCGTAGCCAAAGAAAATGGCAGATTTTGACCATTTTGTAAAAATCATATAAAATCAACCGTGACTCCGTTTTGGGCGTGCGGCCAGTCGTTTCGAAGGTCTATGAGTCTAATTTAATTATATCATATTTTCCTGAACTGATATGGTCATAAAAGTGTGCAGATTTCTGAGTTAGTACAAGAGGTTGGATGTGTCTTTTTCGGTCAAACATGTATTGAAAACTTTGGGTGCTTCGATGTATAATATATATGTAAACATGAGGTTTGTCATAAAACGGTAATTGTATACTTGATGAAATGATAATTATGTGTTTGTAAATATAAGAAGTTAATAAAATGGTTTTGGCCCGTTTTCTAGAATAACTAGTTATATTAAGAATTGTTAACTTTGGTCAAAGTAAAAGGTTAACACTTATATTGGATAATTAGCTAATCTAAATGGTTCATATATGTTTATAAAATGATGTGTAGATGTTAATTGATGTATCGGTTACGGATTGTGGGAGTATTATGATAAATTGTTCGGTTTTGACCCGTTTGGGCCTATGTGCTAAAAATTGGATTAAAATGCATTGCTTGGTATACACTTGACTTAAGAAGTCTAAATATGATAAGTTGGGAAATTGTAGAATTTTCAAGGCATGAATTAGGAAGTTTCAAAGTTAATTTATAAGTTTTGACCCGTTTGTGTATTATGTGTCAAATTGGTAACTTATATGACTTTTGACTTGGTAATTGTTTGGTATACTTGTAGTTTGACTAGTAATCATGTAAACGATTGATTGTGTGCACTTTGACATGTTGGAAATGATAAATTGTAGTCTTGACTTGAATATGCACTTTTGACTCGTTTGGTTACACTATGTCAAAATAGGTTTACTTGCTAATATGTTGGTTGACTTTGACTTGTAAAAGTCTTATATGAGTGGCAATGAATTGTTGATTGAATGCAAGTAAAAGTAGAGATATTAGAATGGAATATTGGCTTTGAACTTAAATTGGTATTTGTTATTATTTGGCGATTTTGGGTTACTAACTCGGTTATATTGTTAATACAGGCAAAGGGAAGGAAACTCAGTAATATAAGACCACTGAGTTTGATGAATTGCGGTGCTCAGGTGAGTGGATTTAGCCTTCAATCTATAGGCGTACAAATTGGGTGGAAATTGGTTACTTTGGTAAAAGGTGCAGGATTCTGGTTTATGGGCAGTTCGCGACGCGAACTTGGGTTCGCGAACGCGAACCTTCGACAGAGATTTTGGGCTGTGATCGTGAAGATGTTCGCGGGTCGTGAACATTGAGTTCGCGACGCGAACTCTGAGTTCACGACGCGAACATTTTCAGATGCAGGTTTTTTTGGTTGTAATTATTATTACAAGTCCACACTTCGGTATAAATAATTCGGTAATTAATTAAGTGCACTTTTGGGGAAGAGGTCAGTAATTGGAACATTCTACTGGGCATAAGTTTACTATTGACAAGGTGTATCGCCCTTAGAAGCACTGGTTGTTCTAAGGGGGTACACACTGTCTTTGGGTAAAGGGCCATCGGTTATCATTGTTCGGCCAACAATGATTTAAGGCTTCGGCAGAACCACCGTTACTCTTCAAAATTAACTAGTTGGGATAATTAAATTTATCATCGGTTGTTTGGTTATTTTTATTGGTTTAAGTTCATTCACTTAGCTGTTAGCTAATCCCCACCTCGTTGACTCTTTTGCAGGTTTATCTTTTGGGCGGGTCAAGGGGTGTTTTAGGAATGGTTGACCAACACTCTGATTTTTGATATTGAAGTAAATGGACCGCCGGATGTTTTAACAATTTTAACTACTTATAATATTTTGGGTTAAATTGTAAAAGGCCTGTTATATATATTAACTGTTTTTATGATGGTTGTTTACATGCTTACGTTATTAAAAAAAAAAAAAATTGGGTTTAATTTTTGCGGTGTTACAATTTGGTATCAGAGCCTTGGTTTGGCGATGTGTGCACATTTAGGTGTAACATTCCCAAATCATGGCTTGAGTTTGGTCAAACATTCTTAGATTCGGGTTTGGGTTAGTTACTGAACTTTTGGGGTGTTAGTAGTTAGTATGTAGGTACTAACGAATTACACTAATTGTTCGTGAGATGTTGTGATTGTTACAGGTATGGCAGATAACGATAATACAAACCACCCGAACCCACCGAATAACAACGTCGGGAATGATCAACCTTCGGGAAGTAATCCGGTATATAATGAAGAGTATGTCCAATCATTGGAAGGTCAACTTCAAGATCTCAGAAATATTGTTAGAGAATACGAACAAAATCATACCTACTCAATACCAACTCCACCCGTGAATACCACCACACAACCTCCTACAAACATGTCACCCCCAATGTTTAATTATCAATATCCACCGCAAGGATATTATCCCTATCCTTACCCTGGTTATCCGCTGCCACCACCTCAGAAACAACCTTGCACATATAAACAGTTCCTTGATTGTAGGCCCTCAGAATATGGTGGAAGTACCGACCCCAGTGTTACCTTAAATTGGCTAATAGAGATGTCTAGGGCCCTTGACGCATGTAGCTGTGATGATGATCGGCGAGTAATGTATGCCTCTCGAAGATTGATAGGTGATGCAATGCAATGGTGGGGTACAATAACCGCAAACTTCTCAACCGCGCAATTAGCTTCAATTACATGGAACCAATTTTATGAACAAGTTTGTGCTCAGTATTGTAATACATTCGAGATGAACAAGATAAGGAGAGACTTTATGGCGTTGAAGATGGATGAAAGGATGAGTGTAGATGAGTTGATAAAACAATTTAATGGGAAGTTACGATTTGTGAAACAATGGGTCCCAGACGAACAAGCTCAGTTACAACACTTTATTGATGCACTACTACCGCAGTATCGAGGGTTTGTTAGATATGCAAATACTCTCACCCAAGCCTTCACATTGGCTAAGTCTGCGGAAAGTGATCACAAGGCGAATGAACAGATGAATAGAGAAAAGACGGGGTTCCACAGATCGAATTCAACACAATCTAACTTTCAACAAAACCAAAAGGGGCAAGGTAGTCAAAGACAAGGTAACTCAAGTCACGAGGAAGTGAGTTTTGGTTCAGATCAGAGAACTCCTTGGTGTTTTAGGTGTAGATCATCACATTCAGGACCATGTACAATTCAGACTTTGAGGTGTACACGATGTGGTCAATTCAAGCATGATGCAAAAGATTGTAGTTTTTCGAGAAACGTGTGTTGGAATTGCCATAAAGAGGGTCATCGGGCGGGGGAGTGCCCTTCAGCTAGAAAGACGGGAGTGGGTTCTGGATCGGGTGGGGAATCGTTATCAGCAACAAGCCATAAAAGGAAGACTTACCCTCCACCTGAGGGTAGAGCGTTTCGAATGACTATGGAGGATGCTATTACAACAGATGAGGTCGTTACTGGTATGTTTCTTATAAACTATTTACTTATACATATATTATTTGAAATTGGAGCAAAGTGCTCATCTATGATTATGAACTAGGTGATGAACTGAAATTGTTTGCTTGTGGTTAATCCATTAAAAGTAAGGGTAGTTAATGATATATTGATATATCGATTGGATTTAGAAAAGTGTTTGCTATGAACTTCTATTTATATAGTGCCTCTAGTAGATTGATGTAATCTTAGGTATACACTGAGTAGTCTTGGGAATGACTAACATTTAATTGAAATGAAATTTATTAATCGTGACCTGTCGAGTCACATGTAGTACCTCTTAAGGTATATGTTGGAATTATTTTACTAATATGAATGAATTGATTCTTACCCTTGCTATGGATGTTATAAATAAAAGACTATTACATATAAATATTCGAATAAAGTTTGAATAACCTGAAATGTTATATGAGGGATGTACCTAAATTGCTACATGTGCTGGATGTGAAATTGAAAATTGACATAAAGAATCAAGTTGATTGACCATTTTGAATTGTTTTCCTAATTATATTGATGGATGATTTTTCTGAGTGAATATAAAATTTAATAAGATTGTGAAATTTATTAAAGATAAATTTTAAAATAATGAAAATTAATGCAAGATTGATTAGAATTTAAATTTTGAAATGTGTAATTTTGTGAATTGGTGAATTATGACTGTAAATTTGTTAATAATAATTCTGAAATTGCGAGATCCTTAATAAGTTAAATCATAAAAGTATACGAAATTTTCAACGGAATGATGAACGAGACGTAACGTTATAAACTTTGAACCAATTATTATAAATGTGTGCAAGAAAATAATGTGATAACCTATGCTTTAGGATGTAAAGAACCATAAACAATCTCGCATTGATGTCGCTACTTGGGAATTTTCGAATTTGACTTATTTAGTGGTTCAAAAAAAAAAAAAAATATAAATAAATGAATGTTGTGTTTTTAGACTAAACTAACATGATTAAAAATGATAAATTGTTTATGTTAAACCCTTGTTGTTTTGATGAGAATGTTACTTGTTAGTTTGAGCATGTTGAGATTCCGGGGACGGAATCTTTTAAGGAGGGTAGATTTGTAACATCCCGAGACCTAGCCTAGAATTTTAAAGTACTTTCGGTAAGTAATTCTTTGGCTTATTATTTTAATTGATTTATGTGATTTAATTGAATTTTGGTGTATTTTAACCAAGGGGTTAAAATTAGATTTAATTGTATTAATTGAGCATAGAATTGATAAAATTGCATTTTATTAAACTTTGAATTACAGTTCTGAAAATATTTTCGTTATTAAAATCCGAGATAGATAAGTATTTTTAAATAAATCAAACGCAACCTACACTCTCAGTACTACACTGTGTTTTAAAGGAAATATGATTTTGTGGTGTCTCAAAGGACACGTGCTTGGTGTGTGTGTGTTTTGGTTATGACTCATGTTGTTTTGCCTGCTTCATTCGATAGACTCACACACACACACATATTTCACACACAAAACATTGGAGAACTCTTACACTTGAAGATTAACTTGAATCGTTCCTCCTCCTTCTCTGATTTTCAGATTCTAGGGCAAACAATAGGTAATTTATCATCTTCTTGTTGTGTTCTTGAATTGCTAGTGAAGAAAAACTAGGGTTCTTGAGCTTTTGGTGGGTTTTTGTGAAATCTTGCTTTAAAACCGAAATTAATATATTATATAGGGATTGTTGGTGATCGTTTAAGTATTGTATGCTTAGTTGTTGGTTAGAAACTTGAATTGATGAAGATTATAAGATATCACCATTGTTGGTGATTTTGAAAAAGATGGGTTTTTATTGTTCTTGGTGATTCTTGTTTGGAAATTGAAATTGATGCTTTATTTGGTGTTTATGTTTGATTACTCAAACTATATGTGTATAATTGTTAGTGATATTCTTGATTTGTGAAGTTTTCATAAAACCACCATTAATGGAGTTTGATGCTAGAACCCTATTTTGAGAAGATGAAGTCTTATGCTTAAATTAGTTGACTTTTAGTGAAAATGACATGCTAAAATGATTATTGTTGCTGGGAATTAACCATAGAATGAATTATTGTTGTTTTTTTGAGTAATTGGGTGTTTGGATGAAAATTTGTATAAAATCCCGTAGCCAAAGAAAATGGCAGATTTTGACCATTTTGTAAAAATCATATAAAATCAACCGTGACTCCGTTTTGGGCGTGCGACCAGTCGTTTCGAAGGTCTATGAGTCTAATTTAATTATATCATATTTTCCTGAACTGATATGGTCATAAAAGTGTGCAGATTTCTGAGTTAGTACAAGAGGTTGGATGTGTCTTTTTCGGTCAAACATGTATTGAAAACTTTGGGTGCTTCGATGTATAATATATATGTAAACATGAGGTTTGTCATAAAACGGTAATTGTATACTTGATGAAATGATAATTATGTGTTTGTAAATATAAGAAGTTAATAAAATGGTTTTGGCCCGTTTTCTAGAATAACTAGTTATATTAAGAATTGTTAACTTTGGTCAAAGTAAAAGGTTAACACTTATATTGGATAATTAGCTAATCTAAATGGTTCATATATGTTTATAAAATGATGTGTAGATGTTAATTGATGTATCGGTTACGGATTGTGGGAGTATTATGATAAATTGTTCGGTTTTGACCCGTTTGGGCCTATGTGCTAAAAATTGGATTAAAATGCATTGCTTGGTATACACTTGACTTAAGAAGTCTAAATATGATAAGTTGGGAAATTGTAGAATTTTCAAGGCATGAATTAGGAAGTTTCAAAGTTAATTTATAAGTTTTGACCCGTTTGTGTATTATGTGTCAAATTGGTAACTTATATGACTTTTGACTTGGTAATTGTTTGGTATACTTGTAGTTTGACTAGTAATCATGTAAACGATTGATTGTGTGCACTTTGACATGTTGGAAATGATAAATTGTAGTCTTGACTTGAATATGCACTTTTGACTCGTTTGGTTACACTATGTCAAAATAGGTTTACTTGCTAATATGTTGGTTGACTTTGACTTGTAAAAGTCTTATATGAGTGGCAATGAATTGTTGATTGAATGCAAGTAAAAGTAGAGATATTAGAATGGAATATTGGCTTTGAACTTAAATTGGTATTTGTTATTATTTGGCGATTTTGGGTTACTAACTCGGTTATATTGTTAATACAGGCAAAGGGAAGGAAACTCAGTAATATAAGACCACTGAGTTTGATGAATTGCGGTGCTCAGGTGAGTGGATTTAGCCTTCAATCTATAGGCGTACAAATTGGGTGGAAATTGGTTACTTTGGTAAAAGGTGCAGGATTCTGGTTTATGGGCAGTTCGCGACGCGAACTTGGGTTCGCGAACGCGAACCTTCGACAGAGATTTTGGGCTGTGATCGTGAAGATGTTCGCGGGTCGTGAACATTGAGTTCGCGACGCGAACTCTGAGTTCACGACGCGAACATTTTCAGATGCAGGTTTTTTTGGTTGTAATTATTATTACAAGTCCACACTTCGGTATAAATAATTCGGTAATTAATTAAGTGCACTTTTGGGGAAGAGGTCAGTAATTGGAACATTCTACTGGGCATAAGTTTACTATTGACAAGGTGTATCGCCCTTAGAAGCACTGGTTGTTCTAAGGGGGTACACACTGTCTTTGAGTAAAGGGCCATCGGTTATCATTGTTCGGCCAACAATGATTTAAGGCTTCGGCAGAACCACCGTTACTCTTCAAAATTAACTAGTTGGGATAATTAAATTTATCATCGGTTGTTTGGTTATTTTTATTGGTTTAAGTTCATTCACTTAGCTGTTAGCTAATCCCCACCTCGTTGACTCTTTTGCAGGTTTATCTTTTGGGCGGGTCAAGGGGTGTTTTAGGAATGGTTGACCAACACTCTGATTTTTGATATTGAAGTAAATGGACCGCCGGATGTTTTAACAATTTTAACTACTTATAATATTTTGGGTTAAATTGTAAAAGGCCTGTTATATATATTAACTGTTTTTATGATGGTTATTTACATGCTTACGTTATTAAAAAAAAAAAAAAAATTGGGTTTAATTTTTGCGGTGTTACAATTGCCACCCCTACATGGTTGTACAGAAACAGCGTCTTCCATATCTCTCATTCTTCCACACACCATCGTAAGGCTAAAATCTAGATTCAGAGTCCTCCGTTTTAACTGCTCTCCGGCAGCGGTGCCACCACGTCGGAGGCGGTCGGAGCAAGAAATTTAAGCTGATGATTTTCCATCCAGCAACGTCTTGCTTGATGTGCACCGCTGGGAACAATTGTCGATGGAGTCTCTGTCTCACCAATTCGATCTTCAGCTATTTTTGATTTAAGATCGGAGGTTCGATGTCGTGTTCGTTGCAGATCTGAACATACACTTGCATCACCGTTGTCTTCTTTGTCGAGTTTTTTGCAAAAAAAAATTTTAAAAAAGATATTCAAGTATTATGGTTGTTATAGCTTTCCATTCATTTCTCTAAGAGCTTCACTTGCAGCTTCTTTTCAATCGTTTCAATAAACCTGCAGTTTGTTTCTTTGAGAAATTGGATAATTTTTTATTAGGGTTAGGGTTTTGATTTGGGTGTGTTTTTGTGTGTAAAGATGAAGAAAAAAGGAAGGAGATGGTGAGGACGAGGGTAAAATTGTCAATTAAAAAGGTTTAACAGCAAATTTTAACGCCTGTTAGTATTAAGGACCAAAACCAATACGAAGTGTAAACCATAGTGACCACGGGTGTAATTACTGAGACTTAGGGACCAAATCCAAAACAATGTGTAAACCACAGAGACCATTCGTGTAATTTACTCTAATATGATTCTAAAGGCACTTTATTTCTACATAGTAAAATGATAACATAAGACATGTCCCGGCCAACACTTGACTATTCTTTCTTTTATCAGTTTTGTCACATTAGTGTTACGTCAGAACTTCTAAACTGACATATCAACTTACACATATCTGCTAACATCTCTTCTTCATTTCTTTCATTACTTTGATAAATTACAAAAACTCCGTCTCTTTATCTTTTTCTTAACTTATCCCATGAAGACCAAAAGAAATAGGTTGTGGCAACAGTGTCACTAAGTAACACTATCAGTTTGAAACTGGCAAACTTGTTTACACGGGTTTAACTATTGAGCATGAGTGTCTTTGAGGAGGTGCAGTCGCACATGACCCATATTTTATAGGGGCCCAATTTTTATATATATCTTATATATATAAGAGCGTTCATGCGAGAACCAATATTATTGCGAGAACTGCGAGAACCACGTTATAGCCTTTAGATTTTGAGATGGATGGCTTAGATCTGTGGTGGTATATTTGTAATTAAGTTAAGACTAATTAATTTAAAAAAATCATGGAGGGGCATTATAGTCTAAATACGTTGCACCTAAATAGGAATGTTATTATTATAATTAAATGCAAAAACCAACTTCACAATTCACACGGATCTAGTGTTTTTGGGTTTCCATCTCCAAATTCTTCTCTCTCTTTGGTTTCCTCATCCATAAACACCAGCTCCATGATTTCTTCATCCATCAATGACGGCGACAGACTCCGGCGACGCAACCACTAGCCACGACGCCAGCAGCACCACCATCCTCTATGTAGTTTTTGGTTTCTAGGGTTCAGATCTCAGATCTGTGTCGGCACCAATTCAAACATGGAGGTCGAACCCTTCTTTCAGTTTTCTGGTATTTTCGGTTTTGCTCTAAGTTTTCTGGTTTTAGAGATGAGTTGTGGAAGGAGCGGCGCCGGTGTTAGGGTTTATACCCGATTCTTCAAGGAGCGGCGACGTTGAAGGAGATTGTTGTTGCAGATGACCCTGATTTATAACCGATCCAAATCATGGTGTAACACCTCAATTTTTAAAACACCTTTTAGAACATATTTTTGAATAAAAATATTACAAAGTCCAATATCCTGAAATATGGTTTGACAAAAACCTTTTAAAAGATTATCAGAGTTATAAAACACGGTGTTACAAAGATAATATCATAACCATAGGATAAACGGGATCTACCTATAAGCTCCCGAGCTAAACATCTCTAGGCCACCTCTATCGCGACCTTCTAATCTTCCAATCACGAACCTGAGTACACAGCCAAAAACAAAGTAGTACGTGAGACAAAATTGTCTCGTGAGATACATGGGTTTTAGACCCGAAGTTAGTATATATAAATAATCACATTTATTAGATATATAAATATATATATATATATATATATATATATATATATATATATATATATATATATATATATATATATATATATATATATATATATATATATATATATATATATATATATATCTACATACTTTAGTTACCTCCGTGGTAACCCTATCTCATTCATATACATCAATCACCTCTTCGGTGATTCTATCACATTCATTCATAGCGTATTCGACCCGTCAAGTTGTTCAGAATGCCTCCGAACCAACGAGACCCCATTTTTGTCCTACCAACCAGAATGCCTCCGATTCAGTAGAACCCCCATTGTCACAGTGTTCAGCCAAAGTGACCTATCTTTATCTTACTAACCAGAATGCCTCCAGTTCAGTAAGATCCAACATCTTGTTGGGTGATCGGAATGCCTCCGACTCATCAGTTTTATTCAAGATACCATGATAATCCAGAATGCCTCCAAATCTATCATGTACCTGCCCTATTTCAATCTACCCGTCATAACTATTACACGTGACTATATGTCACATCTATCATCAATGCCATAAGGCCATCATACAATCTATCCACATGCTAATCTTAACTAGCATTCACATAATCGAATCAACTAGTCTCGTTATTAGTAATCACATATTATAAAAGTACACTCTTTTACGTCATATCAATAATTAGTTATTAATTACTTTTCATTATCATGATCTCTTTCAAAATCATCAATCACTTTAGACATACTTAGATAGTCTACTATTTATCACTTTCTCATCTTTTCAATCATATCTTTATTAAAAATCATTTATTAATAAAGACTCACAAAACATCATATATATTTTAAAAGAAACATTTGCTATGTTCCCAGTTTTAAAAGTCTCATGTACTCACCTTAGCCAAGCTAACTCCAAATCGTGTCTAACAACACGAATCCTTGCTTTCCAACTTGTGAAATGTCACCAATCTTTAGGTCTTCTTGACCTATCATCCATATCATCATAAAATCTAGTTATTATCCATAACTAGCTACCAATAAACCCATAACAACATTCTTGGCCACCAAGTTCATCCAACTTGGTGAAACCCCAAAACCCTAGCTCAAGATTTCCATCAATAAACCCAAATCCAACTTGTACACATCATTTACAAGCTTATTATGAGTGTTCTACACCCATGATTAGTCATCTTCCCCAAAGATGACATGAATGATTCCCCAAACCACCATTTTTCCCAAATAAAGTTCATAGCTAGCTAGATAATCATCGAATCCATGTTATGAACACATTTTCCTTAACAATATGTTGTAGATTTAAGTTATATAAACCCAATTTCATCACCCATTACGAACCCTCCAACTAGGGTTTACATACATCACCATTTTCACCCAAAAACATCATCTACAACTAAAAAGAGTAGAGATTTACCTTATATTTCAACAATGGAGTGAGAATCTTCAAGATTGAGTGCCAAAATCGGTTCCAATGACATCCTTACACTCAAAATCGTATACTCACACTTGGGAGGAAGTTCTAGGGTTTGAAAATGAGAGCAAATGGCCAAAATCCCGTATTTAAGACCAGATCTGACACTTTCGCGTCGCTAAATAGAAGATCGCGTCGCTAAATATAGTCCCGCCATAATTCGCGACGCCAATCGCGTCGCTAAGTCCATTGCTATCTCAAATTCGCGTTCAAACAAGTCGCTATTTCGGGTCGCTGTCTGATTCAGCCAAGATAGCTCCGCTATCTCAGGAGATAGAGCGCTATCTTCTCAGCATTTCTCCAATTTGACATTTTTTTCCAAGTTTTTGACCCGGTTTCATCCATAACTTTCTCATACGATGTCCGAATGACACGAAACCAATTCCTACGTTCTTTAAATGATTTATCCTTAATTATCATATTTTTATAAAATTTATTTATTTACAAATTTCGGGTCGTTACAACTATATTCCCCTTAAAAAGGATTCCGTCCTCGGAATCAACTCAAAGATTTCCACCCCGGGCATTCCACTTCCATCTTCTCGTGTTTATTACATCTGAACTTTTCCAATTATGGTCCAACAACAGTTATACATTTAAAGTCGCTTAACACCGTTATGCCCAAACAGGTCAAAAATCCATCTTAAGCCCTTAATACCCCAAACGGGCCAAATTCCATAACTCGACTGTAACACCTTCAATCATTTAACTAATTCCTTTTATCCACATAGGAACGATATGACCCAATCATCACTATTATTAATCAATCAAAACGAAAGTCAATATCTAGCTTTGACCAAGTCAACATATTATGTCTATTTTTTTTTTTCTTAACACAAAATCAACCACACTTAACAATTTCCTTTTATCTAAAAAGTTCCATTCGACGCTATTTGCTTCATAATCGACCTTCGACTAATGACCCATCAACAACCATATGCTTGATTCTCAAATTCTACTCGGAACACCCAAACGGGCCAAGGTCGTATAATCCGGCTATGACTCTTCCACTATTCCATTAACCTCCTCGCATACATGTAATCGATACATTATGCCCTCATCATTCACTAGTCGTTTACTAACGAGGGTCGAAGTCCATTTTTGACCAAAAGTCATTCAAATTACAATTTTGTCTAACCTTGACTTATGCATAAAGTCAACCAATGTTTGACAACTTCCTCACTCACTAGAGATTCCATTAATCAATTATCCACATCATATACATGTAGACGACACATTATGTTCTTATCCTCGTCTAACCATTTTAAACGAAAGTCAAAACCCAATTGGACCAAAGTCAACAATCCACTAGTTGACTAACCTTGACTTATGAATAAAGTCAAACTTACTTTGCAAAATTCACTTACTCTTTTCTAGTGAGTCATCACTTCTCAAGCCTTTCGTTTCCGGTTCCGATTTTTTTTTTTTTTTTTTTTTTTTTTTTTTTTTACATTTCTTTTCTCAATTGTTCCCTTTTTCCTCGGTTTCAATTTCCACAACCGATTAACAATTTCCATCTAAAGCAATACCAATCACTATTGCTTTTTTTTTTTCAATTTCCATCCAAATACTTGTACCATTTACAATTTCTTTCAATTATTCTCATACCACACTTGCAATTCTCGATTACCGGCTTTAGAGTCTCATTCACATCGAAATGTGACCTAACCACTCATCATACAACTTTCACCACTCATCGGCTACTAATAAACTTTGCTTCCTATAAGCACCCCTTTTCATAATCTATAAACTTTTAGGCATCTCTTACACCTACCATTACTTAAACACGACCCGTGTTTTCAACCCAAGTTCTCACTTGCCATAAAAATCATAACAATAACTAACCATACGGTTCTACATACGTCAGATACCAACATCATATCCATGATATAACGAATTATACTTTAACTATCTTATCGAGATGATCGGAAAGCCTCCAATCCATCACGATTCCAAACTATCACAGTGATCGGAAAGCCTCCAATCCAAAGTGACTCATCGAATCTCGTTAACCGGAAAGCCACCGATCTAACAAGATCCATACAGTACCATTCTATCTTGCATACAATTCATGTATGCATCATTTACTTAGCATCATACTATTATTTTCTTTCATAACTAATCATATTCTATATTCAATTTACATTTCCCCACAAATCACATAATATTACTTCCTAAAATCATATTCTTTTCATAGACCATTACTCCCACTTATCCCTTTATACCACCCGGTATACACATAATCATTTCTAATGCTTCCCACCAATCTACTCATTTACCAATCGTCTTTAGTCGATTCATTTTCTCATTATTAAAATTTCCAATCTTCCTTTCACCACCTAGGTAACCACCATTGCATTCAATTATCCACATTTTTACCGAATCACCCGGTCAACTCGAGTCAACCAATTGACTATGATCCATAATCCAGACATAAGCTATCACACTTTTTCTATGTCATTTTTCCAATAATTAGTTGTTACCCTTGACTTAGCATACCATTCCTATGACATTTTACCATTAATCAACATTTTACCCTTAGCATCAAATCTATCATCCATGATACAAACTTTTATCATGACAAATTGTCAAAAAAAAAATTTTATTATTTTTTTTTTCCAACCATTTTCAATTACTAAGTTTTGTCATCCCCGATGCTTATCCTTTCCAACATATTTTCTATTTACGAGTTTCAAAACTTCACTATATCTTTGATCATTCTTTTCTTTATCGTTATCATACGGTAATACCACATCACTTATCCTTATTCCCGCCAAGTGCTACAAATACTATTTTTGAACTTTTCTCTTCTATGGTTTCCATCCATTTATACTATCCTCACTACGTCTTAGTACTTCTACGTACTATCATCTTTTCGTTGAAATCATTTACCATTCCCGTGGTAATATATCTTTTAATATCCTAATTATCCGCGACATACCAATCGCCAACTCACTCAAGCATATCACAATTTTACACATAATAAACCGGGGAAACTGTCCCCGAGTACATTTCCACACCAAACGATTCACCCATACTTATACATGCGGTTTCGCCTTTTCACCAAATCGTGCGACCATTCACCATTAAAACACGAACCTCATACCATAAATTTTATATTTGAACACTTTTGAACCTTTCACACTTTTGAAAACTTACCACACTTTTGAGCCTTTCACATCAACATGATTTGACGAACCTTGAACGAGTTTTTCTTCCTTTGTTGACTCCAAGCTACCATCGAACTTCCTCTCTTCTCCACTTGATGACGATTCATTGATCCTTCGTTGAACTATCTTCTCCACATCCCTAGCAATAACTTCTCTTAGAATTTTTTTTTTCCAAGTACACTCTCGGGACCAAAACTCCCCCAACAATCTACCCGCGAACTCCTTCCACGATATCTTGTACCGTACTCCCTTTCCAATGCTTCGAACATCGCGTTCCACCGCGACCGCGCCTCACTCTCCCAGTAGACGAGTTGTAGAAGTTACCACATCTTCCCCCTAACACTTGCTACTCTTTGGCACTTGCTCAGCTTCACGAATCCACCGAATCACGACCTCCGGTTCGGTACTCCCCAATTACACATCTAACTTACACGCCATCAGTGACTTGAACGAACATCGTTCCCTTTCTTCCGATTGGAATCACTACCATCATCACACGACATGAGAAAACTCAATTATAATTTCTCTTCTTGTCTTAGGGGAGCTCATCCTCTTCTTGTATTCACCCTTTTTGTTATTCCAATATCTCCACAATTCAAAATTCAAACGATCGACTCGACAACCGAATTCGACACATGTAAATCAAAGATGACATTTCTCTTAGGGATCGACTCTAACATACTCGCACTTTACGGTCTCAAAATACTAATCATGGACATCCTATGGAAACATACGGTCCTACTAGCATAGCTTAAGACTAGGGAGGTCAAACCTACCTAATTCACTTAAACTATAGCTCTGATACCAAGTTGTAACACCTCAGTTTTTAAAACACCTTTTAGAACATATTTTTGAATAAAAATATTACAAAGTCCAATATCCTGAAATATGGTTTGACAAAAACCTTTTAAAAGATTATCAGAGTTATAAAACACGGTGTTACAAAGATAATATCATAACCATAGGATAAACGGGATCTACCTATAAGCTCCCGAGCTAAACATCTCTAGGCCACCTCTATCGCGACCTTCTAATCTTCCAATCTCGAACCTGAGTACACAGCCAAAAACAAAGTAGTACGTGAGATAAAATTGTCTCGTGAGATACATGGGTTTTAGACCCGACGTTAGTATATATAAATAATCACATTTATTAGATATATAAATATATATATATATATATATATATATATATATATATATATATATATATATATATATATATATATATATATATATATATATATATCTACATACTTTAGTTACCTCCGTGGTAACCCTATCTCATTCATATACATCAATCACCTCTTCGGTGATTCTATCACATTCATTCATAGCCTATTCGACCCGTCAAGTTGTTCAGAATGCCTCCGAACCAACGAGACCCCATTTTTGTCCTACCAACCAGAATGCCTCCGATTCAGTAGAACCCCCATTGTCACAGTGTTCAGCCAAAGTGACCTATCTTTATCTTACTAACCAGAATGCCTCCAGTTCAGTAAGATCCAACATCTTGTTGGGTGATCGGAATGCCTCCGACTCATCAGTTTTATTCAAGATACCATGATAATCCAGAATGCCTCCAAATCTATCATGTACCTGCCCTATTTCAATCTACCCGTCATAACTATTACACGTGACTATATGTCACATCTATCATCAATGCCATAAGGCCATCATACAATCTATCCACATGCTAATCTTAACTAGCATTCACATAATCGAATCAACTAGTCTCGTTATTAGTAATCACATATTATAAAAGTACACTCTTTTACGTCATATCAATAATTAGTTATTAATTACTTTTCATTATCATGATCTCTTTCAAAATCATCAATCACTTTAGACATACTTAGATAGTCTACTATTTATCACTTTCTCATCTTTTCAATCATATCTTTATTAAAAATCATTTATTAATAAAGACTCACAAAACATCATATATATTTTAAAAGAAACATTTGCTATGTTCCCAGTTTTAAAAGTCTCATGTACTCACCTTAGCCAAGCTAACTCCAAATCGTGTCTAACAACACGAATCCTTGCTTTCCAACTTGTGAAATGTCACCAATCTTTAGGTCTTCTTGACCTATCATCCATATCATCATAAAATCTAGTTATTATCCATAACTAGCTACCAATAAACCCATAACAACATTCTTGGCCACCAAGTTCATCCAACTTGGTGAAACCCCAAAACCCTAGCTCAAGATTTCCATCAATAAACCCAAATCCAACTTGTACACATCATTTACAAGCTTATTATGAGTGTTCTACACCCATGATTAGTCATCTTCCCCAAAGATGACATGAATGATTCCCCAAACCACCATTTTTCCCAAATAAAGTTCATAGCTAGCTAGATAATCATCGAATCCATGTTATGAACACATTTTCCTTAACAATATGTTGTAGATTTAAGTTATATAAACCCAATTTCATCACCCATTACGAACCCTCCAACTAGGGTTTACATACATCACCATTTTCACCCAAAAACATCATCTACAACTAAAAAGAGTAGAGATTTACCTTATATTTCAACAATGGAGTGAGAATCTTCAAGATTGAGTGCCAAAATCGGTTCCAATGACATCCTTACACTCAAAATCGTATACTCACACTTGGGAGGAAGTTCTAGGGTTTGAAAATGAGAGCAAATGGCCAAAATCCCGTATTTAAGACCAGATCTGACACTTTCGCGTCGCTAAATAGAAGATCGCGTCGCTAAATATAGTCCCGCCATAATTCGCGACGCCAATCGCGTCGCTAAGTCCATTGCTATCTCAAATTCGCGTTCAAACAAGTCGCTATTTCGGGTCGCTGTCTGATTCAGCCAAGATAGCTCCGCTATCTCAGGAGATAGAGCGCTATCTTCTCAGCATTTCTCCAATTTGACATTTTTTTCCAAGTTTTTGACCCGGTTTCATCCATAACTTTCTCATACGATGTCCGAATGACACGAAACCAATTCCTACGTTCTTTAAATGATTTATCCTTAATTATCATATTTTTATAAAATTTATTTATTTACAAATTTCGGGTCGTTACAACTATATTCCCCTTAAAAAGGATTCCGTCCTCGGAATCAACTCAAAGATTTCCACCCCGGGCATTCCACTTCCATCTTCTCGTGTTTATTACATCTGAACTTTTCCAATTATGGTCCAACAACAGTTATACATTTAAAGTCGCTTAACACCGTTATGCCCAAACAGGTCAAAAATCCATCTTAAGCCCTTAATACCCCAAACGGGCCAAATTCCATAACTCGACTGTAACACCTTCAATCATTTAACTAATTCCTTTTATCCACATAGGAACGATATGACCCAATCATCACTATTATTAATCAATCAAAACGAAAGTCAATATCTAGCTTTGACCAAGTCAACATATTATGTCTATTTTTTTTTTTCTTAACACAAAATCAACCACACTTAACAATTTCCTTTTATCTAAAAAGTTCCATTCGACGCTATTTGCTTCATAATCGACCTTCGACTAATGACCCATCAACAACCATATGCTTGATTCTCAAATTCTACTCGGAACACCCAAACGGGCCAAGGTCGTATAATCCGGCTATGACTCTTCCACTATTCCATTAACCTCCTCGCATACATGTAATCGATACATTATGCCCTCATCATTCACTAGTCGTTTACTAACGAGGGTCGAAGTCCATTTTTGACCAAAAGTCATTCAAATTACAATTTTGTCTAACCTTGACTTATGCATAAAGTCAACCAATGTTTGACAACTTCCTCACTCACTAGAGATTCCATTAATCAATTATCCACATCATATACATGTAGACGACACATTATGTTCTTATCCTCGTCTAACCATTTTAAACGAAAGTCAAAACCCAATTGGACCAAAGTCAACAATCCACTAGTTGACTAACCTTGACTTATGAATAAAGTCAAACTTACTTTGCAAAATTCACTTACTCTTTTCTAGTGAGTCATCACTTCTCAAGCCTTTCGTTTCCGGTTCCGATTTTTTTTTTTTTTTTTTTTTTTTTTTTTTTTTTACATTTCTTTTCTCAATTGTTCCCTTTTTCCTCGGTTTCAATTTCCACAACCGATTAACAATTTCCATCTAAAGCAATACCAATCACTATTGCTTTTTTTTTTTCAATTTCCATCCAAATACTTGTACCATTTACAATTTCTTTCAATTATTCTCATACCACACTTGCAATTCTCGATTACCGGCTTTAGAGTCTCATTCACATCGAAATGTGACCTAACCACTCATCATACAACTTTCACCACTCATCGGCTACTAATAAACTTTGCTTCCTATAAGCACCCCTTTTCATAATCTATAAACTTTTAGGCATCTCTTACACCTACCATTACTTAAACACGACCCGTGTTTTCAACCCAAGTTCTCACTTGCCATAAAAATCATAACAATAACTAACCATACGGTTCTACATACGTCAGATACCAACATCATATCCATGATATAACGAATTATACTTTAACTGTCTTATCGAGATGATCGGAAAGCCTCCAATCCATCACGATTCCAAACTATCACAGTGATCGGAAAGCCTCCAATCCAAAGTGACTCATCGAATCTCGTTAACCGGAAAGCCACCGATCTAACAAGATCCATACAGTACCATTCTATCTTGCATACAATTCATGTATGCATCATTTACTTAGCATCATACTATTATTTTCTTTCATAACTAATCATATTCTATATTCAATTTACATTTCCCCACAAATCACATAATATTACTTCCTAAAATCATATTCTTTTCATAGACCATTACTCCCACTTATCCCTTTATACCACCCGGTATACACATAATCATTTCTAATGCTTCCCACCAATCTACTCATTTACCAATCGTCTTTAGTCGATTCATTTTCTCATTATTAAAATTTCCAATCTTCCTTTCACCACCTAGGTAACCACCATTGCATTCAATTATCCACATTTTTACCGAATCACCCGGTCAACTCGAGTCAACCAATTGACTATGATCCATAATCCAGACATAAGCTATCACACTTTTTCTATGTCATTTTTCCAATAATTAGTTGTTACCCTTGACTTAGCATACCATTCCTATGACATTTTACCATTAATCAACATTTTACCCTTAGCATCAAATCTATCATCCATGATACAAACTTTTATCATGACAAATTGTCAAAAAAAAAATTTTATTATTTTTTTTTTTCCAACCATTTTCAATTACTAAGTTTTGTCATCCCCGATGCTTATCCTTTCCAACATATTTTCTATTTACGAGTTTCAAAACTTCACTATATCTTTGATCATTCTTTTCTTTATCGTTATCATACGGTAATACCACATCACTTATCCTTATTCCCGCCAAGTGCTACAAATACTATTTTTGAACTTTTCTCTTCTATGGTTTCCATCCATTTATACTATCCTCACTACGTCTTAGTACTTCTACGTACTATCATCTTTTCGTTGAAATCATTTACCATTCCCGTGGTAATATATCTTTTAATATCCTAATTATCCGCGACATACCAATCGCCAACTCACTCAAGCATATCACAATTTTACACATAATAAACCGGGGAAACTGTCCCCGAGTACATTTCCACACCAAACGATTCACCCATACTTATACATGCGGTTTCGCCTTTTCACCAAATCGTGCGACCATTCACCATTAAAACACGAACCTCATACCATAAATTTTATATTTGAACACTTTTGAACCTTTCACACTTTTGAAAACTTACCACACTTTTGAGCCTTTCACATCAACATGATTTGACGAACCTTGAACGAGTTTTTCTTCCTTTGTTGACTCCAAGCTACCATCGAACTTCCTCTCTTCTCCACTTGATGACGATTCATTGATCCTTCGTTGAACTATCTTCTCCACATCCCTAGCAATAACTTCTCTTAGAATTTTTTTTTTCCAAGTACACTCTCGGGACCAAAACTCCCCCAACAATCTACCCGCGAACTCCTTCCACGATATCTTGTACCGTACTCCCTTTCCAATGCTTCGAACATCGCGTTCCACCGCGACCGCGCCTCACTCTCCCAGTAGACGAGTTGTAGAAGTTACCACATCTTCCCCCTAACACTTGCTACTCTTTGGCACTTGCTCAGCTTCACGAATCCACCGAATCACGACCTCCGGTTCGGTACTCCCCAATTACACATCTAACTTACACGCCATCAGTGACTTGAACGAACATCGTTCCCTTTCTTCCGATTGGAATCACTACCATCATCACACGACATGAGAAAACTCAATTATAATTTCTCTTCTTGTCTTAGGGGAGCTCATCCTCTTCTTGTATTCACCCTTTTTGTTATTCCAATATCTCCACAATTCAAAATTCAAACGATCGACTCGACAACCGAATTCGACACATGTAAATCAAAGATGACATTTCTCTTAGGGATCGACTCTAACATACTCGCACTTTACGGTCTCAAAATACTAATCATGGACATCCTATGGAAACATACGGTCCTACTAGCATAGCTTAAGACTAGGGAGGTCAAACCTACCTAATTCACTTAAACTATAGCTCTGATACCAAGTTGTAACACCTCAGTTTTTAAAACACCTTTTAGAACATATTTTTGAATAAAAATATTACAAAGTCCAATATCCTGAAATATGGTTTGACAAAAACCTTTTAAAAGATTATCAGAGTTATAAAACACGGTGTTACAAAGATAATATCATAACCATAGGATAAACGGGATCTACCTATAAGCTCCCGAGCTAAACATCTCTAGGCCACCTCTATCGCGACCTTCTAATCTTCCAATCTCGAACCTGAGTACACAGCCAAAAACAAAGTAGTACGTGAGATAAAATTGTCTCGTGAGATACATGGGTTTTAGACCCGACGTTAGTATATATAAATAATCACATTTATTAGATATATAAATATATATATATATATATATATATATATATATATATATATATATATATATATATATAAATATATATATATATATATATATATATATATATATATATATATATATATATATATATATATATATATATATATATATATATATATATATATCTACATACTTTAGTTACCTCCGTGGTAACCCTATCTCATTCATATACATCAATCACCTCTTCGGTGATTCTATCACATTCATTCATAGCCTATTCGACCCGTCAAGTTGTTCAGAATGCCTCCGAACCAACGAGACCCCATTTTTGTCCTACCAACCAGAATGCCTCCGATTCAGTAGAACCCCCATTGTCACAGTGTTCAGCCAAAGTGACCTATCTTTATCTTACTAACCAGAATGCCTCCAGTTCAGTAAGATCCAACATCTTGTTGGGTGATCGGAATGCCTCCGACTCATCAGTTTTATTCAAGATACCATGATAATCCAGAATGCCTCCAAATCTATCATGTACCTGCCCTATTTCAATCTACCCGTCATAACTATTACATGTGACTATATGTCACATCTATCATCAATGCCATAAGGCCATCATACAATCTATCCACATGCTAATCTTAACTAGCATTCACATAATCGAATCAACTAGTCTCGTTATTAGTAATCACATATTATAAAAGTACACTCTTTTACGTCATATCAATAATTAGTTATTAATTACTTTTCATTATCATGATCTCTTTCAAAATCATCAATCACTTTAGACATACTTAGATAGTCTACTATTTATCACTTTCTCATCTTTTCAATCATATCTTTATTAAAAATCATTTATTAATAAAGACTCACAAAACATCATATATATTTTAAAAGAAATATTTGCTATGTACCCAGTTTTAAAAGTCTCATGTACTCACCTTAGCCAAGCTAACTCCAAATCGTGTCTAACAACACGAATCCTTGCTTTCCAACTTGTGAAATGTCACCAATCTTTAGGTCTTCTTGACCTATCTTCCATATCATCATAAAATCTAGTTATTATCCATAACTAGCTACCAATAAACCCATAACAACATTCTTGGCCACCAAGTTCATCCAACTTGGTGAAACCCCAAAACCCTAGCTCAAGATTTCCATCAATAAACCCAAATCCAACTTGTACACATCATTTACAAGCTTATTATGAGTGTTCTACACCCATGATTAGTCATCTTCCCCAAAGATGACATGAATGATTCCCCAAACCACCATTTTTCCCAAATAAAGTTCATAGCTAGCTAGATAATCATCGAATCCATGTTATGAACACATTTTCCTTAACAATATGTTGTAGATTTAAGTTATATAAACCCAATTTCATCACCCATTACGAACCCTCCAACTAGGGTTTACATACATCACCATTTTCACCCAAAAACATCATCTACAACTAAAAAGAGTAGAGATTTACCTTATATTTCAACAATGGAGTGAGAATCTTCAAGATTGAGTGCCAAAATCGGTTCCAATGACCTCCTTACACTCAAAATCGTATACTCACACTTGGGAGGAAGTTCTAGGGTTTGAAAATGAGAGCAAATGGCCAAAATCCCGTATTTAAGACCAGATCTGACACTTTCGCGTCGCTAAATAGAAGATCGCGTCGCTAAATATAGTCCCGCCATAATTCGCGACGCCAATCGCGTCGCTAAGTCCATTGCTATCTCAAATTCGCGTTCAAACAAGTCGCTATTTCGGGTCGCTGTCTGATTCAGCCAAGATAGCTCCGCTATCTCAGGAGATAGAGGCGCGCTATCTTCTCAGCATTTCTCCAATTTGACATTTTTTTCCAAGTTTTTGACCCGGTTTCATCCATAACTTTCTCATACGATGTCCGAATGACACGAAACCAATTCCTACGTTCTTTAAATGATTTATCCTTAATTATCATATTTTTATAAAATTTATTTATTTACAAATTTCGGGTCGTTACACATGGATTCCTCCCCGGTTTTTGTGGTGATTTTCAACTTCTCTGGCCAGCACCACCGTCTGTTTTCTCTCGTTTCTTTCGACGCCTACACCAGATATGTTGTCTCTCCTCAGCTCAGATGAACAAAAGCAAAAGACCTTAATTTATTATGATCTTTTCATTTGTTTTGATGGGTTTTCAGATCTGTTCATCTGTTTTGACGGGTTTTTAGATCCGTTCATCTGTTCCAACTATTTTACTCATATTTGTTTTTGATTTGATCATATGTTCCAGATCTATTAGCTTGTATAATTTTTATTTTAAGTGTTAGTTAACAAGTTTTGCATTTGCTGATATGTAAGGATTTGTTCATTAATGAATTCTCAATTTTATTCATCAATTTACACTAGTAGGTATGATTTTGTTCATTAATAAATTCTTGATTTTACCATAAAATATGAGTGAATTAACGGATTTTGTTCATTATTGAAGAGTTTGCATTTGCTAGTATATATGGGTTTGTTTACTGGTGAACAAACGGTGATTTAATAAAATATGAAAAAGTCGGGGATTTAATAAAATATGGAAAAGTCAGTGATTTAATAAAATATGGAAAATATGGTGTATTAATTTAGTTGATTTATTTAGTTAATTTTTATAATTAAAAAAAGGTTAAAAAGGCTACAATACCCTTTTAAATTAAAAAACTAATTAATTTAAATGATTGGTTAGAAATGGTTCTCGCAGTTTTCGTAAAAACATAAGTTCTCGCATGAACGCTCCCCTATAATATTAAAATTTAAGCCAACTTAATAATTTAATAGAAAAAAAATTAGCAAGTCCAAATTTTTATAAAAATCTTGTATTCAGGGGGGCCATTTTTATGTTTTCGCACGTGGCGTTCAAAATCTCGGAGACACCCATACAATTGAGTATGCAATTAATTCTTTGCTCAGTCATAATGAAGATAATCTTTTTATTTAAAAGCATTAATTATAATATAACACATCGAGAACAAGAGTCTACAAAACATTGACCCAAAAACGAAATACAACTCGAGAAAGCAAAAGGAAGATGATCTATATGGGTCTAAATTCAATGCCGCGCACTTCAAGTCCTTTAAATGGCTTGTCATAACTGGACAATTCAACATCCATATGAAACTTTTTGGTTCTAGTATCGTTTTGAAATTCCCATATTTGTACTTCCATCCAACCATCATTCCTCTTTTGTGGAAGGCCTTTTATTTTGGGTTTATGTGACGGGTTGTGGGTGTTTCGCTCAACATAATCTTGTTTAATAACTGGTGTTTGAGGAGTACGTAAATAGATGTGGCAAGGTTCATCATCTGAATCAGAATCCGAATTATTTTTATCGATTACTTGTGCAGGAGCAGGTTGAACATTGTAGTTGCGATCTTGTTTGTAGACAAGGTAAGCCGCATATGTTGTTTTTGATGTCAACATTGTGGATTTGATTTCGCAGAAAATACCAAACTTGGGTGGAGGATTGTGAGCCACTTCGAATCTGAGAAACGAAAAATATTGTCTGTTAATTAAGGCATATCTTAGTAGATGGTATGCATGTATATGCAAAACATACATGTAAAATGTAATGGACTCATAAAATAAATTAATCGATTACACAATTTTTTTCTCAAGCTAAATAACAAACATAAAATAAAACTAGATAGAATGTATGATTTCACCAAATAGAATATGTATTCTAAACTTTTTTTTTACAGCACAAGAGCATTGGTTGCATATTATTTTGCTCAAGGGTATATCACCTACAATGCAACAAAATTTTAACGTTATTCGGGAAATTTTGAGGGGTTGTACTAGAAGGCCTGGGGACCGAAGCCCCCTGGTCCAGGCCACCCTGTGCTACATGGTAGGTCCGCGCATATAAATGTATACAAGAGGAGAGGTTGGGAAACAGGAAAAAAAAACCTTGTTCTGGGTATAGATTTCCATTTCCATCTATGTTCTTCCAAAACCGCCCTTGCTTGCACCATAAGACATTTCTTACGATCTTTGGCAAGAGAAAACCACTGTCAATCAAAATCAATAAATACGTAAGTACTTGTTTATCAGTTATGAAGCATTCCCATTGAATACGTTCATACAACAACTACATATGAGATGTATGCAGGGCAACGTCGAGGAATGAATTCTTTTGTTTATGGAGGCCCAAGATTGTGTGATTAAAAGGGGCTCGCTAAAATGACAATAACTTGGAATACAAGGCTCAAGAATGCTAATTTAGGGGCCCAAGAATGCTAATTTTATGAGTTATTTGCATTTTTTATACTTTTTTTAGTTTGTTACTTTGTTTGTGGGCTAATTTTTGGTCTGTTTGTTTTGATTAGGCTCATTTGAAATTCTGAGTTTATTTTAGAGTTTAATTTTGATGGTCAAACATTTAGTTTTGTCTTTTATGAAATCTCATTTTTTTCGTCTCTCAACTCACAATATATGTGTTTTATTGGAAAAATCATCTTGATTTTCGGTATTTGTTAAATCACGATAATTAGAGTAATAGTCCGTGGTATTCGTTCTTAGTCTAGAGATTTAAGTGATTGACGTATGTTTAAAAAAAAATTCAAAAATGGTAGGATTGAATCATTCTAGCTTAACATATAATTTACCTCTACACCATTGTTGATTAGGAACCCTTCACGAAGGATAAAGTAGAGTTCCTTAAAGGTATTAAATCGCACACGATCTTTTGACAACTTGATTATGGCTTCAAAATCACTCGGCAATTTTTCTTTCCAATACGTCTCAGAACCTTGCATATCCACATCCTCTTCCTTTAACACTTGATGTTCCTCCTAAAAAATAAAGAAAATTAATATCATTAATAAAGACCAACACTTGTAATCTTTGATTGATCTTTCTTAATGCAAGTTAATTATCTCTCTAATTAATCTCTCTCATCTTAATCTTTCTTTAGCTTAATCATAAGCAATTAACACTAGAAAGATCATAAAGAAAATGAAGTAAATTGAATATATATATATAAACCGGTTTTTGTGAGCTTACTTTCTCCTGGGGTTGAAACTCGATGGCTTCCAATACTATATTTTGACAATACTTGATGTGAAACAGAATTTCAAGATCAACAATACTCTCGTGACTGGTAAACTGATACAATTCTGCAGTTAAACTTTCATCCTCTCTCTCATCTGAAAGGAATGCATAAGAATAGTCGGTCTCTCCTTCTAATTTGTATTCAAGGCCTATATATTGTTCATCATGCTTGAACACAAGGTTCACATTGTATGCGATATGTGGCGTCAAGAATTGAGTTCTAACTTGTGCCTATGTGAATGTTTTAAAGCGGTCAAATCTGCATGATACATTATAGTTTAAAGTAATTTAGTTTGTTAAACCCACACCAAAATAATAAATTTTGGAGTCACTAAAAAAAAAAAAAGGAAAGGTGGGTCACCTTGAATTATGTTGAGACGAGTCACTTGCAATCGGAGTCAAACATTTCGATATATATATCATTTCACAATGTTCTCCTTTCTTGTTTAACTGAATCCACTGTTCATTAAACAAGTTCATTTGTGAGGAGCATATTTTTATTGTTTGCTAACTTAAGTTATAATTAACATATGTAATTACCGTTTTGCCACCATTAATGACGATCCCTTTGATTAGAAGCATCTTTAGTTCGCTTTCAGATTTATAGTTGAGAGGAGTTATTGTAGTTTTGATCAGCTTTTTGTAGTCCTTCGGTAGACCCACCATTTCATAAACCTCCTGATATACGATAGCAAGCTCAAGTTTCTCCACCACCTGAGACATTGTTGGCCTATCTTCACGTAATCTTTGCAAACATTGACGTGCAATGTCCAAATATGTTTCTATAGAAGTAGAATCCATTTGTTGTTTCAAATCTTTAAAGATAATATCATCAAATTTCTTCTCTTCATAGCTTTGTATCCAACTACGTACTAAGAAGGACTGGTATTGGCCGTTGTTATATTCATAGCATAACCTGCCACATAATATTTCAAATAACATAACGCCAAAAGAGTACACATCCGACTCTTTTGTTAAATAGCCCTCTTCCACATATAACGGATCACAATACCCCAAGGTACCTACAGTAGTTGAGATGACAGCTGTATGCTGCTGATTAGCTGGACCAAATTTTGACAATCCCATGTCAGAAATTTTAGCATTCCAATTTTCATCGAGAAGGATGTTGGAACTTTTGATGTCACGATGGAGAATTCTTTGTTGCTAGGATCATGGAGGTAGCTTAATCCCCTTGCGGCTTGAAGGCTTATCTTGAGACGTTGCATCCATGTGAGATTAGCAGAGCTTAAATGGCGATCAAGGCTTCTAAGAGCCGCATGCTCATATACGAGGATCTTTTCACCACCCTCGTCACAAAATCCAACAAGAGAGATGAGATTTTCGTGTTTGTAACGCGAAAGTGTCATGATTTCCTTCCAAAATTCGGAGTTTCCTTGCCCGAATTTAGGATTTAAACACTTAAAAGCAACCATGGTTTGCCCTTCCAATTTTCCTTCGTAAACCTTCCCGAAACCACCGACTCCAATAACTTTGGTTTTATCAAAGTTGTTAGTGGCTGATTTTATCTTGTCTAGTTGGATTTTAAGATGTTGAAACTCCTCCATGAAGGCATCCATTATTCGTGGATTGATCAAACAATAATTTCAAATTCAAATCAAGTGTTCCAAATTGAGATCGAAGCGAATGTAACTAATGTGGTGTTGGAAGAAACAGCAACAAAAGAGGTGGTTGTAATCTTTTTATTGAAATGAATACTCTAACCGAAACTCCGAAAGATTGTTAAGAATTGAGAAGGAAAATATGAAAGCCAACTCCTTTATATAGACTTATAAAGAACAGTAGTTAATATTTTATTTAAATTTAAGTACAATTGAACTTTCTTAGAACTGAAACCCTCCATAAAAAAAAGGTTTTGCTTCTAGTTGTCAACTTGCACAATGTATGCCATGGTTGTTAACAATATATTAAATGGGATTTTTTCATCTTATAACATTAACCATACAAACACCGGTATTCATATAACATATATAATGCAACCCCAAAAACACCTTTAACCAATTACAATTTACCAAAAGAAAAAAGAAAAAAAAAGTTTAGAAAACCTTAACGTACACCCCACCAAAGCCATGGCCGAGAGGCTATGGCTTGAAGATGACAAAAGTGATGATACCCTATGGCGACTGCTATACGACATTGGCACCCGTACGTATGGCGCCGTGTGTACCGTGTCGTGGAAGTATTTGGGGGTGGTTACTGGTTAGTTGGTTACCATGCGTGACCATTTCCTTATTATTTGACCTTACACATTTATTAGAGTTGATGGGATCAATAGTCAACGTTATCCACCAATAAATGAATTTAGAAGACTAATTCTATGCATGCTTGAGCATATTCAAAGTTACGTCAACATCAATTTAATCAAAGATTATTTGTTTAAGAAACACGCAAAATAAGTTACGTCAACATCAATTTAATCAAAGATTATTTTTTTAAAGAAACACGCAAAATAAGTTACGTCAACGTCAATTTAATCAAATATAAAACCCAAGTTACGCCAACACAACCGGCCCTGGAAGTAGTTGTTGTAGACCCACGCCTATACCAAATATTTTAAAAGGGCCCATAAATTTTTAAACCCTTTATTTGTTTTTTAAGCCACTAATTTTATATCCTTATTCTTCAAAGCCATTGTCAAATAACTCCAAGTTCATAATTCCAAAAAACTCGACTGTTCATGTTGATTTGTACTTTACGCTAGACACGTCACATTTAAACGAGTAAATTACTCAGCAAATATTTTTATACTTTTCTCATTGATATTAATTTTCAAAATTGTGATAGGGCCCAAAGTCAATGTTCGCCTATGGCCTTGACGAACTCAGGGCCGGCCCTGTACGCCAACATGCTCATCCTAATGTGTAAACGTAACAAAACAACACCATTACAGAGAGAAGTGAAATTTTATAATATAACAAGTAAAATGATGAGTACTTTCGTTTTAGCCGTAAGAAATAGAAAAAAAAGTGACTGGATATTTTGACGAGGGGAAATGAATTTTACACAATACATTGTAGTAGTGAATACATATTTTTATAACAAACTGTAAAATATATTAAAACAATAGTTGTGGTACGAGAAGTAATGTATGTGATGTAAAAATAAATTCTCTTTCATGAGTGATCGCATATGCTTGCTTTGGCATAATCAAAGATAAAAGAAATGTATTATGTCAACATCAATTCAATCAAATATTAGTCTTTAAGAAATACGCTAAATTTGATTTGCATAGTAATACATTGGCATAAAATGACGAGTATTTTGGTTTGAGCCATCGGAGAAAGAAAACAAGTGATTAAAATTTTGATGAGTCATCGCATATCAAAGAAAGCGTTTTAGCGACCTTATCGCAAAGTTGGTCAATCTAAGTTGGCTATGTTGATGTGGTATTTTTTTTTACCCACGAAATAAATTTAGTTAGTAAATTGATGAAAAATACCATTAACTTTTTGTAAATGGTTCATTTTTCTAGTTTTATTTATCTATTGATAGCGGGTTTCAAAAAAAAATTTGGTGATAGAAAGTAGAAACATACTAAGTAGCTTGGGCTTGGGCTTGTGCTATCATATCCATATATGATACATGAAATAAATAATAAATGACTTTTGATAATGTTAGCCCTTAGGGTTATTAATAAGAGCGGATAAGAACGAGCAGTCTTGATTTTGATTGGCAAGAGGAGTTTGAATGTTGTTAAAAAGAATGAATACAATTTGATTAATAGAACTAAAAGGGGGTAAATAGTATATATCATTAATTGTTATTGACACTCATAAGGGCTGTCATTATGAAAACTCATAATAAATTAGTGTGATATATATGAATATGGAAAATAATGGAGGTTTGCCAGCAAAACACACCTCCATTTCCTCATGAGTTTTATTCATGTGGTCAATCATCTTCTTGAAATCCTTTTCAGCTTCATCCATTGATTGTTGGCATGCCTGATTTTGCGGCTTCAGAAGGAGAGATAGTTAAATACAACAGTTGGTAAAATTCCCTTTTGATTTGGAATTTCTTCAAGAACATCATACTCCACTCTTTTCAATTACGTGATTTCATATTAAATATGATGACAATATGCAAAACTTTCCTCACCTAAGTTACATAAACGAATACCTTGATATGGATAACCACAGTTTGTTCAGAATTCAGCTAGTAATATACTAAAAAGAAATTGCGGCCATTTTATAAACAGAAACGAGAACTTTTTGCCAAAATAATGCCCTCCTATGTCTGATATTCGTTTCTAATTCACTTTTTTTGTTTTAAAAAATAATGTTTCCGGGTTCGTTGGTCCTGAATTCACCCTCAAAACATGACACCTGGCAGTCGCCTGACTAGACCTTTGCTGACACACGCGAATCCGGATCCTGGATTCGGTGATCCCGGATTCGTCATACCTTTGCTCTGTTTTTAGCTTCTTTTTTCTTTATGACTCTCAACTCTTTTGAACCCAACTTTGTGAAATATCTTTTCAGATTTCAAGATGCGTTCTCTCTCTCTCTTTTTTATTCACCAAACAAAATCCAGAAAGCACCCCCTAATTTCTTGATAATTGAGTATTATTTCCTCTGTTTTCAATTTTTTTTGTGGGTGTAAAACTGAGAATTTGTGATGGATTTTAGTATTAAAAATTATGGGTATTTTGTTTATGTAACGTTGATGACGTTTTCTTTGATTGTAATGTGCATTAATAGAGAAAAATGATGGAGATTTAGTAGGTGCTCCAATGGTGAAAACAGAGCAAGAGGCTTTATATTCTGCTATTCAAGGGTTTGTGAGTGGGTTTTACCCGCGTGTTGTAGGAGCTAATACAAATTTTCATTAAATAAAATACAATATAATTGGGAAATGACTAAATATACACAAGATTGAAACAAGAATATGTAGAAAACAAAGAAGAAACAAGTTTGGTTGAGTCTCGTAAAATTCACGATCCCCTTAAAAGAGATTCGTTGTCTATTTCCCAGGGTAAAACAACCGAGTAGTTTTACACTACCGAATATAATCCAAGCCCGAACACTTATCGAAAAGTTGTGTGTTTAAGAACACGAAAGGAAAAACAACTATATGTTTTGAAGTTCTCAAAAGTATAGAGATTGTAAGAGTATGTGAAAAGGTATATGCCTTTTGGTGTGTTTGTGTATTTTCCAATGAACCAGACAATCTTTATTTATACTAGAAATGTGTCATCATGTTAATAACAATCATAATTGTCATTATACATATTCATTACAAAGAAATAAAATCACCAAATTCAATTCTATGTTTAATGACACACATTAAACTTCTTAATAATATTAATAATAATATTATCTTAATAATATTAATAATAATATTATTATTACTTGAATTTCTTAACCATACAAACCGAACCCACATGATACCCGGGAGACGAGCGTCGATAGGTTCAAGTTCTCTGTGGTTTATTTACTTTATTTCTTTGTTCCATACACCCCGAGAGTCGATATCTCATTCACCATAACTACATTTTGGACATGTCAACCATTAATTATATATAACAAATATACATATAAATATGTCCAAAATTTTCCAACAATCCCCCACATGAATAGAGATCGATCGAAAACACAATAAAATTTCGATGAATGTTCAACAGTTAAGTCTTGCAAAGGATAGGTAGGTGTTACCCTTTGAACCTTCCCTTGAGAAGCATACTTAGTCTCCTAGCAGTCAGTATACGCGATGTCCTTGAACTGAATCCGCCTTTTGTGTAGACGACATTATACATTCTCACAAGACTCTCCCTAACTTGTTCATATCCTCTTATCGTGCCCGGCTTGGTCATGGACACTGCCTGTTTCTGCGAGAGCTACTAAGAATTGTGCCCCAACAATTCCATTCGAAGCGACCCCACTTCTCCCTCACATAGGTGATTCTCTACAAGGAATCATTAAAAGCCATAGTGCTTATCCTCATTGTCACTGAACTAGGAATGGACTAGGAAGTAGTACAATGTACTCCCTTTAAGAATGTTTGGAGGAATTCCGTTACCCCCACAGTGACATCCCTTCGTTTATACAATTAGGTTGTCCTATTGAACCTAGATCTTGGGATCTCCAGTCAACTAGGTTAGGTTTCCTTCGCATAAACTTTATTCCAAGGGCTTTAGTCTCATTCCATTATAACTAACTCTATACTTAAGCCTTTTCATAAGCGGATCCGCGATGTTATCAAGATAGTTAATCTTGATAACTTCAATTGAGAGTAGTTATCATATCGTATTATGTCTTATAATTATACATTGTACACTTGACTAATGTAAATGTAAGATAACGATATATGCCAATATATACATCAATTATTTGGAATATATTCCTTACATTGATGTAGCATTTCAGATGATGAATGACTACCTTAGCAAGGCACCCCCACATTCGTACGTACTTATGAGACGGTTTTCTTTCAAACCAAAGTTTGTACAATGTTTCATCTTATCCTCACGTGGTATCTTATATGAAAGATAATTAGTCGACACATGACATACCCCCACATTTGGACGTACTTATGATACGGTTTTCTTTCAAACCAAAGTTTGTACAATGTTCATTTTATCCTCACGGTGTATCTTATATAAAAGATAATTAGTCGACACACGACGTACCCCCACATTTGTACAAATTAATGTATCAATTACTTTCCATTAAGTAAAATTACACCTTTTCGTGTATATTAAGGAGTTTTGGTTATTTCTTTCAACCAAATGGAAGGATGAATTTGTTATGTTTGTGAGTTGAATCAATAATGAATGTTGGTGGTATGCATTATGCAATTCAATTAATTAAAACAAATTTAATTAAATTTATATGGCATAATCAACCATGTTAAATATTTAACAATTAAATGAACAACTTTATTAGCATTTTATAAAAATCGCGGTTACAAGTTGTCACATTTAATTTTAACGTTTTTACCAACAACACTTCCACATTTTGATAACACAATCCCGAATAACAAACTTAGTAAGCAACAATCCGGACACAAGATTTTTATGAATCCCCGGAACATACAAGATGTTGCTCAACATGACATAATTTCCGAAAGTCATCCTTAAGATAACATTTCCTTCACCTTTGATATATGTGGTAGCCGAGTTTCCCATAAAAAGTTTTTACTCATTTTTCAACATCTTTGAAAATGATAAACATATTTTTATCGAAACACACATGACGGGTAGCACCCATATCGACATACCATCCACTTCAATTGGTTCCAATCAAATTCACTTCCGACAAATCGGAAATCATGGCCACATTATGCACATCTTCCTTCATGTACATTTCCATGTTAGGCATTGTCACAATATTTGTCATTTTTTTTTTTCAAATAATAATGCAAATTTGACCAATTAGCCTTAACAATCAAATGTTCCAATTAGTAGTAAGATATATTTCAAGTATCATCTTATCAAGAATCAACTCAAGAAGCCAAAAACTATCTTGTATCTTACTCACTAATATAAACCAACATTTTTCCCAAGTCTCATAATTTGAAAGTAAAATTCTAGATGTCAAAGCAATCCATAGCTATAAAATCCGAAGAATTTAACTTTTACTAAATTTGAGAAAATTCAAGTAACCAAGGTTAACTTGAAAGCTAAAACAATAGAACTTTTTCATTTCCAAAATCTTATAATTTCCAAATATCTCACCTCATGAGACTATATTCAAGAAACCAAGGTAATCTTGATATGTATAAAATGGAAATTAAATTTTTTTTTCAAGAAAAGTCTATAACCATCAATCACAAATTTCATAGAAAAACCCCAATAATTCTCAAACTTTTAAAGCAAAATTCTAGATGCCAAAGCAATCCATAGATAAAAATCTCGAAGAATTATAGTTTTTCACAAGTTTGAGAAAATCAAGTAGCCAAAGCAAACTTGATTACCCAAAAAAAAAATTAAAATCCAATAATTCAAGTACATTTTCTCACTAGATGAGATTAAAGTCAAGAAAACCCAAATTATCTTGATACTTGAAACAAAATAAATCAAAACATTTATATCCAAAAACTTTTAATTTCCAAATATCTCACACAATGAGATTATATTCAAGATACCAAAGTAATCTTGATATGTATAAAATGGAAATTACGAAAAGTTTATAAAATATTTTCTCAAACAAATCCTTTATAATTGAAGAATAATGACAACATTATAAAATATAAATCCAAAATATTTGATTTCCAAATAGTCTCACAAATTGAAACTATATGTCAAGAAGCCAAATCTACCTTGAGATGAAGAAAATGGAAATCAAAATCACTTACAAACCAATGTAATTTTTGATATTTTAATAATCAACAAATTTCACAATGATATACAAATGTTTGTAAGATTTATTTCAAATATCATCTCTAATGAGAATCAATTCAAGAAGCCTATGACTATCTTGAACCTTACAAACAAATATGATTGCAAAACTTATAATTAACAACAACAATTTTCACAATTATAAATTTTAAATCCAAAATTGTTTTAAACAATATATCAAGTTATTTAAAATCAAACTTTAAAAACTTGATATAATAAACATTAAATCCAAAAATTTGATTTAACAATTTATAATAAACTTAACCAAACATCTTGTTTTACATAAACATTTCAATCAAAAACTTTTTCCGAATCAATGCTATTAAAAAGCAAAAATCGATAAAGAAAATATGTATTTTCCAACCGGTATTAGCAAAGAGAGGAAAAATCTATTTTAAGTTTGTAGGAGGTAATACCAGTTTTCATTAAATAAAATTCAATACAATTGGGAAATGACTAAATAAATACAAGATTGAAACAAGAATATGTAGTAAACAAAGAAGAAACAAGTTTGGTTGAATCTCGTGAAATTCACGATCCCCTTAAAATAGATTCGTTGTCTATTTCCCAGGGTAAAACAACCGAGTAGTTTTACACTACTGAATATAATCCAAGCCCGAACACTTATCGAAAAGTTGTGTGTTTAAGAACACGAAAGGAAAAACAACTATATGTTTTGAAGTTCTCAAAAGTATGGAGATTGTAAGAGTATGTGAAAAGGTATATGCCTTTTGGTGTGTTTGTGTATTTTCCAATGAACCACACAATCTCTATTTATACTAGAAATGTGTCATCATGTTAATAACAATCATAATTGTCATTATACATATTCATTACAAAGAAATAAAATCACCAAATTCAATTCTATGTTTAATGACACACATTAAACTTCTTAATAATATTAATAATAATATTATCTTAATAATATTAATAATAATATTATTATTACTTGAATTTCTTAACCATACAAACCGAACCCACATGATACCCGGGAGACGAGCGTCGATAGGTTCAAGTTCTCACTGGTTCATTTATTTTATTTCTTTGTTCCATACACCCCGAGAGTCGATATCTCATTCACCACAACTACATTTTGGACATGTCAACCATTAATTATATATAACAAATATACATATAATTATATATGTCCAAAATTTTCCAACATGTGTTGCGCGGGGGATTTCATATGATATTCAAATAAATGTTTGACGGTATTCATACCATACCTAAAATACAATAAAACACATGAATATGGTAAATTAATCTAAACAAAATTATTAATTTATGACAACTAAATAAAAGATAGTTGTGTAGGATCAAAAAGCACGTGAGAATCAGTTGAAGGATGTATCACGTGATAATGTGGGTAGTAAAGGTAAAATTAGTTATGTTGCTGAAACTAAAAAAATAATTGAAAATAATATTGTTTAAAAAGTCAAAAAATAACTATGTTTAAAAAAATTAAAAAACTAACAGCATTCCAGTTAGTAATATATTTGCTCCGTGTAATAAAAGAAAGTTAAATTAAAAGAAGTTAGGAATTAAAAGTCAACCATTTCAAGCTGTGAAAATAAATAATGAAGAAATCACCTTGAATAAAAGTGAAGGCAGCGAGTAGGAAAAAGAGTAAAGCAGCGTGTCGAATTTTCACAGGTAAAATTACTGTTCACCCAACTCTCAAATGAAATACTTCCTTCGATTCAAAATAAGTGATACATTTTGTGTTTCACGATTTTTGAGGCAAAATATTATAATAATGATTAAACTAGATTAATTGAATGGTTAGTGGGGAATGTGTCCCACACTTTTTGAATAAAGTGGGGTTAATAATGTTTAAAAGTAAAAATAAGGGTAAAAAAGTCATTTCACTTTCTTAAAGTAGATAGTAGTGGGTGTGGATCCCACTATATTTTGCCAAATAAGGTAAGTTTTCAAAGTTTATCACTTATTTTGAATCACTCAAAAAAGGAAAGTGTATCACTTATTTTGAATCGGATGAAGTAGATATAATTGGTGGAATGGCTCCTATGTCCTATCTCTATCCTGATCCTTGTGGATGGACTCTCATTCCGGTACATTTTAACCCGGAAAGTGCAAGTACCAAATCCGGGATACCGGGACCCCGATTCTCAATGTGTCAGCAAAGGTTTCATCAGCGACTGACACCTGGCACATTTTTTGGTGAACCCAGGACCACCGAACCCAGAAATATTATTTTTAAAAACCAAAAAAAAGCATTAGAAATGAATATCAAGCCTAAATGTGCATTATTTTGGCAAAAAGTTCCAGAAACGAATCATCACATAATTATAACTATTGAAAACTGACATGCGTAAATTAGAGTTTTTTTTACTAAAATGTGGTTTTAAATACTTCCTACGTTTCAAAATAAGTGATACACTTTTCATTTTGGAATATTTTAAAATAAGTGATACACTTTAAAAACTTATCATATTTGATAAAAAGTAGTGGGATCCACACCCACTAACTATCTCATTAATATGAAATCACACATATACCCTTACTTTGAGTAAATTACACGGAAGGTACCTGTGATTTACCACTTATTACGATCACAGTCTCTGGTCTTCGTTTATTACACTGGACGTCCCTTATGTTTACACTTTGTTGCATTGGACGTCCATTGCCCTAACGTCCGTCCAATTTGGACGTTAAATGAGTCACATGAGAAGTACATGATGGGTATAATGGTAAATTCTCAACCCTCTCCACCAACACCCCTACCTCACCCATTTATGTTTCTCTTGTACTACTTGCATTAGCAGTTGTACACCACCATCCCTATCTCTGGTATTGTTGTACAACATCATACTCTCTCTCTCTCTTCGTATGGATCAAATGAACATGGAGAACAAAATTCTCTGATTTGCAGGTGTTAATTTAGATAAAATGAAAATTAAGACCAAATTTTAGATCTGCAAATCGTGATTACAAAGATCCATTACCAGTACACACATACATACATACGAAGATACGAAGCCCTAGAAACAGATCATCACCGATTACAAAGATCATCAAGAAAGAGAAATTTTGGTTTCAATTTGAAGGATCGGGATTCAGAATCGTCTTCTCCGGTAAGAGTAACAAATCTCCAACGATCGTTTTCTCCGGCAAGAGTACCATCGTGCCCACCACCATGCCTCTTCGTTGAGTCGTTTTCTGACCACCATGCGCCACTTCTTCATTTCTGACCATCGTGCGCCACCATCTCCAGCTGGAAACCACCGTGTTTCGAAACCCCTATTTTTTTAGTCGATTTCTAATTAACTTTTGTGGGGGTTTAAATCAGATTCTCAGTCAAGAATTTCGTCAAAAAGCTTTGACTCACACAAACACATACTAAAAGTGAAATCATAACAAAGAAGTAACAAATGCTTTTGAAGATCTGGAAAATTTTGAGAACCAAATTATGATATGGAGATAATTTTGAGAACCAAATTATGATATAGAGAGAGTTTGGTGTCGGGTGAACATGAGAGAGAAAGAGAGGAATCTCAATACCAAACTCAAGCTTTCAAGGTACAAAGAGCGAAATGACATTTGTGCCCTCATGTGCCTCTGACATGCCAATTTTAACGCTTAAAATGGATGGCCGTTTGGCCAAAGGACCTTGAGTGTAATAAAGTGTAAACACCAGGGACGTCCAGTGTAATAAACGTAGATCAGAGACTGTGGCTGTAATAAGTGGCAAACCACAGGGACCTTTCGTGTAATTTACTCCCCTTACTTTTTACTTTTAAACATTATTAACTTCACTTCAATCAAAATATATGGGACACATCCCCCACTAACTATCCACTTTAATCTAATTAACTTTCCTTGTCATATTTTGCCTCAGAAAACATAAAAAGCCAAAATTATCACTTATTCTGAAACAGAGGAATTATTTATACTTCCTCGAGTTCCGTACATCTCACCGGAAAAACACTCTCCGGTACCTCAAATCCCTCGGAATCATCCACCCAGGACTCACAACAACCCCATCACCTGAAACACTCTCTCAAATCCTCACAACCATAAAATACTTCAAATCAAAAGGCTTCACCTACCCGATTTCCCACAAATCGCATTTCTCGCCCCAAATCTCTTCACCCCAACCTTCGACCCAACCGACATCGAGCCCGTTTTCGAGTTCTTAACCGTCGATTTAGCCGCCTCACCGGAAAATTCCCGTGAATTGTGTAACACCACAAAATCTAAACCATTTTTTTTAACAACAAATACGGAAGCGTTTCAAAATTACATATATATAACTTGTTAATCACAAGTTATAAAAAAACATAAGATGTATAATTTTACAAAAGTTAACTTTCCAAAATAGTGTTACTTAACATTACGGCTCGACATCAAAATCATTTCTTTAAGTCTTGGTCAATCATTCCTAATCTTAATCTCCAAAAGACACATCCATCTACAACCTATAAAAGATTCAACATAGTGGGGGATTAGCACGAAGCTAAGTGAATGAAAATATAACATTTTATATTGTCTAAGTACAACAATCTCGATTCACAATTTTCACGTATTCACAATCTTAACAGATTCACAATCTTTACAGATTCACAATCTTCACAGATTCACAACTAACGAAAGGACCGGCGGTTTTGCAGAACCTTACAACTGTTGTGGGCCTAACAACAGCTTACCGGAAGCCCTTTACTCATTAGCAACGGTAAAGCTTCCTTCAAATACAACACATATTCCAAGATACAATTACCGTTGTCTAACAGTAAACGAAAGCCCAGCCCCCATGCAGACTGTCATCTACTCTTTTCCATGTGCACATATCGATTAATTAACACATAGCCAGTTAATTAACATTAAACCATACACTGTAAATCACAATACAAAGTTTTTGTAGCCAAACAGCAAGTTCAGGTCGCGAACCCCTGCTCGCGCCAGAATTCGCGTCGCGACTAAGAGATCGCGTCGCGATCTTGTCCGCTAAAAAGTTCGCGTTCGCTATTTCGGGTCGCTGTTTGGTTTTGGTTTCACGGAAACAGGTTCGCGTCGCGAACCTACACAGTTCGCGTCACGAACTGCTTCAGATGGTCAAAATCCTGCACTTTTCAACTTAACAATTTCCAAAACTAAACCCAACAAATTGCAACCTATACCATTGCAATTTAAACAGTACAAAGGTTATAAATCCACTCACCTTTGCCAAGTCTCTTTCCACTCAGTTTCTAATATCACTGAGCCTCTTTTCCTTTTCCTGATAATCAAAACAATACCCGAATTAGTAATCATGTTTTATCATACATTTCAATTAACTAAACCACAAAACACTTGCATCTAGTAATATACAACCACTATTTTGATTTCATCAAAGTTAACTAGTAAAAATGCCTTTTAATAATTATCTTCATTTTGACCCAATATGCATTTTGGCTTACTTGACCATTTTGACAAAATCAAAGTCAAAATCAACCAAATTAAAGTAATATGACCAAACGGGTCAAAACTTACTATTTCATTTTAATACCCCCAAATCATATAATTCAATTACGATTTCAACTTCTTGATCATTTTGACATAAATAAAGTCAAAGTCTAACTAATTAAGTTTGCATTTAACCAAATTCAACTATCTTGACCCAAACGGGTCAAAACTCAATTCTTTTCTAAAACACCTAAAATATCAATTAATAATCTCACAATTCATCCAATTATCATATAACATAATCGTGTAACAAATTACAAGAATTTGACCTTTTATTAGGTCAAAGGTCAACTAACTCACTTACTAGTTCTTCATTTCCAAACACAAGATAATTTCAATGAAATTTAATAATTCTATCAAATTTAGGTTATAACTAGTTACCAACATCAATTATAATCCTAAATATAACCAATTAACCCAAAACAATCACAATTAACTCAAAACCCCCAATTCTAGAAATTAGGGTTCTTGGCCCATTCATCTCCAAGATCACCCATGATGATTTTGGTTCAAGTCAAATTTTCAATCATTCTATTTGTAACTATAACACTTCACTAACATTTTAACTCACTACATAACTTTTAAACACTAAAAAAAACCCCATCAATTTAACAAACTTAGCATTTCACCATGAAAAGCCAAAACTTAATATCATGCTATGTACTCAAGTACCCTAAAACAAGAATCAACTAAAAATCAAGTTTCATAGCATCGTTATACACATATAATCACAAGACTAATCAATTTCATTATTTAACAAGAAATGATAAAAATTCATAAGATAGATTAAGCTTTCTAACACAACTTGTAACCCTAACATAAATAGGACTGATTACCTTATGGAAGCCTCGACATAATCAACGAGTGGAATTGAGGTTGATTCTAAACTTTCGTCACTTTGAAAACCAGAATACATACATATATTTATTAAAAGAAAAGCACAATGTAATGGAATTGTTGGAGTAGTACACGTATGGAAGAAAAGAAGGGACACCCTCACAACCCCACACTCCCACACGTGTTATGAAGGTGAATTTTAATTTTCATTTAAACATAGTATCGATATCTGCTATCTAATTCATTTAAAATACCTAACTAACTTATTTTCATGCAATAATGATATATTTGAAACTTTAGTTCAAAAATGAATCTAATGATATAAAAATCATTAAAATATCTAAATATTTTATTTTCAACTAATTTTAACCCCTTGGTTAAAATAACAATAAATTTAAATAATATTTATCACTTACCCAAAGTGGTAAAACACTAGACTGGATTTCAGGGTGTTACAAATCTACCCCCCTTAAAAAGACTCCGTCCTCGGAATCTGATCACACTCAAACTAATCAACTAACAATTTTTATCTTGGTCTTAATTCATCACATCAAACTAGTATCCCCACAATGTTCTCATACCCATTTGAGAACTCTAAATATTCCAACTACCTCAATCAGTATTCGATAATTTCCTTTAAATTGGTGCACAATTATGAACTTTTCCAACAAGTTGTGCAACATTTATCATCTTTCTTTTCTTTAAATAAGTAACAAAGTTAAATTTAAGAACTCCCAAGTATTGGTACCAATTATGATATTGATCAATCTTTAATCCTTTAAATTATCAAATCATTCTCTTTTGTCAAAATTTTATTCCATCCCCTCATTCAGAATTTGTTCCAATTCACAAAAATAGTTACTCTCCCTTGATTTCTTGTATCTCAAAGCATGTGCAATAATGTTTTCTTTATTCATGAAATAATAATCCACACGGTTCCTCCATTCTGTTAACATCATCAAAATCATTTATGAAATCTACTTTGTCATAATTTCAGTCAATCCACTAACTCAAAACTATCTCAACTTGTTCCAAAATAAGTACTATCTATAATTTCTTTATAAATCCAAGCATAGGCAGTAACAAATTTTCTTCAGTTTTAAAATACATAATCCTCAAATACATTCTAATCATCTCCTTAATAATTGTATACATCCTTTCGTGGTCTGTGTAAACGATGCATCTCATATTAAACAATAAGGTCTCTATAGTTTTAAGGCAACACAACAATTATAAATCCCAAGTTATGGTTAAGATAATCCTTCACATGTCTTTTAATAGTCTAAAAGCATAGAAAATCTCCAAGTTTCTTTACTTACGGTCACAACAATCATTTCAAAGTCTATAATTTTTACATCTCGTTCATCATTCCATCGAAATTTCGTACACTTTTTACTGTTTAACCTTGTCTCCATACTCAAAAATTTTAATCATCGTTATCAAACTTATTGTCAGAATCCACTAAATTTCAGATTATATCTTTCTTAATCAAAATTTGCATCAAATACCACATAAAACAACGTCCAATCTCATCATGTCCAACACTTCTCTCAAGTAATTTTCATAATTAAATCAAATTTTATAGCATGTTGAGGATATCACCAATCAATCATTCACAAAACAACCCGAAATAATCGCCAATCTACTTCAATAAGTCAATTGTTCATACTCCAATTCTAGCTCGGGAGACATTTTAGGCAAATTTATCATATATACTTTCAGATCATTCAGAAATCATTTAGATATCTATCATTATCTATCTTTCATATTTTACACACATAACAAAGGTATTAATAAATTCACATTTACGGAACCGATATATTCGGCCCTCACTCTTCAAGTCACTACATGTGACACAACATGTCACGATAAGAATTTCTTCTTTCTTATTCCAACCGCTAGTCTTACTTAGACTATTCAACAAACGTCTATAATTACATCATTTTCTTTTTTTTTTTAATTGTAAGTTTTACATTTCAAGAGTTTAGAATAATTACTATTATACTCAAATTAATCTATAGTCACATATATTGTGACTGAAGCCGACATTCAACCCATCATCTTCACCCCTCGTGAAGCAAAGGAACAACCCAAACAGTTAATTTCAACTTATCAACAAGTTACACAAGATATAAATGAGTTATCTGCTCTAACATTAAGTAACACGAACACTTAATGAGCAACTCACACCCCGCAAGTCACTATGTGTGACTCGGCAGTCCTCGATAATAATGACCTATTTCTTTACTTCTAATCACTAGTCCCACCTAGACCACTCAATATATACTTATAATTACATCAATCTCAGTTATATGCATTTCATTCGAAAATTTTACAATACTTATTATCAAAATCAAATTCAATTTCTGTCACAGATATTGTGACTGAATTAAACACTACCAATCATCTTCATTTCTCATGAAATGAAGAAACCCAAGAAAATAATTAATTTCAATTTATCACAATTTCTTTCAAGGCATGTATAAGAAATTTTCTCTAATTTAAATAACATAAGTAAAGTTTCGAGTTTATCAAAAACATATCCGTATTATCATTTTCGGTAGATGTGGCATCCTTCACATTCATTTGAAAAGCTCTACCCTCAGATGGAGGTTAATCCTTTCTCTTTTGGCCCGTGGATGATAATGACCCGCCAACCGACCCCGGCCCAGAACCAGACCACGATTTCCTTAGTGAAGAACAATTACCCGCACTATGCCCCTCATTCTGAACAATTCTAACAAACATTTTGGGAAATTTGCAATCTTTAATCTCATACCCATTTTTACCACAACAATTACACCTCATAGTTTAAATAATACACGCTATATAAGGAGAAAATTTACATTTGTTGCACCATTGTGACTTCTGATTCAAACCCGTATCTGACTGCATTTGCCAATATACCCCTGTCTTTGACTCCCTTGCCACCTTTTATTTTGTTGGGAACTTGAATAATCATCTTTAAATTTCTGAAAAGTTACCTTATCCCTGCTAACTCGTTCATCAGTTTTGTCACTTTTTATGGATTTGGCTTACTAAGAGGCATGAGACAAAGGACATGAAAACCTTACTAAACTCCTAAAAACCGACAGCAATACATAATAAATGTTGTAACTTTGACTTCTCATATGGTACTCCCTGCTTTACAAATCATAACGTGTCATTAAACTGCTTGATCAACTCATCGACTACCATCCGATCATTTATTCTCGATCCCTTGAACTCCTTTCTAATCTTATTCATCTCAAATATATTACAATATTGTTCACGTATCATTTCATGAAATCATTCCCAAATGATATTATCCATTAAAGTCGTAGTCAAGTGTCTGGTCTTTGAATTTCACTAAATCATCACATCTTCTTTCAATACTTGAGACACATATCTCACCCGAAGTTCCTTCTCACAATCACAAGCATCTAGAACTCAGAACATCTCTTGTAAACAATTCATGGCGACACTTGGTTTGGTGCTACCACTATACTATGAAGGTTTAGAATCAAGAAAATATTTATAGGTACACGGTTGTTTCGGTATAAATTGAATGGGATATTGTACATTTCCTTGAGGTTGTGGATAAGGATAATAATATTGTGGAGGTGACATCGGGTTTGTTCGGTTCTGCTGTAACTCATCAATCGTCATTCGCATCTCTTGCATACGGCTTTTCATTCTTACAATATACTCTTCCCGTTCTGTATTCTTATTCTCCGATGTACCAAAAATGTCTGGTTCTCCGGTCGGTTGGGTCACTAGATTATCATCACGATCAACTATACCTGTAACAATCACAACATCTCACCATTGGGTTAATTTAATCCGTTAGTACTCTACATATTACTAACCTTTGTCATACTAACCACACTTTCCTAATCCCCACACTCTAGGAATGTTTGGCCAAACTCGAGCCAAGATTTGGGAATGCTACACCTAACTATGTACACACTGCCAAATCAAGGCTCTGATATCAAATTGTAACACCACAAAATCTAAACCATTTTTTTTTCTTTTCTTTTTGTGTGATCACACAGCAACCAAAACAAAAACCATATCCTTTTTATTTTTATGATTCTTCGCAGCAGCCACAAAAGCAATTAACAACCCCCTTTTTTTTAATATATATATATATATATATATATATATATATATATATATATATATATTATATACCACTTATAAGAACATTACACAGTCTCAAAAATATTCCAATTTCATGATTTTAGGTCAAAATCAAAATCCTATCTTCTCCAACTTGACCAAAAATGGTGAAATCTTGCAAAACTTATAATTCAGATTTTTCCTATCTCAGATATACAACTAATACAACTATTTAACACAAAGAAATCATAGAAATTCAATAATTTTACATTTTTATCAAAAACCCAATTATTACAAACCCTATTTTAACTTTAGCGTCAAAACTAAGAACCTTAGAATCAAAATATAATTTCTCACCTTAAACTTACTTCAAAACGAACTCACCGTGAAGAATTCAGAATTTAAACAAGATATCTTCAAACTTTTGACAAAAACTTCCAAAACTTTAAGTATTTATGCGTGTATCGAGTATCAGGCAAGAAAGGAGAAACATGAATCACTTTTGGAACAGCCCACTCACAACACGTGTCTTACTCAACACCCAATTTAGATTTTCTTTTAATTATTTGATTCGCAGCTAATTTATTTAAAATACCTAACTCCGTTTCCAACAACGAAGATATATTTGGAACTTTGGTTCAAAAGTGAATCAGTGAATCTAATGACATAAAAATCATTACAATATCTAAATATTTTAGTTTCAACTATTTTTAACCCCTTGGTTAAAATAACAATTAATTCAAATAAATTAATAAATAATATTTTTCACTTACCGAAAGTGATAAAACACTAGGCCGGGTTTCAGGGTGTTACAAATTGATCCTAAAACGCCCCCACATTCTCGAATTTGACCCCGAATTCTGCTTAAAACCAACACTCGATTACCTAAAAAAATTAGGAATCGGACATCTGAATTCCCCCACAACTTTGAACGCTCATTTGCTGGATACGAGAGTCGATAAATTAGAAGAGGAAATTAGGTTTTTAAAACGGGTCAGGTTTTCGGGTGAGGAATCGAGATATCGTAAATAGGTGTCTTTTTAGATTAAAAACCCCATCTTTACTATTTTGAAGCCCACTGCCCTTACGAAGAAGTTACGAACATAACATTCAATCGCTATTGTGAACTTCGCAGCCCTAGTTCCAGTCGACTCCAAATCCCACCGGTGACTAAACCCTCTCCGCCGGTGATCGTCGCCGCCCTCCGACCTGTCGACCGTCGCTCGCTGCTCTGACCGGACGTCCTCCACTGCCTCGCCATTGATGGTAAGTTCAAGCCCTAATTCATAAATTTTGTTATATGTTGAACAGTGAATGTTTCTCGTTCTGAATCGAAATTGGCAGATGGATGTTGTCAGTTGTCACACTATTTTGCTATCGGGGTGGGTAATATTTTGATGCTTCAAATGATATAAATTATAGTCAAGCTCCTAAAAAAGCAATTAAGGTTAACATACAATTTGATGAATTAGTCAATCTTATATGTCGTACTACATCTGTTATACAAAATCACCTAATCAAGTTAATTTGCCGGTATCCATCAGTTGGTATTGGAAATGTTACAAAATACATTCCCCTTCTGATAGAAGTCGATTTGAGATGACTAATCTCTCAAGAAATTAAGAAAGAAACTAAAAATACTTTTAACAACTTTTTCTTCATTAACTTTTCCACAAACCAAAATCACATATAAATACTAAAACAAATTAACTAACTAGCCCACTACTTCCACTAACTATTACCACTAACATACATTAAACCAACTAGTTTGACTAAATAAACTAACTTACAAAATATAAATTACTAATAATAATTTGCTTAACTAAAATTGAAAATACTAATTAAAATTAAAATAACTAAAATACCATAAACTATAATATTAGACACGTATCACCTTCCCATCAAAGATGATGATGATCTTGGCATCATGTTTGATGTGCTTCATCTTCATCAAGAAGTACGTAACCTAGAAATATCAAGAAGTATCAAGAAGATGATGATGATGATCTTGGCATCATGCATCCGACTTTTTGCCGCTTCCTCATGAAGCTTATTTGCCAAAATCAACATCGAGGGAATTGCTTTCAAATTTAGAGCTTTTACTAAATATAAAAGGTCGTCCCCGCTGACTACGAAGTGAAATGGATATCAAAGAAGGAAAAAAATGGCTACCTTTGTGGTATTTGTAAGAAAAGGGTCATAATCAAAAAGAATATCCTTCTAAATCAAGCTAATTGAAATGTTATATTTTTTATTTTCATTTCTTAAGTAGTTGTATTTTGTACCTAAAAAACATTCTACGTTGGATGTTTGTTTTAACTTTAATATGACTAGTATTTTTGTTGAACAATGATGTTTATTGTGCTTTAATCAATTGTCGTGAATTTGTAAACATAATATGAGATATAATATGTTTGTAGTCATATATAAAATTTTGAAAAAATGGATATTAGCTAGAATATAAAAGCTAGAAAAAAACTAAAAAAGAAAAGAAATTAAAGGTGGAAAAAGGTTAAAAGGTGCAAAAGAAACTTATTAGGTAAATATTTTTATAATCACACCTATTTGGTAAATATTAATTTTCAAAACACCATATAAGTAAAAAAAACTTCGTAAATCATAGGTTTCCGGTATTCATTTTAATAAAGAATTGAGATTAAAAGGAAAAAAAGAAAAGAAAAAAAGAATCCCAGTTCAAAGACGGTTCAACCATCTCAATCCGACCCGATTCACGGTTCAAAGCGGTTTAAGCAACTTTTAAACCCGGTTGATTTGGCCTCACGTGTTTTAGCCTCACATGTATTCTGTTTCCAGTCCGACTCGGCCCAAGTTTTAACACTTTGATTTGTAGTTTCTTTTATGATAAGACTAGCGTGTTAACAGTTAATTCTTTGCCCACTTATAATGAAAATACTCTTTTCTTAAAAAGCAATTATAATACACAAAAGTGAGAAATATCAAACATAAGTGATGCATTTTCTAATTTACTTCATTTGGTAAAAGAGACAGAGACCACCCCACCTACTAATTTTCATATGAAATGATATTTTTACCTTTATTTTTTCCTTTTAAACATGATTAATTACATGACTTTAAGTAAAATGGAGTGAGGACACAAACACTAAGTTTCCTATTTAATCTATGCTAAGTATGATTATAATATACTAGGTTATTGTAACATACATACTTTTTTAACAATTTCAAATACCTACAAATGATATCTAAATGAGTGGTAGTGCTTAAATGCTTAAAATTAGGATTAATATATAGTATATATAACTAAATAAATAAAATCGAATTTTTTATGAAATGTTTTCTGAGATATTTGTAAGGAGGATTATAGATAACTTCGTTACGAATGCGTAGGCGAAAACCTCATCGAAAACGAAGGTCCGAGCGAAAAGTTATAGGGTTTTAAGTGTTTAGTGGTCAAAATGGGTACCAAATGGGTCAAACCCGACCCAACTTGGATTTAAGCCCCAAAACCCACGAAATTTCTCATTTTCTTCCCCCATTTCTTCCCCAAAACCTCTCTAAACTTCTGGAAACTTGAAGAACATCACCATGCATGGATGATTTACAAGAAATTGGTGAAATCTTACAAGATAATTGAAGATTTCAAAGGTATAGCTTCATCTTTGAGTAGGGTTTTCATTTGAGTTCAATAAACCATGAAATTAAGGTTCAAGTTCTGTTAAAAACATTCTAGTATCATGATATTATGATTAGGTTATGATAGATATCAAGTTATATAGCTAAAATCATTGGTTAATTGTAAGAATTAGCAATTTTCGAGTTTGAAAATCATGATTCTGCACTGTTTTGTAAAAATCATAGAAAATTGTAGAAACATCGTTTAGGGGTGATTCCAGCGGCATCTGAACCGTATTGATGTCTTCGTTGTTTCTTATTTTGGTCTTAAAAATAAATTTTGGCTCTAAGATAGGTGAAAATCGCATTTTGTACAGTTCTGTCGAGCTGAATTCTGACAGCATGATGTTTCTGTATTGTAAAATTCATATAAAATCACAGAAAAATCAGAAAAATATGAGGTCAGGGGCATTGAAAACCTATTAAAGAATAATTTGAACCCGCAAAATTTCATTGTATAATTCGGAGTTTAAGTAGGTCATAACTGAGCATAAACAGAGTGCTACATAAAGGATTAACATGTAAAATAGTCAATTTAAAAGAGTATAGATAGGGTAAACGACAATATTTGCTTATAAAATGTGGTATGTATACTCCAGGGGTTATATACAGCATATAGGGAGCTTGTGACAAGTTTCTACACTTTGGAAACTCTATATCTAATTGGGGCTTTCGGTTTGACTTCACGCCGGATTAAACACCACTGTGAGTTCATTTATGTGCAATATATGCTAGTATGTATGTATGAATAATGTGACTAATTGTTGTATGTTTCATTTATAATTTCATGAAACGTGTTCTTGGTTGTTGTAATATCCTGGAAGTGTCTCGTTTGGTATCGATTCAAGTCGTATGAATTCCTTGTGTTGTGTCTCGGTTGGATTGTTCTTGTATGAGATTCATTTGCTATTTATTCGGGTAATGATAATCCTCTTCTTCCGGTCTCTTGGAGTTTGTCTTTGTTAATATTTCGTTTGATATCGAATGTGAGTATCCGTATGAATTCCTTGAGAGATGATTTTGTTTCGTGAGGACCCATGGCGGCTTGAGTATTACTTTGTGTGATATGTCGGGCGGTGGTCACGGGAGTACCTGGCGGAGGAGTGGTATGGACCGTGGTGGTGAAGCAGGGTCATGGACTCATTTAGGGGTGCCATGATCACCTTCATCGGCCTCATTCCCTAATGGCCTAAGGGGGAATGACGCAATTTGCTTCGTTTGGATTGTATTGAGATCTCATTGGTTTATAATGTGGTATTATCTATCGGTTATGTTGGTTGTTCGTTGATCTCATTGATTCGATTCTCGGTTATGTCGGTTTTCCGTTGATCTCTTTGATTATTGTTGTAATATTGGTTCTCGGTTATGTCGGTCATCGGTTCATTCTCATGTTACGTTGATGTGATTCCTTGTCAATTATTTGTTAATTTCTTTCTTACCGTGATATGATCCATAATTGTGTTATACCATATATTTGCTCTTGTTATATTGGTATATATATTTGCTAGTATTACATTGTACTTTATGAACTCACTAAGCTCGTTGTAGCTTACTCGTTTAGTTGACAAACATTTTACAGTAAAAGAAATAAAGGAAAGCATATAGGATCTTGAAGTTGACCAGAGGCTTAGAAGATCTACTTTTGGTTTATACTTAGGTATGCGGGAGTTGGGTAGCTTTATATTTTGATTAGTAGTTAGTTGGTTTGTATCCATATAAATTGTTAGTAGTGAGATCTTGGCTCGTTTGTCATCTTTTGTATTCTCATTATTGGATGAGAATGGTTAATTGTATTTAGATATATATTGGAATGTTATTAGTTTATGATTGGCGGAAATATTGACCCGGTCATTACAGTTATGACCCGTGAAAAATCACGGGTTGCCAATAATTATACTGAACGTAATTTTTATAGAATATGAAAATTTATCGTTAATTGCATGATTATTACTCAACGATTATAAAAAATATAATGCTAATAAAACGCAAATTATGGAAAAGGAAAAATTATATAAACATGAGAAAATTTAAGATTATGTAATAAATAAATGATAAAATTAGAATGATAAATAAAATTAAAAAAGGAATAACGATTAAGAAATAATTTCTTATACAAAATAAACATTTCCTTGAATACAATTAATTTTTTTTTATTCTTAGACCATCATCTTTATCTTTTATTAAAATATTAAAACATTGTCTGCTCTTTACTCTAAATAATGATACATAAATTGCCCGCGACAACCTCCGAAAGAATTGGTATATTGTATGTCCTTTCACCAAGTACCCTTTTCCTTAAACTACGCAATTTAAGATATATTGTGGTTAGTGCTAAAGGGAGGCTCTAAATTCACTCCTTAGTAAATTTATATTCCCAATGGCTCTAATTTTTAATTTATTAATGTGAAGGTGGGGTCACAAATAAAACAATATTTTAATCTAAAAAAAAGTAAAAAAAAATAAAAATATCTTTAACTCTTTTATATTACATCCAATTTTCTCTTTCTTCTAGATTACACCCACCCCTACACACAACCTTCTCAACCACCCTCAACAGCCATCTCCACCGTTAGCTGCAACCATCAGTTGATGAAGATGAAGTGATGATATGCTCGTAAGCTTTCCAATGGTGGCAAAAGCTTTGGTGGTTCACGGTGGTTCCGGTAAGAATTCAAGTGAGTTCCGATGGATTTTTCTTGGTGCTGGTTGTCGCAGTGTCGAAGAAAGAGAATGGATGAATGATGTGCCGGTACTGGTGAAGAACTTTAGTGTGTGAACTGTGAAGAGAGAAGCTTAGTTGATCCGATGGCGATAACTTCTTCTTCTCCGGTGGTTTTGCTGGATCCGCCTTTAGTTTTCTTCGGTGGTGTTGGTAGAAATGAAGTGTACGATAATGGCCGGAAAAAATGGTGAGTTACCGGAAAAAATGGAGGTTGGTCAATCGGAGGAGGTAGGTGAAGCAGGTGAGAGAGAACACAATTTCTTCAATGTAGGATGGCTACAACAAATATAAAAGGAATGGAGAGAGAAAATGTGGAATCCACACTCCTGATACATATTATAGCAACAGTAAATTAAAGTAAAAATGAGAGTGAATATAGAGGAAAAAGTAAAGAATCCACACATCCCATCTATCTATCAATTGAAATTTAATTGCAAAAATAGAGGTACTCTTATCGTCTTGGAAATTGAAAAATCAGAAATTAAGAGAGAGTTTTGACTTAGGAATTGAATTTAGTAGGACCCGTGCTAAAATTTAAGATCTACTATAAAAGTCAAAATCTTCCTTCAAGAGGTGTTCTTCAATGTCTGATGTAGATCAGTTTTAAATAGTAAGAATAATATACAATTAAAATAAGATTTAGGTATATAATCATGTAGTAATTATAATGGTTAAGAAAATTTGAATAATATACAGGAGTTGCACTATAAAGCATAATTAGTTAATTAAAAGACAATAAAAATAACAAATATAATTCCATGTATGAATTGTAAAAAATAACTTAAATTGAATTTTTTACAAAGTAAGTATGTATTGCAACGGTTGACCATTGTTACATGCAGGAAATTCAACTCATATTAAATTGAATGGTTTTTTTTTTGTTAAGAACTTAAATAATTAAACAATTATATACATAAAAAATAGTACAAACAATTGTAAAAAATTGGTCAAACAATTGATAATTGATAAAAAAAAAAACATAAAATAAAGATTGCGGATTTGAAGTCTATATACACCTGTTGCATAGAAGAAGAAATTGTTTTTTTTATGTTGGCAACTTTTAAAAGCAAATTATTAGTTATGTATATAATAGTTGTGAATTTGTCATTAAACCTTAAAAATTCAGTGATTATGTAAATATTTTAAATTGATAATATCACAGTATATATCTACAAGTATTACCTGTAAGTAAATAAAAATTGGCCAAAATGTATTTTAATACCCTGAACTTGGCTGACCGGAATTTCTACTACCATGAACTATTAAAGGTGCACCACGGTACCCTGAACTTGATAAAATGGTCAATTTAGTACCATGACTTACTAATTTGGTCTTGTTTTCTCATGTGATTTGCTTCTAATATCGATATATTGAGATAAACGTATATTATTAGTCTGTTTAAAGCTCCAATGAAATTAAATCAAGTAAGAAATTGCGATCAAATAAATGAGTCAGAGTACTAAAATGACCATTTTGTCAAGTTCAAGATACCATGGTGCACCTTTAATAGTTATGGGTAATAGAAATTCCGGTCAGCTAAGTTCAGGGTACTAAAATGCATTTTGGCCATAAAAATTGGAGAACTGTACCGGAAAGTATTGATAGTTAAAAATAAATTGATACAAAAGCATAAAAAGAAAAATTTAAAAATTATACGTGAAAACATAAATATTTATGATACATTACATATAAACATAAACACTGCAATTATACCTGCAACATCTGATTGTAAACACGTAAAATAATTTCTTGGTATTGAAAGGGTTGATAAATATGACCATATATTTAACACATTATAAAAATGGTTGTTTCATTTTTTTGGGGTCAATAATAGAAAAATAGAATTATTAAATTAATAGTGAAATGTTCAAGGTAGTCCATTAATTTTATCTAGTACCAAGGTACATTTATTAGCCCTTGGATCAAGAAAAATTAATGGTCAAGATCAAGATTCAAAACCACCACCACCACTACAAGCACTTGTGTTTCTCCGGCGGCCAGCGGCGGCGGACGGCGGCCGGAGGTGGCCGCCGGCGGTGGTGACCGGTGGTGGTGGTCGTGACTGGAAGCACATGTGCTTCGTGACTTGTTTTGATTTTTTTTTTTTTGTGTAGTGAAGCACATGTGTTTCATAACGTCAAGCACATGTGCTTCGTGATTCAAACACAAATGACTTGCTTGTAAGTTACATTTATTCAGGAACAAAAACACAAGTACTTGGCTTTATGAAGCACATGTGCTTCATAATGATATGTTCGTCACTTGTTTTGATTTTTTTTCTATGTAGTGAAGCACATGTGTTTCATAACTTCAAGCACATGTGCTTCGTGATTCAAACACAAATGACTTACTTGTAAGTTACATGTGTTCAGGAACAAAAACACATGTGTTTGGCTTTATGAAGCACATGTGCTTGGCTTTATGAAGCACATGTGCTTGGCTTTATGAAGCACATGTGCTTCATAATGATATGTTCGTCACTTGTTTTGATTTTTTTCTGTGTAGTGAAGCACATGTGTTTCATAACGTCAAGCACACGTGCTTCGTGATTCAAACACAAATGACTTGCTTGTAAGTTACATGTGTTCAGGAACAAAAACACATGTGTTTGGCTTTATGAAGCACATGTGCTTGGCTTTATGAAGCACATGTGCTTCATAATGATATGTTCGTCACTTGTTTTGATTTTTTTCCGTGTAGTGAAGCACATGTGTTTCATAACGTCAAGCACATGTGTTTCGTATGCTCCCTTGTGTGTTTAGAAACTCATGTTTTTAGTGACTTGAAGCACATGTGTTTCGTGACCTGAAGCACATGTGCTTCGAAGTAATATGCTGTGTTTTAGTGAAGCACATGAGCTTCGATACATCAATACCACCACCACCCCCATTAGCACCAGCACCTTCACTGTCAGCCACCACTACCACCGCCGGCGGCGGCGGCGGACGGCGGCGGCCGGAGGCGGCGGCCGGCGGTGGCTATAGATGGGGGATTTGATCTTGACCATCTTGATCCAATGGCTAGGATTTGTCCCTTGAGATTAGACAAATCCTTTGTACTCCCTAGAATACTACTCTCAATTAATATCCAGTTTAACTACAAATCTAAGTTTTAGGAATGTTTAACATATATTAAAATTTTAAACATGGGATATTATTTTGAATCAAACACCTGATGGTGGATTTTTTAAAATCGTTTTAAGATATCTGTAAAAAAAATAAGTGGTTTCATTGGATGTTTAAAAAAACGTAATATTTTTAAATAAATTATTTGGTTTCACCTCCTGCTTAAAAATTTTTTGTTATTGATTACTATGTTTATTCCTAAAAAATTGTTGATAAATAAGGAATAACTAAAATGACTTAAAATTTTTAATTATTAGTTTATTATTACGAATTACATCTATCTATCTATTATATAATAAAACAAGCCTTTATAGGTGGCCACGTGACTCCTCTTAGAAGTCAGAATGACACATGGCATTTTATAGAATTTACAGTTTTTTAATTGACCGATAATTAAATATTAATTGCCATTAATTTCGGATCCTAATACCCAAAATAACAAACTCCATTTTAAAATACGAAAGAAATAATTAAATGCATGAATTTCGTATTTCCATGATTAACTCGATATTTTATTAACAAACTCCATAATTATCTCCATTTTTTGAAATCTGGTGATTGAAAAATTCAAAATGTTAATGACTGCAAATTTTCTGTAAATACGAAATCTTTTTAATGCCAGGAAATTTTTTCTGTAAATACGAAATCTTTTAGATCATATTGGAATACGAAATCATATAACATTTTTTGTTAAAAGGAAATTTAGGAATCTTTTTAATGCCAGAAAATATTTTTAGAAACGTAAGACTTTTTATGAATTTTTAAAATTAGGACTCTTTTTAATAAAATATACAGATTTAAATATAGACCTTTACAGCTTTTTTTTAAATAATTAAATTCGGTAATTACCTTAATTAAAATTCGATTTATAATACTGATTCCTTTAAATTTATTTATTCCATATTTATAAAATAATATATTTCAATAAAAAAGTATATGCAGATTAATATTTGCACCATTTTTATACTTACTTAAATTAAATATATTTTAAATATGAAATTATATTAACATATACAGATTAAAATCACCACCATTTTTATACTTACTTAAATTAAATAAATTATAAATACGAAATTATAATTACTAATACCCTTACCGAATTTAAAATTTAAACCCCTACGAAATTATAGGGATTATCATTATCTCACATTTAAACCTCCATCCTATATAAAGACTCTATATCTTAATGTTTTTTTTATCGGAATACTCATCTGCAGCATTGTTTTCATCTTCTTAACGCAAAAAATCTGGTACCATGCTATCCTTAATCATGTTTTAGTAATCATGCGTAATTCACACAGTTTTACTTATACTATGCAGTTTTAATTACACTATGCATTTTTTGTTCTGTGAATTCTTTGTTTAATATAGTTGTTTTCCTCATTTTTTTCGTTAAGCATTTACATCAGTAACCACAAACGATATTAAAGATTTTGTGTAATCATCTGTAGCTATTTTATAAATTTTATTTTTTTATTATTTTAATATAAGTATAACATATGTAGCACATTTACATCTGTTTGACCAGAAAAAGTAAACTGTTTTGAAATCAGTATAACATGTCAAACTGCTATTAAGTGTTATTTTAACCGTTACATGAAACATCATTCAGTTTGTTTAAACTTATTTTTAAAAAAATTATATATATTAAACAGTTGCAGCAGTCAATTTTAGAAATGATTATTATTAGCCCTATTTTCAAATTTTAGCACATTTACATCTGTTTGACTATGAAAAGTCAAACTGTTTAGAAACTGTTAATTTGATGAAATACATCAAACATGATTATGATTCTTTATATTTGTTTTTTTCATTCTTAAATATATTACACAGTTGCTAAAGTTAATTTCCTAAATCTGATGAATATAAACCCTAATTACAAAATTTAGCTTAGGCTACATATGTTTGACTATGAAAAGTCAAACTACCATGAAATAGTTAGTTTGATTCCTACATGAAATTGTATCCTGTGTAATACTAACTGTTTTAAATGATGTTTCTTTTTATATCACACATTTACAGCAGTAACTGTAAATCTTAATAACCCTACACATATTTTTTGTAAGTTTTTTTTTATATCCTTATAACAGATTTCCATATACAAATTATTATTTTTTATATCCTTATAACAGATTTCCATATACTTTTTTTATATCACATATTTTTAACCCTAATTTTTATAATGTTTATTTGCTGATTACATTATACATGCAAATGTTTGTTTATGATTACTTTATTCATAATTATAAATATTATAAATTTAGAGCAGTAGCTGTCAGTCTCATTTAACCCTAAACATATTGAAGGTACTGATGTCAAATTTTTGTTGATTAGTATTTTTCACTAAAGATGTCTTCAAACGACATTGTGCTGATCAACCAACTAGATGATAATAAAGATAGTTTTACACTGAAAGTACGTGTCATTCGGTTATGGCTACAATATGACCGCTACATTAAAACCAAAGTTTATGCAACAGAGATGATTTTAATGGATGAGGAGGTACATATCCTAATAATTTATTTAATGTTCAATGTTTATAATTAGTAAATTATAACTCTAATTCTAATTTGTCATTTACTGTATTTTTTTTATATTTTTTCAATGTTCTAGGGATCCAAGGTCCAGGCCTATATTTTGAACAAAAATATAGGCTATTTGAAAACGGTTCTCAAATAGGACAAAGATTACTACATAACTGGTACATCTCTTTGTATAAATCCCGTGTCATTCAAAATAACCGAACAACATCAAAAGATTTGTTTAGGGGCAAACTCCAAAGTGAAGGAATGTACTGACTTTATTGGATCGAAACATGGTTTTCAATTTGAATATTTTGAAAAAATTAATTCCAACCAATTGATGGTTGATGTATCAGTTGGTAAGTTAAAATTACTCGGTTTTATTATAATATAACTACTCTAATATTAATGTTTACTGTACTAACTATTCTTATATTAATACTAGACATAATCGGAGAGATATTTGAGGTTGAAACGTTGGATAAATCCAACCCTAATGAAACTAAACACAGACTTACTATGACTCTGCACAACATAGAGTATGTATCTCTTAAATCTTAACAGTCTATTCTAATTTTTTTATTCCAAATGTTATCATTTTTGTCTTAATTTATTTTGTGATCTTTCATTAGCTCTACACCGTTAAAGCTTACTCTATGGGGAGAAACTGCGTATAACATGCTAAAATACATGCAATGGTACTAGACTTCAGATTGTGGCTTTGGGTGTCCGTATTATAAAAGCAGTTGTTATTTCTGGGAACAATGTTGGATATCGTACTTTTATATCAAGATTATCTTTGACACCATCTGACGCCAAAATCCCCTTTAAATTTAAAAGAAGGCAATTTCCACTTTCTATTTGTTTTGCTATGACAATTAATAAGAGTCAATGTCAATCATTGTCAAAGGTCGGTCTGTATTTTAGAGAGCCTGTTTTTTCACACGGTTAATTGTATGTGGCCTTATCTATAGTCAAAAGCAGAAAAGGACTGAAGATATTAATAGAAGATAAAGATGGCGGTGTGACGAATAAAACTTCAAACGTAGTATTTAAAGAAGTATTTAGAAATTTATCTTGATTTTTTTTATTAAACATTTTTCATAATTTGTCATTGGGTGTTGGACTTCCTTTTAGTTATATTTCGATAATAGCCATTCAAATGTTATTACCAGTTTTGCAACCCACTTGGTCCCGTTATGAATATATTTCCTTTTTGTTGTATACAATAAAAATATAATACATGTCAAACTAAATCCCATTTTGTATTTTGTATTTTGTATTTGAGGTATAACGTGATTGCTAAGAATATGATTACTTTTTGATGCAATTTTCAAGTGATGAGTTTCATTTTTTAATTTATTACAGAGTGGTATCGGTATTAGTAGTAAACACTTACAATCATCAACCTAAGTCATGCATGGCATCATAAAATTTATGTGTTGTCTCTTTTGGTTCACTTAAAACTTGTGTTAGGTGTCAACTATAAATCTCTCAGGTAGTTTGTGCTATGAATTTCAAATGTATAAGAATAGGCAAATATCTTGAAATATAAAATTGTTTAAAGTTGACACCAGAAAAGGTAAGAAAGATATGTATCTCAAAAGAAAATGTGACATTTAGCAGAAGTAACACACCGAAAAATGTCTATATAGGCTTTAGTGTCAATTTTTTAAAAAAAAATTGGTAAATGTTCTAATTTTTGTTGTCATCTTTTAAAAATTGTAGGTAAAACTCACAAACTCTGATTTACTCACTTTTTAAGAGAAAATTGTGCCATTAAAAGTTTAAAATTCTACTATCAGTATTTTTTCAAATCACTATAGCTTTAGCTAGGGGTGTGTATAAAAACCGGAAAACCGGAACCGAACCGGAACCGGCACCGGACCGAACCGGAACCGGCTTAACCGGTCCGGTTCCCGGTTCCTAGATTTGATAAAAATTAACAAACTGGGTTTACCGGTTCCGGTCCCGGTTCGGTTCCGGTTTTTTCGGGTTTGGAACCGGCATTTAAATAGGTATATAGATTTACGAGTTTTCATATATATATGTCGAAATAATAGGTATATAGGCTTTTAATAGAAACATATTTTACTTGAAACAGCCCATGAACCCCCGCAAACATCATACTTTTATTAAAATTACGCTAAAATATTAAAGTTATATATTTTAAGATGAAAATATGCACCGAAAATGTATAATCGGATGGCAAACACAAAAATCGGGTTTACCGGTTCTAAACCCGCTTGAAGACCGAACCGACCCGGAATCGGACCGGGCCCGGAACCGGTTTAACCGGTCCGGTTCTCGGTCCTTGAAATTTCCTTTTTTCGGTTACCGGGTTTACCGGTTCGGTCCGGTTCCGGAACCGAACACATCCCTAGCTTTAGCTACCAGATATTTACTCACACTTTTTCTTAATTATATGTATATAAAATATATTTTTAAAAGTAGTATTGTTTATCATATCTTAGTGACTACAATTTAACTTTTAGTGGCATTTCACCAATTCAGATTTTCAGAACATACGCGTAATTTATGGTGCAATTAAGCTAATTTCATTAAGTTGGTGAAATAAAAACACATGTTTCAAACATTTATATATTTTCGTATCATATATGTAATAATCATTCAATTAAAGATAAACCTTTTATTTTATATAAAAATTATGTTCCGTAAAATTATTGGCAGCCCGTGATTTTTCACGGGTCATAACCTAGTAAATGTTATATTTAGTACCGGTTTGAGAATGCAGATGAAATACGACCCTTTACAGTGGCTTTGTAGTAAACAAATTAATACATGGTTTTTCTAACTCGGGCATTAGATAACAAGCGTTCAATGAACTAAATTTATCATTCTTATTTACAAATGCATTTAATATATGTAAGAAATAGAATTGACTAATATGAAATAAAGAATTTTTGAATTCATTGAACACTTCCAATCCCATACCCTTATGACATTTTCAAACATATCCATAAACATATGCATAAACATCATATATTAATTCTAAACATCTGTACAAACATTAAACATAACATGCATAAATTGTTAAATCTAAACTGTGCTAGACATAAACATTAAACATAAACATGAATTATTGTATCAAGAAAACGTGATGAAGAATTAAGCTGCAAAAATTGATAGAAAAATGACAGAGTATTGATGGAGAATTGAATAAGTGAGATCACACAAACCATAATCTATACTTTATATAATCACGGATTAGGAACCTCTATAATTTATGAAATAAATAATATTTCATTAATTCCAAAAAAATTTAATGTATACACCGGATTTTTCTGGAAATTTAAATCTAAAGCTTTGGATTAATTAATTTATTAAATAAAATAAAATATATAAATTTCCTAAATACAATAATAGTAACATATGGCTCGAGGAAGGTGTTAATATAGATGTCAGTAAATATTTTTTGAATTTTTGAATTTTGAATTTGTTGATTAATGCTAAAACTAAATTATTCATTTAATATGATTGTTAAAATTTTAATTCCGTATTTATGAAATACATAATTTAGGAAAATTCAAACACTCTCTATTTTAAGGGAAAGTTGTTAAAATTTCATAACTCTATAATTTAGGAAATAAATAATATTTTATTAATTCAAAAGATTCTTTTAAATGTATAGACCGGATTCTATGGAGATTTAAATTTAAAATTTTGGATTAATTAATTTATTAATTGAAGTAAATGTTTTATTCTGGAATAATAATGAGCTGCCATGTGTCAAGTTTGACATCTAAAAATGTGTCATGTGGCTATATAACCTTGTTTTATTATAAGATAGATTGCCTCAAAATGCATAAAAGCAAGAGTGTATCACTTATATTGATACCAAAGAAGTATACCACATCGAGAACAAGAGTCTACAAACATTGACCATAAAACTGAAAAACCTTTAAATATGGCTTGTCAAACGAAAAAAAACAACTCGAGAAAATAAAGGAAGATAATCTAAATTGGTCTAAATTCAATGGCGCACACTTCAAGTCCTTTAAATGGCTTGTCATAACTGGACACTTGAACATCCATATGACATTTTTCGGTTCTAGTATCGTTTTGAAATTCCCATATTTGTACTTCCATCCAACCATCATTCCTCTTTTGTGGAAGGCCTTTTATTTTGGGCTTATGTGACGGGTTATGGGTGTTTCGCTCACCATAATCCCGTTTAATAACGGGTGTTTGAGGAGTGCGTAAATAGATGTAGCAAGGTTCATCATCCTCTGAATCTGAATCTGAATCTGAATCTGAATCTGAATCTGAATCTGAATCTGAATCTGAATCTGAATCCAAATTATTTTTATTTTTATTTTTTACTTGTGCAGGAGCAGGTTGAATGTTGTAGTTACGATCTTGTTTGTAAACAAGGTAAGCCGCATATGTTGTCTCAGATGACAACATTGTGGATTTGATTTCGCAGAAAATACCAAATTCGCGTGGTGGATTGTGAGCCACCTCGAATCTGAGAGAGGAACAATATTTTGTCAATTAAGGCATATCTTAGTAGATGGTGTGCATGTTTATGCAAAACATACATACAAATAAATTTGAGAAAGTTTGGGCTCTTATTACGTTTTTGTTGGATTTTGTTATTATATATTAAGTTATGGACATTTAGATGGCCATTTAGAACTTTAAATTTCTATGTTTTACTGTTTGGATATTTGTTAACCGATACCCGCAAATTTTCACGTCCTAAACCAGTCAATCAGGGAAGTTGGATTTCACATTTTCACAGGTATCACGGGTTCCACGGGTCGTGTTGGATTGACATGAAATTAAACGTGTTGGGTATGAGTTTAAAAGTTTCAGCCCGTTTAATGACTCGACACGACATGAACCTAACACAACCCGACCCATTTGTCAGGTCTACATACGTATACAATAGAAGAGGTCGGAAAAATAAGAAAACAAACCTTGTTCTGGGTATAGATTTCCATCTCCATCTGTTTACTTCCAAAACTGCCCTTGCTGGCACCATAAGACATTTCTTCCGATCTTTTGCAAGAGAAAACCACTGTCAAATCAAATTAATAATTAAGCAAATAAAATTAATAAATATGCAAGTACTTATTTAGCAGTCATGAAGCATTCACTACAAGAATTTCACCCGCGACTAACCCTATGGTGACGATACGTGTCATCGCTGCTGCTCATGTTAGGGCGAAGATATATCGTGGCTATAGGGTTGACCAAAACTCAACTCTTACCAAGCCTATAGCGAGGACATTCGTCGCCATAGAATTAGCGGGAAACGAAGTAAAATAGGCGGGCTTGTCGTCATAGATAAAATGAAATATATTTTTGATTTTCTACGGATAAAATATTTTTGACCGGACAATTTTGACTTTTTACCTAGAGCGACGACATGTCATTGCCATAGACGTGATCAGTTAGATTTATGGCGTCCTCTACGAAGACATGTCGTCGCTAAAGATTTACTGGATTATTTTCCAGCGTATCCTATGGCGATCACGTTTCGTCGCCATAAAGTTATAAACTTTTCTTTTATCAGGAAAATATGTTGTAAAGACGACATGTCCTCAAGATAGGTGTACCATACCCTATAGCGACGAAACATGTGGCGTCGAAAATTTTAATCTATTGCTACGAGACTATGGCGATGAGATGGCATCTTGATAGGCTATGCCAACGACATGTTTCCAGGTTGAAAATGATTAGTCGACTTAGGGTTCTTTTGTTGTAATGATTCGGGTTGAACATTGTTCATTTTTTAAAAGGGTATTCATGTTTATAACGTGCTCCCTGAGTTGGCCAAGCTTATGCTCGAGATACGCGTAATCAAATCGTTACTGTAACCGTTTAAGATATCATCATATGGTTTCATTGAACATGTTCATCAACTATATATGAGATTTAAGTGAGTGAAGTATGTTTATAATTTTTTCAAAAAGGATAAGGTTGAATAATTGTTATCATATAATTTCATATAATTTACCTCTCCACCATTGTTGATTAGGAACCCTTCAAGGAGGATAAAGTAGAGTTCCTTATAGGTATTAAACTGTACTCGATCTTTTGACAACTTGATTACGGCTTCAAAATCACTTGGCAATTTTTCCTTCCAATACGTCTCTGAACCTTGCATATCCACAACCTCTTCCTTCAACACTTCATGCTCCACCTAAAAAAAATCATATTCAAAGTGTTTTATTTGACATCATGAATTTTTAGCCCAAGAAGTAACCACAACAACAATAATACTCAATCCTGCTAAAAGCAAGGTATATAAAGGTGAGATATATACAATCATACATCTACCCATGAGTAGAGAGATTGCTTCCTCGACAAACGTGTTTGATTGAAAAAGAAAATAAAATAATAAAATAAAATAAAAATGAGTGGCGTGATGAGTATGTAGATGCGTATACAACATTAAAAGCATGTGAAACATGTACAACCACTGTTCTATAAGATCACGTAAGGCATATATGTCAGGATCGATTAACTATAAACAAGTTAATAAACACCTTAGATCTAATTGATGATAGAAGTTGCAGCGGATCAACACTATATCAATGTATTAAGAACAATGAACTGTAAGAACAATATGTAAGAATATTAAGAACACAGTTTCACAAAAAGCTTCAATGTATATTATTGAGTTAACAATACACACGTACGTTTACAATTCGTAAGGAACTATATATAATAGTCCTTGAAGCTAAACTATTTACCCTAGTTATTCTAGGATACGATTTACATCTAATTATAAACGATATACATTGATTTACATTCTATAACTATCTCTGCGAAGATCTCGGACTTGATTTGTTCCATAAACGCGTATCAGTAGTAAAACCAATCACCAGTAGTAAATAAGTAACATCAGTAGTAAACTTGGTGATCAGTAGTAAGTCCATAATCAACGTCAGTAGTAACTACAATGATCAGTAGTATCTTCAATCTTTGTATGATCAGTAGTAACTAAGTTATAGAGAACACCAGCATCAACTTCATCAGTAGTAAATGTTTCTGCCCCATCAGTAATAAATATAATTATCACTAACTGCAGCATCAGTACTAAGTTGATCTGTGATTTGCTCTAACAATCTCCCCCTAAACTTATTGATTATCCTTTAATCAATCAAGTTTTCTTCTGTTCTTCTTCTTCTTTCTTTCTTCTTTCTAATGTTCTTTGATTTTGTTGAAGTCTTTGTTCAATTATGTATTTGCTGTTCTTCTTGGTAAAGTAATTCAATTTATTTTGGAACATAACTGCATCAAAGGGCTTCATTAGAGTGTTGATGAATATCTGATACATTTCCTTTTCTGAGTGAGGATATTCTCTTTCATATAAGTACAACTCACAATTTTTACTTGATCTTTCAAAGAAATACATATTGCAAGTTGGGAGAACATTCCATGCATACACATTTTCTGGATTTGTAAATAACTCTGGATAGTTATCTGGATAAAAAGCTGCATCAATCATTCTTGTTAAGTATCCAGCTCCAGATTCTTTCCAAGATTTCTTTGACATTCTCGGTTTTCCAATGATCAGAAGTTTAATCACATCACTTCTTGTACAGGATCTAATCAAAGGTAACCATCCAGTAAACTTTTGAATGATTTTGTCTTCCCTTACAACTAATAGAACATTATTGGGCAAGACTTTCCAGTTTAGTATTGGGTTATTTTGAAGTGGAGCAACAGGTACTTCAAGAACAGGTATAATTTTTTCTTGTTTTGCTTTCTTTTGAAAACTCTGTTCTTGAGCTTCATTCTTTCTTTTCTTTGTCTGAGGAGATGAGGATTCACCAATAGTAGACACACTATTATCTTTAATTAAATTTGGACTTATTGGGATTAAGGTTTTTGCTGATTTCAATTTCTTTTCTTCTTCAGCCTCTTGTTCAATTAAATCTTTCCTTTTTGCAGTACAGTATTTTTCAATTATGGTTGTCATCTTCATTCTTCCAAAAGATTTTGCACTGTGACCTTTTGTCTTTAGAAAGTCTATCATAAGAGACTTTTGTTCAAATATATCATCTGGTAAATCACCTTTTGTTCTTTTGCATTCTGCTACAAGATCTTCAAGACAATTTAGATGTTCTTCTTCTACTTTTCTAAGCCTTTTGAACTCTGCTTCTTGGGCTTCTATCTGAACATCTTTAATTTGAACAGGTAATTTAACAGGAATTTCTCTTTGATTTTTCTTCTTTTCAAGAGCTTGATATTTAGCTACTTTCTCCCAATATCTTTTATCCTTCACCTTCCATTTATCTTGTTTATCAGCTCTCACCAGATTAATCTTGTTTACCATGTAATGACCAAGAGCTCTGTTAGGGTAATCTTCATCATATACTTCTTTACCCTTTCCAATGTGTGCTGAAGGTGGAGGTGGAATATACTTCATGTCTGGCACTCCTCTTATTATAACAGAGGGAGAAAATGATCTAATTTCATTTTGTTGAAGTATTTTTGGATGTGGAGGAAGTGAGCATTCATCAACCTCAAACCAATTCACATTATCATCAATGTCAGGTATGATAAGTGGTTGATCAGGTGTTGGTGGTTTGGTAATGATGACATGTCTTCTAGCATCAATGAGTTCAGGAAATTGTAGTTCTTCCTCATCAGTAGTAACCAGAGTAGTTACTACTGGTGTTATTTCAGGAGTTACTACTGATAGGGCATCAGTAGTGTTTAGTGCAGTTAATTCCTCTTCTTGACTTACTACTGCTATATCATCAGTAGTAGGAGTTACTACTGGTATCTCTGTTTCAACTTGTTCTTCCATTGTAGCAGTAGTAATGGGCTCATCTTCTGTAATCATCATCTCTGGGCCTTCATCAACTTCTGTTTCTCTTAAATTCAAGAGGGAGGAAGCTGCTGCTGCAATTGATTCATCAATCATTGTCTGTATGTTATCCTTCTCCCCCTTAGTGAGCTCAACTGGAGGAGCCTCACTATCATCAATCCTCTTTTTCAATTTTCTGATAAGCTTTGATTGTTGATGAAGCCTAAGTTCATATTGTCTCATTCTTTTGTTGATGATATTGACATTTCTTTTCATAGCAGCCATAGTTTTTCCTTGATTTGTTTGATAATAAAGACAATCTTGTACAGTGGATTCCAAGGAATCCACTTTAGCCGTCAATTGTTGGATTTTAATACTGCCCTCACTCCATCTAGCAAGATCATCGGGCTTACTAACAGGTACATTGGTTTTAAGGTTTTCCTTCCTTTCCATCAATTCCACAGATCTGCCCTCATCACTGCTTGGTGATTCATTGGGTCTTTTAGACATTCTCTTCTTCCTAGAAGAAGCAGAGATGCCCCCCCTTGTGGTTTCTTGGCACCGGGGTCCTTTGAGTAATTCCTCAAAAGAGTCATCACTCAAAGTTGCCGAGGTTTGGGTCCTAATGATGTTTTCACTGTCCTGTGCACCCACCTTTGGGGCATCAGTAGTGAAAGCCCTCCCCTCATGTCCTCTCTCCTCCTTGGAGGACAACTCTTTGAGCCTGGGGTGTGACTCGATTTGTCCCCTGGTGTCCTTTAAAGATTTCTTTCTTTTATAGATTGTGGATATATTTTTGGTTTTGTCTGGTAGGTCTTCTACAGAGTGAAGAGTAGCACTCTGCAGATTTATATCAAGTTCCTGGGACACATTCAGGACTTCTGTTTGAGTTGGTGATTGAGTGGCTATATGGGGTGGTGTTTGGGCTGTATTTGGGGGTGATGGAGTGGGTTGAGGTTCAACTTGGGTTGTAGCAATGGTTAAACCTTCTCCAATATTGGGTTGATCTTTGATCATGTTTGGAAACAAAGGGGTTTCCTTCCCTGAAAATTTAAATTGTTTTCTCATATTTGAGAAAACTTTCTTGTTCAACTCAGGTAATCAAAAAATGTTTTTAGGAGTTGACAAGTTTTGTAATTCACAGTTTATGATATGTTGTAGAAATCTGGGATACATTAAAAATTTAGAAGAACTAAGATTTCCCAACATACCATCAAAAATCATATTAGAAAAATTGAATACTTGGTCTGTGCATAAACATACAACAGCAGATGCTATTGCCTTGTTAAACTCATTCCAAGTACTTCTTTTAGGAGAAATACAATGCTGAATGGTATGAACCAGAAATTTCCATTGTGGGGATAGAAGGCCTTTTTGAAAAGTTACAATATTAAGTCTGCCTTCATACCCCATTTTATTTAAAATATCAGCAATGTATTCCTTAGGAAGGGTATACATACCTGAATCATCATGAAGTTGTAGATGATGTCTGATTGATTGTTCAGTTACAGTGATGTACTTTCCATCTACTTTCGATTTTATCATTGATGATGTTGTTCCTTCTGTTCGCTCAGCATTGGTCCAGAAATCCACCAAGTGCTGTTGATATGCCTTCGGCTTTACAGTTAAGGCAAACTGTATATACGAATTCTTCAAGAATTTTACGATTGGACGGAAATCTTTTGTTCCGTCGGGATTTTTTAAAAATGCAACCATGTTGTGAAATTCTGAGTATTTGAGATCGGTTTGCACATCGAGAGCTTGTAAAGTTGCCATTGTTGTTGAGATTTTGCAAGAATTTTGTTAAAGATGAAGGGTTTTTGATCGTAAACTAGGGTTTATCGAAAGGTGTTTAGAGAATCGAAGTGAAGATAATGCTAAATTAATCATCTGCCGCCTTTTATATCTTTCGATTAAACCTGCAAAACTACGAAAATAGCCTTCGAATCATAACATAACGGTTATTTTCATGGGGGTTAGTTTGGTAATTGTGTTTATGAAAGACCAGTAGTAAATAAGATATCAGTAGTAAAACGTCAGTAGTATCTACTAACATCAGTAATGACTAAGGATTTTGACATCAGTAGTAATTATAGACATCAGTAGTAACCATTACCACACAAGACCAGTAGTATATGTGAATACCAGTAGTACTGACTTACCAGTAGTATCCGTGTAAACCTAAAATACACCAGTAGTAATGAACTATCAGTAGTATTTTGTGCATACACTTTCACACCAGTAGTACAGCAATACTAGTAGTAAAACACTTAAGAAAATAATATTTTACAACACTAACTTTACACATAATTTTAAGTGAGATTTTAAGTTATTAAAATCATTCCAATACTACTAACCAAGAAGTTGAATCTTCCTACATCAAATGCTTTTGTAAAAAGATCTGCTAATTGATCATCAGTATGGATTTTAACTACTTTGATTAATTTCTTTTCATTACAATCTCTTATAAAGTGAAATCTTATTTCAATGTGTTTAGTTTTTGAATGTTTTACTGGATTATTCACAATACTAATAGCACTTTGATTATCAATAAAAATAGGAGTTTTAAGGATAGAGATACCAAAGTCTAGAAGCTGATTTTGAATCCATAGAACTTGAGCACAGCAAGCAGATGCAGCTACATATTCTGCTTCAGCAGTAGATGTTGATACATTTGTTTGCTTCTTACATTGCCATGACACTAGTCTTGATCCAAAGAATTGACATCCACCAGTAGTGGACTTTCTATCTTGACATTCACCTCCATAGTCACTATCTGTATAGGCTATTAGTTCAAAGGGTGAGTCATGTGGATACCATAGACCTAGTGATGGTTTGCCTTTCAAGTATCTGAATATTCTTTTAACAGCCTGTAAGTGTAGTTCTTTGGGTCTTGCTTGATATCTTGCACACACACAAACACTATACATAATGTCAGGTCTTGATGCAGTTAAGTACATCAAAGATCCTATCATTGATCTATATAAGTGTTCATCTACATCCTCCCCCTCAACATCAGGATGTAGGTGTTTGTGTGTTTCCATTGGTGTACTAGCACTTTTACTGTCTTTTAAGTCAAACTTTTCCAAGATGTCTTTGACATATTTTGATTGATTTATCAAAATACCATCAGTTCTTTGACTGACTTGGAGTCCAAGGAAGAAGTTCATTGGACCCATGGAGCTCATCTTGAATTTAATCTGCATCAGCTCTTCAAATTCTTTGCACAATGTATCATTGGTTGAACCAAAAATGATATCATCTACATAGATTTGTACCAGTAGTATATCATCTTTGACTTTCTTTGTAAACAATGTTTTATCAATGGCTCCTCTTTTAAAGTTGTTCTTCAATAGGTATGATGATAATGTGTCATACCATGCTCTTGGTGCCTGATGTAGGCCATACAGAGCTTTATCCAATTTGAACACATAATCACCATGTTTTGGATCTTCAAATCCTGGAGGTTGGCAAACATAAACTTCTTCTTCAATCTTCCCATACAGGAAAGCACTCTTCACATCCATTTGATAGACTTTAAACCTTTTGAATGAAGCATATGCTAGGAATATTCTTATTGCTTCAATTCTGGCAACAGGAGCATATACTTCATCATAGTCTATACCTTCTTCTTGAGTGTATCCTTGGGCTACAAGTCTGGCTTTATTTTTGATCACTATACCTCTTTCATCTTTCTTGTTTCTGAATATCCATCTTGTTCCAATGGCTCTTTTTCCTTTGGGTAGAGGTACAAGTGTCCAAACAGCTTGTAATTTAAATTGAAGGAGTTCCTCTTGCATTGCCTCAATCCAGTTTGAGTCCTTCATTGCTTGTTGGATCTTCTTTGGTTCATCCTGAGACAGAAAGCATTCATACATACATTCATTAGCAATTAAGCTTATATTACACATATTTGCAGTTAAACTTTTGTTTAATTTGCTTCTTGTTTGAAGTGGTGAGTTAACATCACTTAGAACAAGGTCTAATGGATGGTTCTTTTGAGTCCTTGTTGTTGTAGTTTTATCAACCACTAGTTGATTTTCAAGGTTGGACTCATTTGCCTCAGGTAGTTGTTCTTCTTGAGATCCTTCATTGTCATTAGTATTTGGTTCATCATTATCTTGGTCAGAGTTACTACTGCTATCATCTTCATTGAGATCAGAAGTATTGAAGTTGTTACTGGTATCAGTAGTATCTTGAGAATCTAGGTTATAGTTTGGACCAGTAGTATTTTCAGTACTATTACTGGTACCAGTAGTATTGGAATTACTACTGACCTCATTCTCAGAGTTACTACTGCTTTCAATATTTGAGTTCTTACTGACATCAGTATTAACTATGGGAGCAGTATCAACAACTATGTATCTCATCTTTTCTTGACCAGTATTAACAGATGATGTTCCTTCCTTTTGATTAAGACAATTTGAATTACCTGCATTGAAATTCATATTAAAATTAAAGGATTTGGTTAGATTGTCTATGTCAAATAGCCAATCTGGACCATTTCCTTGTTCATTAGGTACATTTTCATTAAAGGATACATTGATGCTTTCTTCAATTATCCTTAGTCTTTTGTTGAATACTCTGTATGATTTGCTTTGAGTAGAGTATCCCACAAAGATTCCATCATCAGCTTTGCAGTCAAACTTACCAATTTGTTCTCTTGTAATCAAAATAGTACAAGGACAACCAAATGATTTTAAGAAACTTATAGAAGGTTTTCTTTTATTGAAAAGTTCATATGGTGTTTTAAAATGTGGCTTCACTATTAATACTCAGTTTTGAACATAACAAGCAGTATTAACAGCTTCTGCCCAAAAAGTAATTGGTAATTTTGAGTCTGCAAGCATTGATCTTGCTGCTTCAATGATGGTTCTATTCCTTCTTTCAGCTACACCATTTTGTTGTGGAGTTCTAGGTGAGCTGTATTGTCTGTCAATACCTTTAAGATCACAAAAGTTAATTAAGTTAGTATTTTTAAATTCTGTGCCATTATCACATCTTATGGCTTTCACTTTTTGATCAGATGTGTTTTCCAGTTTGACAATTAAGTTCTTTATGAGTTCACTTGTTTCATCCTTTGTCCTGAGAAAGAAAACCCATGTATATCTGGAAAAGTCATCAGTAATAACAAGACAATATTGTTTCTTTCCAATACTCATTACATTTGTAGGTCCAAAAAGGTCCATATGTAAGAGCTGTAAAGGAACAGAAATAGAGTTCACAGTTTTGGACTTATGAGAAGTCTTGTGTTGTTTACCTTTTAGGCATGCAACACAGTGATGATCACACATGAATTGTTTTTGAGGTAGTCCAATGACCAGATTTCTTTTTACTAAATTATTCATGTTTTTAAAATTTGTGTGACACATCCTTCTATGCCAAAGTTCTGATTCAGTGGTGTTTGCCTTGGATATAAAACAGTTGACCTCATTTGTAGAAATGAGTTCTCCCCCTATATCCAGGCAATACACATTGTTTCTCCTTGGAGTTCTTAAAACAACATATTTTTCATCTAAAATAAACTCAGGAGAAAGAATGATGCACTCAATGTCTGTGAACAGAATCTTGTTCTTTTTATCACAAACTTGAGACACACTGACAAGATTGTATTTTAGTTCAGCTACATAAAATACATCATCAAAGGTAATTTTTCCATTAGTAACAGTACCTTTACCTGTAATCTTACCTCCCTGGGGATTCTCACCAAATGCCACATATCCTCCATCAAATAACTTGAAATCTTTAAGAATTTGCAGATTTCCAGTCATGTGCCTTGAGCATCCACTATCAATATGCCATGTTCTTCCTTTTTCTGGGATCTGAATGCTCTGCACAAGTGAGTAAAGGATTAGTTAAGTTTGGGAACCCAAGCTTTATATGTCTTGGGTTCATCCTTTGAGAAATGAGCTTTTGGGGATTTAACTTTGAAGACTTTTGGTACCCATACTTGTTTATTACTGGTATTTTGTTTTACTACTGTCCTTTTGTAGTTATTACTGGTGTGAGAATTTCCTACTGATCTTGGTTTATACCCATTGTTTTTAGCTTTTGAATACTTTACTACTGATGGACCAGTAGTATTTGGGTACTTACCATGTTTAGAATGACCAGTAGTGTTTTTAGAGTTAACACCAGTAGTGTTTTTGAAATTTGTTTTGGGGGCAGTAGTATTTTTGAAATTAGGGTTATTACCAGTAGTATTCTTGTACTGGTACCATACAGCATTATAATTAGGGTTAACACCAGTAGTAAATTTGTTAGAGTTTCTACTGGTGTTGGAAAATTTAAAATATTGTTTATTTTGATTGGTTTTTCCATTATTTTTGAAGTAATTGCTGTTCTTTGGGCTTCCAGTTCTTCTGTTTTGAACAAACCTTGGTTTACTTCTTCCAAATCTTGGATCTTCAACAATTGGATTTTTAATTTTATTTACTACTGAAAGACCAGTAGTAACTTTTAACTTTTGAGTTTTAGCATTTTCTTTAAGAACTTTAAATTCTTTTAACTCTTTGCAGTTTATTGGATTGTAGTGACAATCCTTTGCTAAATGGTTCATTTTATTGCATATAACACATCTTAGTTTCTTATTTTTAGCACCTTCAGGAATTCTTTGGTCTAAGAGTTGTGTTTTATTTCTTTCATTCCCCCTTGTTAAAATTTTTGGTACATTATCTGCATTATATTTGGGAGATTCATTTGGACTTTGAGCTGTGTGAAAACTTGTATCAATTGATTTTGGTGATTCACTTTGAGATATAGTAAATTCAATTGATTGTTCATCATCAGAAGAATTATTTGATTCAGATGTTTCATTAGATGATTCAGTTTGATTTTCAGTTTTTAATTCATTAATGATTCTTTCTGAACTGTTTTTAAGAGGTGGAATGATTTTATATGGAGGTGGTACAGCATGATATCCCACCCCATGAACAACCTTTTCTGTAGTTTGATTATTAGTTAATTCATCAAGAATTTTAGTGCTTCTTTCAAACTTTTTAATTGTTAATTTATTTTGTTCAATTTCAAGCTGACATTCTTCTATTTTACTTGTTAGTTCTTTATTTTTTGTTTCATAAAACTCTTTCTCATCCACAGCTTGAAGCAATTCTTCCTTGATTCGTTGATCAATCATCTTGTACACCTTTATTTGATGTTCTTGATCAGCAATCACCCCATCAAACTCATGATTTCTTCTGATTGCTTTTGCTAAATCTTCATTTAATTTATTGTTTTCTTTTTCTAGATTTTTAATAATTTTAGCACATTCAGGAGTACAAGGTTTAGATTTTACCTCAGTTTTGTTGTCAGTAAAGGCCATGAGAGCTTGATTTTGAGCATGCTCTTCTGCTTGGAAGCTCCAGTCATATCCTTGTCCTTGTTGTGACACAAGAGCAGTTGATTTTGATCTTTTGTCTGGTTGAGGACATTCTTTTGCAAAGTGACCAAGGTTGTTACAGTTGTAACACTTGACTTTAGTTTTGTCAAATCCTGCTTTGTCACCTTTGTTGAAATTGAGGCTTGTCCTTCCAGTTCTTTTTAGGAATCTTTTGGTCCTTAGGCTCAGCATAGCCATCTGCCATTTAAGATCCATCTCCTCAAGATCATCTGGATTCAGTTGTTCCAAGTCATCACTAATCAATGCAGTATGCACATGACTAGTGAAGAAGGATTCTCTTGCAGTATCCTCAGAATCTGCAGCCTTTCCTGCGGAGGTTTCTTGTCCTTGACCTGTACTAGACACAAAAGCAGCATTGTTAGAAGAAATAGAAGGGTTTTTGTGATTTACCTCAGTTTCAAACACTCTGAGATCATTATAGAGTTCATCTAACTCCTTTTCTTCTAAAGCATCTCTTTGTCTGTACACCACAGTGTACATGGCCCATTCTTCACTAAGAGACCTTAGAAACTTCATGTTGACATCCTCTTGATCCATCTTTACACCAACTTGGTTGAGTTCACCAATTAGTTTGTTGAATCTGTCAAACACTTGAGTGAGTGTTTCATTGGGCTTTCCTTTGAAATTTTCAAAGTCTTGTTTGAGAACAGACTTCATATTCCTCTTGGTGCTCTTTGTCCCAACGAATCTCTTCTCCAGTGCTTCCCATAGTATTTTTGCATCATCATATTCAACAAAGAGATGTTGATAATCATTAGGAATGGCCAGTAAGAGAGTGCTTAGAGTTTTGAGTTCGATGCCTTTATCTTTCTTCTCCTTCTCACATTTAAGTTTGTCTGCCTCAGTTGCAGAGCTACTTGCTTGAAGTTGACCAGTTTTGTTTCCTTCACAAACGACTTCCCACATGGAATAATCTGTAATAAGCATGTATTGCTTAATACGATTCTTCCACATCCCAAAGTTATTGGGTGTGAGTATAGGAATTTTGTTGGCCTGAGTGCTTTCATTATTATCAGTCATGATTAATAATGTGTGTGTTTTAAAGATTAAAACTTTTTGTTGTTCTTAACAAATAGTAGATCTAGAACCAATATGCTCTGATACCACTTGTCAGGATCGATTAACTATAAACAAGTTAATAAACACCTTAGATCTAATTGATGATAGAAGTTGCAGCGGATCAACACTATATCAATGTATTAAGAACAATGAACTGTAAGAACAATATGTAAGAATATTAAGAACACAGTTTCACAAAAAGCTTCAATGTATATTATTGAGTTAACAATACACACGTACGTTTACAATTCGTAAGGAACTATATATAATAGTCCTTGAAGCTAAACTATTTACCCTAGTTATTCTAGGATACGATTTACATCTAATTATAAACGATATACATTGATTTACATTCTATAACTATCTCTGCGAAGATCTCGGACTTGATTTGTTCCATAAACGCGTATCAGTAGTAAAACCAATCACCAGTAGTAAATAAGTAACATCAGTAGTAAACTTGGTGATCAGTAGTAAGTCCATAATCAACGTCAGTAGTAACTACAATGATCAGTAGTATCTTCAATCTTTGTATGATCAGTAGTAACTAAGTTATAGAGAACACCAGCATCAACTTCATCAGTAGTAAATGTTTCTGCCCCATCAGTAATAAATATAATTATCACTAACTGCAGCATCAGTACTAAGTTGATCTGTGATTTGCTCTAACAATATAATACATGCAGATCATCTAAGTATGTAAAACATGTAAAATATTGATAAAACGTGTAGATTATGTAGGCATATATGACATTGGTAAAACATATAAAATATGAATCATGAATGGCATGTGAGGCATATGTTAATACTTCCTCTGTTTCAAAATAAGTGATACACTTTCCATTTTAGGGTGTTTCAAAATAAGTGATACACTTTGAAAACTTACCATATTTGGTAAAAGGTAGTGGAGCCCACACCTACTAACTATCTCATTTAATATAGTGAAAAGACACATTTACCCTTACTTTTACTTTTTTACTTTTACTTTTAAACATCATTAAATTCACTTTAATCAATATATGTGGGACCCATCCACAACTAACTATCTAATTTAATCTAATTAACCTTATTATCATATTTTGCCTCAAAAATCGTGAACTCAAAAGTGTATCACTTATTTTGAAACGGAGGAAGTACATCATATCAAACATGCGGATCATGTAAGACCAGTAAGACCAAAAAGACATGGTACGTATCTTAGTTACGAAAGCATATAGGTCTAAAAGCCTCAAGGCCTCCTAATAGATATGTCTAGTGTAGATAAACTTAATTCTCTTGGTGCAAATGGGGAAAAACACAAATCCTCTATCTATTAGTCATAAGACTAGTCCTCCAAGAATTTTTATCCAAGATCATTTCATCGTAAAGTTCAAGATCTTTCAAAATCGATATTAATAACTCCCTCTCACTTACGGTATGGTCTATCCCTTCTTCTCATCCCGTTGCCAGTTATGCTTTTTACTATCCTAGTTGGTGCTTATTGTGTCTAATTATGTCCACACGGACCACACCATGAATCTTTCTCCCCAAGAAGTAAGTGAGCAATTAATACTAGAAAGATCAGAAAGAAAATATCACATTCTCTAAACGTGCTCTATTTGACACCATACATTTTTCTCCCAAAGAAGTAAGTGGCAATTAATACCAGAAATATCATTTTCTCTAAACGTGTTCTATTTGACACCATGCATTTTTTCGCCACAAGAAGTAAGTGAGCAATTAATACCAGAAATATCATTAAAAAAAAATTAGTACTATGAACTTAGTTGATTTTATTCTCTATTAATATTAATAATTCAGAGGTAATAGAGGACATAACCAACCAAGTTCAAGTACGCATTTTTGGTCAAGAAAATATCATATTCTCTAAACGTGTTCTATTTGTCATCTTACTTTCTCCTGCGGTTGAAACTCGATGCCTTCCATTACTATATTTTGACAATACTTGATATGAAACACAATTTCAAGATCAATAGTACTCTCTTGACTAGTAAACTGATACAATTCTGCAGTTAACCATTCATCTTCTCTCTCATCTGAAAGGAATGCATAAGAATAGTTCGTCTCCCCTTCTAATTTGTATTCAAGGCCTATATATTGTTCCTCATGCTTGAACAAAAGGTTCACATTATACGCGATATGTGGCGTCAAGAATTGAGCTCTAACATGTGTTTTGTATGTGAATGTTTTATAGCGATCAAATCTGCATGAAACAATACATTATAGTTTAAAGTTAGTTTATACTTATATTTCTAAAATAGTAATATAGTATCACAATCCTAGAAAACAAACTCGAGGTTGATTTAAGCGCGTCAACCTTGAATTATGTTGAGACGAGTCACTTGGAATTGGAGTCAATCGTTCCGCTATATATATCAATTCGCAATGTTCTCCTTTCTTGTTTAACCAGAACCACTATCCATTAAACAAGTTCATTAGTGAGGAGCAAACATTTTTAGTTAGCAAACTTAGGTCATTATTAAAAATGGTGTAATTAACGTATGTAATTACCGTTTTGCCACCGTTAATGAGGATCCCTTTAATTAGAAGCATCTTTAGTTCACTTTCAGATTTATAGTTCAGAGGAGTTAGTGCAGTCTTGATCAGCTCTTTGTAGTCCTTTGGTAGACCTACCCTTTCATATACCTCCTGATATTCGATAGCAATCTTAAGTTTCTCCACAACATGAGACATTGTCGGCCTATCTTCACGTAATCTTTGCAAACATTGACGTGCAATGTCCAAATATGTTTCTAAAGAAGTAGAATCCATTTGTTGTTTCAAATCTATAAAGATAATATCATCAATTTTCTTCTCTTCATAGCTTTGTATCCAACTACGTACAAAAATGCGGTTCCGACCATTGTTATATTCATAGCAAAACCTGCCACATAATACTTCAAATAACACAACGCCAAAAGAGTATACATCTGACTCTTTTGTTAAGTAGCCCTCCTCCATGTACAATGGATCCAAGTACCCTTGAGTACCTACAACATTTGAGATGACAGTTGTGTGCTGCTGATTAGCAGGGCCAAATTTCGACAACCCCATGTCTGAAATTTTAGCATTCCAATTTTCATCTAGAAGGATGTTGGAACTTTTGATGTCACGGTGGAGGATTCTTTGTTGCGTACCCCTAGGATCATGGAGGTAGTTTAATCCCCTTGCAGCTTGAAGGCTTATCTTGAGACGTTGCATCCACGTGAGAGTAGTGGAACTTAAATGGCGATCAAGACTTCCACGAGCTGCATGCTCGTATACAAGGATCTTTTCACCACGCTCGTCACAAAATCCCACAAGAGAGATGAGATTTTCGTGTTTGTAACGAGAAAGTGTCATGATTTCCTTCCAAAATTCGGAGTTTCCTTGCCCAAATTTAGGATCTAAACACTTAAAAGCAGCCATGGTTTGCCCTTTCAATTTTCCTTCATACACCTTCCCAAAACCACCGCCGCCAATAACTTTGGTTTTGTCAAAGTTGTTAGTGGCTGATTTTATCTCGTCTAGTTGGATTTTAAGATGTTGGAACTCCTCCATGAAGGCATCCATTATATATTCGTGGATTGAGAGCGCCAATCAATTAAAACTTCAAAACTTGAAATTAAGAGATCGACAAAAATGTAACTAACGTGGTGTTGGAAGAAAACAACAACAAAAGATCCAGGTGTTTGTAATCTTTTTTATGAAATGAAAACTCCCAAAATTCTAACAGAAAGATTTTTAAGATTGGAGGAGGAAAACTTGAATACACAAAAGAAATCGATGTGCTTAATTATTAGAATACTTCAATATATATATGATATATGAAAGCCGAACTCTCTATATAGACTTGCAAAGAAAAGTAATAAATAGAAAAGAAAATGAAAAAAAGAATAGTAATATACTACTAGAACACATACATTCTTAAATACTTTCAAATTTACATCATTTTGTTCATAGTGAGACTCGAAACCATAACTACATATTTGACTTTTGGGCATAAAACCAAAAGCAAACCCAAAAAATCCGGTTTTTTGATTTTCGGTTTTGAATTCGATTTTCAGTTCAATTTTCATTTTCTTAATTTTTAATTTTTTAACTTTTTAATCTTTTATTTCTTTTAATTTTTATTTATTTATGTTTTTAACTCTTTTTTTTAAATTAGATTTTTGTTTTTAATTTTCTTTTATTTGTTTTAAATTTTTAAAATTAATTTTTATAAATGATATTAAGTTTTATTATTTTTTATTTTTTTGTTTATTTTTTTATTAATTTTTTAATAATTTTATTTTATTATTAAATTCTTTTAAAAAATAATCTTTTTATTTTACTTTTAATCTTTTAATGTTTTAATTTAATTTTTAATTAAGTTTTTTTTTAATATATTTGAATGGTTTTAAAGTCTGAAACATACATAATATTTAAGTTTGTCTAATATACTACAGAAACGTAGGTCAAAAGTATCCCTCTTAGTTTTGAGGGGGGAACCCATTCTGAAAGGTTCTTCTTCCTCTTCAGCTTTTCTCCATCTTACTAATAATAATGAAGGGGCAGTCAATCGGTCAAAGGTATCCCCAAGTCGGAATTTCGGCAAAGGCCAAGAAGTATCCATTCTTAACACAAAGAAACCGCCGGCTTTTAATTGCGTTACCTCTGAAATTATGCAAGATTTACTGGGGTTGTCTTCCGGAGTTAAGCGATGAGTTGGGTAAGCTTCCTAAGGGTATGGCTTCTCTTCTGCGGGGCGACTAAGGGCACACCCAACCAAACGATCGGTAAGACGGGTCTCCTTTGGTACAATCTCCTCCGCCGGGTGTATCCCGTACGGTTGTTTAAAAAAAAATTGTGCAATCAAAAAGCATTCTATGAACGAATTCCTTCATAGCCTTCATAGATAGAGTAGAGAGAAATGGGAGTAAGCCTTTGGTATTCTGTATATTTTTATCACTCTTTTTTCCATCAACGATTGCCACGTGAAAGCTCTAAGTCAAGAAGTCAAGCCAGCAAGATAGTCTGAAAGTTAGAAGGTACAGTTTCATCATCCGAAGCTACCTCACCTCACTAAGTCCAGTCTATGCGCCCTTAGCCCAAGGATAGAGACATGGCTAATGCTTTGGTCATACTAGATGATGAAGCTTACCGAAATACCTTTGACGTAACTCAGAGAGAGAAGGCCGCTCAAACAGAATCCGAATACGACTCTCGCTAAACAAGAGCTCTTTACTGCTAAGTTGATCACAACTTCATATTCAACAAAAGAAAGAAGACGACTCTAGCCCGCTGAAAGCTTTGAACATTCGCTTTTCTCGGGTTCCTAGCCCAAAGGTTCTAGGGTTCGAGAGATAAATTCCTACTATAAGGAAGGGAAGAAGGTAATCCAATTAGTAGAATGTTGCTCTCTATCGGTTGTTCACATTCAAACATGAGTTAGTTCAGAGTCGGCAAGGGGAATCAGAGAAAGGGCAGTTTAGTCAACAATCATGACCATGGGAACATTTGTTCGCTTTATAGGTACCCTCGAATCTACTAGTCATCGCCTTTGAGCTGGGAAAAGCATTTACCTGGAGTCGGCTATTCTTGATTCAGCAAAGGAAAGAAGCCTTGATCCCAAGACTAGTTGCGTCTTTTTCGACTAGTGAGTTGTTGCCTAGCCTTGGTCACTGAACTCGGTCACTGAAAGACCTTTCGAGTCGAACTATAGTGGATAAAATAGCTGCTTATTCTTCTTAAACGGATCCATCTTCTTTCGTTCCTAAATCAAGAAAAAAGCTTTTGTGGGCTCTGAGGCTGAGGAAAGCCGCTGACCAAAACCTAGCGTTCGCACCCCTTTCGAAGCGGAATAAAGGGAAAAGTGAGTTGCAAGTCGAGAAAGAGAGAGAGAATTTGCAACAGTGGCGATACCAGACAAATTTTTAAAATTGGGCGAAATTTTGAAGTGCAAGTCAGATTCTTTGAGTGAAGTTTATTTAAAGTCAAATTATAAACTAAATTAAATCAGTTTTAGTTTAAAGAAAGTCTAAATGTAAACTAAATTAGTCAAAATCAAAATTCACGTGCTAGTTAATTCGTGAATAAAAATTCTAAAATTTAGTATATAAAAAATAGATAACAATTTTTTATAGTAGTAGATTTCGTATACACAGTTTATGTTCTTAACTTATATTCGTATTCAGTTTTGTTATAACGTTCAAGTAAGTTTTTAAACTATTCATATATAGATGATGTAGACTAATATGTAACTGGTTAAAATATATGTGTGATCAAATAAATGATAAGCATAATATTTTTTAACCAGTAAACCTAAGGAAAAATGAATCAAAAGAAAAGAAAATTTTAATAGAAAATAGAGTAAAAGAATCGTTAAAACGGGAAAGAAGAAAAAGATTTAAAAATATATATATGTATACGAAAGGGAGTTAAACTAAATGTTATATGTTTTAAGATACATGTATTAGCCACTGAGCTAATATATAACGTGTATTAGTTATCGCTCATTTATTATGTATATTTGGATGAACCAGGCTAAAAAATAACCAACCCCTACAAAATTTATACTAATCGGAAAAGATTTGGGGTTGGCAGTGCCCACCCTGCCCACCCCTTGGTACCACCCTTGTTTTGCAAGGATTTCAATTAGAACGAATAATATATTTCAGAAATATGTATGGATTGAGTTACCAAAGAAAACTCATCCAAATATCCTTCCGTAGTTAATTGATTTCCAAGAATTACTATATAATACAATTCCCATTCAACTAAATGGCACTATGAACAGTGAGATTTATTGCTAAAATGCGCCGAACTTATCCAAAATATAATGTTTATACATTGTAAATAAAACAAAGCGCTAGGCTGGCGGAGTGGTTAGGCTTTTTGAATTAAAGCCTTCAACATGGGGAGACCCAAGTTCAAATCCGTGCAGCGGTGCTTTTTTTTGTTTTTTTCTTTCAAACTTCACACACATCAAAGTTGTCATTGCCGCCTTTTAAAAAAAAAAAATCATTTAATGCTACTCATTAATGATATATACATAATAAATGAAATAGTTAAAAAAATATTTTTTTAAAGAAAAAACATTTGCTAGCTTAAATAAACTATTTTTTATATAACTCCATACTTTTAGCCCTTAAACTTTTATAAATTCAAATTTCATTTAAATAACTTAGTATTTTTGGATACCAAAAAAGATTTGGACTCTTGGAGTACATTTCTTTTAGTAAATAATCTAAGCTTTAAAATTGTGAATAATTTATACACATCTTTATTAATATTTAAACCAAATAAAACAACAACCCAAAAAAATCCGACTACAACTATTATAATCACTAAGTTTTTATATATTTAAAATAAGAGTTTTGTTAATGACAGTCCTTAGGGCTGTCATTAAGAAGTGGTTACGTGCATAAATCGTTTATACTTTTAGTGGTGGAGGTTGATTCCTAAAATGCAGAGGGCGGTTATTGATTATTGTACAAGTGTTTTTTGCGTGTCTTGTCTTCTTAGTGACAGCCCTTAGGGCTGTCATTATCATTCTCCTTAAAATAATAAGTATAATAAAGAGAACATATTATGATAACATATTATCAAACATCAAATAGATATATATGATACAAAACTTTGGCATCGCCATATGGTTATAAATGTTTATGAAAAATAGATATATAGTTATTAAATACGTAAATAATAAAAATACGTAAAATATCCCGAAACGCACTTATTATATCAAGATAGTCATCCTACATTTATAACAATAATATATGTTACTACTATTATTGTTTTTTATTAGACCAATCAACTTTTATTTTAATTTGAATCACAACAAATCACATCTTAGTATAGAAATCAAAACCGATTGAAATAAGAATAGAATATTTATATCAAATAGATTAGTTCAAAAAATTAAATTTAAAATTCCGCTGCAACGTGCGGAGTCTAATATTCCTTGTTACATACGCTTACAGCAAAACAAACTGTCCATGGATATTTGGGGGTCGTTAGCATGCATGTGACGATGTCCCTGTTATTTGGCCTTACACATTTATTAGAGTTGACTGGATCAATAGTCAATGCTAGTCTGCTAATAAATCATTCTAGAAGACTAATTCCATCCATACTTTAGCATATTCAAAGATAAGGCCCAAGTTACGTCAACATCAAATAAACACGCAAAATTAGTTTGCATAGTAATATATACATCGACATGATCAACCTAATAATACAACACCATTTCAGAGAGAAGTGAGATTTTATAACAAGTAATTACAATTTGGTTTTAGTCACAGGAAAAAGAAGAGTGATTGGATATTTTGATGGTGGTCGCATATCAAAAAAAGGGTTTTAGCGACAAACCTCATCTTCTATCGTCAGTCATTGTTGTAATATGTTAAGCTATGAGTAAACAACATCGGTAGTTCTTAGAATGATAAGGAAAATCAGGAACATGATTGAAGGTGAAATTGATTTCAACAAAAAAGATCAAAAGACAACTGAGTCATTTTTCAAAATACATTCCCAGATCATTCATGTAATATGTAGTATATGAGGAATTATTAATTTATATTTTATATCAGCGCTACAAAAAACAACGATTTACGACACTTATAGACAAATTTGGAATCAACTGTTGAGCTTGTTAACTCTGAATATTCTGGTTTTATAATACCTTGTCATATACACTTTTGTCAGCTGATTTATGCAAAGCCTGTGTATTAAAGTCAGGGAATTTGTTTTCCTCATTCTTAAGGACAGACATGACTTTTTCATAAGAAATATCAGTGGGAAGACTCGAACATCGTTATCCTAACACAAATTGTTCCATTGTCTACAGCTATAGTTATAATCCTACCAATAATTCTACTTATTTGTACTTGAACAAGTAGCACCAGAGACCAAAAATGGTTACGTTACCTCCTGTGCCTCAAGAACAACTTCCAATTGGATTATTCCTGGAAAACAAAAACAAAAAAGCTGTTAGATTATTACTTTGTTTCAAGTGCTGTAAGTTTTAAAAATAGAGATAAGTACCAAAATAGACCAAAAATAAACATCTTTTCCAAAAAACAGCTTGTGCAACTGGCTTTCCCAAAATAGACTGTGTGATTTGATGTTTTTTATGCGACTCCATGTGGTAGGTAGATTATTTTTATGCGACCAAACCGTTTCTTTTGTTACCAGATCACACTTGTCAAATTTCGTGTGGAGTGACACAGTTACACGATCTATTTTGAAAAAAATTGAAAGTTAAGTCCTTTTTGTGAATTTTGATTTTTACTAGGTCAGAAATCACCCTTATAAATACTCCCTCCGTCCCACAAAAAACTTTACATTTCTCATGAGCATAATATTTTAGGAGATAGTTAGTAGTGGGCCATTTGTAATACTTTTGATTAAAATATAAGGGTAGATTGGAGGGAGAAAGTGTTTTATTGGTTGAATGATTGATAATATTATTATTTTATTAGGTGGGCCTCCCAAATTTGAGAAATGTAAACTTTTTTGTGGGACAAAATTTGAAGGAGAAATGTAAAGTTTTTTGTGGGACGGAGGGAGTATATGGTATACATGCACATTCTAGACGAAAAACTTTTGATGACAAAACATACATATAATATAACAATGTTTAGACTTTAGATATAATTTACTCACCTAATTATTTGTTGAGGTGAATTCTATGATGCAGCCCCATAACGGCTCCTTAGTGCACCAATGGCTTCTTCCACAGAGTGCTTAAGTTCAGGAATGGTTGTTTTGCACACTTAATTATATATTATGGACAAACAGTTTAATCAAGTTAGATAATATAGTGTTTAAAAATGATTCTGTAACAAATTCTGATTATTATTATAAAGATGCACATCTTAAGAATCAAAATGTAAGTTAGGTGATAGAAGCATACTACGAGTAGCTCGGGCTTGTGCTTCTGCTATCAGATCCATATATGATACCTGAAATATATATAAATTTGTGAGATGTGTATAAACATGCAAAACAATGGAGTTTTGCAAAACACACCTCCATTTCCTCATGGGTTTTATTCATGTGGTCAATCATCTTCTTGAAATCCTTTTCAGCTTCATCCATTGATTGTTGACATGCTTGATTTTGCACCTTCAGAAACAGCAACAGGAGAGATAGTTACTAAAAGAACATGACAGTTGGTAAATGATGGAAGCAATTTAAAATTCCCTTTTGATTTTGGAAACATCACACAACTATAACTATTGAAAACCGACATGTGCACATCATAGGTTTCCGGTTTTGCAAGAAATCATGTAATTCATTTATCTATCTATACAATGGTGATCAAACCAAATATCCATATAACATGACAAGTATGATCATCATGTAAGTTTCCCCTGTTAAATGAGTATCAAAGCTTTGGTAACAAACAACCAGTCGCAAATCCAGAATTTCCTCAATATTCAACATCAATTACAGAACAAAGTCGATGGAACCTTATGTCCCTATGATACAACCAAAATATAACGAAATATATAAAATCTCTAGGTGTATTTATAGTGCATAAATCAGTTTACACGAAATAGGATAAATGTCAATACATCCTAGATCTTATAAACAGATGAATAATATAATTTAACATAGCTCATATATAACGAAGAAGAAATTACTGTCTCTAATTGAAAAATGCATATAAACATCAGAATTCGAATTTCCTACAAGTAAATAGGACAAGCACTTCGACAATCAGAAATAAATTTGTATACAATTAAACTAAAATCATTGAGAGAATCTATCAGCAGAAAATACGTTTATAACTAATTTCATCAATTTGCAATGTGAATGTATATCTATCTATAAGCAGTTAAGCACTACTGAATGTTGCGTAAACACACTCTTACATCAATAAACAGATTATTAGCTTTTCTACAACTAAGATCGATGTGAGAACGAAATATATTCATTCACCTTATATCGTTTGTCTAGACGAGAGTAAGAAACTTCCATGTCCTTGAGTATATCGGAATAAGAGAAATCAATTAGACGCTTGATTGAATCAATGTGCGACGACGCCGTTTCCTTCAGATAGGCGATCCTGATACGTGCTTTACTCGGCGAAGACGGCACCGCCGCCGGAGATGTTGCGGTAGGCGGATCTGCAGCCGGTTTTTTGCTGTTATTGTTGCTTCTGATGTGCTCCTTTAGAGACGGTGAGGGATCCGTAGGTGTGGTGAAGCAGCTTGAACTGAATTTAAAGTTTTTCGGAGATTCGGTCGGTGACCAGATCGGAGTCGCTAACAACGGCGGCGGCGTAACTAGAAGATCTGCCGCCGATGACTTTCTCTTTGATCGCCTCTTCATTCTCTCCTTTCAGATGACGTTTTAAACTAGACTTTTTATTTGTATTCAAAATTTTGGCATATATATTGGCGGGCACACTACTTTGAAGTTTGAACACGCGGGGGCGTTTGGGAAGCTGCTAGCTTTCTTAAAAAAAGGCCTGAATCTAAAAAACTTGGGCCAGACCCCCAGACCCGACCAAATTTTAATTAAGAAAAAAAAAATAGTTTCAAGTAAATTTAAATTAACTAATAAAAATCAATACTTTGAATTTCATTAGGTATTTTTAAGTAGTTAAGTATCCATAAATGTAAATTAACCATTTTAATCATCTTTAATCATTACCTTAAGGGTAATAGTTAGCAAATCTCATATATATACATATTCTTTGTCACATGTATAAAATCTTTTTAAATTAATAAGGTCAGGACTTGATAAATTTATTAATTTATAGAGTTATTAATTTATTGATAAATTAATAATTATTAATTTATAAAGTCGAAAGTGTTCAATGTATTCTTAAGCAAGTTTGACATTAAGAACAATGCAGAGGATGACGACGAAGATGATATGGCATGTTTGGAGCCTGTTATGCAAAATGATGCATTTATGGTGTCGAAAACTCTTCACAACTTTATGATACAATAAAAAAAATATAACATATGAGCTATTGGATGCAATAAGAAAAGTCAAAGATGAGATCCAAATAGAATTGAAATTTAAAGGAAACAGACAACTATTTAAATCATATTTCACTAGAGTATAATACTTCCTCCGTTTCAAAATAAGTTATACACTTTCCATTTTGAGATGTTTCAAAATAAGTGATACACTTTGAAAACTTACCATATTTGGTAAAAGGTAGTGAGCCCACACCCACTAACTATCTCCTTTAATATAGTGAAGATACACATTTACTCTTACTTTTACTTTTAAACATCATTAAATTCACTTTAATCAATATATGTGGGACTCATCCTCCACTAACTATCCAACTTATTCTAATTAACTTTCATTATCATATTTTGCCTCAAAAATTGTGAACTCTAAAATGTATCACTTATTTTGAAACGTAGGAAGTATATTTTTTTTAGTTTATACAAATTATTAATTTATGATTTTTTTGGGACCAAAAATTATAAAGGGATCTCTCAAAAAATTATCATCTTATTATTTTATCGATTTTTTCAAAATTTTACATTGGCCCAAGTCGGGACCGGACAAATTTATTATTTTAGAGAATTTATTAATTTATCGAGTATTAATTTAAAAAGATTTTATTGTATGTTTTTTATAAGTATGCACACACATTTCTTTCACTTTCATATACTCTCGCTATCACTTTGTCATAAGTCTCTCTGTAAGCAGACTCTCTACATTACATAGTAATTAGTATTTTTATTATCAACATCTTACTTTTCTTATACCACTCATTTAAAATGATTGTATCAGTGTTATGTAGAACAAAACTGTTAAAATACTTCTAGAGAAAATGGTGTAGCCTTCATAGATAATAATCACACCAAAAGTGCTTCGTACCTGATTGATTAATTGATACCTTGCATAAGTTGAATAACTAGTAATTACATGATTCGTCATGTTGTTAATTTTGTTATATTTCTGATCACTAAATACAAAAACTACATGGTGGCACTTTTTTATATGTTTTACACTTTTACTAGAAATATTATCGGTGTTTATTTTTTAAACCTGTAAAATAATAACCATGGTAGTCTCTAATATTAAAAAACGTAACCCAAGTTGGTTATATAATTATGTTGTCACGTTTTCCCTTAAATATATAAGGTATATATAATCAATAATTTTGTTAAAGGAACACAAAAAATTGATTAAACGTTATATGGTTGTCAAATTGAGTCGAGTTTGTCTTCACACACACACACATTTTCTATGATATGAAATCACAATTGCATCATTCTATGATCTTTTTGTTTTCTTATCTCTCATAATCATGTGATGCCTCAAAACCTTTTAGAGCAAGCACACGTTTTAAGTACCGAGCAACTACCATGAACCAAACTTCACAAACTTTACAAAACATACAAGGTTTTTATGGTCGGATATATACGTATTATTGCACGACCATGTACCGAATAATATATAAGATTTATATAAGAAAAAATAATTAACTAAAATTGTCACTTTACTCCAACTGTTTCCAACAATTTTGGAACAGCAAATCACTTGTATATATGTTTTTATTTGCATGAGGTTTTTAGAAGCTTTAAAGTGTTTAGTCTTTTAAATTTGAAAATTAAGCTCATCATGGAAAAATAAACTGTTTTAATGAAGTTTAGTTTTGATTATTAATAATTAAGCTACTCACAATTAGCTTTCGAAAAAGTTAATTTCATAAATGATCTTTAACTAATCATACATTACAACTTTGATAATTTCTTTTTTTAAATTTAAAATTCAGTCATTTATTTACCTTTTTATTATATTGATGGCCTTTTTAAACACCTTTTAATTCCGTCAATTTCATCGGTCAAATTCCAAACTCACGGGCTCATTGTCTTCTCCAATTATTCTCTCGCACTCAACTTTCGTCGTTTCAGAAATGGATGAAACTGATGGAATATGTAAAGGATTTTCCATGCAATAAAATGTCAAATAAAATATTAAGTCTCGGACTTTAAAGAACAAATAACCAAAGTTGCAATATTGTATTACTTAAATGACTAATTATGAAATTAACCCTATAAACGTTACAAAATAGGTCATGTCATGGTGTTAGACATGACGTAAAATAAGACGTGATAAAGCGACATAGAGCGCTTTATCGCTAGCAAATCACGTCATAACTAGTTTTTGCCAATACACTTAAACCTAAAAGTAGGGGTGTGTATGGGGCGGTTTTAGGCTCAAACCGAACACGATCCGCTAATTTCGGTTTTAGGATTTTCATACCCAATGGTTTCGGTTTCTAACGGTTTCGGTTTTAGCGGTTTTTAGCCTTTAACGGTTCGGTTTCGGTTTTAAAACCGAATCCACCTCGTTTAAAATATTAATATATAATTTCATGTACTAATCTTCATTTTTCCAAATTTGCATACAAATTTCAGTAACAATATCTAATTTACAGTATTAACTTCAATGTCTAATAATATATTTCAATAATGAATACTATTTCCACCCAAAATTCAAATTATAAACGTATTTTGTAGCATATAATAACGATATAAATATAAAATTAAAAAAATATATATAATATATTAAATTTTAGCGGGGCGGTTTCTTAATGGAGCGGTTTTTGGTTAAAACCGAAACCAACCCGAATCCATCGGTTTTTTCAAAATCTAAAACCAAACCGCCGGTTTTGAAATGGTTTCGTAACTAACGGTTTGGTTTTGTCGGTTTTAACGGTTTGGTTTCGGTTTTTATGCTCACCCCTACCTAAAAGGATGAGTGGCAAAAAGTGCAAGTAGAACAATCGAGGGACTAATTATATAACTTAATATACATATATAAATGTCCACACGCATAAGAAAAACACATGAAGGAACAAGACCATAATAGTAAACATATATTATAATGGGGGTGGACAGCGGAAACAACAAGGCCGTCGCCGGCGATCCAGATGAGAAAACTCCGTCACTGTCACCGTCACCACCACCGGAATTCAGCCTCCACCACCAGCAGCTGTTCAAGCAAACTCCTAAGATGGTGATCATCTTTGCGATGGTGACCCTAATTTCATGTCTGGTTCTTTATCACTCTTCCATGATCACCTTACCATTTTCCGGCGACTACAACCCTTTTGTCGCCATCAATCACCGTCAAAATTCAGTAAGCATATAATTCATTTAGTTCTTCATTTTTGCCATTTTAGTCTTTATAGTTTCTTGAAAAACATTACTTTTACTTTTTGCCATTGATATTGATATTTCTTAATATTACAAGTGAATAATTAATTTTATTTTATAGGTCGTATTTATATAATTAAACGCAGAAATTAATTGACGACTTTAAAACGTAACTTCTTCTACTCTTCTAGAAATGGAAATAGAATTAATAAAATAATACCCTCCGTCCCAATTTTATTGTACACATTTCCTTTTTTATTTGTCCCAAAATTATTGTCAACTTAAGAATTCCACCAATCAAAAAATAGTTATGTGGTAAAGATATAATTTTATTGGTTAGACAGTGTAATAAATACATTTTTTTTTAAACTGTATGATTTTTGTCTGTGGATGATAATTTTAGGATGGAGGGAGTAGTTTATCTTTATTACATTCTAATTTGTGATTTTTCATTTTCGTTTATCCTAAAAAAGTAATTCACGTTATATTTATGTATATTATTGTATAATTAAGATTTGAGAAATGATATTTAGTTCTACATTTTCTTCTTACTTATAATCCTACTAAGTTTGACATGTATAATCCACTAAATCTCTTTCCTCAGAGAGAGGGGTGCAATCACGAGCATGTCATCCGCCGGATGCAACATCACCCCAAAATAGCTCGCCATCACACCGCAAGTGGTGTGAGTGGTGGCCCAAGTCAGATCAGTGGCGGAACCAACAAGCCAATAGGGAGGAGAGAGAGTGTTTTTATTGGGTAAGGGATATTTTAGTGGGTCCAAAAAATATATTATAGGTTAAGTTATGGTAGAGGGGGTATTTTGGGTTTTGAATGTGAAATGTGAAATAATGATGTGGCGCATAGGTGGCGCGGAGGTGGCACTCCGACTTGGTGTGACCACACCTAATGCTCTCATACCATCTATTGATTTTGATATTTATCATGATTAAATTAGTAAACACATGAGTAGACACAAATAGTAGGAACCAATACTATTTCTCTTAAGATTTTATAGACTCAAATTATTAATGGCGTAAGCTATAAAAACTCGACTTTAATTACACCGTTGGAACTTAACACTTACATATAAAGAACGGCAATATTTGTTTTGTTTCTTTTTATAATTTAAAGATTTACATGCAAGTTATATACACCACAATCTCAAACGAGGCTTGATAAATTAACTAGGCATGTTGGTATTTGTTTTGCGTTTTATTGTTGACTAATATTAGTGTTTGGTGTTAGCCATAACCTAGAATGATGGATTCAAGTTTTGTTATAAGGAAAATTAAGATAAATTTAAAAACAATTACAAAAATAATTATAATAACAAAGATACTTAATTAACCTTTGAAAGAAATAAACACAAAGATATGTAAAAAGACAAAAATGCTGGCAATTAAGGCTAAAAGACGAATTTTCTGAGTTTTCTAGCTTTGTTGCCACTTTGTGTATTATATTGATTTAATTTTGTTTTAATTGGAAAATGCTGAAAATTAGCCGACGACCAGTTGCTGACTTCATTCGCATGGCAGGGGTGCCAACTTTCATGAATCATGATTCATGCTTTTTTGCAATGTTTTAAAATCCAGAATTTGAATTGAATGGTTGATGTTTTAAAAATGATTTAATTGTTTGGATCGATTTAACCAACCGTTGAACCTGATTAAAGTATTATAGAATATTTAGTTAAATTAGCTATGTACAATATATATAAACATAAAAAAAACCTTAAAAAAATATAAAACAAATACTATAGCAAATCCAGAAAATTATAAAAACTATTTTTCCAACAAAATTCAAACAACTTTAAGTTTGCAATCTATAAAAAAAATCAATATAAAAAACTTAAGTACTTAACATTCAATTAAAAATTTGATGTTTCAAACTTCAAAACATATATATTAAAAGGGTTTTTCTAATATGTGCCCCTAGGGCACATATTAACACATATTAATTATCCTTAACTTTCCATTTAAATTAAAATAATCATTTAATATGTATCTAAAATATAGAAACATTGACCTTCTTTAATGCATTTTGCTATGTATTTAGGAAATTTTAAGTGCAAATTAATGTTTTAACCTATGCCCCTAGGGCACATAATAGAAAAACCCATATTAAAATAAAATATATGAGTTAAAAAAACTCTAAACGTATACAGAAATGATACAAAATATCCACTTTAAAAAATTGAGATTAAAAGAAAAACAAAAAAAAAAACTGTTCAAGTCCCCGGTTCAACCATTCCGGTCTGATCGGGTTCACAGTTAACCTGTCTGGTTCGAAGTGGTTCATATACAGACTTTTAACCTCGTCGATTCAAACCAGCATACTTTCATTTCCGGTCAGCTCGAGTCCAACCGGCTCGTCGAATCTGGGTTTTAAAATATTGATTTTTTTGTGTAAATAAAAAAAATAACGAAATATGATAAAGTAATTAATAAGTCGATATTAAATATCATCGCGACTACAAAAAACACCAAACACTCTTATTCCATGGGTTTTGGCAAAGTTTGGGTTACATTGTTACTTAAAAGTTAAAATGAATAATAATAGTATATTAATTTTTATCTAAATTAAATATTAACTATTTCCCCCACTTAAATAGTTTACTCTCTACAGTTGTAATTCTACCTTAGTACTTTAAACTGTGCGTAATGAGTGACCAAACCCAGTTTAGTCACCCCTGCCACCTCAGCGCCACATCAGCTTTCTCTCTCCTGATCAACCACATGACCAGACAGCGACCAAATGCCCGTAATGGGTGACCGTACGCAATTTTTTTTTTAATTTCATTAATAATTAAAACATTACATTAAAAATAATTTAAAACATTACATTAAAAATAATTAAAAAAAACATTTAAAAAACTACTGGTGGTTTTGTCGATTCCAAATGTGTTCCACCAAATCAGATCTAAGATTTGGATGAGTTTGTTTATTATGGATCTCCCTGATAACTTGCAATACTTCCTCATGTGATCGTACGGGGTCAAGTTCACTATGTCGCTCTTCCGGATGAAAGTCGGGACATATCGCCCTGCCTTTGTCTTTGATAATCATATTATGTAATATGATACAAGTGTACATTATATCCCTTATTCTGTTAACATTTAGGGACCTTGCAGCCGTTTTTATTATACCCCATTTTTTCTTTAGAACGTCAAATGCTCGTTCTACGTCTTTCCTTGCAGCCTCGTGTGCTTTCTTGTAGTTCACCCGCTTAACATCATTCGCATTTGGGTGTGAAATAGACTTAACAAGAACAGACCAATCCGGATATATCCCGTCAGTAAGATAATATCCCCATTTGTAAGACACCCCGTTTGTCAAAAAGGGTACCTCAGGTGCTTTCCCGTCTTTGAGATCATTGAAAATATGGGATGCTCGTAACACGTTGATGTCGTTGTTCGACCCGGCGACACCAAAGAACGCGTGCCAAATCCACAAATCTTGTGAGGCAACCGCTTCAAGTAAAATGAATGGTTCGTTCCCGTGATCCCCTCTAACATATTTCCCACGGTAAGCATTTGGACATTGAGCCCAAGGCCAATCAGTACAATTAATGCTTCCTAGCATACCGGGAAACCCATGTTTCTCCTCATGAAAAGCGTATAGCTTCGCCACATCAGTATGAGTAGGCTTTAGCAAAAACTCATCACCATACAAGTGCATAACCCCTTTACAGAACTCCGCGAGACTATCACGGCTAGTTTTCTCACCAATTTGTAAGTATTCGTCTAGAGCATCCGGTACGGTGTCGTATGCTAACTGACGAATTGCAGACGTGCACCTCATTAGCGGAGAAGTACCTGCGTTGCCAAGTGCATCATAACGTTGCGCAAATAATGGGAATGTATTAGTGAGATCGCGAACAATGCGTGTGAAAAGATCACGGCTCATCCTGAAACGTTTGCGAAAATCTTGCTCGTTATATGTCGGATTTTCAGCGAAGTAAGCTACCACGAGACGGTCATTCGCACCGCCACGGTCCCTATGCACGTATCTTCTTGGAGTTCTAGGGATACTAGAACTGGAACCTTCAAGAAACGCGGCCGCCGTTTGTAAAAAACCAAGATGTATAATCTTGTCCTCCTCCTCGTCGCCAAAAATGAAATTAGCGACATTCATTTCATCGTCGGAACTCATTTTTAAGATAGTGTGTGTGATTGAGTAAGTATGAAGAAAAGGAATGAGAAGTGTGAAATTTTTTAGAAAAAGATTGGGTATATATAAGGTAAAAAAAGGGGTAAAAATTAAGTTTGAAAGGGGTGTGTATTTAATAAAGTAGCCGTTGGGAGGTCGCTGGGAACGGTCGAATAGTCGACCGTTGGGCACGGTCGACGCGTCGAGGCTAGGCGGGCGTAACGGGCGGGACGCGTCGGGGAGCGAGGAGGTGGCGGTCGTGACCGATCCATCGGTCGTGCGTTACGCTCGGTCTTATACTTCCTCTGATTCAAAATAAGTGCTACACTTTCTTTATATAGGTGATTCAAAATAAGTGCTACATTTTGAAAAATTACCTTATTTGGCAAAAAATTGTAGGACCCACACCACTAACTATCTACTTTAACAAAGTGAAATGACTTATTTACCCTTACTTTTTAATTTTAAACATCATTAACCCCACTTTATTCAAAAGGTGTGAGACCCATTATCCACTAACCATTCACTTAATCTAATTTAACCATCATTATAATCTTTTGCCTCGAAAATCGTGAAACACAAAGTGTAGCACTTATTTTGAATCGGAGGAAGTATACATTTACGATACTTTAAAGATGTGATTTCTGTTTTTGTTTGTATTGAAGTGTTGGTAGCTTCTAGCCTCGAGCTGGAAAGTCTCATCCGCGGGGTACTATAGATCATAACTCTCTAAGAACAGTGCTAGTGGGTTTTGCGATCTTACGCTTAAATCCTCACGTTTTAAATATTTTCCTTGGGACATTGTGTTTATAAAAAATATTCACCATGTAGGATTTGAACTTGAAACCTCCCTGTTATTAACACTATGCTCTAAGTATTTGAGAGACTAGACCATATGCACTTTACTTGACATAGTATATCTTTATTAATCTTTACAAAATTAAAATTAACATCACCCATCATCCGCACGAACACAACCAGCAGCCACTATCACTAACGTCATCACCACCCACTACTTGATCGCCGTCAAATTTAGTCACAGGGTACCCGCCGCCGCATTGCGCGGATAACCTGCTAGTAATAAATAAAACGTCTTAGACTAGATTTGTTCTTATAAAAAATATTATTACATAGATAATTATCAGTGGTTGCTATCTCATATGTGTACTTTATACGTGAAATAAAAGCAATATAGTTATATAGTGAGTTCGTGAAGGCCCTAGGCGAACATTGATTTTGGGCTCCTACAGGGGACGTCAGGGGTGGTACTAGACAAATTTTTAAAGGTGGGCAAAATTTTAAAGTGCAAGTCAGGTTCTTTGAGTGAAGTTTTATTTAAAGTCCAATCGTAAACCAAATCAAATCATTTTTAGTTTGAAGAAAGTTTAAACGTAAACTAAATTAGTCAAAATCGAAATTCACGTGTTAGTTAATTCGAGAATAAAAATTCTAAAATTTAGGAATATAAAAAATTGATTACAATTTTTTATAGTGGTAGATTTCGTATACACAATTTATGTTCTTAACTCATATTCGTATTCAGTTTTGTTATAACGTTCAAGTAAAGTTTTTAAAGTGTTCATATATAGATAATGTTGACTAATATGTTACTGGTTAAAATATATGTGTGTATCAAATAAATGATAAGCATAATATTTTTAAACCAATAAAACTAAGGGAAAATAATTAAAAGAAAAAAAAATTTTAATAGAAAAATATAGTTAAAAAACGTTAAAACAGGAAAGAAAAAAAAAGATTTTAATAATATATATATATGCATATGGAAGGGACTCAAACTAAATGTTAGTATGTTTTAAAATACATGAGTTAGCCACTGAGCTAATTTATGACGTGTAGTTATCGCTCATATATTATGTATATTTGGATGAACCAAGCCAAAAAATGAATTAACCCCTAAAAATTTTATACTAATTGGAAAAAATTTAGGGCACCCCTTGGTACCGTACTTGAGCTCTCATCTAATTATATAAATAAATATCAATGCAAAAAGTATCAAAATATTTTTCAAATAAGTTACTTAATTAAATGTGGCGCATCTAACATTTCTAGAGGCAAAAATACAAATCAAATCCGAATACTCGAGTTTTTGGACCTATCTTTCTCGATAGACAACATAGCTAAACTACTTTTTCATTTATAATTAGGCTTCTTTTGAAAATATTAATAGAACCAAACTGAGTTTTTCTAGATCATCTTTCTTCAATTTTTCTTTTTTTTTTCTGCCCAGATTTATATTTCATTTTATTAAATTCATTGAATTAAACCCTAAAAATATAAATTTATAAATAGTTTAAAAATCAAACTATAATTCAATTAAACAAAAGTCAACATTTAAAACAACATGTAAAATTGTGATTTGTGAACCTGTGCGTTGTCAACCTATGCGTTTGTGAAATTAAAATTGTGAACATCACCTTCTGGACAAAGGGATACGGCCGTTGGGATTAGGGATAAAAATAAACAATTTGGGTTTTAAAATACATAAGATTTTGGTGTAAGCTTGGGCCTACACTATATCCCTAGGGTCTGATTATATATAAATAACCTTTTATTTTCTTTTCATTACGTGATTGACAATAACTACGCAAATAACTTAATAATAAATGGAAAATGATAATGACAGCCCTTAGGGCTGTCATTAAGAAGGCAAAATAACAAAAGACAATCCACCTGAATTTTAGGAATATTACTTTTTTAATCAATGTACAAGTTTTTTATGCATGTTAGTGACAGCCCTAAGGGCTGTCATTAACAAAACCCATAATAAATAACCATTTTTTCACAAGATCAAACAATTTTTATGCGTGTATTAGACCACTTCCAATCATAATCACTATTGATATTTCAATTTTTGTCAAATCAGTATATGGACTCCTGACACTGAACTGACACATCATTAATAATAATACATGTTCAATTGTTCACTCTATATTCTTCAGTCTCACACATTATAAATTATACACACATATAATACCGACTTTTATTCAAAATACCTCACTTTCCGTCCGTCTATCCTTTGACAAACTGAAATTTACAACCGATAGATGCCACTGACATTTGTGTGCTAATGTTGTCGGTTTACCAAAGGCATCCGGAGCTAGCCAATGATAACCGTAGGCAGCACTCACTACTAGCATATATACACAGTCAACTTACTTTTATTTAATTTAAAATGTTTTGTTGGTGATTTAATTTTATAAATAATAAAGTAGTTGTTCACTTGTGCAGATTATATATTTACTTGGTATTTACTTGCACTATTTTTTTTTTTTGGAAACGACAAATGATATCAATAGAAGCCTACTCGCAATTTTCCAGCGAGCACCCCGGGTTCGAGCTCCTTTACAGGCCATCCCAGCCCCCATTGGGATTTCCAGGGAATAATCCCCCATATTTAGCACCACACGAGGTGTTTACGGGATTTGAACTCTAAACCTCACTTCTCATATGGGAGTAAAACCCATGCATCAATTCAGCTGAACTAGACATCATTTGTATTTGCTTGCACTATTGCTGTTGCTATTTTTGACACACTTTGGCGATCTATTTCTTTATTGATATGATAGTCATGTCTTCAATTTCGTCTGTGGAACTGATATTGGAAGTATCTAACTGATGTATATGCAGTTAAAAAATGTCCTTTTTTACAAGGACAGTTGTTTTATAGTCCCTCCATCCCTAAATAAAATTCTCAGTTCTCTTGGCACAAGATTTAAGGAGAAAGTAAGTGGTGAGGTCATTAGTAATAAATTTGATTAAAATATAAAGTTGGTTTGGAGAGAGAAAGATAGTTAGTGGATAGTTAGTAGTGTGGTCCTTAATAATTATATTATTTTATGGGTTTTGTTAATGATTAAAAAGCTTGTACATTGATTAAAAAAGTAATATTAAAATTCAGGGGGGGTTGTTTTTTGTTATTTTGCCTTCTTAATGACAGCCCTAAGGGCTGTCATTATCATTTTCCTTATTTTATTAAGTGGACCCCATCAACTTATGAAATGAGAACTTTATTTAGGGAGAAAAAAATATAAGGAGAGATGATAACTTTATTTAGGGACGGAGGGAGTATAACATTATATTTTAATTTTTATATGTTAACTTTTTCCACTTGTCCTGTTTATTTAAATATAATAATATGTTAATCAATCAACGTAGGTTAACGTAGGTGTGATAGCAAAATAATTAATCAGTAGTATATACGTAACCACAAGCAAGTGTCAATTTGGACGTTAATACGTAATTACAATACATATGTGTCAGTAGATAATGAATTTTCAACGGACCCTATCCACCAATTCCGGGCCGGATCCTTTAATTGAACTATTATATCCAATTTATAATTCTATTTTTTGTTTTGATTTCTACTCAATTAATAGGACATCAATCTTGATGAGTTAAAAAGCATACTGAAAAATGCAACAATGGATAACGACACAGTTATAATTACGACTCTGAACGACGCATGGGCTGAACCAAACTCTATGTTCGATCTTCTTTTGGAAAGTTTCCGAATTGGAAATCAAACAGAAAAGTTTTTGAAACATCTGGTCGTTGTAACATTGGACCAAAAGGCATATGCCCGATGCTTGAAGTTACATCCGCATTGTTACAATCTTAGCACCCATGGCATTGACTTTTCAGGGGAGGCGTATTTTATGGCAGCTGATTATTTGAAAATGATGTGGCGAAGAATTGATTTTCTCCGTACCGTTCTTGATTTAGGATATAGCTTCGTGTTTACGGTACTATATACTTTCTTTTTGCTCTTTCATACAATTAAAAATCACCAGGTTGACTTTCTAAGTCAAAAACCTAATTTTTCAAATCTAAATTTCACTTGGATGCTTTACATTTCTTGAGAAATTTTAAATATCCGTGTTTAAGTTTATAGTAAGTATTGCATATCAAAAAGAGGATGTAAAATAAATAGCAAAATTCGTGACCTTTTGAAATATAAAAAATACCAAGTTTGACCTATTGGTTTGACCTTTTTCTCTACATATACAGGATGCAGACATAATGTGGTTTAGAGATCCGTTTCCAAGGTTTCATAAGGATGCCCATTTCCAGATTGCGTGTGATTATTTCAATGGAAACCCGTATAACTTGAAAAACCTACCAAATGGAGGTTTTAATTATGTAAAGTCAAACAAGAAAACAATTGACTTTTACAATTTTTGGTACAACTCAAGGTTGACTTACCCAAAACTGCATGACCAAGATGTGTTCAACAAAATCAAATATAATCCGTTTATTAAAAATGTCGGGTTACAAATCTGGTTTCTGGATACCAGCTACTTTGGTGGATTTTGTCAACCAAGCAAAGATCTAAATAAGGTGTGCACAATGCATGCTAATTGTTGTGTTGGTTTGGAGAATAAAGTTCATGACCTTGGAATAATGCTCGGTGATTGGAGAAAATATACAAAATCGGTAGTGAATCGATCGACCACATACGGGTCTAAAGGTTATTGGACAGTTCCTCAACTTTGCAGGTACTTTTTTCATATTTTTTTTATATCACAAAAAGCACATTATAATAACGGTTACATTACAACAAATCAAATAACTTAATACATTTATAACAAAATGTTTAAATTTTACCAGGGGTTCTTTCCATCGTCCTCGTCCCCGAACGAAGAAGAATGGTCATTGAAGGACAATTTCATTAGTCTCATAAAATGTTGAACATTAACCTGCATATGTTAGAGTTTGTTTAATATCTAACAAATTGTACATAATCAGTTGGTAATTCGGTGTATTTTTTTAAAGTAAGATAACAATTCTCAATGGAACAGTAATTGCATATGTTTTTGATTTGTAACTCTGAAATGCAGCTTTCACTTCTTCATTATCATATTCTCCAAAATCTTCATTGTCTGTATTAAAAATGAAACAACTCATACACACAATATCAGTGGAAAACGATCCTCAATTGTGTTATAATAACATCAAGAATATGATTACTAATTTGAAGATAATGAAAAGGATACTTCAATATCAACAATCTCTCTATATAATAAAAGAAACTATTTTGTCAACTAGATTTGAGTTTTCTTCCTTCACTCTCTCCTCAAAACCCTATGTCAATCTCAATCTCATCCTCCGGAACCTCAGTTCGTGACGATTTGATACTCCACAGCTAATTTCTGAACTCTTCGACGATTAAAAATTAGGTAAAAACATTAGTTAGTATGTAAGGATTCTTACCAGAGCCAATTTGTTATCTCATGATCATATCAATCTACTATCTCAAAAGTATCCACTGAATTGCTTCTGATTTTGTTGATGATAATGGCGGAGAAGACACATTTGATTACCAATTGCTACAAATACTTCCTTTCTGCCAATCTTTTTTCCGTATAAATATAATGTGCATATTATTGACTCACTTCAACAAATCTATAATATACGCATTCCAAGTGTTTGATGAAATGCCTGAATGAATTAATTTTGAAGTGTCTCGACAAACCAGATGCTGAATTTCAGGAACATGAAGTTTAAATATGGATATTGTCACAAGTACAGGAGATGGAAAAGTAATGATTAACATTTACAAGTTTTTTTTTTTTTTTTTTTTTAACTTGTCACAAGTACAGGAGCGGTTGACAAAAATTATCACTTGAAAATGAAAGCATCTCGCTTTATATTCAGCGAGATAAGTCAAAATTTTCCTATCATGCCATTCTCAGCTAGGTAGTTTTTTTATATGCAACTTCATTTTTTTGATGTAACTGATTTTGTTTCTCTTTTTATTAGCTGCTACATACTAAAAGTATTTAATATAATGTTTACTTGAAACCTGCAGCTCAAATTATCACCATCTCATTCAGTCTGCTGTTAACAAAATTTTCCAACAATTAAATGCATGTATTGTTTAAGGTCATATAATTAAATTTGACCGGAATCATTTTGAGCATGTAATTATTGTTGTTATAGACTTGGTAATTAAACACTTTTTACTATTTATCATTTCTCATATTCCAATATAAAGATTCCTACAAACAGTGGATCAAAGTGATCAAACATCCCTCAAAGGACTGTAGAGCATTATAAATTGAAGGAAAGTTTGTCCCCAACAGCCATGTCTAAAAATGAGGTATAAGTCCATTTAAGACCCGTTTACTTACAATTGGGTCAATTTAGGTTGAGTTTTATCTGAAACGGGTCAACTTTCAAGGTTGAAACTTGAAATCGTATGTATTGAAAGTATTTGATTTTAGTTCGAAAGTATTTGATTTTAGTTCGAGTTCAGATTATGATCAAAGCAAGGCAAGTATTCAAATCATATTCAGTAAAAGCATTTGTTTGTTAACAATGTTTTTTCTTTTTTTATTTGCAGGCTTTTATAGGTTCCATTGTGGAACACACTTACAAGTTACAACATTGAGAAAAGTCAAAAGGGTCAAACACTTGTGCCTGCATCAAACACAAAAATGAATGCTAAGTTGAATTTTATTTAACATCTCACTAGAGCCTTAAAGTACTGAGCTTTTATTAAATTACACTAATATTTGAAATTTTGCATATTTCCTCAAGAACCAAGTTTTTTAATTGACAAGGTACAACAATCTTAAAGAAACTGATTATTATTGAAACGATGTAATCTTTGTAACTAAATTAAACCTGACATGTTTTGACACATTAAGAGAAAATGTGTGAACTTTTCACAAAAAGCATTTTGGGTTAACTGACCCCACTGATCCGTTGTTACAAAATATAGTATGGCCAAATAAGTATCTCTTAAAGTACAAATCTTTTACATGATTTGTATCAACATGTCAATGAGAAAAACCATGAATCGCCCAAATAACGCATTTTTCAAAATATCGATTTTTTTTATGTTTTTTGAATTTGAAGATTCTAGATAAGAGGAGATCTACACATATGTTTGATGGGTGATCATGGGGTTGCAAAAAGTCAACTTCTTAAGCACATAGTCAGTGTTGCACAATATACACAACTGGGAAAGGAAATAGTGGAGTTGATCTTACAACAGCTTCAAAAGGACCATGTCACAAAAGAGATGGTCCTAGAAGGTTGAGCATTGGTGATGTAACACACCAATTTTTCAAAACAATTTAAACTTTTTAAATAAGTAAATCCAACATCCAAAAATCCATAATATTCAAAAACATGGTTTAACTAAAACATTTGGAAGGATCAATAAGTATCAAAAACTGGTGTTACAATAATATCAAAACCAAAGTCTAGGGAATTAAATAAGTACACCGAGGTAATCACTTCCAATGCTAACTACGGGCCGCCTAATCCTTAGCTCCCGAACCTGAGTACATAGTCAAAAGAAATGTAGTACGTGAGACAAAATTGTCTCGTGAGAAACATGGGTTTTAGACCCGGTTAGAAACAATTGCAATAAAATAATAATTAAATAATTATCACATTGCACATAGTCAATCATACTCTAAAGGCTTGCCATAAGCCCAACACATACGTAACGGGCCTCCCCGAAACAAACTCCCCCGATATGGGTTATCTAGGTAAATTCCCCCGTTTCCGGGTTATCTATTTTCTCCCCCGATTTCCGGGTTATCTCAAACTCCCCCGCTTTCCGGGTTATCTATTTCTCGACATACTACTCTTGCGCAGGGTGGTACCGCCCCAAGTAGTAGTCACTAACTCCCCCAACATGTGTGGGTTATCTAGGATCCGATTGATTAGCTACCACATAACAAATCATCAACTTGGGTCAAAGCCCCATATTATAACTCATATCATACTAGTGGTAACGAAACACATAAATGTACAATTCAATTCAACTCAATTCAGTTCAATTCAATATTTTCTTTATTAAAAACAGTTATCTAATAAAGACTCTAAGAAATCATTTCAAACTATGAAACATGGTTTACAATGTACTCAGAAAAGTTCACATGTATTCACCTTAGCAATGCTATCCAACACTTGTGTTCAACAACACAATCCTTACTTCCAAGTCAAGGAAGTACTTCCAATCACAAGGTCTTCTTGACCTAACATCAATATCATCACAAATACTAGTTATTATCCATCACTAACACTAATTAATCCATATTAACATCCCCAATCACCAAGTTCATGCAACTTGGTGAAATCCCAAACCCTAGTTCAAGATTTTCATCCATAAATCCCACATCCAACTTGTACACATTGATTACAAGTCTACAATGAGTGCTTTACACTCATGAGAGATCATCTTCCCCAAATATGGTATGGTGAGTTACCCAAACCACCATTGATGCCCAAATAAAGTTTGAAATATCAAAGAGGTGCATAAACTAACAAGGATTCTTACCTTAGATCAACAATCTTCAAGAAATATGAAGATTTGAGCTCAAGAACACCAAAAACCGAGCACTTCCTTCAAAATAACGGCTGGTAGGGTATAGGGGGTGTAGGTGTCCAAACCCTAGCCCCAAAACTCGTTTATCTGGCACAGTTCGCGTTCGCGAACTGGAGTTCGCGCCGTGAACTTCCCGCGTCGGGAACACTTCGCGATCGGCAACCAGTCATGAACTCCAAGCCTCAAAACCCCAACTCTCTGTCCAATCCTCGCGACCGCGAACCATAGTTCGCGTCGCGAACTCCTCCAGTCAGCTAGGCTGCAACTTTTTGTTGCCCGGTTCAGCCCGGTTTCGACCTTAACCATATCAAACGGTGTCCAAATGACACGAAACCAGTTCCTACGTTTCTTAAATGAATTATCCGTAATTATCATATTTTTGTACAATTTATTTATTTACAAATTTCGGGTCGTTACAGGTGAGTATAACAAGGAACTTGTATTATACAGGTTGGGTTGGCCCGAAACGCTCTTTTTAAAAAGATTAAATGTTTTATTAATAGTTAACTGTCAAATACATGAAGATGTTTCTAGGGAAGATTGCAAAGAAAGGCAACCAAACATCCAACATTTGACAGTGTAAGCTATAAAAACATTTCTATGACATCAAAAGGAGTGAAAGTTAATTTTTTCACAAATTTACGAGTGAGTATAATTTTTCACAAATTTAGGGGCACAAATATATTTAATTTTTGACATATATCTATAAGTTTTTGAAAACTGAACTTTCACTCCTTTTGACTAGCGAGAAATTATCAGTTCATCATTTGACAATTTAAAAGCTTTGTTATATCATTTGAGAATATTGTTTTGAGTAAGTCAAAATGAGTGAGTTGAGTAACTAAGATCCTTATAAACTTATTAGCTTATATAACAATTGAGAGCCAAATTCTTTTGGGGAGGTTCCGAAGATGAAAAGAAGCTTCATTGGGTGAAATGGGATGTGTGCTTAGCTGATATTTCAAAAGGCGGGTTAGGAATTGGAAGTTTAGAAGCGTTAAATTTGGCTCTCTTATTGAAATGGCGGTGGAGATTTTTTAATGAAAAACCCGCGCTTTGGTGTAGAGTTATTAAATCCATTTTCGGTCAAGATGGAAGCTTCCTCTCAAATTTAAATCTTCGATCTAGAAATGGTGTTTGGGGTCAGATTGTTGGTTCAGTGAATTACCTACACGATAATCAAATTATTGAACATAATTCGATTATAAATTAGTGAGTGGAGACTCTATAAAGTTTTGAACTGATATTTGGTGTAATTCGTCCCCGTTACAGTTATTGTTCAATCGGTTATATAGGTTGGAATTGAACTCATTTTGCAAGGTTAGTGACCGGTGGTCAAACGGGGAGTGGTCTTTTAATTGGCGGAGGAACATTAGAGGGGGTTTAGAACAAGCTCAACTGTCCGAGCTTATGGATATTATTCGGGAGTTTCGGCCTATTCAAGGGGAAGACAAAGTAGTTTGGAGCTTGGGTGACCAATGTGAATTTACGGTTGGTGAAGCTAGACGGTATATTAATAATTGGTTGTATTCTGGTAGTGAAAATTTTACTAATTCATGGTGTAAATTGATTCCAATTAAAGTTAATGTCTTTATTTGGAGACTTAAAATAGATCGCCTTTCCACGAGGTTCAACTTGTCAAAGCGAGGTATGGATATTGGTTCGATTTTATGTCCTACATGCAATTTGGGTGTAGAGACGGTAGATCATTCGATCTTTAAATGTAATGTTGCTGGGGAGGTTTGGAGTGCCATTAACAGGTGGTGTGGAATTGAAGGTGTTCGTTTTGATTGTTTCGATGCTTGGTGGGGTCAAATTTCTTCGCGGCCTAGAGCAAATAGCCGTAGAGATAAAGGCTTGGTGATCGGGTTCACTTCGTGTTGGATTCTTTGGAGATATAGAAACTCAGTTTTATATGATAGTGCTAGAATTCGTAGATCCGAGTTAGTAGATAGCATTAAATCGTTTTCTTTTGTTTGGTTTACCCATCGAAATCATGTTAAGATTTCATGGATCGATTGGTTACTTTGCCCTTTGTAATGTTTTTGTCTAGCATATTGCTAATAGTGTTTGATTGAGCTTTGAAATTAAATAGGTAGATGTAGGTGATGGATTCACACAGGGGCGCCCGCAGTGACACGGTACACTACTCAAAAATTTTCTCACATGGTAAATATTTTAGATTATTTTATTTTATTATTATGATACAATGCTTCTATCAAATTAAAAAACCTACCAATAGCCCAAATCAATCTTAAAAAACCTAAAGCATCAGTCAATGGTCCAAACTCAAAGCCCTCCAAAAACAATTAAACCAAATAAAAAAAATCCAAAGTATGTGTCTTGTAGTTTTTAGTTTTAGGTCTATAAAATTAGTAGTTTTCTTATAGGTTTATGAAACTAATAATTAGTTATTGAAGACTTGGTGTTTATAATCAAACATGGTGTTTATGTAAAATTCGTTTTTGTTTCGACGTGCTGCCCTTGGACGCCATTATGGGCGCTTCCCCTAGAACCCTGCAAGAGATCACAACCCCCTTCACCTTCACCTTTTTAATCCGCACAAGGGTACTATGGCTGACAAAACTTTCTAGTTCCGCCTCTAAATTCACATGTGGTGGAAAAAATTATAGAAGAAAAATAAAAGAAAAAGAAATCATTTAAATATAAACTCCATGGTTGTCTTTGTCGTATATTATTTATTACATGCGTAGTTTTTATCTTTGTTTATTTCAAATGACCAAATGGTTGTTTGGTCATTAAAATTTTTAAACAAGACTACCAGTATAATAATCTACATACATTGAAGATGCCTTGTATAATAAAAAGAACTTAAAAAATTGTGACTGTAATTGTAATTGGTGACAAACTAGGTTACTTTTTATATAATTTATGCAATAATAAGAGATTTGTCGAAAACAAACCAATAATATAATGTTGCATTCTATCTTAAACCGCCTTCCAAGCATTTGTGACCTCTAACTAAAATAATACATACACGTATGTGTACACAACACAAGTTCCGACACCATCTCACTACTTAAGTGCGCAATTTTTAAACCGTTACGAAAATAATGTTCGTAAAAGGAGAGTGACTTTTAATTATTTTATTATTATAACTTATAAATAAATACTAAAAGAGCAAAAAAGTACACACAGTTAGCGTGTCATCTTCACAGACCTCGCTCGCCATCTCCTTTCCGAAGTCTTCTCCCTCTGATCGATTCACTAAACCCTCTGAATCTTACACTTTCACTGGTTGGCAGTTCTTCATCGGTAATCAACGTAATTTCAGCTTTTATAATTTGTTTATTTGCTTGATTTTAGTTGGTTTGAATCCTGTAAATCGTTTGTTAGTGATATGCTTTTGTTGTTTTCTAGGGTTGGTGGATCTGATTTGATCAATTTCGATATGTTTTTGCTACTTGATTGGTTAGTGATAGCATTAATATTGTGTTTTCCAGGTACAATTGCTTATGCTGTTTTAGGTCAGGCCTTCTGCCTTGTTAATTACAGTTTTTTTTTTTATCGAATAGTAGAAGTTGTAAATAAAGAAGAAGAATTCGAACATCACTTGCTTTTGGAATCTTCATGTTGATACACACATTTTCATAAAATCATCTATAAATCTCTAATTCTACACTTGTTATGGAGAATTTTCATCTTGATATCAAATGGGAAGATATCACATGTCCGATATGCTTATCCTTCCCACATAACTGTGTTCTTCTTCAATGTTCATCTTACAACAAAGGATGCAGACCTTTTGTTTGCGATACTGATCACTTACACTCAAATTGTTTAGACCGATTTCAAATTGCAAATAAAATGTCTCCCGATTCCAAATCTGGCCCAATTTTGACTTCTGAGTCAACCACAAATTCAGACACCACTAGCAAGCCATTATGCCCTCTTTGTAGAGGTGATGTAACCGGTTGGGTTGTTATCAATGAAGCCCGTATTAAATTAGATGATAAAAAACGTTGTTGTGAAGAAGAAAAATGTGTATTTTCCGGAACATATACAGAACTTAGAAAACATGCTAAAATTGAGCATCCTCATGCATGTCCATCGAAAATCGATCCAGCTAGACAATTGGATTGGGATAATTTTCAACAATCTTCTGAAATTATTGATGTTTTGAGTACTATACATTCTGAAGTACCACATGGGGTGGTTTTGGGAGATTATGTTATAGAATATGGTGATAATAATGGTTCTGGTGATGAATATGAAGATTTTCGTGGTGATGATGGAAATTGGTGGACTTCTTGTATTTTATATCAAGTTTTTTATAATTTTAGAAGTTCTAGAAATAGAAGAAGACAAAGAGTTGCTCGAGAAAACCGTCGGTTGAGTTATGATACTTCAAATTCTGATGAAGGGTCGGTTGTATCTGCAGAATTTGCAGATTTTAGAGATGTTGAAGATGATTATGTGACTAGTAGTAGTGTTTCCAGAGGTAGAACAGGTCTTCGCAGGTCAGCATTTTTTTTTTTTTTTAAATTTCTGTATTTTTTGTTGTTGAAATTTCAGATATTTTATGATGCAACAGTACATAATTACATTCTTTCTATGTTGGTGTTTTATGCAACAGTTCTCGAAGACGTCCTTCCCGCTTTTTATGAGAATTAGGTACACCACATCTCCCTTGTAACTTTGTAAGTAAGTATTAATATTATGCTGCCTTTGTTAATTGTTAAAAATATTTGCATATCCATAATTACATACAAAAGTTACACAAAATTTGATATTTTATCACATCTTTTTACATCACGACACTTTTGATGTTTTTAACTACCTTTCCTTTCTAAATTTTAGATAAAGACTACTTTTGGTAATTCGTGTGTAACCAAGTGTATGATTAGAGGCAGCAAAATGTGCGTTTTGGGTAAAAAATGTGTCGGGTTGCGCTGACCTGCAAACACTGTCTTATTATTTTTAAATTTATATAAATGATTTAAATTACGATTAATCTTTTATTACCGTAATAATCTATTTAGGATGTTTTATGCATTGTAAATACACTTTGGGTGACTTACTTTCAACCCGTTTTAATTTTAGCTTATTTTATGGGAAATTTAGATAAGGCTCATTCTGGGAAAGATACATGATTACATATATTATAGATTGCTTCTTATGTCTCTTGCTTGCTAATGGGCAGTTTGGGTTATGTTTTATTTAATAACAGGTTTAGCTAAAAAGGAAAAAGGTCAAATGGGTCGGTTAGTTCCCGTATGTAGTAAATCTTTTTTATGGAATTTGCTAAATTTCCAAGTCAATCTTGAGGTGAAAGGAAGTGCATGAAGACAAAACATGTGATCATGTATGCCGATTTTGCAGAATTTTCTTGATACAACTTTCATTCGCACGAGTTGTTATTTCAAATTCACTCTTGGATCACTGAATAAGTTCTATGTAATGTGATGATTATGGATCCTGTCCACTTGCATTTTGCAATTATCTCTAGTTGACTATTTGTTTAAGTCAATTTTTTTGTTTGACTTGTTAATGGATGTGTTATCAATAAAGTACAATCTAATTAACCATTTTTAACTATAATATGATTGAGTTGAAATTGACACATTTGTTTCTAAGCTTTATATACTTCCTCCGATTCAAAATAAGTGATACACTTCTATATTTGGGTGATTCAAAATAAGTGATACATTTTAAAATTTTACCTTATTTGGTAAAAAGTAGTGGGCTCCACACCTACTAACTACCTACTTTATAAAGTGAAATGACTCTTATACCCATATTTTTTACTTTTAAACATCATTAACCTTATTTTATTCAAAAATTGTGGGACCCATTCCTTACTAACCATCCAATTAATCTAATTTAACCCTCATTATAATCTTTTGCCTCAAAAACTATGAAACCCAAAGTGTATTACTTATTTTGAATCGAAGGAAGTATACGGCTTGAATGCAGACATTTTTATATCAAATGTCTGTTTTGTTCTGATTGAGAAATAAAATCATTAGGTCTTGTAATTTAGTACAATCAAAGGGCTACAAGGGGAACCTGGAAAATGTAATTTAGTGAGTCAATCAACTTTGACTCAGATCGGAAGTATTGAACAAAGAATTAACATTAAGTTACCGAGGAAATCACTGTGCAAAACGGAGGGTAAATAATGTAAATATTAGAAACTTGGGGTCCTAAATGTTAAAAAAAATAAAAAATGTTATTAGCTACACCTATGCACCCTGCAGTTAATTACTTAATTACATGGATATTTGGATGTTTTCCCCAAAGTTTGCTTTTGAAATTTAAATGTGGGTGATTTTTTAATATAGACTAAATGAAATCAAAGTTCTCTAGAAAAGATTAGTATTTTTAATTCTTCTTAAAATAGACCGTGCGACCGTGCTACTCCACTAGAACGCCGCCACGTGTCCGAGTTAGTGCTGCTCAACCTTGTTACTATGCTCAACCTTGTTACTACTGCTCGTTAATACCACTCAACCTTATTACTACTGCTAGTTATAACTGCTCAACACTTAGTGCTGCTCCAGTTAGTGCTGCTCACCACTTAGTGCTGCTCAAATTTACTGCTGCACTATGAAGTCTCCCAGTCGCACGGAGTATTTTGGGAAGATTGAAGTCTATCAGTCTTAAATGAGATTTTAACCAGTCGCACGGTCTAAATTAGTAATTAATTCTTTAAATATTACCCTAAGTAAAACTTTTTGTAAGGGAATTCATTTTTGTACTACAATTTTTACTTCTTATACCATATAATACAAGTTTTACAGTAAACTGTACAAGCATACCAAGTGTTAATTGTGATAGATAACCTAAAAATTATGGTGTGAACATCACTCTCTTTTTTGTAAAGCTCAGCAGTTTTCATAATGATTGTACACACAACACTAGATAACCAAATTAAAATCTGAAATGATATTGAAGTAAATACCATTTTCACAATCAACTATAAACCCTCTAAAATGGTGGTGAGAGTCCAAAGGATGAAACTGTAGGTAGTTTTTTTATTTTTTAACGGCTAGTTAGTAAGTTAGTGATTCGAACCTGAACAGTGATATCTACAAGAGGCAGTATATCTTCCCTTGAATCCTCAACCTATGAGAAATAAACCCCATTATTTGTCCATGACGAGACTTGAACCTCGTGAACACCTCTTTATCTTTTTCTAGAAGCCCTTGGGTGTGTAGGGTAGTTACTGCAATTTTTGAGGAATAGTGGATAAACAATAGAACCAATCAACCATGGCCAATTGTTCCACACTTTGTGAATCTTTCTGGTGCTTGAATTTGTTTGTTAGCAGCTTCTTGTTGTTCTGATCAATCGTTAGAGCTTTGTAGATTTATCAGAGCAATAATCGCATTAAGCAAAGCAATGGCGTCGCTGAATTCGGTTACAGTTGGAGCAGGCAGCTGCAGTGGCGGTGGTGGTGGCAACGCAAACGGCAGTAATCGGCATAATGTTTTTGTTTACGGCAGCTTATTAGCCGACGACGTCGTTCGTGTCCTTCTCCGCCGCATCCCTCAAAATTCTCCTGCCATCCTTCACGGCTAGTTAGTCGCTTTCTCTCTGTGATTTGATCTTCTAGATTGTATTCAATTTCTTCTTCATATGAATTTGAATTTGAATTGTTCGTATGTTTCGATTACAAGCCCTAGTTTTATGCAGGTTTAATTGGTTACAGTAAAATCGTAATCACTCTTTGGGTTTGTAATTAAAGCTTATATGTGAGCTTAATTTGCTCATAGTTATGCTAATCTAAGAGTATCAAATTAGCAAGTAGTAAAATAAAATCCATGGGGTCTCTCAGCATATTGATCAAAGTTTGCAGTTTTCATTTTTTGTAAATATAGCAGTCTTATCTTGTTGAGAATTTGGTTAAACATGCATTTCAGCATATGTATTTTATACTCATGCACAATGTCATGTTGTTTGTAGTCATGGATTTAGCATCAAAGGGCGAGTTTATCCTGCTATTCTACCTGTAGAAAACAAGAAAATTACAGGCAGGGTATGTAGTCTCCTTGATCTTATGCTCATTCTTAATATACGATCATAAGTTTGTATATGAAATCCGTAATTACCTATATTACATTATCATTGTTAAAAAATATTTATAATAATTTGCTGCCCCAGAATTAGATATTCTAGATAAATTTGAGGATATTGAATATGAAAAGACGGCTGTTGATGTTTCTTTGGTGGTATGCACCTAAAACTAAAAGCATTCTAGTATACAAAATGGTAGTCAAAGTCCACTTACATGAATTGTTGGTCGGGTTTTCAGGATACCTCTGACATCTTTACACATATGTTTGGGTCAACAAAGACGACCCTGATTTGTATGGAGAATGGGATTTTGAGGTAAATTTCTTAATCATGGTTTGTTACAATTTACATTTTCCTAATCTGTTGCTTGATCTAATCTAATGTTGGTAGGTGTGGAAAGAGTCAAAGATGAAAGATTTTGTGAATATGACAATGGTGTTTGTTGAAGAACAACTACCTGAATCTAAGCCAGGAGTTGCCACCTATTATAAGCAGAATGATGCCAACAATTTTTCAACTTGAATGCTGCTTACTCTAATCTAAAATCTTCAATATCACCATCATTATCAATTATACTGCAAATAAAGTTATTTATGAACTATTATTTTGTTTTTGGATTCCTTGGGTAAAATATTCTGACATCGTGTGGTCAAAAGTCGAATGAGCAATGATCCTCACAAGACCAACTAAAATAACAGAAAATAGAGAGATAAGACGACGTTGATTAAAGTAGCATTTTGTTATAGAATGCAGAAAACATAAGTGAAAAGAGATAACCAACCAAACTGAATACAAAAAACAAACTTTGTAATCAATAGTACAAAACATAAAGTAGTTGAATTGCAATCCGTTGGGTAAAATATGACAATTAAGTGCTCATTGGCTCGGGGTTTGAAGCATTGAGAATATCCAACAATGAATTGTGTGCCTCAAGTTCATCATGCCACAAGGGTAGCTGATCACCAGGGTAAAAGTTCCTTGTAACCCCCTCAGAATTTATCTAAATAACAAAATGCAAAAAAATTATATAAAAACATTATAATAAGCTTAAAAGGATTCTTGAATTATTTATATCTAAAATTACAATTTGTGGTTTTTACAAGTATGGATTGAAGAGAACTTACAGTGACAGTGCGAACAACACCCCCACTAGCACCATCACGCGCTATAGCAAGTGAAACAGCCTTAACCACCAGTTGCTACACCAAACCAAACATAATATTTTTGGTATTAATTAATTAACCTATTAAATACAATTTATATTACATGAATTTATGGCTGATGATGTCATGTTACCTCAGCTTCTTCCTTGGTCATGTTGTCCTTCCATGCTTGATCAAAAAATCCATATAAATAACTCGATCCAGATCCTACACAATATTAACCCAAATAAAACCTCAGAAACACATAGAAATTATAATTTATTATTTTATATGCATGTATATAAATCAAAGAATATGCAAACAAACCTCCAATGGCAAATGGCTGCTCAATGATTGTTCCACCGAGAGGGATACCATATATTTTCCCTCCTTCATATTTGTCCCATCCTCCAACAATTATACCAGTTTGCAACATATTCTGTAAAATTATAAAAAAAGATATTTTCCGAGTGCAAAAATCATAAAAAAGTTGCAACTTGCAAGTGACAATCAATTGATAGCTATATAAAATGAATGCAAACCTTGTTGCTGTAAGATAAAAGTCTGACTAGGTTTGCAGCAACTTTCACGGTAGCTGGTTGACCAAGCTGAATCCTGTTTATCAATTGTCATACACAAGGAGATCAATGGATAATTAAAAATCTAAGCAACTTAACTAGCGATCAAAATCAGAACAATTTATGATTTTAGAAAATATATCCTTCATTTACTAAATTCACGATTATAATGTTCTTTGCATTAACATTTTGTGATGACACCCTTATTCAAATGAATATAGTTACAAGTCATATGCATCACACAAATCAGCATAAAGGACATAATTTTAGGCAATCTGGAGAAGCTATAGTAATATACTCACGTGTGCTGATGAAGAAAATATCTAACATAATCCGAGACAATTTGAGAATCTGCAGCCTGAAAAATGAGAAATAAGTCAACTCTTGATTTGTGTATGTTCCCAGAAAAAATATCTAACATTTGTACAACAGGGAGATTGCATTTAATTATATATAATTTCCTCACTTTATGATACATATTGTTCTTTATAACCCTAAAAGATCCGGGCACGGAAGAAATGTGTAAGAAACTATTCTATAACATTATCAATTTTCATTTACATAGTTACAAACACATATGTTAGAAATTAAGAATAGATCCATATAGTTGAAACTCAGAGGCTGATCAATCAGATAATAAGTAGTAATCAAATAAAATGGAACAAAACCAACCATGAGGCATTCGGGGGTACATTAAGTCTTAAAAAGTGACGCTAAAGATCAGATATCTACTTTAATAATTGTATTTTCTTACATGGTTAATTAAATTCATTCTATCTCTCCTCATAGCCCTAAAACGGACTATTTCAGCAAAGTGAAAATTTAAATAAACCCTCACAATCAAATAGGTACAAAACTACAAACAACAATAACTTAATATGAAGTTACTATGAGAATGAGAACATTGGACTGAGAGTTGAAACTAAGGTGTGGGACAACAACAATGATCTAATGTCTAATATGTAATGAAAGTTATATTCACCACTGAACCTATAAACTACCAAGTACAAATTAATAAAAGAAAATAGTCAAAATTAAGCAATAGAGCAAATACCGATCCAGAGCGACAGATATAGACATTGTCGGTCAGCTGTGTGATCTTATCAGATGCCCGGTTAGCTACGTACAACCCTAATTACAACAATAATTTAGCACCAAATCATTAGATAGAACATTAAAACAAACAAATTAACAGAATAAGCGTTCTTTGCGTACGAATGACAAAAGTGGATCATTTACCGGTGCTGGTTCGAGAATCGGCGCCCAGAATAACTCCACCGTTGTAAGTAACTCCGATGATCGTTGTCCCCATGGAGTGAGGAGCGTTAACATCCGCAGTAGCATCGCGATCCATCGTTGTAGTTGCTGAAGGTTTTTCGAAAGCAATGAAGAAGAAAAAAGCCCTAAATTGCAGAAATTTGCTGCTTCTTTTCTCTTTACCGATTTGGGACTAGTATAGTGTCCTGACTTTTACAACAAGTTATCAATCCTTCTACTTATCGTGTTTTACCACTTTACCCCTCACACTTATATTTTAACCAATCAACCCTGACTTTCACAAAAAGTTATCAATCCTCTTTGTTTGATGGGATACGAGCAATGTGAAATGTAGGCAGTTAACTTGTTGCCGTTAAAAAAAGAAAGAAAAGATGATAGATGATATTTACGTAAATAAATTAATTATATTTTAGGTAATAATAAGATAGATTTTGCTATCAATTTATAAATTAGGTATATCATGTTTCCCTACGAGTTGTGGTTTTGCGGTTGGATTTTTTTTGGTTCTCATGCATGTGTTAACGAATCTATTTTCAAGGTTATTGTCTTGAGACTTTAATCTGAGGCGGTGTTGTGTTGTTTTTCCTTATTGGTCGCAATCTAATTCTTGAGCTTCAAGTTCTTGTGCCGCGCGTGTTCTTAAAGTCGAATTAGAGGGTAATAAATCCCTAATCAATGGAAAGGTGTTAATCCAAATGGTAAACGATGAGTAAATTTAAGTTACAATACAGTTAAGAGTCTGCAACAAGATTTTTAAGGTGTCAATCATAGAAGAATAAAAAGATAAAGTGGATGTTTTCAATGAATCAAAGGAAGATAGCGATTGTGAAGAAATGACAATTATCACTTGGTATATTGCCAACTAGCAACATTAATCTACACATTGTGTCCAACGAAAATCGCTAAGTCAATAGGATCTTATAGCTTCCAAAGGCAACTTAATTCTCTTGTCTATTATGTTACAAATACACCAAGTATTAGATCCCTTTCGGCAATGAGGCCAACCAACACAAATACCATTCTGCAAAATCTAACAATGATTCTCAAACAAACAAATAGGTAACCGGCTCTCTCTGGTGGTCTTCAGACCGCTTTCATGAGAGAGGTAAATCACGTAACATCATGTTTAAAGAGATATATGTATGCAAACAAAAATTGAATATGTATCTTTATTTTATTTTTTTGGTAATACATGTCTCTAATTTTTGTTTGGTATATCAAGACATGATAGAGACTTAGCTAGAAGCATGAACATACCCTTGTCGTAAAATGTGACTCACAAAAACTGTAAAACATAGCCAATCAACTTAGCATTTATTATATTTATTTTAGTATGGATTTTAACTCGCTTTGCGAGCCGACTAATATCAATTTTATTCACCCGCTTACCCGCTTTGCAGGTAGCCGGAGTCAATCGGCGTATATGAACCTTCGTGGCCACAAAGGGTTTTTTTTGCTCGTGGAGATTGAGCGTGTGATAGGGGTGAGCATTTGGGCCGAAAAAACCGAACCGAACCGAAAACCAACCGTAACCGAACCGAAACCGAACCGATAACAGAATTTGGTTCGTTTTTTCGGTTTATGAAATTTGGCTATATTGGTTTCGGTCCATATCGGTTTCGGTCCGTTTGTTATCGGTTTTTAACCGAACCAAACCGATAAGTGAGCTCATGTAAAAACTCCTCAAACTACTTGTTGTCTTGCTCCATCCAATAAGCGTCCAATAATTATTATGTTTCCTAAAAACCATTGGTTTCCAAAATCCAAACCATTGTAAAATTGTTCACGTCTTCACCAATGTCATTCTTACGTTTTTTATAAATACCATTCGATTTCTTATTTCATTGGTTTTGTTAAGGTTTATATCCAAACCACCATTTGATTTCTGCGATAAACCATTTGATCATAAGTAAAGATTCCATTTTAATAAACATTTTTTTATATTGATTCTAATTTTCTTGCTATAACAATCAACTTGCTTTTTGTCAATAGTTCATAACAATCAACTTGCTGTTTGTTTGGTGTTTATACATGATTGTTTAGAGATCGACTATTATATAAAGCACTAAAGCAGTATGTTAAAATGTTTATAATGAAAGGTGGTCACTTGGTCTCTGCATTCGTATGGGTTAAATCTGAAAAGTGGAAATAATATAGCAAAAAATTGGTTTTGGAGCTTATTGGTCCATATCGGTTTTGAGACCGAAAACCGGAACCAAAACCGAACCAAAACCGAAACCGAATACGTATTATCGGTTCGGTTTTCGGTTTCAAATTTTATGCTTTATCGGTTATCGGTTCTATCAGTTCGGTTCGGTTTTGACCCGATAATCACCCTAGCGTGTGATCTCACCTTTAAAAGATCGAATACAACAATAAAACCACGTTACATTTATTATAAACTTTGGTAATTACGATTGGTCCGGTTTAAGTTACAAGTCACAATAAAAAATCTTAGCCGGCGGCCTTAACCGCAAACAGTTCACAATCATCCCCCAACTCATTGGAAATTTCACCAATTTATACCATTGTCTTTTTCTCCCCATAAAACCCTCATTATTTCAGCCCCTTAACCATTCATCTCCATTATTTCCTTGATATCGACATAGTATAAGTTCTATCGCCCTAAAAAAAACACTAATAACACCTTCTAACTTCTTTCTGTCCTACAAAACTCAACACATTTTTTGCATCAACCATAAGCAAATATGGCTTGTAATTTCAAGCCACCAAATTCGTTCACACTCCTCATGATTCACATTCTACTAATCACAAGTTCACCAGTAGTTTTATCCGACCAACAGGACACCACAAGACTAATAAAGTTCAAACAATCGCTCACGAACACCGGGCCTTTAACCAACTGGGACCCAAATATACACGAGCCATGCACCAATGGCACATCAAACTGGAAAGGAGTGATATGCAACCCTAACGGAAGTGTGTTCGGGTTACAGCTCGAGAACATAGGATTAGGTGGGACAATAGACATAGAAACATTGGCCACAATCACAAGTATAAGAACCTTAAGTTTCATGAACAATACTTTTGAGGGCTCGATGCCAAACGTGTCAAAAATCGGCCCGTTACGTGGGATTTTTCTTTCTATTAATAAGTTTTCTGGGGAGATTGGAGATGATGCGTTCTCGGGGATGAGTTTATTGAAGAAAGTCGAGCTCGCGAATAATGGTTTCACGGGTAAAATACCGATTTCGCTCACGCGGTTGTCACATCTTGTGGATTTACAGCTTCAAAACAATGAGTTTGGTGGAGAAATACCAGATTTTGAGCAGAAGGATTTGAAAGTGAACTTTGCTAACAATAAACTTGATGGTTCCATACCTAAAGGGCTTAGTAACCAGAATCCAAGCTCGTTTGCAGGTAAATATGTATGACGCATCTATTTATTATCATCGTGTATAGTTAATTTTAAATTTTTTATATGAAATTATTTACATTTTAGTTCAAACACAAAATTGATTTCATAATATTAAAATTACAGGCAAGACATATTAGAAACTTTTGAGTACTTATTAGGGGTGAACATGGTACGGTATCACGCGTATTTTCCTCATACCGTGTATCGTACCAACTATAATTGGTACACCAATTTGATTACCGGTACCATACCAAGTATACTTGGTACCAATTTATATGGCTACCAATAATGTTGGTTGGTACAAATTGGTACCGTATACCAAGATTACAAACTAATATGAAACAAAAAAAAAATACTAAATCAAGATATGTTTTATAATATGATATTTTACCATCATCCATCATTTAAAACATATTAACAAATTTTCCAAACTCAAAAAAAGATAAATAAAACGATGATTTATTAATGCTATATAAAAATTATCTATTTTAAAGAATCAATTACATATATTGTATGGTGGAGATATTTTTAAAGATATAAATTAGACCACAATTTATGTAAATATATATTGTAAGAATTAATTTATATATATGTATATATATATATTGGTTGATACGGTACTACCATGATATTTGAATATTTGTACCATTACCGTACCATGAATACTCGATTGGTACGGTACTACCAACCAAATATGTTGGCTACCAACATATTGGCTACCAACTTTAATTGGTTCGGTTGGTAGCATGTTGGTTGGTTTTGTTCGGTACAAATTTGACACCCCTAGTACTTATATCTTCTTAGGTAATTATTTCAATAGTACTTAATTTTTGTATAATTTTAAGAGAATTTCAATTATTGGTCAATTACATAAAGGGGTATTGACACTTACATAAAATTTATTAATATTTTTATATATTTATTTTAAAATTTTATCTTATTATTCATTTTATTTATTATTATTATTATTTTCGTTAAAAATAATATTATGTGATTGTATATAAGATCACATGTGATGTTTATATACAATCACATGTGATCAAGTATGCAATCACGTGTGATTATCACATGATGTGTTTTTAACGAAAAATAATACGAGTAATCTTTTTACAAAATTAATAATAATAAATTAAAAAAAAATAATTTTTAAAAAAAAATAATAAACTAAAAAAATTATGTAAAAATGATCAAAATATCCTACATATATAAATGTGCGATAAATCTTGATTCTTACCCATTAATTATTATTGGTTGATGATTAAAATGTGTGATTTGAAATCATAAAAAATTTAAATACTACCTTAAATATATCTCTATCTTCATACAAACTAATCTTGCTACGTAAAAAGAAAAAGGTGTTCCTTTACGAACGTTTTAATTGTACAACACTTGGGAGCCTTTAGTGACTGATTTCCAGCTTTAGTCACAGACTCTTAACTTTTAGTTACAGTTTTTGATATGTCACTTTGACATTTTGCTTTTAATCGTTCTACTATTAGTGACTAAAAACTCAACAATTTTGTGTTTTGACTAACTTTGCACCACTAATAATGTCCAAAGAACATGAAATGATGGTCAAAGTTGTTTAATACTCCCTCCGTCCCACAAAAAACTTTCCATTTCACCTTAAATTTTTGTCCCACAAAAAGCTTCTCATTTCAATAAAATATTATTATTATTAAGGACCCCACTACTAACTATCCACTAACTATCTTTCTCTCTCCAAATCAATCTTATATTTTAATCAAAATTATTGTCAATGACCCCACCACTAACTATCACCTTAAAACTTGTGCCCATCTCAAATGGGAAGTTTTTTGTGGGACGGAGGGAGTACTATATTGTGTTATGAATTAAGGCATACATAATTTAACTTAATGTATTTTAATAAATAATGCATTCAACAATGAAATTTGCCATTTGGGTCAAACAGGAAACAACGTTTGTGGTAAACCTCTTAGCCCGTGTAAGGTCTCAAAGAAACTAAGCAAAAAAATGATCATCATCATCATCATCGTGGCCGCATCCATTATTGCAGTCCTAGCTGGCATTATTGTAACCTTATTTGTCCTTCGTACCCAAAAGAAACGCAAAAGCAAGTACAAAAAAGATCAAACAACAAAGACCGATAAAAAGAATAATTACAAGCCGAATGTAAGTGAGATCCAATTGCGTAAGGAAGAGAACTACAAAAGGACCGACAATGGCGGAAAGCTTCAGTTTGTTAGGAGTGATAAGGAAAGGTTTGAGTTGGAAGACCTTCTACGAGCCTCGGCCGATGTGTTGGGAAGTGGGAGTTTTGGATCCTCGTACAAGGTGATGCTTGTGGGTGGGCCGATTGTGGTTGTGAAAAGGTTCAAAGAAATGAGCAATGTAGGGAAAGAAGATTTCCATAAACACATGAGATTGCTAGGAAGCTTCTCACACCCTAATTTGATACCTCTTGTGGCTTTTTACTACAAGAAAGATGAAAAACTATTGGTCACTGATTTTGCGGTAAATGGTAGCTTGGCTAGTCATCTTCATGGTAAGTCATTTCATGCAATATTGATGATGCAAAGCAAAATGTGGAGTAACAATCTCTTTTGTTCCTTAAAGCTAAAGACCGTGTAAAAAAAGAGGCTGCATTATGCCATTTCAGTGCAGCCCCTCCTTTCTTTACAAGGTCTTGGGTTTCGAAAAACAAAAGTGACTGTTTATCCATATTTGGGTATGCATCAGATACTCTCTAACTATTTCCCTGCCATGTAGATCGTCGATCGATCTATGATATATGATTTTTTTTATTTGATTTAAAATTGATTTCAATAGTTAAACGGAAGCCCGCTGAGCCAGGGTTAGATTGGACAACACGGCTAAAGATAATCAAGGGTGTCGCTAGAGGGCTCGATTATCTTTATGAAAAGTTTCCTCGTTTATCACTACCTCATGGTCACTTAAAATCATCAAATGTGCTTCTTGACGAGGATTTTAACCCGCTTCTAGCCGATTACGCTTTAGTGCCCGTTATCAACAAGGAACACGCGCGAAACTTCATGGTGGCCTACAAATCACCAGAATTCACAAAACACGAACACGCAACAAAGAAGACAGATGTTTGGTGCCTTGGGATCTTGATACTGGAGATGCTTACGGGGAAATTCCCCGGGAACTATCTAGAACAAGGTAAGGCGGGTGAGAAACCGGATTTGGGGACATGGGTTAACTCGGTGGTGAGAGAAGAATGGACAGGTGAAGTGTTTGATAACGAAATGAAAGGGACAAAGAATGGTGAGGGTGAGATGTTGAAGCTATTGAAGATTGGAATGTGTTGTTGTGAATGGGATATTGTGAGAAGGTGGGATATAAAAGAGACGGTTGAGAAGATAGAAGAATTGAAAGAGAGGGAAGATAATGAAGATTACTCATCTAATTATGCAAGTGAAGGTGATGCATACTCTTCAAGAGCCATGGATGATGATAATTTCTCTTTTTCAGTCACTAGTTAATTAAGTTGATCTATTAGAATATTTGTAGAAATCTTGAAAAGAATAAGGATTACCCTGCAAACGCTGCAATCACTAATTAGCTTGAAAATTAGTTAAAAAGAATTCTGAAATGCAAATATTAAGTATTAATTGAAATGGAGATGCGGGGGATCGAACCCCATGCCTTCTCGTATGCAAAGCGAGCGCTCTACCATTTGAGCTACATCCCAGTTGTTTCTATGTAGAAGTAAATATATTCTACTACTAAATTAATTCTGCATAGCTGTTTTAAATTTTAATCGCTATTTACTAGCATTGATCTTCCGGATCCCTTAACTTTGCTATCAACAAAACAAAGCTACTCCATTAGGTTTTGTTGGAATATGCTTCACGTACATGACATATAGTTATATGGCTAGACGTATGTGAGCCTAAAGGGTCACACACTTAAACACTCAACACCATATGATATATAGTGTAATTAGGGTAATTGCATTATATATCAATATAAGCTACATGCTTGTATATATTAAAGTTTAATATTAATTGTTAATATTGAAACTTTATAGTGAGCAAACTAGAAGGAACAAAAGATAGGGACTAGAGTGTTAATAATCATATTTGATTATGGGAAGTCAATAAAAGGGAATCAATGGCAAGATAAATCTCAACCCTTGCAAACCCTATTCGGCCGTCACCCCCATAACACCCTCTCTAGACTTTTGCTCTCTTTGCTTGAAGATTGGACTAGCATCCATATGGTGTTCTTGCAAGAGTGTTGTGTGGATCAACTTTAGAGAGATTCTACGTTGGATCTTTGAGTACTACATTCACAATCATCAGTGATTACAAAGGCTTCAAGGGTATGGTTTTCATACTAAACTCTTTATCTTTAATGCTTAATTATCTTGTCAATATGGAGATCCTTGTTCGGTGATTTATGTTATATTTCCGCTGCGTTTTACTTTGATAAAAACCGTAAATCACTAACAGTGGTATCACGAGCCATCATATTGATGATTCAATTAGCGAGTTTCTTGTAAAAAGTAGCAAAAATCGTTGTTTTTTGGCCCCCTTGGTGCGCCGAACGGAACAAAGAACCCTAGGGTTCTTTGGTTTTTCAAAAATTTTATAAAATTGGGTTGAAAATTTGATTTTTTGGAACCCTAATTGCTACTAGTTACAAGATCCTAAATAAAAAATTAATCTTGTTTATTGAATTTTTTATTTTATTTGGCTTGGATTTTATATTAATTGTTAATCGTTGTATATGGCAAAACATGTTATTTTGCTATATCCCAAGCCAAAACCTTGTCAAATGTTGATTGATTGTGCAAAACCGATGAAAACCTAGACCCATTGTGTGTTGTGAATGATTGTGCTTGTTTGGTTGTTTTGGGAAAGCCGATTTTGGCTATGTTGTAAATTCTTTTAATTTCTTTTTGGTGCCATTTTTGGGGCAATTTTAAATGTAAATGTAATAGATTTAGTTGTTATAATTCTATTATTTCCTTTGTAAAATTGTTGACCAAAGTTGGAAGAAAAAGAAGACACAACATGCATTTTCGTCATTCTGCGACAGCTGTACGAAAACTAGATTTCCATAAGTTATACAACTCCGATTTGGAAGTTTCAACAGCCTAAACAGCGTGCCATCTCGCTGGCTACAACTTTCCAGAAGGTAGGGAAGACCAACGAAGATTCCTTGAGTGACTTTTCGGGCGTTAAAGACAGCTGGAAATTTCTGGCAGATTCTTCACTTCACTGTTTTGGGTAATTTTGGTCTCTACTTGCTCAAGAATGTCTTGGAGCAAGTGGGAGCCGATTGGGTTTATGTAGGCCCGCTCGGGTTCATGTTGGCCCGTCCCCTAGTTTGACCCTTCGGTCCGTCGTGATGACTCACGTGACCGAACTTAGGTTATCATCGGTCGAGGTTTTGCACAAATTGTGTTGCATGTTTTATTTCATGTTTGTGGTTGTATATAATTTCTATATGATACAAATAATAAACAACTAAAAAAATATGATTTTTGAAACACAAACATTAAAACACCCAAAATTTTAATCATCTATGATTACTTGTTAATCATTGATGATTACTCTTTAATCTAAACTTGTCGTTTGAGATTAATACAATAAGATTAAATATGATTTGAAACTTAAAAATTCCTTTTAATCATCAATGATTACTTGTTAATCATCAATGATTATTGTTTAATAATCCATGATTACTGTTTAATCATCAATGATTACTAGTTAATCATCGATGATTACAGTTTAATCATCTATGATTATTCTTTAATCTAAACTTGTTTTTGAGATTAAAACAAAAATTTAAATATGATTTAAAACTTATAATTTAATAATCGCTAAAACGTTTTTACCGCTTATTAAACCGACTTATGAAGTGGTATGAATGAAGTACATGATTCATTCATATCTTAATAAATTTTTCTTAATTTTTTTTTCATACCTAAAATTTAAGTCACGCCGTCCAATTGGTTGAAATCACTTGCTTCTACTTTTAAATTCACGTGAGACGTGGTTTGAATTTAGATCCGAGGTCATTATTGTCTACGCGTGAGACCTAGATTTATTTTGACATGAGTTCACATTGGATGACTTAATCGAGTTAACGGTGAGACCTTGACACGAGGCGAAGATGCGACAAACATGCCACTTGACCCTAGATGCTTGTTCACTAGGTGCCATGAAGTCCCATAAATCTAAGAGTTGCACTTGTAATGCAATTGTTGATCGTCACCTACCTATTGGATCTATCATTGCTAGCAGATTAACTGATGTGATGATAGAAGTCAATGAGGATCTTAGCTTTTAATTAAATTAATTGGGTAGTTAATTTTTTAAAAGATATTATTATCGAAAATACTATTTTTTGAACTTTGTGTGTTATACAGATAACAACAACAAATCAAAACCTAAGTATCTCCACTATAAAATCAGTTCTTGAAAACTGAAACTGACTAATATCAACTTTATCGATTGATATCGAATTCTAAGGATTGTCCTTAGAGATGAGAAAGTTGATACACCTATAAGAAGCCTTACCTGAGGCACCTCCTGTCAATGATTATGCTGCTGTTCGTCAAGCCTTTAACGAAACGTTTAACGAACACCAAGAAGTCGCTACTCCTATGCTTGTGAGCATGAACCCCGAGATTCGAAAGAACTTCGAGGAACTCACATCATATGACATGATAAGCGAGTTGAAAATGATATTTCAACAAAAAGCAGAATTCAAACTGTTCAAAACAGTTAAAGCATTCCACGCTTGAAATCAGGAGGACGGCCAATCAGTTAGCACTTACATCTTGAATATGAAATGCTATCTTGATCAAATGGAACGTCTTGGTTACCCCTTACAACAAGTTCTTGGAATGAGCTTGATTCTTACCTCACTATCCAAGGACTATGACCAGTTTGAAAAGTGTTTTAAAAGTACATAGCATGGGGAAGACAATTGTTGATAACATGCTATGGTAAAACTGGTTGAGTAAGGGTTACCCAATACTTTTCTAGCAATCAGGGAAGGTAAACCGCAAGCACAAGGCAATAGTCTAGGTAAGGGTAAGCTAGTTTACTTTTCCAAACCTACGATTCCCCCACCTGCTAAAAAGGAGCACACTGCAAAGGATATTTCTTCCCATCATTGCGATGAAACTGGCCATTGAAGGAGGAATTGTCCTGCCTACTTGGCAGAGTTGATGAAGGACAAATGTGTTCTAGTTAGCACATTAGGTGTCTTCATTATAGAACTCTATACTTTTTGTGATAAATCTTGAGTGTATGACACTAGTTGTGGAACTCACATTTACACAAATGTGCAAGATTAAATGTGAAGTAGAAAGCTAAATGAATGGAAGCTGTGATCTTATCCTTCCTAATGCGTTAATTATTATTTTGAACAATTGTCAATTATGCATTGTTTAGCTTTATCGTTTGTTGAATAATGGATTATGATATTTTGTTTTATGAAAAATAACATTTTTTATAACTATTCCTTGTAATAGTATATTTTAAATTAATATGCATGATCCTAATTCAAACGATAGTTCTATATACAAATGTGGCACTCAAGAATCCAAATTGGTTTGGATTCTACTCACCTAGAGCATCGTCATCTTTTCCACATAAACAAGAAACGCATTTTGATACTAAAACTCGACGGGCTTCTTTACAAATGATTATGAATCATTTAAATGCCTCTGTTGTATATTATGGAAAGATAACAAGAAAGCTTTTCTCCCATGTTGGCGAAAGAGCTAAAAATCTACTTGGACTCATACATACTGATGTATGTGGCCCTTTTAGAACTAAGACTAGGGAAGGTGCCACCTACTTTCACTGATGATATCATTAGATGTGGTTATGTTTACTTGATTAAACATCAACATGGAAGCTTTAATGATATCAGTCGCTATGGTTATGTTTACTTGATTAAACATAAACATGAAATCTTTGAAACGTTCAAAGCTTTCTAAAGTAAAAGTAGAAAATCAGCTCGGCAAGACAACAAAGGCTTTCAGTCCTAATTAAGGATGAAAGTACATGAGTCAAGAGTTTCTGGATCATCCCACACATCGTGAGATTGTCTGGAGTCTGCTGCTCGAATACTTAATATGGTTCCGACCAAAAGGTTAAAAAGATAATGGTGCGTATGGAAGGAGATATCGGACCCTGTATGACATGGTTCGGTATATGATGAGTCCTACTACTCTTACACTATCCTTTTGAGGGGCATGCACTGGAGTCTGCTGCTCGAATACTTAATATGGTTCCGACCAAAAGGTTAAAAAGACAACATATGAGATATGGCATGGGAGAGTCCCTAATTGTCTTACTTGAAGATCTGGGGTTGTGAGGATCTCGTAGAACGAGACATGCCAAACAAACTTGAGCCCATATCTATCAAGTGTATCTTCGTTACTATTTTACTACCCACCCGAGAACAAATTGTTGTTTCTCGGTATGCTAAGTTTCTTGAGAACAGTCTCATTTCACAAAGCAAGTGGGAGCACTATAGACTTTGACAAGATTCAAAGCGAAGATGCACAACCTTCTGGTAACACTAGCAAACATCACACTAAGGCTGAACATACAGATGTTGGACCACATGATGATGTTGTTCCCATTCATAGATCCGCAAGGACACCTCATGCACCTGAACGATATAGAGTTATGTCGATGCTGAGGAGCAAGTTTCGAGGATCATTATGAACCCCCTAACTATCAAGTTGCATTATCGAATTTTGAATTCGAAAAATGACTTGAAGCTATGAATGCGAAAATAAAATCCATGAGAGACAACCAAGTTTTGAACTTAGTTGATCTTTCTCAAAACAGTAAGACTGTTGACAGGGATGAAAATATACACACCTATAAATCCCTTCTAGTAACAAAAGGTTACACTCAATCCTACTGGATTGACAATGATGAAACCTTCTCGCCTGTTACTAAAGACATTAGGACTCTTATAGCCAAAGTAGTGTACTATGACTATGAGATTTGGTTAATGATGAAATCAAAACGTTTGTTTCACCTAAAACCTAAACAAAGTATGTGTATATATGAAAGCTAGTGGGAGCATTGTCGTTTCTCAAGTCATACATGTTGATGACATGTCACTCATGTGAAACAATATACCAATGCTACAAGATGAAAATCCTGGCTTGGAGAATGTTTTGACATGAAGGATTGTAGGGACACGACATACATACTTGGAGTAAAGATCTATATTGATAGATCAAAGCGGTTAAATGGTTTAAGTCAAAGTGCTTACATTGACAAAATTCTAAACGGTTTAGAGTGGTACTCCCAAACGAGGAAGTCCTCGTATGCCACACAATGTAAACTTGAGTGAGGCTCAAGGACCTTCCACACCTGATGTGGTGAAGCGAATGAATGTAATCCCCTATGAATCGGCTCAAGGACCTTACTAAACGGGCCATTGGATCAATACTGATCCGATCCGTTTATAACCCGCCCAAAGTTTAATTAAAAAACTAATTTATAATTTCTATATTTATGGTTTAGTTAATTGTCATGTTTAAGCACCATTAATAGAGATTATAACTTATAAATGTTTTCTTTTCATGTTTCATATATGATTTATAAGTTTATATGAATATATTTGTTTGATTTTAATTTTAATTCCATTGAACGGTGGTACTTTTCAATTGTGCAAAGGAGATCAAGATGCAGAACCACCTAGAGTCCTACAAAAGAAACGATGACAATGATATGAAGCTTCACTTCTTCAAAACAGATCGGAACGGTTTCGAGTTGGAAGACATTTTAAAAGCCGAGACTAATATGTTAGACTACGGAAATTTTGGAATTTCATACAAGGTGACGCTTTCGGGAGGAACAACACTTGTTTACAAGAAGTTACGAAGAATTTTTAATGTGCGAAAAGAAGACTTTCAAGAATATCTTATATTGATGGGAAGTTTGTCACACCCTAACTTGCTACCTCTTGTTGCTTGTTTCTTTGACAAGAACAAAAAGATGTTGATTACCGACTTTGCAGTTAAAAATAGCTTGGATGATCATCTTAACCGTAAGTTTATTAAGTCGACAGATATAATTTTTTTTAATAACTTATTGATTTTTTTGTGTCAACTAGATAAACGGAAGCATGACGAGCCAGGATTGGATTGGGCAACACGGCTAAAGATTATAAAGCGCAAGGGCTTGATTATCTTTACAACGAGCTTCCACACCTATCCCTGCCTCACGGTCACCTAAAATTATCAAATGTGCTTCTTGATGACGCTTTTAATCCACTCTTAACAAACTATGCTCTACTACCCGTTATTAACAAGAAACACGCGGAACAAGTCATGGTGGCTTATAAGTCGCCAGAATTCACTCAACATAGACTCATAACGAAAAAGACAGACGTATGGTGCCTTGGGATCTTGATACTAGAGATGATGACAAGGAAATTTCAGTCAAGTGATGCAGATGATGAGTTTGGTGAACCGGATTTGAGGGCGTGGGTGAACTTGGTGGTTAGAGAAGAGTGGGCTAATCAGGTTTTTGATAAAGACTTGAAACGGGCGATGAATTGTGAGAGTGAGATGGTGGAGCTCTTGGAGATCGGGATGTGTTGTTGCGAAATGGATCTTGTGAAGAGGTTGGATATGAAAATTGTCGTTGAGAAGATTAGGAGGTTGAAAGAGAGGGTATATGACGAAGAATGCAAGTGACGGATATGGTACATTTAGGTGGTGTACGAATCACCATCCTAATAACTTTTATTTATCGGTTATTAGTTAACAAAAAAATTACTTCGAAATCAATATCATATTATCCAACAAAAACATATAAATAAATTATGTCTAAATCTACATCATGTTATCCATAGGTCGATACGCGTTATTAGTTTAATTTGATATCGAGACTATGAAACATGTAGGTTGGTAATTTTCTTGCATGTACATTAAATGATCTCTAAAAAGTAACAATTAAAATGATACTAGCAGGGTACCCGCGCAATGTGGCGGCGGGTACCCTGTAACTATATTTCGCGGTGCGATAATGATGGTGGTGGTTGCAGTAGGTGATGGTGGGTGGTTGCGTTAGTGATTGTGGTGGTGGGTGATGGGTGTGGTGGGTGACGGTGGTGAGTAATGGTGGGTGTGATGAAAAGTAGATATGCCAATTTAATCCGCGGATGGGGTACCCAAATGCCACGTGTACCTGACCCTAACGGGGCAGGTATTATTGTCTAAACCGGTGGTGACAGATTTTAAATTTCACACCCGAAGCGGGTACGTGTATCGCACTATCCGCACCACTTTATGCCCAAACACGTAACTTCTTACTACATGTGTTGTTAAATACATGTAAAACTTATATTTTAAGTAGCTAAAGGCCGATCACATGAATATTAATTGTCAACAACAAAATATAAGGATCATCGCTCATCTCTCACATAAGGGATTTAAACATAAAGTTGCACTTGAATACTTACAGAATTTGATAAACAATATAAACATAGAACTGTGAATTAACATTGTGCAGCCATTCATCCCATTCCTTATAAATGTATCCCGTTTATATTTATGTGCAATAGATATAGCAATTGTTTCAACTTTATGTCAACATGCCATAATGATTTTAACCATATACATCACAAAATCGATATTTGATTCAATATATCTGGTAATTGATCAAGAAAATTAGTACCTTCTCGGTTTGGAAAGCCATAGCTCAATAGTTAGATGAACAGTTCAAAGGATAAACATGTAGAGACCAATTGTAATAAAAATATAAATGTTAGATGTAGTATCTATTGAATCTATTTTGGTTACCAAAGCCCAAGAAACCAGTATCAAAAGAACAGTAGAAAATCATCTATAATAAATCAATACCATTATGAGGTATTGCTTTTCAAAAAACAATACTAATCCATTGTACAGAAAAAAAATTACAAGATTATAATATTAGTCTTATAAAAAATACAATCGATGAAGTCAAATACAAATATAACAGTCACACATACTAAGCACATCAAACTGGAAAATTAAAATCTTAATACATAACTAAGAGGCTGCGACCAAATCCATCACCCATCACCCACCACCACAAAAGGGTAATGCCAAACTCCGTTAACTGCAACAGTTCAAAAGGGTAATGCTGAATTTAAAACAACAGTTTAAACTTTAAAGCCTGAGCAAAAGGCAGACTTACAGTTTTTAGTTTTTAAGAACCCCAACGGGCTCTGAAACAGTTGCTGAAACCATTTTGGCTTCAAGCAAAGCAGTCCCGTTAACTAAAGGCGCTCCAACTCCATGAGATACAGGAAGACTGCAATATCATTATTATTATATTAATAAGAATTAGTGTAATAAATATAAAAAATATTTATAAGAATGTTTCTCATGATCCTACCTTGATTCAATACCACTTCGATCAAGATTTGCCATATGCATTGCTCTTGACCGAGCATTTAAAGCCTACAGAAGAAAAACATGAAATTGACAATTAAAACAGTAAATGCATGTATCAAGCAGGTGCTCTAATCAGACCTCCACCACCATCAACATAAAAATCAGTTGCTCTTGCTCATGTGTCTTGTGCACCAATATGATCAGTAACTGAAAAACCTACAAACAATGAACACTTCTACTCATATCATGTACTATGACCCTCCTAAGAACGGATGAACAACATATTAAACATTCAGAGTGATCGTTCCAACATAAACAAAATTAAAACAAAACTGAAATTAAAAGCAAAACGGGAATTGCAAACCTGTTCATTGAGTTTTCGTTAAACAAAAGATGGATTGTTGTGTAAACGGGAATTAAAACAGGTATTTTGGAAGGTATTTGGTGTAGAAATCCGCATGCTTTGCTCCACATCCGTTTTGTATTTATAGGGTTTAGAAACTCTAGGTTGAAGAGGCTAATTTCTATAATCGAGGTGGAAATTTGAAAGGTGTATTTGCAGAATCGAGGTAGGTAGAGAAATCGAGATTATTGGCGTGAGGTAATCGAGGGAGGCTGGCGGTATCTGAAAGGGCGCGATTTGTTTTAGTTCTGCAGGCCGAAGAAGAGAGAGATTTATAGGAAGTGTTTTGTTTTAAAACATAAGTTAATGGCTGGCCAGTTGGTTGGGTGCATGCGAATTCCGTGGGAGGTCACAGGTTCGAGTCATGGCTGATGCTTTTTTTTATGCACTTTCTTAAAATCCCAAAATAGGAAGAAAATGACTGAATTTTTAATATGATATTTAAGGAAATGTCCTAAATGCTTTATAAGTAGTAGAGATGTAGCTTGCTGAAAACAAAATTATATGATATCTAAAAAGTAACAATTAATATGATATGTAGCTTGCTGAAAAGAAAATTAAAAAAAAAAAGAACTGGAGATGCGGGGGATCGAACCCTGTGCCTCTCGCATGCAAAGCAAGAGCTCTACCATTTGAGCTACATCCCCATTCTGTGAATCCAATCAGATATTACTCTATTATAATTTAGTAATGGCAGATCTATACTAAATTGACCTCTGAAGCAAACCATATCACTATCGCCATAGCCATGGAGCACGACGGCGTTAGCTCTCTCCGAACTCGATCCAAAGTAGCTCCCGATTGGACGGTGGAAGAATCCCTAATTTTAGTCAACGAGGTCTCAGCAGTGGAATCCGATTGCCGCGACACACTCGCTTCCTTCCAGAAATGGAAAATCATCGTCGAGAATTGCAACGCGTTGGGCGTCAATCGCAACCTGAGCCAGTGTCGGAGGAAGTGGGATTCATTGCTCTCCGATTACAAAAAAATCAAACAGTCAGGCTCGAAGAAAGCGAGTTTTAATTCCGAGTTGTTCAAAGTGATTGAATGGTACGTTATGGATTACGAAGGTGGATGTGATACGGATCCGGATACTGATCCTGATGCGGTGCAGGATCTGGAACCAGAACCAGAGCCAGAGCCTGTGCTTGCTTCCATTGTAAAATCTGGTATGTGATTTTTATGCTTTCATACTTTTTTGTTACGTAAGCTGCACTGCAAGTTCGAAATTTTAATCAATTACTGTTTAGTTTTAGAATTGATGTTGAAAATTAGGTATATAATATCTTCCTGAAATCGTTAGAAAGATCATACAGAATTTAAATCAGAAAAGTACTAGATTGACATGAAAATTTGGTTGGAATTCATAAATTCTGAGTTAGTTACAAGTTGCTTGTGTATTCAGGTTATTCGATTCTCTTTTAATATCTCAATTGGGACCATAAAATTGAGGTTATGAAATGGAATTGAAGCATTGGTTCAAAATTATTCGAAATGATTTTGCTCCAATTTGAACGAATTGAAATATAGTTCCTAAACATTCCAATTTGTATTACCTGTTAGTTAATATTATAACTGAAATATGAACTATGGGCTTCCAGATCTACAGTCACATTTTAACTTTATGGCCAAACTAAACTAATAATCGGATTAATACGATCACAAATGTATCTTACATTTTTTTTAAATATCAGGTTCAAAGAAGAAAAGGTCAAAAATAATATCTCAAAAACAGACGATAGTAGACGTTACAAAGCCAAAAAGACAAATCAAAACCGAAGATATTAAATTGGAGGAATGCAATTCAAAACCAACAAACAACATTTTGAATGTAAGCGTAAGGTCTGAAGAAATCAGTAGAGAGATGCAAGAACAAATAATGGCTGATAAACTGAGAGAAAATGCCGAACTAATTGAAGCTATTGTGAAACTGGATTCAGTTAATGGTGAGCCTAATGATGACTTAACAAGAATCAATGGTGATAAGCTTATCATTTCCCTTGGAAATCTTGTAGCTTCTCTTGATCAGCTTTCCAAATTTGTTCAATAATCTATGTTTTTTTGTTTCGTTTGACTTTCAATGTTTGTAACTGTAGGCCAAGAAATTAGAGTTCTAATTAATTAAACTATGTTTCAATTTCATTCATTTATACTTGCTTATAGACAGGTCAATTCTTAGTGTCGATTTTGAACATAGTCACAGATTTCAAAATCTCTACTGAACAAACTAAATAGCATATTTGACCATTTTACCCACATGTGCAATGCACATTGAAACTTTAACGTCAATTAATGTATTGAAATATTGGTACTAAAATTTTTAAAAATTGAGATTATTGATGTAACTTTTTGAAATAATTGACTGCATGTGAAATTTAAGTATATTATAGGAATTATGAATTATCATGTAATTTATATTTTTATAAGAATTAATGGCAATTCATCCATAACTTGAAGGGGCTGTTTCTGAAATAGCAAACTTAAGTGTTAAAGCATTATTGCAAGTATAAATAAGGGACTAAATCTGTAAATTTTATGTTCTTACAGTGCAGGGTATATCTCAAACTTCTTGCACATAGAAACCCTAATCCAGAGCCAATTCAATCCAATGGTCTTCCAACGAATCATTTCCCGTTTTCCTGGCAGGAGCAGGATCTCCGGCCAACCTCAGAGGTTGTACGCCCAGAATTGTAACCCGTTCGTCAAGTTCTCCGACCAGTCGCCGTCTCCACTCTCCCAAATCTCACAAAAACGTGATCTATTTTCAGGCAAGTTTTTTAATTCAAGTTTTTTACCTGATTTTAATAAAATTTCGTAATATCTCACAATTCGTGTGTATATAGGTATTTATTTGGAATTTTATTTAGGGTTTATGTTACAGCCCACTTGATTTCTGCGTCTATTCATTTATTACAAGTATAATTTGTCCCCCATTCTCCAGATCAATTTGATGTTATAAAAGCAAAATGCTTTTTAATGTTAATTATAGGATTGAATCATGTAATTGATTAGTATCTATTAATAAGTATCATGTTTTACTGTAGAACTAGTTGGGTCTACCCGCGCGATGCCGCGGAGATTTTAATATGATATCAGTTACGTTGTAAGTTGTGTTATCTGTTTGTGAATTGCTATCCTAATAATAACTCAAGAGTGGAAAAGTAGTGTTTCAACATACATATCATTTACATGAATGAAGTTGATGCCAAGCTAACCAAAGATTTCCATACTATAGAAATGCCAAGCTTTCCATACTATAGAAATAGCATATATGTTGTCTTAAATGAAATAATGAACTATTATCATCAAAAGATTTAAATGTCTATTAATTAACTTCCAATGATTATTAGATCAGTGAATGAAACTACATTATAGTTAACTGAGGTTCTCCCTAGCTATGTCCGCCAATCTCCTCATTACCATAAAATAACCTACAACCTAGAACCTAAATGCCTAAACAAATGTATTCCTGGATATGATTGCCATTTTATCAAGAGCATATATTAATTATTTACATCACTAAATTCCAGTTTATAGCTGCCATTTTCATGATTTTGTTATGTCACATGAATTCTATGACTAATTAGTCAAAAAAATGTTGGTATCCAACAACAGTTGCACTTACTAATTCAAATTGCAATCGATTTGATGATAGTCAAACATGTTATAAACTATCTTGTTAGATTTTTTTTAAATCAAAGTGTTGTTAAAAAAAGAAACTTTCAAATAAACTAATCGTGTCATGCTAGGAATATTGGTGATAAATCTTTTTAGTTTATGATAGTTATATAATAAAAGTGACGATGGAGTACACTTGTTTGCACAGTCCATAACCAAATTCACCACTCAGCAAAATGGAATAAGAAAGTAAAAAATTGACATTTTTTTCCTTCTCTTCGTAGCATATGAGATGGGATCCTATTAAATTTGGGAACTCAAGAAACGATCCTAAAAAAGTTTAACGTTTTTCCACTAAACCCCAATGGTTGGGGCACTTACGGTAATAATTACAACAATAAATTTTTGACAACCAAAATCCAGCTTAAAATGTGGAATGTTATAAATCATAACTCTACATCTCTTAGTCTTACATATAGAGATACCCTATATATACAAATTCATAAAAGCAATAGTCTACAAATAACATGTTTGATGTTTCTCACTACTTTACTGACATAAATCCTATAAAAGTCCACCTATGATCTATTCCTATTCAGTGTTAGTCTACAAAATAATTGATGATGTTAAGTTAAGAAATATGGTCTACTCCCCCAATTGCTCATATACAACAACAGAAGTAGGATTAATCACAGAAGTAGTTAACCAACCAGCCATTTGGCGCATATGCCCAACCTATCAAAATGTTTCAGACTGTCATAAATATGAATTTGATCGAAACCAACTAATAATGGGGACCCTAATTAAAAAGTGAGAAACTCAAATTTAAAGAATAATAAAAACTTACCTGGCGGATGAATAACAATGGTTATGAGTCGGTAGGAAGGAGCGTCAATTTGTGGGTAGTCGTTTTGTAACTACAATAAGATAACGATGGTAGACAGTAGGTAAGCATTGGTGGCAAAAATCGGAGGTGGAGTTGTGGAATGCGCTGGAAGGAATCGGAAGCAAGCAGGAGGTGTCGAGTCTTTTGTGGAGGAGCTACCATTCATCCGATGATGAATGTAATAGATATATAATATGATCTTAAATCTCTAGATACAAGAAACTAAAGAGTTACCATCTTGCACAGCTTCAATAGATTCGAACATGTTCATCTGTTGTTCATAGACTTTGATGTGTTTTGTAGTGGCTACTTTATTATAGGTTTTCTAAGGCCATTATAAATTATATTTATGAACCTTGCAATTACTCAGTTGATATATTGTGTGCAAGAGATCATATATTCTTCTATGTTCAGCAAATAAACGTATATGTTATCTAATAAGTGATAACCAACATGCCATGTTGTAACCACCATTCATGATTGATGTTTTTTCTTCTCATTATCTATTTACAAAATGTGTTATGCTTTTGCAGGATCCTTAACTAACAACGGGCCTAATTTTTTGGGAAAATTTGGGTTAATACAAGCAAATTCACTTCCTAGTTCATTAAAGTTTGCAAGTTCTATACATTCTGTGGGCCAAAAGGAGTTTGAAAGAAGCATGGACAACGGGCCCGTTGATCCAGAAAAGAATACTGGGGTCATCAATGATTCAAACACAACCCAACAACCCGTTAACACGGGCCCCAATGCCCGATACTTTGAAAATTTCACCAAGCAATTTGCTGCCATGGATAGGACCCGCCCGCCAACTGAAACGGGTCGGTTCGGTAGACCTTTCACTAGGGATTTTGGCCCATCTGAATCTGGTACTGGTAGGAGCATGAATTTTTTTAGAGGAATCATCAGAGACAATAATCAAAACGAGAATTACCGATCTGGAATAGAACAAAATGCAGATATTGTTCATATTAAAATAATGCGAAATAACACGTTTGTTACAGTAACAGATTCTAAAGGGAATAAAAAGATGGGAGCATCTGCTGGATCTTTAGCTGAAATGAAAGGTGGGCCAAAAGTTTCAAAATATTCTGCTGAAGCAACTGCTGAACATGTGGGCCGGGTTGCTAAAAGCATGGGCTTGAAATCGGTTGTTATGAAGGTCAACGGGTTTACTTTTTTTAAGAAAAAGAAATTGGCAATTTTGAGTTTTAGAGATGGGTATACACACTCGAGATCTGACCGAAATCCTATTGTGTATATTGAAGACACAACACGAAAGCCACATAATGGATGTCGATTGAGGAAACAAAGGCGTGTGTGATCTTTGTGTTTTATAATTTTGTTTTGATGCAAAATTATTGGTTTTTTGTATGTTGGTAATTGTTTTCTTAAGATAGTATTTTTGGACATTTGCAAATGTTTTTAGGTTTGATCGAATAATTTGAGCTTAAACTTGTTGCTTTATTGAGTCAAAATTTATTGATTTGGCGTTTGACTACAGATATTGGTTTAACCTGTTTCAGAATTTAACCATTTGACCCATTAGAAACAAGTTATATAACCCAAACCGACCTTTTTATACAACAAAATATAAACAAGATCTAAACATGATGTTGCTAATAAACCAAAGACTCGAGAGATAAAAAATGACAAATATACCCTCATGTGTTGCACACGAGTGGAGTTAACGGAGGAGTTAAGCCATCCAATTTAGTGATAAAAAAAGCTATAAATTCCAGAATTAATTAAAATTAATATAATTTTAAAATTTTGATACTGATTTAAGTTAGGTGCAATGCAAACTACAAATAACGTTTATGTAATCTACTCTGTAACATAACTATAGGCTTAGAGTGGCCAATTGGTCATGGGTCATTGTCGTTCGACTTAATTGGGCTGGCCCATATTTAAGAAAAATAAAGTAAATTGAAAAGTGGGCCGATAAAGTTTTAACAATATCTATAGTTTAGGGTTTGCAATACCTTGAACACGCCAAATCGCAGTTGCTTCACTCTCCGAAGGTTTTTGGGTCGAACTCAGGTATGTTTTGCTTGAATCTTTACTGAAATGTTATCATTTGTTTGATAATTGTAGCTCAGAATTTTATGCTTTATTAATAAATTATTAATCTCATCGTCAACTCTCTATGATTTCAAAGCTGGTCTTAGTTTCGCGTCTATATGATATAATTATAACTTGCCATTAGCCTCGCATTTTTATCGAATTTTACCGCTAATCTTCATCACACTTGGCATAATCAGGATCTCATATTCGAAGGTTTTTTATGCTTTATGAATGAATTATTTATCTCAACATCAACTCTCTATGATTTCGAACTTATTCTTAGTTTCACAGTTTTAAGTTGCCATAGGTCAATAACCTCACATTTTTAACTGCTAATCCTCATCGCACTTTGCATTATCTAGTTTGAATTATTAGTGAATGGGTAATTTGTGTGATACATTTTGCAGAGTAGTCATGGTTAAGCATAACAACGTTATCCCAAACGGGCACTTTAAGAAGCATTGGCAGAACTATGTGAAGACATGGTTCAACCAACCTGCCCGCAAAACAAGGAGACGCAATGGTAAAAATTTTAGTTTTTATTTTTGTGACATTTGATCTTAATTTAATGATTTGTATATTAATTTTCAGCCAGACAAGCGAAAGCTGTTAAGGTTTTCCCAAGGCCTGCAGGAAGACTTGGTCCTCAGGTTCATGGACAAACCTTAAAATACAACATGAAACTTAGAGAGGGCCGTGGATTCTCTCTTGAAGAGTTGAAGGTAAGTAATTAAAATAATATTTTATTTAATTTTAGAAATTGATATTTAATTTAAAAAAAAACAGGCTGCAGGAATTCCCAAGAAACTTGCTCCAACTATCGGTATTGCAGTTGATCATCGCCGTAGGAATAGATCTTTGGAAGGATTACAAGCAAATGTTCAGAGGCTAAAAACCTTCAAGGCTAAGCTCGTTGTCTTCCCAAGACGTGCAAGGAAAACCAAGGTATGTTTAGAAGAAGCAACTTTAATCCATTTAGTTAATGGGTCAACCCGACCCATTACCGAATCTGCCAATGAGTTAATGTTTTTTTTTGAATTAGGCGGGTGACTCTACAGCAGAGGAGCTTGCAACTGTCACACAGGTTGAAGGTCCAGTTATGCCAATTGTGAGAGAGAAGGCGGCTATTGAACTTGTGAAAGTTACTGAAGAAATGAAGTCGTTCAATGCTTATGCTAAATTACGTCTCGAGAGAACCAACAAACGTCATTTGGGTGCAAGACTCAAGAGGGCTGCTGAGGCTGAAAAGGAGGAAAAGAAATAGGCTTTTTTGTTGAATTATATGTTTGAAACAGTTTTGAATGCTGTCTTGCTTCAAATGTTGACTATTTGCTCATGTTATCATCAGTTTGAATATTTTTATTTAATCAATTGGGTCTCATTCTGATTTTGTTGCAATATGCAAGTATTACTCTATTACCGAATGTCATATGAGGTAATCCGACAAATTTTGGTTCACTAGATGTTTGGTATATGGATTTTGTTTTTGGTGGTTTATTCTGGTTTTGACGCTTCTACTGCTGCCCATTTTTCGTCCTGTTTTAGGAGTTTGCTTCCTTAAAACATCATCAAAACTCATATAAGTGCTTAAAAAACGCTCCAAACTAACACAAACATGTGCACTATAATACACACAAGTCATCCTGGAGTTAACCCATGTTATAACTTGGTGCAAATTACAAGTAACGTTTATGTAATTTACTCCGTAAAATAACTACTACCTCCGTATCAAAATATGTGATACACTTTCTGAAATAAAATAAGTGATACACTTCCAAAACTTACCTGATTTGGTAAAAAAAATGGGATTCATTCTCCACTAACTATCTACTTTAATAAAGTGAAATTACCCTTTTACCCTTATTTTTACTTTTAAACATCATTAATATCACTTTCATTCAAAAGAAGTGGGACTCATTATCCACTAACTATCCACTTTAATCAATTTTAAATCACTTTTCAATATTTTGGCTCAAAAACCGCAAATGTATCACTTATTTTATAGTATATGTTTAAAGTGGCCATAGTCCTTCGACTTAATTGGGCTGGCCCATTTTTATAAAATTAAAATAAATTGAAAACGGGGGCCCATAGAGTTTGACCATACCTACTGATTTAGGGTTTATACCTCCAAAGCGCAGCTGCTTCTCCTTCATCTCTGTAGCTGAAGGTTTTTGGCTCCAACTCAGGTATGTTTCGCTTGAATCTTTACTGAAATGTTATCATTTGTATGGTGTCTGCATCCTTGTAGCTCAATTTCTTGTGCTTTATGAATGAGATACATCAACTCTCTATGATTTCAAAATTATTCCTACTTTCGCATATTTATGGTTTAATTTAATTATAACTTGTCATAGGTCATTAGCCTCGCACTTTTATCGAATTTTACTGCTAATCTTCATCGCACTTTGCGTAATCAAGTTCTCGTATTAGAAGGTTTTTATGCTTTATGAATGAATTATGTAACTCAACATCAACTCTCTATGATTTCAAAGTTGTTCTAATCTCACATTTATATGATATAGTTTGAACTTGCCATAGGTCAATTACCTCGCATTTTTAACGAATTTTACTGCTAATCTTCTGTCGCACTTTGAATTATCAAGTTCTCATATTCGAACGTATCTTTGATAATAGCTAAAGGTTTGGTAATGGTTTGAAATTAACAGTTGTGTAGAAATTGGAGGCATTATTTGATTATTGGCATACATGAATTGCATTTGCTGAGACTAGATTGTATTCAATTATTTTAATTAAACGTTGTTTTTTAGCTCAATTTATTGAAAACAATATGGTATGGGAATAGGGAATTAGTTAGTGAAGGGCTAATTTGTGTAGCAACTATACCTACTTAAAACTGTGTGATATTTTTTTCAGAGTAGTCATGGTTAAGCATAACAATGTTATCCCAAACGGACACTTCAAGAAGCACTGGCAAAACTATGTCAAGACATGGTTCAACCAACCTGCCCGCAAAACAAGGAGACGCAATGGTAGCTTTTTTTAGTTTTATTTTTGTGACATTTGATCTTAATTAAATGATTTTTATATTTATTTTCAGCCAGACAAGCGAAAGCTGTTAAGGTTTTCCCAAGGCCTGCAGGAAGACTTCGTCCCCAGGTCCATGGACAAACCCTAAAATACAACATGAAACTTAGAGAGGGCCGTGGATTCTCTCTTGAAGAGTTGAAGGTAAGTAATTAAAATAATATTTTTCTTAGGTGTTTTTTTTTTAATTTTATAAACTGATATTTAATTTTTTAAAAACAGGCTGCGGGAATTCCAAAGAAACTTGCTCCAACTATCGGGATTGCGGTCGATCATCGCCGTAGAAATAGATCTTTGGAAGGATTGCAAGCAAATGTTCAGAGGCTTAAAACCTTCAAGGCTAAACTCGTAATTTTCCCAAGGCGTGCAAGGAAAACCAAGGTAATTTTGTATATTGGTAGCAGCTTCTATCCGTTTAGTTGAGAATGGGTTAACCCGACCCATGACCCATTTTGACCAGTTATAATGAGTTTTTTTTTTTTTTTTGTAAAATCAGGCGGGTGATTCTACAGCAGAGGAGCTTGCAACTGGCACACAGGCTCAAGGTCCAGTTTTGCCCATTGTGAGGGAGAAAACAGTTACTGAACTTGTGAAGGTTACTGAGGAAATGAAGTCGTTCAATGCTTATGCTAAATTACGTCTCGAGAGAACCAATAAACGTCATTTGGGTGCACGACTCAAGAGGGCTGCAGAGGCTGAAAAAGAGGAAAAAAAGTAGTTGCGTGATTTGATTTAATTTAATTTAATTATATGTTATAAACAAGTTTGGAATGATGTTTTGTTTGAAGAGTAGAGATTCTGTTACATCTTCGTTATGATTTAATGTACTTTGATTTTTAAACGGATAAAATATGGTATAATTAGTTTAATTTCAATTGCTTTCCGGCTGATTTTGTTGGTGTTTACACAAACTACAAATCACCATTATTAGTATGTGTACTTTCAAATTTTATTTTGTTTAAGAATTTGTATATGTACTTTGCTTTTGAAAGTTGAAACCGGTTAAAATAGTAAGTTATCGTTCTATTCTGTTTTGGTCATTTTCGCAAGGCATTTACAACTTGTAGTAAATTTCTGAAAAATATTGTGAAAAATTAATGGCAAAAAAAGGACAGAAATTGAATGCTATGGTTGTACAATAGTAGCCATTGATGCATTTCTGACTGATTGGCCCTCTGTTAAATTTCAACCAAATCATATTTCAACCGGTAAACCAAAATACACACTGGATTCATTCGAAAACCAAATTGAACACCAAATAACTTAATCCAAAAACCTGTTCAAATACGGTAACGTGAGGAGCACACGAGTTAGTTAAGTTGGTTAGGCATGAAACCTTCTTTTCCTTAGTATAAAAGCTAATAAGTAGTTCATTTGTAAGTAGTTTTTGGATTGATAATCAGATTTTCCCTCTTATTTTCTCTCTCGGTTGTAAACTCCCATTTAGGGTTTGTAATCACATAAGCAATTCATTCGGAATTCTCTTGTAAACTTCCCTGTGTTTGTTTGATCATTTTCCATTTCTTAATTGATTTCTAAAATGATCATATCAACCTGAGTAAGAAATGAATTGATCGTTTACGGGTTTCTCTGAATACGGCGAAGGGATATCATATCATAATTCTAAGAACGATCTTATTTTACTTTCCATTGACATTCTGTTGCTAAATTAGTGACTCACTTTAGTCACATCTCACAAACCGACCATGTATTTGTGAATTGTGACCAATATTATTATTGTCGCTAATGATGATGTAGTGTTCCTTCCCATAAGATGGGCCAGGCCAGCACACAAATTATAAATATGTAGGTTTAAGATGGTGCTGTAAATCACAAATTCCTTTAATAATGTTGTAATAATTAAGCATTAAACATGCCAATGAAGAGAGGATTATGCTTTTTCTAGCAATTGTTTCACCTTTGCGACACTCATTGCTTCCTCCTTGCTGTCACATAAAAAGAAACCGCCATAATGACTTGCAATGTACAGAAAAAATAATCATTTAGTGACATGAAGCATTCGTTATAAATACCTTCCAAGCATCCCATTTGGACCTCTCTGTCATGCTCAACATACCAGGACGATCTGAAAATCAGAGAAATCGATATATATATTTTGTGTTAAATTAAATTAATGCAAGGCTAAATATACTTAATTAATTGGACAGATATTGCCTGTATTCACTGGTCCAACTGTGGCTTGCTTGTATAGTCCATACAGTATAAGCTTGTCTTCGTTGCTAGTGCTACCAGGAAGAGTCTTTGCTTTCTGAGCAAATTCCTCCTACATTAATTAGACACAAGATATTAAACTAGATCTAAGAAAAATGGCGTATGGGCTGCCCCAATTTTAACTAGAATTTATGGTTTAAAGTTTTTTTTAAAATAATAGGAAAATGAAACAAATGGTAGTTTTATTACCTCTTTCAAAAATATAGTATCCGGAATTTCAAAACTTGGATACTCAGTTTCCGCGATTTGGAATCCTGCTTTTACTCACCGGAAGGGGTACAGATGATTCCGCATAGTGGGGAGTATCCGGGTTTTCGGATACAATACTTTTGAAAGAGGTAAAAAAAACTACTATACAAATGAAATTTTGTTTGAAATACATGTTATTTTTGGAAAAACTTCTAGCAATTTGTAGCATACCGCAAATTGTAGCATAATTAGGCCCTAAGCCACATAATTAACACATGAAAATAAAATGCATGAATATGATCAAATTAGTTTTTAGCATGGACAAGTAACGTTCTTTGGAAAACTAATCAAATGAATCCCCTCTAAGAATAAAATCATTAAAAAACACAATTTAGGAATTCACGATCAGGAAACGAATTGAATCATGAATGACTAACGAAAACATGGGATCGAACAACATTAATTAACAGGAATGATCTACAAGTAGTATGTTTAGATTCAAAGTACGTTAATTGATTAACACACATACCTTCAAACCCATTAATTTGTTGTTTTCTTGCTTGGACAAAAAACAGACCCGAGAGAACTGAAAGTGACGATTTGGGTGATGAATTTGTGAAATTAGTGCCTAGATGCATAGGTTAATAACTAATTTTCTTAATTTGACTAAGTTTATTAATAGACCTTCTAGTTTACAACATTTTGCACTCTAAACCTCAACTTAATTATAAAATTTAAATCTTACAATACAAGTTTTCCATAACATAGTCAAGAATGCTATTAAACAGGACAAACACACATTTACTGCCCTTTTTCTATTTTTCTGGATCCCAAAGTCGGTCAGGAAACCTCATTTGTTTTTCTTTTTGGTCCCTGCAGCCCAATGAATCAAGAATTGGGTTATTAATTGGTCAGGTAAGATGGCGGGGTCATAGGTTAACTGGCAGGTCAACCCAGGTTAACTAACAACATATAAAAAAATATTACTACCTCCGTATCAAAATAAGTGATACATTTGGAAAATTGTGGTTTTTGAGGCAAAAGATTGGAAAGTGATTTAAAATAGTATAAAGTGATAGTTAGTGGATAATGGGACCCACTTCTTTTGGATGTAGTGAAATTAATGATGTTTAAAAGTAAAAGTAAGGGTAAAAGAGTAATTTTACTTTATTAAAGTAGATAGTTAGTGAAGAAGGGGTCCCACTTTTTTGCCAAATAAGGAAAGATTTTGAAGTGTATCACTTATTTTGTTCCACCCCTTTTAGGAAAGTGTATCACTTATTTTGATACGGAGGTAGTATATAAAAGATGTGTGGATCATGCAGTATAATTTGTACATTTGAAATAAAAAAGATTAAAAACCGGGTCAACCCGAGTCGCCAGTTTTCACAATACCCAACCGGGTCAAACTAGGTTAATTCTAAGCAAAAACCCTGTCATGGTTGAACCGCCTCTTTCACCCAGTCGCGGTTGAACATGCCGGATCAACCCGGGTTTTAAAACACTGTTGTAGCCAATACCTTTGGTTTTTCTTATTCACGTAGTCTGCAACCAAAATATTTGTCGTTCAAGTAAAAATGTTAAAAAGTGAATTTTCAATCATATGGCCCACCTCCCTCGTCCGTCTTCTCTTCGGCTAGCCGATCCCTTTTACCGATGACATCCCACCAAAGGGACATACCAACATATGTTTTGATCAAATAAGTAGACACAGAATATATGCACCATACCATTAATCTTTTGACACTTTGTCCCTAATATTTGTTACATGTTGAACGGATTAGGTTGATAAGTTAGCTCTCTATCATTATGCTTTCTCATTATTAATTAATTGTATTACTATCATCTAAACTATTCTTTAATAGCTTCGTGTCGAATCATATGTGGATGAAGCGATGTTTCCACAAGATCATGCAACTTTTGTCTTCATATTAGTATATGCATTAATACATATTTATAGTACTATTTAACCAACTCGAGTTAATCGAGCCGAGTTAAGTTGAGCTCGAAGGTATCAAATCCAGTTATTTACAAGTCAAGCTCGGCTCGAAAGTGTAACTTAACTCATCGAGCTCAATCTTGAAGATATAGGCTCGCCACGTACAACCCAATCTAAACGTATGTTCCCTGTGGACTTTATTGTGTCAATAGCTTAACAGTTTCAAAGTAAAATCTATACAAGATTACAAAGTAATCAACCATAAAAAAATATCAGTTTTATTAGACCACTATTACAATTGACTCCAGGTAAAATATTCATAAACTTTAAGCAATTCAGTGATATCCAATAGGAGCTGGTGAATCCTTAAGCTCTTGTCCTTGATAATGTATGTCCTGCAACATATTAAAAAACCCCCCAAATGTCACCAACAACAACACATCAATAAAGCAAAATAAACTCAAAAATATAAAATTTACCGAAGCATAATGATTAACATCGCGATGATGAGCCTCATCTGCTCGAACCACCATCACAACATCACGAAGTGTCGAGTCAACAGGAAGGCGCCAATAGTCAACAGCAATAGCAGGTGCCTTCACGTTTTCTATATTACCTTTATCAAGTTCCTTCAAGAACTCAGTATATGAGTGGATTGCTTCTTCCTCAAGGTACCCGGTGAGCTAGTTTTGGTGAAGCAAGGTATGCGAGAAAATAGGCATTGAAGAAGATTCCTTGAACTGTGAAAACTAGGGCTCGTTCATACCATTTTGGTTTAGCAACTTCCATAAATGTCATTAAATGCATTCTTTCGTTCTCTGCTTCTTCTAATAGGGCTTTGATCCATCCACCACTGTGCTCAAATCGTCGTAGTGAAGAAGCATTCCGCCCACCATTCCCGGAACAGCAGCAACGGCATCATTGCTCGACATCCGTAACGCCTCTGTTATATTCAAATCGAATTTCAGTACAATAAGTAGAGAATTTGTAAGGAAATTAGTTAGACCTAAACCGATTGATGAAATGAACCCCAATTTATCAAAGGATGTAAGATAATTAGATGCAATTGGAGCATCGAATTGTAAATACTTTAGATATGATGTAACATAAAGAGTGTATGTTTACTTTTTAACGCAATTAACCAGTAAATTGATAACAAAAGAAGAGATTTGGTTGAAATCTGTTGACCTGAAAGAAAATATCGGTAGGCAATCGGAGAGACTTGACAGTCCAGTAAGCGAATTTGTCCAAAAACGTCCTTGGAACGTGATGTTTCTTTAGATCAATCGAGAGATCTGCTTGATACGTCTCCCATGGCTGCCACAAAAATTCAAATCAGAAAATCAAATACAATACAACAGAAAACATCTGTTATATGATAGCCTTAAGGAGTTAAAGCGTATACCCTAAAGCAATTCCACTTCCACTCTGTACCATCCTCTTTCGTAACTTTAGATGCTTGCACCCCCCAGTAACTCACCACGTCTTTACCTTTCGGATCACCGGAAGTTGCGCCACCGCCGGCGGCCGCCTCTTCCTTCTGTTCTTTCTCACCTAATGCCATTGTACTCGCCTTGCGAGCACCGGTAACCGGAGACGACTTAATCCACCATGTCACCACTGCCGGCTCGAGGCCGCTTCCGGCAGCGGCTGTGAACAAACGTGGAGCAATCACAGATCGGACCACACTAACTGATCCACGACTCAACATTTCGTTGATGATCAGCGAAAATAGAATTCGGAACGAAAATAAAATGAGAATATTGAGAAAATAGAAATTGCGAGAAAATTGGAAAGTTGATGTAAAACGCTGTTTAATGCGTGATTTATGGAGACAGGGTTTATGGGGTTTATACCACATAAGAAGTATGGCGGTGGAACGATACGGCGCCGTTTTACGTTGAGTTGTGACTCGGGTCAAAACGTGATCGTTATGCTGGTATGCGTTTTCCCTATTTTAGCCTTGCGTTTTTGTGGATATCATGAAGCCACCAAGAAGACTCTAGTGATTTACTCATTTACCCCTCAAAAAAATTAAATTATACTCTCTCCGTCCCTAAATAAAGTTCTCATTTCTCCTTAATTTTTTTTCCTAAATAAAATTCTCATTTCATAAGTTTATGAGGTCCACTTAATAAAATAATATAATTACCAAGAACACCACTACTTACTATCCACTAATTATCTTTCTCTCTCCAAACCAACTTTACATCTTAATCAAATTTATTATCAATGACTCCACCACTAACTTTCTCCTTAAGTCTTGTGCCCAAGAGAAATGAGAACTTTATTTAGTAACGGAGAGAGTAATTTTTAGTAAATAAATTAATTATGTGTATTCTTTTAAGTGCGTTTGCTCATACTATTCCAATAAATATGGTTCATCATCTATAGAGGTGCAAATTTTTTATCTTTATATATTATGAGTTTTGATAATAACAGTCCTTAGGACTGTCAATGGATACGCATCAAAAACTTGTACAACAATCTATAACTACCCGCTGAGGTGATTTGGTTGGCTTGGTCAAGGATGAGCTTTGACTCTCGTTTCGAATGACTAGTGAATGATGAGAGCATGTTGTATCGGTTGTGTGTATGTGCGGGGATTAATGGAATAATAAAAGAATGATAGTCGAATTATGTGAGTTTGACCCGTTGGGTGTTTAGAATTGAATTTGGGAATCGAGTACATGACTATTGATGGGTCATTAATGGAAGGTCGATTGTAATGGAAAGGATGAGTAATGGAATCTCTAGTGACTAAAGAAATCGTTAAGGTATAGTTGACTTTGTGCTTAAGTCAAATGTTAGACGATGTTGGGAGCTGGCGACTTGGTCGAGGCTAGACTTTGACATTCGTTCTAGTCAATTAGCAAATTATAATGATTGTGCCATATCATTGTTATGAATACAAGGATTGATTGAACAATTGAAAGTGTTATAGTCAAATTGTGATAATGTTGACCCGTATAAGTATTACAGGCTTAAGACTTGAGTTTTGACCGTTTGGTCATATCGGGGTCAAGCAAATGTTTAAATATATATAGTGAATGTGTGAACACATATTGTGGACTAAATTGGGATGGGAAAAGTTGATGTTAATAACCACAAGAGAACGAGAACGGAATGCTCGGTCGAATATGGGTTGAAAATTTTTGGTGATTCCGAGGACGGAATCCTTTTAAGGGGTGGATAGTTGTAACGACCCGAATTTTTGTAGAAAAATAAATTATTTAAAAATATGATAAATAAGGATAAATCGTTTAAAGAACGTGGAAATTGGTTTCGTGTCATTTGGACACCGTATGAGAAAGTTATGGTCGAAACCGGGTCGAGACAAAGGTTAAAAAATGCAGCCTGGCTGCATAGGGTAGTTCGCGGCGCGAACTGGAGTTCGCGATCGCGAACTTGGAACAGAGAGTTGGGGTTTTTGGTGATCGAGTTCACGGCTGGTTCACGAACGCGAAGAGTTCGCGACACGGGAAAATCGCGGCGCGAACTAGGGGTTCGCGGCGCGAACTCTTCAGGCACTGAATAAAATCGGGAAAACTAGGGGTTTCTCTCATTTTTTCACTTCTCAAAGTGTGCAGCCGATTTGGGAGCTCATGGGAGCGATTTTGGGTGTTCTTGAGCATAGAACACCACCATTCTTGAAGATCTTCAAACCATGATAAAGATCTAAGGTATTTTTCATCCCCTAGATAGTTTTGTAAACAAGATTTGGGGGAAATGGTGATTTTGAAAGTGTGATGTTGGAATCTTGTTAAAGATGGGAATTGAGGGTGTAAAACACCCAAAGGAAGTATGTAGACCATGAATCTATGGTTGATTTGTAGCTTGAAGGTAGTTTTATAAACTAGGGTTTATGGATTTCCACCAAGTTGGTGAACTTGGTGGTTGGGGTTGACTATGTTAATGTTAGATGATGTCTAGTTATGGATGATAACTAGAAATGTGATGATTATGTTGATAGGTTGCAAGGACCTAAAAGTTGGAGACATTCCAAGGGCGGGGAGTAAGGATTCGTGTTGATAAACACGACGTGGTTTTAGCTATTGCTAAGGTGAGTAAATGAGACTTTTTAAACTGGGTACATAGCAAGGAGTTTTGAAAATACTTATAATATTTTATGGGTCTTTATTAATAAATTGATAAAGATAATGAATGAAAAGATAAGAAGGTAGGTATAATGTGATACTAGTATATGTCTATTATGGTTGATGAATTTGGAGGTGTTTATGATGAAATATATAATTATGAAACATTTATTAACGAACCATAATAATAAGGTTAATGAGTAAAAGAATGTATATTGGGCTTTTATTAATAAATATGTATTAGTAAAGCAATTAGAAATGATTCTTATAGTAATGAGTACCTATTGGTAAAACTTACTAATAAAAGTAAGGAACGTATATATATATATATATAAATGAAGATGATGTGACTAGTAATAATTATATATTATAGTCAACGGAGATATAAAAGTATTATGTTATCGATAAATGAGAAATGTATCTCATGAAATAAGTAAGTATGGACCTCTAGAGTCCTAGATGTAGTAGTAGATGTAAATTGTTAATGATCGAGTCCATGGGACTATACATGTACGTTCATACTATGTTGAACTAGTTATATATGGTTATTATTGAATAACTAACTTGTTTGGTGGTTTATGTGATAGCCGAAGGCTTTGATTCAAATAACTGTTGAGTTATGGTAAGAATGAAGTGAGGTGATGATGCGGGGGACCCCCGGTCATGAGGTGTGGAATGAGGGGCAGTTGGGTGGATTCCCATCGACTCATCCACGTTAGTAGTCTTGCTAACTAGACGTATTCCGGCGAGTAAGGCAGGTATCGGTAGATTGGGCGAATCCCTCTTGCCGGTATCTTGAAGCTTATTAATGGCGATGGATTTCGGTTAATAAGCTAATGTGAAACTTATTAATGGCGATGGATTTCGGTTAATAAGTTAATGTGAAGCTTACTAATGGCGATGGATTTCGGTTAGTAAGTTAATGTGATTCTAGTACATATATGTTTATGTATTAGGTATATTTGTGCTTCTAGCTAGTTCGGGGGCAACCCGATAGTTAGATATGATTGCTAGGAGAGCAAAAATTGATAGGGTCACAATAGGGTGACTAGACGGTATTGATGTCGTATATATATATGTGTCTGTATATTTACGAAATGATTATTATTAATTGGGTCTAAAACCCATGTACCTCACGAGACTATTTTGTCTCACGTACTGCGTTTGTTTTTGTGGCTATGTACTCAGGTACAGGTTTGAAGCGATAGAAGGTTGCACTAGGAGTGGCCTTGATATGTTTAGCTCGGGAGCTCGTAGGTAGATCCCGTTGCCTATGGTTTTGATATACTTGGTAACACCGTATTTTGTATACTCTGATAAAGGTTTTAATGTTTTTGTTAAACTGTATTTTGGATTACATGGAAAATGTTGGAAATCGTATTTTAAATGTTTTAAACGATGTTATAAAAATACGGGTGTTACAACTTGGTATCAGAGCTATAGTTTAAGTGAATTAGGTTGGATGTCCATCCTAGTCTTAGAGTGTAGCAATAGGAATGTAAGATTCCTTGAGATCGATAGGTTGACCTTGAGACTTTATGATAAGTTTAGGGTTGAACCTAGGGGACCTATGAAAGTTGTTATGAATTGTGCAATGTGTAGTCTTTTGAGACCGTAGGGCATTCGTATGATAGGGCCGACCCCTATGAGAAATGTCATGATTTGATCTAACCGTGTTGTTTTTGACTGTTGAGTTGACCGTTTGGATCTTGTTTGTTGGATACGTTGGTATGACGAAAGAATGAATGTGAAAAGTGGACGAGCTCTACTAAATTGGGAAGAGTTAAGAATGAGGATATGAACCAGATTTTGGATAATTGAATGAATGAGGGTAGGTGGAATGATTCCAATACCCATGTGAAGGAAGATGACGGCGAAATCCGTAGTGGGAAGTATCTACATATAAAGGTAGCAAGGCCTAGCCGGAAGAAATGGAAGGATGTTGTATAAGGCCTTCATAGCGTGTAAAACTGTTGGATAATTCGGGGGTTCTGAGCCGAGGTCACGATTTGGTGGATTCAGTGGATTGAGCAAGTGCTAGATAGTAGCGAATGAAGGAAAAATTATATGGTGACTTTGGCGTCACGATTATTGTAGGATGAGGTGTTGACACGGTGGAATGTGTTGTATGAAACTTTGGGAAAGAGAGCACTGTATAAGATGTTGTGAAAGGAGCTCACAAGTGAGTTGAAAGGATAAGTCTGCCCGAAAGAATATCTAGAGGGGGGGTTCATGATACAACCTCGGAAATCTTAAGTAAAATGGATGTTATGTGATTATGGCCTAATTGCCTGGTTGTTGCACGATTTGGTGCTTATAGAAATTGCGATGAGTCGTATGATGTGGAGATTTATTGTGGGAATAGTCTTCCCGGTTAGTTATGTGTAAGGAAATATGTATTTGAAAAGATTATAGACAAGTGTGTCACAGGTAGTAAGGATATAAGGGTTGATGTTATTATGGAGTATCAAAGGACAAACCACGAGGATGATAAATGTGTTTCAACAAAGGATGGTAGTACAAGGAAGTACTAAGTCTTGGTAAGAACTGTTAGCGTGGATTGAAATTCTAGAAATAGAAACCTTGAGAAATGGAACTCGGATGTTCGGCGAGAGGCCGGGTGAATAATGTAATGAATGTTACACGTGAATGGTAAAGAAAAGAATGACTAAGGTATAGTGATGTCTTAGAACTCATAAGTGGGAAATGTGTATAAAGAAATAAGTGTCGGGGACAACGAATTTTGATTGTCGAAGGTGATTGAGTAAAAAGTTGGCATAAAGCTATGTCAAGTTTTGTGACAATAATGATGAATCCGACATTAAGGGTAAGAAAATAATAGTGGGTTACGTGTTATAGTAATGGTATGGCGGTATGTGGCGTAGAGTAGTGTGAGACTACGGTTGGGAAAAGAATAATTCTAAGTCTCACGATGTATAAAAGTGGGAACATCGAGCGTTGAGCTATTGGGTGCTAAGTCATGGGTCACGAGTGTAGACCGGAGTCGGTTGGTTGACTCAAAGATAACCGGATTGGCCGGTGAAATACGGTTAATGGAATAGATTGGTGGTTACCCAGTGGTGACAAAAGATTTGGAAATCGGTAATAAGGAAATGGACCGATTAAGGGTGATCAATGTGTAATTGAAACGGGAAATAGTATTGGACACATACCCACTAACTATCTACTTTAACAAAGTGAAATGACTCTTTTACTCTTACTTTTTACTTTTAAACATCATTAACCTTACTTTATTCAAAAGGTGTGGGACACATTCCCTACTAACCACTCAATTAATCTAATTTAAGCATCATTATAATCTTTTGCCTTAAAAACCGTAAAATCTAAAGTGTATCACTTATTTTGAATCGGATGAAGTATTATTAATGTATATATCGATTAGGAACTCAAACATTTTATTAGGTTTATAGTGAAATGTTCAAGGTAGCCCATTAATTTTATCTAGTCCCAAGGGACATTTATTAGCCCTTGGATCAAGGTGGCCGCCGGCGGTGGTTACCGGTGGTGGTGGTCGTGACTGGAAGCACATGTGTTTCGTGACTTGTTTTGATTTTTTTTCTGTGTAGTGAAGCACATGTGTTTCATAACGTCAAGCACATGTGCTTCGTTATTCAAACACAAATGACTTGCTTGTAAGTTACATTTGTTCAGGAACAAAAACACATGTGCTTGGCTTTATGAAGCACGTGTGCTTGGCTTTATGAAGCACATGTGCTTGGCTTTATGAAGCACATGTGCTTCATAATGATATGTTCGTCACTTGTTTTGATTTTTTTTCTATGTAGTGAAGCACATGTGTTTCATAACTTCAAGCACATGTGCTTCGTGATTCAAACACAAATGACTTGCTTGTAAGTTACATGTGTTCAGGAACAAAAACACATGTGCTTGGCTTTATGAAGCACATGTGCTTCATAATGATATGTTCGTCACTTGTTTTGATTTTTTTTCTGTGTAGTGAAGCACATGTGTTTCATAACGTCAAGCACATGTGCTTCGTGATTCAAACACAAATGACTTGCTTGTAAGTTACATGTGTTCAGGAACAAAAACACATGTGTTTGGCTTTATGAAGCACATGTGCTTGGCTTTATGAAGCACATGTGCTTCATAATGATATGTTCGTCACTTGTTTTGATTTTTTTTCCGTGTAATGAAGCACATGTGTTTCATAACGTCAAGCACATGTGCTTCGTATGCTCCCTTGTGTGTTTAGAAACTCATGTTTTTAGTGACTTGAAGCACATGTGTTTCGTGACCTGAAGCACATGTGCTTCGAAGTAATATGTTGTGTTTTAGTGAAGCACATGTGCTTCGATACATCAATACCACCACCACCCCCATTAGCACCAGTACCTTCACTGTCAGCCGCCACCACCACCGCCGGCCACCGGCGGCGGACGGCGGCCTGCGGTTGCGGACGGCGGCTGGAAGTGGCCGAAGGTGGCGGCCGGCGGTGGCTGTAGGTGGGGGATTTGATTTTGACCATCTTGATCCAATGGCTAGGATTTGTCCCTTGGGACTAGACAAATCCTTTGGACTCCCTAGAATACAACTCTAGGTTTATATTCATGCAACTAGTTATAATATTAAATATAATTTAAAATTTTATTACTTATAATTTTAAAATTTACAAAACATTTTTTAATAAATTATACAAAATCTCTAACTTCTTAGAGCGACCATGTCTATTCTTTAGTCAAGATATATTATGTTCTTCAAATTTGTTTGACATATCCTAACCTTTTTTATAGCATAATCAAAATGTGTAACTTTTTTGTGCATGTTTTCTAAAATATTAAACCAAAAAATAAAAAATAAAAAATATTTTACATAATACAAGGTGTCTCTTAAAACTTAAAAGATAATTATATAAAATCCTAAATTAATGGGAGCTGATTCGTATAAAGTAATTTTTATTAATGTAGAGCATTTTCATATCAAATGACAATCATGCCCTTAGTGAGAGGGTGAAATGAAAAATATGCCAAAAGAAAAGTAATAATATAATTATCTTTTGATATGAAATTGCTTTGAATAAAAATTCATCCGTATGAATCAGCTCTCTAACATCCTAAAATTGGCCTACTTGTTTAGGTATATTTTGATATTTGAAAATATCTATTTGACCATATGTGGAATAAATTGATTAAGTGTTAAATGAATCGTTTGACCTTTTGTGATATTTTAATCAAGGGATTAAAATATTTGTTTTCTAAAATGTTTAAATGAAAATGTGATTTTTATATCTTTGGATTCTCCTTTTAATATCGTCTCCAGAAATGCTTTCGTTTTTAAAATTGGAGCCCGTTTGGTATTTTAAATAAATTAACTACGAAAGGGACTTTTGCATTGTATTTGTTTAAAAGTGAAAAAAAAGTCAAGTGGGTCCCACCCCCACCCTTGACCGGCCACATGAAGGGGAAAGCCCCAAATACTTTTCATTTTTGATCTTCTTCTCTCTCTCTCTTTTACGTCTCTCTCTCTCTCTCTCTAAATCTCCATCTTCTTCATTGTTCTTGAGCTTATCTTGAAGATCCATAGCTTGTTTCTTGGCCAATCTTTAATCCGAACACGTTTTTGGAAAGCTCTTGAGGTAAGCTTCAACCTATATGTGTTTATTTTCGATTTCATGATAGTTGATAAATTAAGGTTTATGTGTTCTTGAGTTTTGGTTGGTGTTTACGGTGTTAAATGTTATGATTAAGTGTTATACAAAGTTTGACATGTTTTGTTGTATGGGTACAAGTATTTTAGCACAAGGTACAACTATTTTAGCAAGATGTACAAGTTGGTGTGTTTATGTAAAAGTAGGTTGTATGGGATTTGTCAAACCTTGGATTTCTTGTTGTTTAAATATTTGGAATTGTTCCTTAGGTTGAGAAACCAAGTATTGAATGTTTTGATGGATTATGACTTGATTTGGATGAGATTGTAGTTAAAACAATTGTTTTAGTTTATGTAGAAATTATGGACTAATTATTGTGAATTATGGAATTTATGTCTAGTTATGATAAACGACATGTTGGATATGTTAGTTGTGATTATAATCAACTATTGTGTTAATTGATAAAATGACTAGTTGTGATAGTGTGAGTCAAAATTATTAGTTAAAGAGCTAATTGGTATTTTATGTTTAAATAAGTAAACTAGTTGTTATATTGGTGTAAAATGTCATTTAGGTGTTGTATGACTTTTATTACTAGAAAGGTTAAATTAACATGCTAGAAATGTTATTTAATGATTTGTGTCAAGTTTGGTGAGTTTTGGTTGAAATGCTAGCTAGTGTTTGGATGTTCTTGGTTAAAATGATTAATTAGTAAATTGCAAGTTGTTTACATGATTGTAGTTATGGATAGTATTATGGTTTTAATAATCCGGTTTTGACCCGTTTGAGTGTAAGAAATGCAATATGGCTAGTTGACTTGTTGTGTAAGTGTAAATGGTCATGACATGTTTATATGAGGTTACAAGTGTTTGGTTATCTAGTTAGTGCAAGCGTTCATGTTAAATGTGTATTTAACCTTGTTTATGATTTGGTGGAATTATATACTAATTCGGTATTCCTTTGGTGTACAGGAATCGGAATCGAGACTCAGAAACATTAGACCTCTGAGTTCGACAAGTGGAAGTAACGGTGAGTGGATTTAACCTCCAACTTGTGTTTGGTTTAAATTGGTTAGTATTTACATACCTTGAAGAAAATTGCAGGAACATACCAGACAAGGGGAGTTCGCGTCGCGAACTCCACTTAGCGATCGCGAAGTAGCTCCAGTGGAATTGGTTGGTCGTCGCGAACTAGATCACGATACGAGTTCCCGACGCGAACACTAGTTCGCGATCGCGAACTAGAGTTCGCGATTTGGAACTCAGTGGTGACGTTTTTCGCGGTGTTTTTTCGTAGCTAGTCCACTTGCTATGTATGCCTAGTGTTAGGGAATATCATACATGACCTTGTGCACATAGGTGAAGAGACTTGGCTCGACGGGTAGCTACAACTCGGTTTGACTTGGTGACCGAGGTTTGAGAAGTCAGTGCGCTGGGCAATGGGTGTCGACTAAAGGGTATCCGACCTTACCTGTATTTGTTGCATGGTCAAGGGGAGGGAGTTGCCCGGGTGTTGGTCACGAACCGCTATCGGTTACCGTGGTTTGGCCGACCATGGTTTAAGGCTCCGGCAGGACCCCGATCTTCTCGAACGAACCGGAGATGTTTATTTAAACTTCCGTGTTCCAGCGATGACCCAACCGGAGATGTTTATTTAAACTTCCGGGTTTAAGTGATGACCCAACCGGAGATGTTTTATAACTTCCGTGTTTTAGGGAACAGTGATACGTGGGTAGGTGGCCTTTAGATAGTAGAGATGTCTATGCCAGCTTGTTGGGCTTTACAGAATTTGTAGATTATATTCATTCACTTAGCTTTGTGCTAATCCCTCTCTCGTTGAATCTTTTCAGGTTGATCGGTGCTTTGGACGGAATGAGTGACCAAGCTCAGTTTGTTATGTTTTGAAAAATGAGCCATGTCGTTTAAGTGACACCGTTTTGTATCGTTTAAGTAATGTTCATTTTGGAAGCTTATTGTGGGACCTTGTTTGTAAACTAAACTAAACTAAACTAAACTAACCTAGAGGATAACCTAATCGCCTTCGGGCATTTAAAAAAAAAAAACGCTTCCTAAATTTTGCGGTGTTACAACTTGGTATCAGAGCTTCGGTTTGGCGATGGATACACGGGGTTGGTGTTCCATTCCCAAATCGTGGCTCAAGTTTGGTCAAGCATTCCGGACGAGTGGGATTAGAGCAAATGTGAATGAAGTTAGTTTATAGTTAGTATGTAGTTACTAACGATTTAAACTAAGCTTTCGTGAGATGTTGTGTTTTGCTACAGATATGGTAGATAAAGAGAACTCGACCCCCTTGACCCCAGAAAAAGTTGCTACCTCAAGTAACAATGTGGAGACTGACCGGGAAGCACATATAAAGGCGTTGGAAAATGAAGTGCAAGAGTTGAGAAATAAAGTACAACAACAACAACGGCTAATCAAGGGAATGACACCCTCGATCCTCGCCCCATTGCTTCTTACTCTCCCGTCAACACAACCACAAGCAAATTACCCATTTCCGCCACAAATGAACCAATCCTCCCCACCTCAGATAAATCCTCCACTACCACCTCAGGGACTTTACCCATACCCACATTTGGAAATCCCGTCACATCTAGAGTTAGGGTACCAAGGTGCCTATAAACCACCGGGAAACATGAGTCGTAAACAGACTGTTCGTAGATCAGGTCAAAAGAACCCATGGTGTCGTAAATGTAAGTCCGCTCATTCGGGGACGTGCACAACCCAGACCATGAAGTGCGTTAAATGTGGCCACTTTGGGCACAAGGGTATGGATTGTGAGTTTCCACAGGTTGTGTGTTGGAATTGTCAAAGTGAGGGACATGAAAAGAGTAAATGTCCTTTGAAAAAGAAAATGGATTATGGGTCAAGTGCGGTGGTGGTCGGGGAATCTTCATCAACGGTAGAAAGGAAAAGAAAGAGTGCTGACGTCACTGACCGTGACAGCTCGGGTATGTTTTTATAAACTCAATACTTGTGTTTATGTAGAATTGTTAATTGAGAAGATTGCTTAGCTAAGATTTGTGAAATGTTGTGATGAACTGAACTGCTTACCTTCAGTGTGTTATGTCACTTGAATTGGGATAATTGATTGCTTATTGATTTGGGATACATCTTATGTGTCAGGAGTTTTGTAAATATAAGAGATGTATGCTTACATGTTCCTTTTGTTGAAACTTGGACTAATTTAGAGTGACATGATGTATGGATTAGTCTAGTTAATTAAAGTTATGAATAAATGTTATAGAAGATTGTTTCTTTTCTTGTTGTTGGGACACACATAGTGTCTCGGTGGTTAAAGTTACTTGTTTCCATTTTGTGCAAATTGGTGATAAGTTGATTGTAACTGTTTGTTTGTTCCTTCACTTTAGGAGAAGCGAAGAGAATCGGTTGTATGTCGGTTTCGGTCACAACATATGTGACCATAGATCAAATAGAGTATAATAGTAACCATTGTAAACTGTGGGAATGTGATGCTTGTAATTAAAATGGATGGAATTGTATGCGTGAATTGAATAGTCCAAGTAGGACTAGTGTTTGTTATGTGAAAAAGTGGAATTTTATTGTGACATGCTGGGTCACATGTAGCGACTTGTATAGTGAGAATCAGAAATGTTGTGAAATGTGAACAAATTGATGTTTGCTTTTGTTATAGACAGTAATTGTGGCAGATAGTCAGTGATAAATGTTGGAATGACCTGAAATGTTATGATGCAAACCTGATTGGTTTCTATGTTAAATTTGGAGTCTGAAAAGTGACTAATGAACTGTATGTGTAGATTATTTTGAGTTGACTTGTGATAGTAATAATTGGAGGTAAAAGAGACTGTTAAATGATTTGCATTGATTATGAAATTATTTGAGAAGAGTTTGAGAATGTGATTTAAACTTAAATCTAGTGTTTAGAGTTAGATGATTATATTGAAATGATATATGTTAATAAAATTGATCATAGTTTGAATTGGTAATTTTGAAATTACTCAAGGTGATGATGATGTCTTATTGATTATAATAAAAGTTGTTTATGCTTAATTGTAAATTGAATTGACGAAAAGGTATCATGTTATTTGGATGTTAATAAGTAAGAGTTAAGGACTAGATGAATTGTGATTGATTGACTTGGAGTCTAAGTAACAGTTGTCAGGTAATTGAAAATGCTTATTAGTCGTCACAGGAGTTTGGCATGTTAATGAACTGTGAATTGTATGTTTGAAATCGTCGTGATAAAGTTCTTATTGTTGACCCGTTAAAGATAATTAGTGTCAAGACTTGATTGGATGCATTTAGTTGCTAGACCTTGATTATGATGATAATTGTTGTTAATTGTATAAGTTGGTTTTGTTAAATACTTTAACATGTTATGAATGTAATAAAACAATTTTTGGACAATAAAAACTTGTTTTGATCTGTTAGGTCACAGGTATGACTAATTGGGTATAAAAGATGTTGCTATTTTTATTGCCATGATTGTAATGAAATATGTGGGGTAGACCTGAATTGTGTAAACTGTGACTAGTTTTGTCAAAATGTGCAACTTGACTTTGTAAAAATTTGTCACCCGTGTACTAGGGCCAATTAAGCTTGGAATATTATATGATTGTTAGAAGTATGTTTAACTAGGGACTTGATAGTGTCACGAAGAATTGCTTGATTTTGACCCGGTTGTGCTTAGTATGCGAAAATTGATGTGACTTTATGTTATAAGAGTGTATTTTTTTGAAAATTAGTTGATTAAGACCGGTAATTTTGTTTTGGAAATTCGTAAAATTTTGGGTCGGTTAACGAGTTAAACTGCGCATGATTGTAATTTTCGTTAGAATAAAGAATAAATCGAGTAGGTATTTGAGACTTGAAATAAGTGTGTGACCTTGTGTATGGAAATGATGTTGTAACTTATGCTAGTTGATTAACTGTTATGACCTGAGGAATGTTATCTTGTTATGGGTGCTAAATGCTATATGGATTGTATGTCAAATTGGATGTGATTTTGTTTGAGCATGTATACGTGAAAGTGATTGGGATAGAGTTGTAAACTTGTTGTGATAAATACTTGCTATTTGACTATTGTTGTTGGATTCCGGGGACGGAATCCTCTTTAAGGAGGGTAGAGTTGTAACATCCTAAAACTGGCCTAGTTGTTTTAGGTATATTTTGATATTTGAAAATATCTATTTGACCATATGTGGAATAAATTGATTAAGTGTTAAATGAATCGTTTGACCTTTTGTGATATTTTAATCAAGGGATTAAAATATCTGTTTTCTGAAATGTTTAAATGAAAATGTGATTTTTATATCTTTGGATTCTCCTTTTAATATCGTCTCCAGAAATGCTTTCGTTTTTAAAATTGGAGCCCGTTTGGTATTTTAAATAAATTAACTACGAAAGGGACTTTTGCATTGTATTTGTTTAAAAGTGAAAAAAAAAGTCAAGTGGGTCCCACCCCCACCCTTGACCGGCCACATGAAGGGGAAAGCCCCAAATCCTTTTCATTTTTGATCTTCTTCTCTCTCTCTTTTTTACGTCTCTCTCTCTCTCTCTCTCTCTCTCTAAATCTCCATCTTCTTCATTGTTCTTGAGCTTATCTTGAAGATCCATAGCTTGTTTCTTGGCCAATCTTTAATCCGAACACGTTTTTGGAAAGCTCTTGAGGTAAGCTTCAACCTACATGTGTTTATTTTCGATTTCATGATAGTTGATAAATTAGGGTTTATGTGTTCTTGAGTTTTGGTTGGTGTTTATGGTGTTAAATGTTATGATTAAGTGTTATACAAAGTTTGACATGTTTTGTTGTATGGGTACAAGTATTTTAGCACAAGGTACAACTATTTTAGCAAGATGTACAAGTTGGTGTGTTTATGTAAAAGTAGGTTGTATGGGTTTTGTCAAACCTTGGATTTCTTGTTGTTTAAATGTTTGGAATTGTTCCTTAGGTTGAGAAACCAAGTATTGAATGTTTTGATGGATTATGACTTGATTTGGATGAGATTGTAGTTAAAACAATTGTTTTAGTTTATGTAGAAATTATGGACTAATTATTGTGAATTATGGAATTTATGTCTAGTTATGATAAATGACATGTTGGATATGTTAGTTGTGATTATAATCAACTATTGTGTTAATTGATAAAATGACTAGTTGTGATAGTGTGAGTCAAAATTGTTAGTTAAAGAGCTAATTGGTATTTTATGTTTAAATAAGTAAACTAGTTGTTATATTGGTGTAAAATGTCATTTAGGTGTTGTATGACTTTTATTACTAGAAAGGTTAAATTAACATGCTAGAAATGGTATTTAATGATTTGTGTCAAGTTTGGTGAGTTTTGGTTGAAATGCTAGCTAGTGTTTGGATGTTCTTGGTTAAAATGATTAATTAGTAAATTGCAAGTTGTTTACATGATTGTAGTTATGGATAGTATTATGGTTTTAATAATCCGCTTTTGACCCGTTTGAGTGTAAGAAATGCAATATGGCTAGTTGACTTGTTGTGTAAGTGTAAATGGTCATGACATGTTTATATGAGGTTACAAGTGTTTGGTTATCTAGTTAGTGCAAGTGTTCATGTTAAATGTGTATTTAACCTTGTTTATGATTTGGTGGAATTATATACTAATTCGGTATTCCTTTGGTGTACATGAATCGGAATCGAGACTCAGAAACATTAGACCTCTGAGTTCGACAAGTGGAAGTAACGGTGAGTGGATTTAACCTCCAACTTGTGTTTGGTTTAAATTGGTTGGTATTTGCATACCTTGAAGAAAATTGCAGGAACATACCAGACAAGGGGAGTTCGCGTCGCGAACTCCACTTAGCGATCGCGAAGTAGCTCCAGTGGAATTGGTTGGTCGTCGCGAACTAGATCACGATACGAGTTCCCGACGCGAACACTAGTTCGCGATCGCGAACTAGAGTTCGCGATTGGGAACTCAGTGGTGACGTTTTTCGTGGTGTTTTTTTGTAGCTAGTCCACTTGCTATGTATGCCTAGTGTTAGGGAATATCATACATGACCTTGTGCACATAGGTGAAGAGACTTGGCTCGACGGGTAGCTACAACTCGGTTTGACTTGGTGACCGAGGTTTGAGAAGTCAGTGCGCTGGGCAATGGGTGTCGACTAAAGGGTATCCGACCTTACCTGTATTTGTTGCATGGTCAAGGGGAGGGAGTTGCCCGGGTGTTGGTCACGAACCGCTATCGGTTACCGTGGTTTGGCCGACCATGGTTTAAGGCTCCGGCAGGACCCCGATCTTCTCGAACGAACCGGAGATGTTTATTTAAACTTCCGTGTTCCAGCGATGACCCAACCGGAGATGTTTATTTAAACTTCCGGGTTTAAGTGATGACCCAACCGGAGATGTTTTATAACTTCCGTGTTTTAGGGAACAGTGATACGTGGGTAGGTGGCCTTTAGATAGTAGAGATGTCTATGCCAGCTTGTTGGGCTTTACAGGATTTATAGATTATATTCATTCACTTAGCTTTGTGCTAATCCCTCTCTCGTTGAATCTTTTCAGGTTGATCGGTGCTTTGGACGGAATGAGTGACCAAGCTCAGTTTGTTATGTTTTGAAAAATGAGCCATGTCGTTTAAGTGACACCGTTTTGTATCGTTTATGTAATGTTCATTTTGGAAGCTTATTGTGGGACCTTGTTTGTAAACTAAACTAAACTAAACTAACCTAGAGGATAACCTAATCGGCTTCGGGCATTTTAAAAAAAAAAACGCTTCCTAAATTTTGCGGTGTTACAAGCTCCCTTAATTAAATGAATGGTTCAAAGTTAGCAATAAATGAGTAAATTGAAGAGGAAATGGATGGATTGAACAGCTTGACTACTTAAGGGTATAATAGTAAAATTATAAGTTGATATATACCAAACGGAAGTCTTTCTTCCGCTCCAAGCATATTGAGTAACTCCCACGATTTAGGAAAAGTTTTTTTGTGAATTAAAAATTGCCAACTAGACAACTTGTCCTACAAACTTTTATCTTTATCTATCTATCTATATCTATATATGTAATAAAAGAAGCTTTTCAAAGCCACATGGCATATCCTTAGACTATAAGCTTGCCACATGGCAGCCTCTAATTGGATGCAAATTTTTTTCCCGCCTATTTACTTCTTTGGTATTTTAAGTAACAATTAATTACTCATTTCTTCAAAACTTTCCTAACTATTACGTTATTAAAAGATTGAATCCACACAATTTTTTAATAAGTATTTACTTTTACACTAGGAAATATATAATGTTATAAAGGGAAGCTTTCAATTGTAATCTTCGAATTTTTAAATAAAATAATGATAGTTTAAAACATAACCTTTAAAGAAAAGAAATTTAATTGAAAGCTTCATATGTCTTTTGTTAATTACATTATAATGTTTACCTGATGTAAAATATATTTAGTAAACATTTACATAAACCTAACGGAATAGTTTTACCTTTAACCCTAACATTAAGGTGTTGTTTGATAACATCTAAATCATTAATATCTGAATGATGCAGATATCTGTCAAATTAAGAGGTTGTCATCTTCACTAAATCATTAAGAGGTTTACCAACCAGCACCTATATTTTTTATTTGATAAATAGTATTGGCTCTTACATTTCCTACCCATACATCTACATGTTTATTACTTCCTCCCTTTCAATATAAGTGATACAAATTAGCTTTTACGTTTTTTGAGGCAAAAGATTGTATTGAAAGTTAAATTAGATTAAATTGGATAGTTAGTGAGTGAGGGGTCCCACATAGTATAATTAAAGTGAGTTTAATGATTTTAAAAGTAAAAGTAATGGTAAATGAGTAATTTCACTTTATTAAAGGAGATATTTAGTGGGTATGGGTCCCACTATATTTTACCAAATAAGGAAAGTTTCAAAATGTATCACTTATTTTGAAACACCATAAAATGGAAAGTGTATCACTTATTTTGAAACGGAGGAAGTATGATAATTGTCAAGATTAAGAGATGATATGAAAAAGGAAAGTTAGTGGATTACATATGTCAACTTTAGAGTGAATAGGCATATGAGTAGAAAGAAAATGTATGAAGAAATATAATTTCTTTTTTTTATTTATCAATTTTTTATGTTTTTAAATATTAAAGTCAAAGTGTTGACTTTTATTCTCAACATACCACCAAACCGGATAAAAAACGATAATCATAAATACTAACATTAAGGCATAATCATCCTTCTGTCAAAAATATTTTTTAACTTTAATATCAAAAGTATCAATATTTTTTAAATATTAAAGTTAAAAAATCGGTTAATTTGACTTTTATAAATTTGTTACTCCGTATAATTTAGCACTATAATTTAAGGTATACGAAATTGCATACGGGTCGAAGCTGGTCCACTTCCACGTTGAGGGTTTTTTTAAGGCCTGAAAGTTCGTGCAAAAACAACAACAAATACAGATTGAAACATTTCATGTGTTTGATATCAAATTAACTTTATTTCCTTATAATAGCCATTACTCCTTGCATCGTTATTTACATTATTCTATGATATACAAGTTTAAGTAGTGGATGTGAGTTTGATGATGGTTGCACCATTTACAAAGACATCATTTTTAACCAATTTCTGCCTACCTAACAATAATCGCTTCTACCTTATATGCAACTAAGTCATAATAAGAATGAGTTTTTTTTTGTAAAAATAAAAGTTCAATTGCACCTAAAAACGACAAAATGAAAACGCCAGTGGTTGTCATTTCAACACATCATATACTTGGCTGACAAATCCTAATAACTCAGTATTCTTGCGGAACAGAGAAAGAGAACATTTTTATTTCTTAGATACTCAAGTTTAATAACTTAGAATCACTAGAAATATCTACAATCCCAGTATAAGAAACATTGAAATGTGGACAACAATTCGCAATCTGCATATTGACAGAAGAAGGGTGTTGATCTAACGAATAAAATATCAAATGTTGTATTTAAGGAAGTGTTTAAAATTTATCATAACTTTTCTTATTTTATTAAAGAGATTGTTTCTAATAATTAATTTGTCAATGAAATTGTTTTATATAATTTCTTTATTTATTTGTTATTCTATGTTTATAAATTTAATATTAAGTAATTTTAAATTTTATTATGTTTATCAATTTATTATCACGTAATTAAAAAATTTCTCATGCTTATATAATTTCTAAGCTCATATTCCATATTATTTTGTTTTAAAAGCATTATAAATTTTCTCATCGTATATATAATAATCATGTAATTAACGATAAATTTTTGTATTCTACAAAAATTACGTTCAGTAAAATTGTTGACAGCCCGTGATTTTTTACGAATTATAACCTAGTATATAATAAACGAAAAGATTTTAAACATATGATGACTCATCAATGACTCATCAATGAAGTGTCAATAATCATCCTTATGTGTTGCCACGCTGTTTTTATCGTGTGGTTACCTACAATGGCCACTCCTGCAATCACGGTTTTTGCATCCAGCAGTTATCTCCATTTCAGGCACGAATTTCGGGTACAGTTATGTTTCCATCCCTATGTTTCTTCATATACGTTCACTAATTCAGAAACCTAATTTGAATTCCCTCTGCCCTATATACCGTATCGAATGCCAAAAAATTGAGGTGGAAGAGGGTTATAGTTAATTCCTAATACACACTCCCGTGATGAATTTTCTTTAGAGGGTGATATGTCTGATATCGGAGAACGGTGTATTCTCAATCAGTAACATAAGCTAAACCTCTTTCCTCTCCCCTTTTGCAACTGCTCGTGTAAATCGCTATCGGCACAAATGAAATTCGTCGATTAGGGATATTATGAACCGATAGAGTCTATGGATATGTTCAAAAGGGTTTTCTTCATTCGCCAATCGTTGTTTCTGGATGTAAAAGATTAAGAAGATATGAAATTGTTCATCAGTTCACCTGGTGATTCTATTACTGTTGATGTGCATTTTCCCCCTTCGAATCTACTGCTGTATAAGTTCTTTTTCAATTTAAGTTCACTTTTTAACTTCACTTTGTTGCAGTTGCTTTGGGTTTATCTTATCATGGAGGAGATAACAATAGCCGTTCAAACGGTTCTCAAAGGAAGAATCGAGTTCAAGTTCCTACATCAAGAATCAATTACTCTTTTACCATAATCTTGCTAAGGTAAAGCTGTAATTTCGTTTTTCATTTTCGTGATCTATGAAGAATTGCGATTGGAGATTGGTTTTGTTTGATTAATTGCATCGTTATATGCAACAGCATAATGAACATCAAACGGTTCATATTGACAACCCATTATAAATAACATCAAACGGGCCCCAGTGAGTCATCCATCTGCTTCATGACATTATTATTTTATTTTATTTTTATCAAGAAGATAGTTTTTAGGGCTAAATTTGTGCTCATGTTTACTTATTTGTGCACATTAAGCTGACTATAAAGGCCAGCTCGAAGGAGTTAGCGATACTAATTAACAAACATTTAAAAGAACTGGAACATGATGACCATCGTGTTAAGTAACAGAATATGCCACAAAAGTTGGGGGTATTTTCGTCATTTTTTGGGCATATTCCGTTACTCAACGTCCAAATTTGGACGGAAGGACTGAATCACCGAATTTTAAAAAACACGGGGACAAAATCCCAGAAAAAAAAGCTTAATCTGTTGACTCCATGATCCAAGAAAATCAACGGTTCACTAAAGATACTAAAGAAGCTTTTGAAGGTATTGCATATGTATACAAATACTTGGTTGAAAATCAATGTAAGTAACTTTTAATCTCAAATTTCTAATAATTTTGTAAATTTGTTGTTTCATTCTGGAGTCTGATAATTGCAGATGGTATTGACGGGATTAGTGTGTCAAATATGATAACAATTAAAAAGAATCATATTATTTTAATAAAATGTTTTACGTATAAAAAATACACTATGGAAAATTTCAACCCATTTGAGCCATTTCCTTTTAAACTCATTTTTTGTTTTATCTGTTATTTATATTTTAGTTGGTTTCATTGATGAGCATTTGTTTGTGCACATCAACATTAAACAAATTAGAGATCAATTATGACTTCAAGTCTCAAATTTGTTACTATACAGCTACAACAAATAGTATTAGTTACAACTTATGATGACTTAATAATAAGTTGACTTATGACGACTTAACAGTAAGATGATGGATTATAGTCACGATGAACTTGATAGGGTAATTATGATGTTCTAATGTAATTAATTAGTTTGACTATAAAAGTCAAAATTGTCATTCTTCCTTGGAGTTAGGGGTAAGGATCAAATTAGGTTATTAGGTTATATGATATTTGAAATTTTGAACCTTTATCTGGTTAGGTTCCTTAAATACCAATACAATTTTTGTTGCATACAATTAGGGGGTGCTTCATACTTGCATGTGCACTTTGGTTATCAAGTAACTGATTTGTATTAGAATTAGAGGAAGTTGGATGTGCACTTTAGAAGTCATTGATACTTACTTATATAGTTACATTTAAATTAGGGTAAGTTTGACTTTTGAGGTCAAATGGGCGAAGTGTTAATCAATTATAAATATGTTTAGAAAGTCTCAATTATGTGATATTTAAACCTCAAATTAGGGTTTGAAATATTAGGGATGCTGAATAATTCTTATATGCAACATTGTTTTGAATTCATAAATGAGCATCAACATAACACATGCATATACATAAAATTCTTTTTTTTTTATTTATTTAACCTGTTTCTTTTGCTGTTCAAAAAAAATATACATAAAATTCTCAAACTTACAATGTTATTGCTAAAGTGTTCATAAATAATACTACCTCCGTCCCATAATTATTGTCCACATTTGAATATCACACAATTTAAGAAAAGTGAATTTATTAGGACATTTAAAAATTCTCAAACTTTCAATGTTCTTGCTAAAGTGCAACCAATAAAATTTTATCTTTATCACCTAAGTTTTTTTGATTGGTTGAATTTTCAAGTGGATAGTCATTTTGGGACATTTAAAAAAGGAACATGGACAATAAAATGGAACGGATGGAGTAATAAATTATCCAACATTGTCGAGTAAAATAATACTCCCTATGTCTCACAAAAAACTTCTCATTTTACTTTGGTACAACTTTTAAGGTTATAGTTAGTGGTGAGGTCAATGGTAATAATTTTGATTAAAATATAAGATTGGTTTGGAAAGAGAAAGATAATTAGTGGATAGTTAGTGGTGAGGTCTTTAGTAATAATAGTATTTTATTGAAACGAGAAGTTTTTTGTGGGACAAAAATTTAGGATGAAATGAGAAGTTTTTTTTGAGACGGATGGAGTAATAAAATTTATAGTTAAAGTGTTCATCATTGATTTGAAATCGATTTGGTTCAAATTATGTGATATTTAAAACTTCGTTCATGGTTTTTATTCCTTTATCACAGAACTTAACTTCCCTAAACTTTTGTCGCACAAAAAAGTTCTCATTTCTCAAATTGATAGGGTCCACTCAATAAAATAATATAATTTTCAAAGACCCCACCACTAACTATCCAATAACTATCTTTCTCTCTCTAATCAAACCTTATATTTTAATCAAAAGTAATACCAATTACCCCACCACTAACCGTTTTCTTAAGATTTGTGCCCATGCGAAATGGGTACTTTTTTGTGGGACGGAGGGAGTATTAAATAACTTCAATCTTATATTATACTCTCTCCATCCCATAAAAAACTTCTCATTTCACTCTATATTTTTGTCCCACAAAATACTTCCCATTTCCCATATTTGATGGGCTCCACACAATAAAAAACTATTATTATTAAAGACTTCATCACTAATATCCACTAACTATATTTCTCTCTCCAATCCAACCTTATATTTTAATAAAAAGTATTATCAATGACCCAACCACTAACTATTACCTAAAATCTTTTGCAAAAGCCAAATGAGAAGTTTTTGGTGGGACGTGGGGAGTATCTAATATTATACTCCCTCCGTCCCTAAATAAAGTTCCTAATTCTCCTTAAATTTTTGTCCCTAAATAAAATTCTCATTTTTCAAGTTGATGGGGTCCATTCAATAAAAATTTTGTCCCTAAATAAAGCCCTTTCCAAATAGCTAGTTCAAGATACAACCACAATCACAATCGATACTTGTTAAACTCTCATTCCACAACCACAACATCTAACTACGAGCACTGCTAGTGCTGATAGAAGCGAGACAAACTGAATATCAAGTTACACAATCACCAGGCAGCACCTTCATACGGACATGGATCAACGGCATGAATACACTTCTAGGTAAATACCCACAAATTATTCTCCTATAAAGTTTAAACTTTATGCATGGTATCCATGCTTTCCATCTAGTTTTGTTTTCCCTTTACTTATGTTTTTATTTTCCAGGTATTGGAATGTTATCAGTCCCTTATGCACTCTCCAAAGGAGGTTGGTTCGGGATAATACTACTACTATTCATTGCCATAATATACTTTTGCACTGGGTTACCTCTACAAAAGTTCATGGATGCAAACCAAGAAATCACAACCTACCCATTTATAGGCGAAAGGCCTTTAGATGAGTACGGAGGGTGATATCAAGAATGAGCGTCAATTTGGACATAAACTATCACCCTCCCTGTTCTTCCAAAGGTATCTTCACCTGTAGACGAGTAAGTTGTGCATTTCTGGTTTGTATCCATATACTTCCGTAAATAACCTGGTGTAAAAGTATATTATAGCAATGAATAATACCGAAGCAACCTCCTTTGGAGAGTGCATAAGGGACCGTAACATCCCAACACCTAAAAAACAAATAACATAAATAAAGGAAAAAACTATATGGAAATTATGATACCATTCATGAAGTTAAAATCTTTATTGGAGAAAGATCGTGAATTTTTACCAAATAGAGTATTCATTCCGTTGAAGCATGTTCACATGCTCACGACACGAATAACTTCAACGATTCGACTCTCTCACATTAACATATGTCATCTCATGCATTGTTGTTATCCATTGTTGTGGTTGTGGAATGGTTGGGTGTTTGATAAGAAGTGTTGTAAGTTTATTAGATCAAGATGGATGTTATTTATACACCTGTAAGAGAAGATAAAATTAGTTGAAACATAGAAATATTGTGAGTCTATTAGATCAATGCATATAATGTGATATAAGCTAAATACATTCTTTTTTTTTTGTAACAATATTATCTTAAAGTTCAAATTATGCTAGTTTATGTGCATAAATACTAATCTATAAAATAAAAATGTCAAATATCTTGGTAACTTTTGTTTAGGGGTGCATACGATATTTAATGTAAGTTGTATATATGGATTGATATTATACTTATATTATGAATGATTTTTTGATTTGCATAGTATTGTAACATAAATCCCTCAAGTTGATGTTGAACATATTGGAATTACACTGATATGTATATAATTTCTAATCTACATATTCATTCCGTTGGTGATCTAAACCACCATTATTAATTAGTCTTGGTTATCACAATTGATAGCATAAGCATAAATGGTAAACCGTTGATACTTATATTATAGATCATTCAATCAAAGTAACCATGATTAATGGTATAAGTATATAATTATATACTTGTTTATTTATTTTACAACTAAAAACATTATAATGAAACATCCTATACTAAGTAAAAATGGACGAGGGATGTGTGATCCACCAAATAGAACTGAGTGGATAATTCATGAGATATTCGTGATAGAATTGAGTGGATAATTCATGAGATATTCGTGATAGAATTGAGTGGATAATTCATGAGATCTTCGTGATTCTTTGAATGAATATGGTGTCGTTAATAAATCATATTTGGCATTTAAATGAGGTTCTTTCGAACATATACTAGCCGGTACCCGCGCAATGCGGCAGCGGGTACCTTGTATCTAAATGTTGCGGTGAACAAATATTTTTCGGTTACACATTTTTTCTAATAATGCGGCAGAGTAGTGAAAAAAATATCGACGCTCAAAATGTTTGCTCAAAAACACATGAAAATGCGCAGGCTAGATGAGATGTGAATGTATGGTTTATTTCAAATACGAGGTGTAACAATAAGAGGAAAAAGGTAAATTAACTTAAGTCCTATATATGTTTTATTAAATTGCATCAATATCCTTAATAATCATAAATTCAATCAAGTAATCAATATCTACCTTAGTAGCGTAGTTGGTCAAACCTCATTGTTAATATCATAAAGACGATAGTCTTACTCTTGTACAAATGTGAAAAGAAACACCTATGTTCACACTAAAATACATACATACAACCATTTATAATTCAATCCTCTAAAGTCTGATCTACACCTTGATCATTATCTCATTCACCATAATTCAATCATCGGCCATAGTTTGGTGGTTTTGAAATTGTAGTTGCATTTATATAAAACTCTTCCAAGTTGTGCACCACTATATCACCTGGGTATAATTAATTCATTATTAAAAAAATACTCTCACTTCTTTTTTTGCCACACGTTTTAGATAAATGAAATGCTAGAAAAGATACCAAAGTCTAAAAAGGTCCATGAATTGTCTTTTGTATCTACATGTGGAACTTTTTCATACTATTTTTTTCCTAAATCATTTATTATACTCCGCACTACATAAAATTATAAATTACTTTTCAATAATATCCCCATAATACTTATTCTAAAAGATAAACTAAGAATCATTACCACATAGCATCAATTTGAGGCCGAGAAAATGCAGTAGTACGTAATGAGGAAACATTTCGTCTGATAAACCAAAGGTTTCCTGACCAAAAACTTTATATCTGCAACCTTTTTATCACTTGCAAACACGAACTATATAATATAAATAAGTTACTGATTAAGAAGCAAAAAATATAAGTGTTCAATATAAGGCTGATCATGTTTAAAAGAGCAAAAATACAGCAACAAGTCAAAAATTTAAAACAAAAATAGAAAAATAATAAAACTTAGAATAAACTTAATTCAAGAAAAAAGGGTTCACCACCCACTCAACTTTTTACATGTTCAACCCATTTGACTCGGTAACTTCTAGCTAAAGTTTATAATTGGACACAATAATGAAAAACCATAATCCAGCAATCAACCCATTTTATAGGTGTAGGGAATGGGATTCAATAATATTTTACAAAAATAATAAGGAAAATATAGTATCTCTAAATTGCTTACCAATGACAAGTAGGGGTGTCAAAAGGGTCAACCCGACCCGACCCAAACCCGAACCCGAACCCGATTACGCTAGTCGGGTCGGGTGTATTCGGGTCATATGTTGATATCGGGTTTTTTAAACCCGACCCGACAAACCCGACGTTAATATCGGGTCGGGTATCGGGTGAGGATTGGTTACTTTTATCGGGTTTCGGGTTGACCCGATTAGACCCGACTCAAGTTTAAATGTTTTTTTCTTTTTAACATTTAGTAGATAAAATGAATGTGATATCTTAAAATATGTAAACAATTTAAGAAACTTTTTATATGATAAAGTAATGAAGTTTTGGGCGGTTTTAGGGACTCATTTTCTAAGTAAGTGTGTTCGTAAGTATCGTGAAACTAATTATATTTGATTTAAAGAATACGCAATTAACAACTAATATATGTTGTTCTTGACTAATTAGTAATTCTATATACATACGATTATCATGTACCTTGTTAAACATGTACTATATATATATAAAAAGTTGTACAAGGACATTTTTTATTTATAAATTTGTGTTTCTTGTAGGTGGAACTATCTAACCCGACCAACCCGATCGGGTCAACCCGACAAACCCGAACCCGACTAACCCGATTCCTTATAGGGTCGGGTTTCGGGTTAGAATTTTTTACCTTAAAACCCGACGGACCCGACCCGATAAGAGCCAAACCCGACCCGACAAACCCGATTGACACCCCTAATGACAAGTACAAAAGAATAGACAAGAATATAAGATCCTAAAAGGCTCCAATGTGTATCAGGAGAAGAACACAGACGACTTGTAGTCGTACCAATTCAATCAGCAGAGTTCACGCCTATTAACCTCCATATCAACCAACCTACAATTCTTGACAAAAAAAACTTGAACTTTGTATTTAGGTAACATAAGCATGTCTTCCAGATGACCCAAAAACCACCTCATCTCCTACAACAGCAGTTAGTTACAAAATACACCATAAAAGATTGTTAAGATTAATATTTAACCCAAAATATCCATTCATTCGTTCTTGTATCATTAACAACTGTCATTAAAATGGAATTACAAGATGAATATTTAAATAAAACCTGAGAAAACTGTGAAAGAAGGTTCCCCATGCAACTCCAACATTTTCTTTGAGATATTCAACACCGGTGAACCACCACTAATGGCATTTGTTGTCTCCACTTTGATCGTATCACATGCACTGCAACTCTATGAAAGAATTTTAGAAACAATATAAAGGTATACCAAGTCGTTCACAAAAAATAATAAATTAAAAAAATAAAGAACTTACAAAATAGAGCAAGCCCTTGTATGGAGAATCTTCTAAAAGAAGTGTATTTGTTTCATCAAATGGAAGATTGTGATCTTCTTTATCCCATAACTTTTTTAATACCTTTAAAACCAATGGTTTCTCACTGTTATCTATAGGATACGTAAAAAAAACAAAAAATAGCACATAAACTACTCAAGCAACTAAATTCTTTTGACGTTGAGAAATACCACTGATTACGACCATGGTCTTACCCTGTTACCAGACTCTACAAAAAACAAGATCAGGTACAATTATATTAGACAAAAAGTGAAAAGCATCTATGTTGAGCATTAGATCGAACATATGGTAGGCATGCCATAAAAACTTGTAAGAAAATTTCTTACTCGCATTAGTTGGTGGTATCTAAGTAGCAGTAGCTTTAATAGAAATGATGCATCGTGCGTGTAATTTCCTATATGATACAATAAACAAATGAATCATTACTTCAATAACGAAAAGATTACAAAATGAAATAATTGATTGAATTATGATCGTATACAAACAAAAGTTCAAACCTCAACTGTAGAGACGATGATTCTACAAAAACTACAGCAACAAACAGTCAGTATAATAATGCAAATGTGTGAGAGAAATAATGAATTACCATTAGAATTGAAGGAACATGTCTAGAAAGTACATCCCAGATTGAGACCTCTGTATTTGGGTTTAGAAAATCAAAACGGGAATTGCGACCGAATGAACATCGAGGTAATTGTCGTGTTCGAGGTGGGGATTGAAAGGGCGATTGCAGGGTTCGAGGTGGGCAGAGTTTGGCCGAATTGTGTAATAGGCGGAGTGAAAGGTGGGTATTTGAAAGGTCATGAGTTTGTTTTGAATACGCCTAAGTATTTAATAGGAATGTGTTTTGAATTTAAAGCACAAACTAGCTAGTACCCGCGCAATGCGGCGGCGGGTACCCTGTAATAATGTTATGCGGCAAACAAATGTTGTCTGATAGCAATATTTAGTCGGTACATTACTTTGAAAGCTGACATATCATCTTGGACGGCGGTAATAGTCTTCAACATTCAAAGGACAAACATTAAGTAAATTTAAATGTTTAATAAGACCAGCTCTTTCTATAATTATGAGTCACTTATAAAACACCTAAAGAAGTTACAAAAAGATCATATCTAACAATTCAATTTTAGAAATGCACAACTTAATTGGAACTACAAAAATATAATAATAAGAAATCACCAAATAAATTTTTTAGAAACAAAATTCAGTCAGTATCTATATACAAAGACAAATACGCTGCTCCAAACTAAGAAATGAGTTCATTTAACGTCTTTTAAATGTTTACAATCTCCGAAATTTGTAAATCTCGATTTGTATAATGAGAAGCTTCTTGACACTTATTAGACATTCCTCTGGTATCAATTGTGCTGAAACACGGGGTTATTAGACCGATAATCCCATTTTATATTCTTCGCTTCCGCTCAACCTCTCTGTTGCTTCAACATATATCAACAAACTACGTCACATACTAAAAAAGTAGACTGTCATAAAACCTAAACATCAAGTGACATATGACTAAAGAAAGAAAATCACCATAACGCTTGAGGGCTCGAGTTCAAATTTATAGGGTTCTATTTGTTTCAGTTCAAATCTGCTACTTTGAATCACGTGCCAACATCTGCAAAAGAGCTGGCCATTAGTCAGCTACATGTATAAATGTCTTGAATCTTGATATGTTCGTTCAAGTCTCAATTGTGCTTGCCTGTGTTTGTTACATAACAAAAAGAGAAAAAAAGGGAAAGATTAAATGTGCAATATGTGAACCAAATAACTATCTCTCTGCATATTGTTATCTACAAAAATAAAATAACACGGAAAAAAATCTTAAACTCTTAAAGTACCTTAAATTTGCTTTATGCAGTTAAAATTACTCTAACAATGCTTCCTAATTGAGCTTGTTTGTCACTAACTCTAATACCAAAAATTGAGCGCATTGTTTCTCTACCTGTAATTCAACTTACTTAACGGCACCAGACACATTTGAAGGAATCGAGGAGGCAATTGCAGATAGTTGGTGGACTGATGTTTATGATGGGCATCTTAAGGTTTAGGCTTAGTGAAACGACCATCATGTGTATGTTAGATCCCTTGGTATTGAGTTGTTGGAACCAATTGCATAAATGATGCAGTATGCATCCAAATTGTACAAATAATGCAGTTTTTTGAGGTTTTGCAAAAATAATGCTATCCCACGTTCAAAATCCCGGATCCCCTAGTTTCCCCGCTTTCAAATCCCGGATCCTTACTTTTTCTTCTGTTTTCTGTACTACTCTTTGTTGTACCTGTGTACTTGTCTGACGCATGAAGGATCCCCTAGTTCGAAACCCGGATCCCCAAGGGATCCCACACTGCAAATCCCGGATACCCAAGGGGTATCCCACACCTGAGATCCCGGATCCCCTTTTCCCGAGGCTCATGGATGAAGGAAGTGAGGGAAGAAGGTGGTGATGAAAACCCATGGAGTTTTTTTCTTTTTCTGTTATTTTTTTCATCTTTTAGTTAACAGCACTGAGTAACATCTATCATGCATCATCTTCTTCATCTGTATCTAGTTAATAATTACCAGCTGCCTTTCACTCATCACTTGCGCGCCTTGATTTGTCTATTCTTTTTCTTCAAGATTCGATAAAAACGATGTATGTTTATGGGTTTTCATCATCTTCCAAGAACACTTGATCGAGCTACATCCTTCCATCATATATATATATATATATATATATATATATATATATATATATATATATATATATATATATATATATATATATATATATATATATATATATATAATCATCATCTTCATATTATTAATTTTCTTGTAATTTCCATATCTAATAATTAATTAAGTTATATATAGTTCTAATCTTCAAAGATCGATAGAAAAGATGACTGGTTATGGCCAGTTGTCTTCATTTTTGAAGAATACTTAATTAAGTATTTTATTGCTCTTCATAGATCTGTTTACGTTTTTTTTATATATATTAAAGATTCAATAAATATGATGTCTGGTGATGGGTTTTCATCACCACCTTCTTCCCTCACTTCCTTCATCCATGAGCCTCGGGAAAAGGGGATCCGGGATCTCAGGTGTGGGATACCCCTTGGGTATCCGGGATTTGCAGTGTGGGATCCCTTGGGGATCCGGGTTTCGAACTAGGGGATCCTTCATGCGTCAGACAAGTACACAGGTACAAAGTAAGGATCCGGGATTTGAAAGCGGGGAAACTAGGGGATCCGGGATTTTGAACGTGGGATAGCATTATTTTTGCAAAACCTCAAAAAACTGCATTATTTGTACAATTTGGATGCATACTGCATCATTTATGCAATTGGTTCGAGTTGTTGGCGGCACGTTCGAGCCATTTCATTCCAGCCATGAAAGTTGTTCACTCATATTTTGTGACCATCCATTAACAGCATATCTAGTTGCTAAACAATTTGACTCGAATTTTGCGGCCTGCGATTAACCCAAAAATTAAATAAAAATATCTTCAATTCTTCACAAGCCCCATTCTCACCATTTTGCTCCTGCAGTAAAAGATGGAAATAATCAACATACCTGCAACTACATAACCATATTTACACAAAAGTAGGGTTGCATTGTTGATAAAAATAGAAGGGTGATATTGGTCTTTTAATATCAGGTCTTGAAAACATTTTGTTAAAATCTCGACTTCCAACTATTAAAAATAGCTTAAATTTTAGAGACTTTTACCATTCCCCTACTTTTAGATAACAGGAATATAAAGTTCCTTACTTCTGAAGAGAAGCCATTCCAATATTTCCAATACAATCCACGTTTCAGGAACAGCAACCAGCAAAGACGAAAGCACTCTAATAAAAACAGAATAACGGTTACTTTAATCATCAAAAAGATCGTACAATTTAGGCGGGTAATAATAAATAGCAATGCACCTAAAGTATTGCAAATAGATGCCTGTTTAAGACAAGAATCAACACCTAACTATAGAATTCATGTGCATTGATAACAAGATTTTGAAACACAACTCTTAGCAAATATACATAAACTACTGAAACGAACTTGCCACCTCTACATAGAAGAAATGATGTTCATATCATAAAGTCGTGAAAGGGCAAAATTGTAGATCCTCAACAGTATCATGATGCCCTTGAAAAACACCTCCTGCTTCAATTTAGGGCTTTCAGTAGGTTTATCATCACTACCCGAACTGTTTATACCTCCATTAGATCACAAAAATTAATATTATTCATATTTTGTTAAATTAATTCGCGAAAAATGACAATATAAAAAATCAGTAGCTACAAATTGAAGGTCGGATACAAGATATAACAAAAATACAAACAAATCATACAAACTCTTCCATATATCATACATGTGTACGGTATACTTAAATCTTCTCCTCTTCGAGAAACAAAGGGTTACACGGATGAGAGGAGATGGCGACGTTTGGGTAGTGGATGTTAGCGAGAGGAGAGGAGAGGAGATGGAGAGACGATAGTGATAGGGCATGCAATTCTCTGCCTCGATATAACCCACTCCGTTCAATTATCGTTTCCACATCCCTAGACAACGTTTGGCCTGCCCAATAAATTTCAAATATAGTGGCAGATTCATTAAGGGTATATAATTTGATAAGGTGAATTATTTAACAAGAAGGAAGTCAGCGCAGCTGGTTATAGTATGTTGCTAATTACTGTGTGATTTCGAGTTCGAACCCTGGCGCCTGCACTATTTTTTAAGACGTGAATCAAGATAAAAATGGCAAGTGTAATTTTCAGCCTTGCTAAATGTGGAAGGGATAAATGCTTTATAATATAGTATAGATATTTGATAGACCGAGTGGCTGGGTGCCTCTGCAATTTAAGCAAGAGGTCATGGGTTCGAGGCATGGCGCTTGTTTTTTTATTGATTTTCTTAACTTCTAAAAGTAGAAAGAAATTGGCTGAATTTTAAAAAGGTTATTTAGGGAAAGGCCATAAATGCTTTATAAGTAGTAAAGATTAAGATGCATTATTGATTTTAAATTTTCTAAAAAATCATTAGAATCATTTAATGCATCATCTAAAATTATAAAATTTAGATTTATTAATTTTTGTTGCTATATTTTTAGAAAATTTTGACTTTATTCAATACACTTTAACATGTATATATGCGACACATGTTAAAAAAACTCTTTAAATAATTAACAATATAATTCAAAGTTATGATTTAATTGAGTGGATTGTGAGCTAATCAACTAACTAAAACACTCTCTAATATTAATCTTTCAAAAATCTGTTAATATAAAACCGTAGGCATACAAAAACTAATAAGTAAATTAGACATTAAATTGAAGAGAAAAATAAAGTTTATAATGAGAATAGTGATTTTTAGACAATATCATTTTCTTTATTTACTAATAAAATCTGATTAAAAAATATGTAAATTAAAATTCGAATTGAAGAGAAAAACAAAGTTATCAATGAGTATAGTGGTTTAGAAAATACCATTAAATGTTCTCTTTTTTTTTTTTTTTTTTGAAACGGTAAATTTAATCTACTTCTAATTACCACATATGTTCACGATGAAGACTCAAAATCCTAATCTCAAGATTAAGAATTAAACACCATACTGCTAATGTCAAAACCCTTCTGGTTAAATCTTCTCTTTTAATTAATAGTCGTAGCTCACACCCGTTTAACTTTTACTGAGTTAAGAAGATTTATAAAAATTGTTGCTTTCTAATCTACTTCCATCCGTACATCTTTGATGTCTTTTGGGAGTTTTTCTGCTTGTAAAGTTTAATCCTTTTCTAATCTAACCCTATTTTAGTACCCAATTTTGCTGCTAAAGAATACAATTGAATTGATCAATTATTATCATCTTTTTTTTTTGTGTGTTTCATCACTTGTTTCTTGTAAAGTTTAATCCTTTTCTAACTTTCTTGAAGAAAAAATGTTGCTTTTGTCACGTTCTGGGGTTTATCGCTCTTTTTCAGGTAATTTTTTTATTTTCTTTAATTGCGTGTTGTTTTATCAAGAATTTAGCAAATGGATTTCTTTCTTTTTAGTTATATTTTCTTTAATTGCGTTTTGACATGGTTTTGCTCTCAATTGTCATAATCAGGTCTGGAATTGATCGGAATGTTGATTAGAAATTGACTGATTTTAGGGCAGCTATGATAAGGTAAAGGATTGTACCATTGACACTGGCCACATATTGTGACCGGACACCCGACCCAGCAACAGGTGCATTCCCCGGTAAATCACCTAACAATGATATCCACACCTCTGCTTGGGCTCGATATACGAGACCCAGCATTTTCAGCACAGAGGGGGACCCACGTTTCAACGGAGGCTGGTGGCCACAAGGGGGTTTCACGGGGTTCGAACCCGGGACCTCCCACATAGGAAGCCCAATGATCAAGCAAGAAAATAGAAAACTTAGCATTATTACCCATGGCGACCGCTGCTCCGGTCAAACCTGGTGGTTTTTCTCCTCCCAAGTTCTACCAGGAGGTCCGAATTTATAAATCTTTTTTGATATAAAGGGTTTTGATAAGGGTGAATATTCTGTTTATAATCCCATGTTTTTCTCAATAATAAGTTTAAATTGTTAATGAATAGCCTAAATAGAAGGAAAATAAATTGAATCTTGGAGACAAATCTTCCCCTATATATGCAGCCTAAATATGAACTCGTTTTGCCCACGTGTCCAACCCCCATTCGTCCGTGGGTCTTTGAGTTTAATTTACGGTGAGTTAATATGATTGTTGTTTTTTCATGTGCAGATAATCTTAGAAAACTTCGTTCCTGAGCGAAATATATATCTCAATCCAGGTTTTTAACTTCTGATCCTGCACTAGAATTACGAACCACTAATGAATTATCGATAATGTATTCCAACTCGTGAAACTTATCAAACTCTATTGACAGGTCTGAGGTTTATGTGAAGATGGAAGAATTAATGAAGCAATTAATTTATTGTACTCAATGTTTTGGCGAATTTAAAAAAAAGGTAGTGGTGATTGGTGAAGAATGTTTTGATTATTAGATAATTAAGTTCATACGAGTATATTGAAGAAGCATCCGATATTTTTAATAAAGTATTACTAATCGATTTAAAAGCACCTCATAAGAAGCGTACACAACTTTATTTTGATTAGTGTCCAAAGGGAGAGCAGAGCAATTTTTATCCATACAGAGTAAATTCATCTCAAATGACAAAAATACCCTTAATGGGACGAGTGAAATGAAAAATGTGTTAAATGAATAGGAAGGGCATGATTGTCATTCAGTATGAATTTGCTCTGTATAAATAAAAGTTGCTCTGTACGAATCAGCTCCCGTGTCCAAATGGTAGAGATTTTTGGTACTTATAATCAAGGTTTCAATGTTTATATTTTGAGTTCTTTCCATTTTCGATTACAAAGTGGAGGCTATGAGAAAATGAAAAAGGCTCATATTTGTTATGTTTAGGGTTAAGTATTTGATTCTGAAGTTAATTTTTTTCACGGATTACAAGTTTGATTCACTTACGGAATTAAGTGATTAATTATATAATAATTATAATGTTTGTAATTTTGATGAGTCTCCATAAAATGAAACAGACCCACCAATGAAATTGTGTGAAAACTCACGCAGACAATAAAGATGAACAAACCTGATACTGGTATAAGCTGGCTATCAGAAAAACTGGCTATGGTGAAGGGGATTTCCAAATTTGAAAAGTCCTCGAATTCTGACGCCCCAATTTTGGTGTAAGCTGGCTATAATGGCATCAGAAAAACTGCTGATATTGCAACCACATAATTGGGCTTTGAGAAAGAGATCATGGCTTGATGTTGTATTTCAGTAGGTATGAAGTCTTGATTATGTCCTTCTATTATCTTCACACACACACAGAAAAAAAATAAAAATAAAAAATGATCGAGATGTTTGTGCAAATGTTAGGGGATATGGAGAAGCGATTCAAGAACTAAGCATTTGCACGACGTTTGCACCGTAGAAATCTTGGAACCTTTTGCTGAGAAATTGCATTTGTTGAGACTTTAATCGTCTTGGAAATCCCATTGGGGCAAAAAGGTCATTTAACGGTTACATGAAAACGTGTATTTCTTCATTTGAAGTTTATGTTGTAGTTGTCTTAACCATCGAAATGTGTAAGTTTGAACCATGGTTCTTGGTCATCCGATCTTCTAATTTTCTAATATTAACGGTTAAAACATAGTTAAGGGACATAAGTAATTGTAGTCTAGTAATCTGGTTAGAGCCCCTTACTAATACATGAAAGTCAACATGAAAATATTTCCCGAAATTACATAGAGGGCAGTGTGTATCGAGGCAAGTTGGAAACGAGTTAAACCCGGTCACTTTTTTTAGTACTTTGTCAAAATAGGTCGGATTGTGTTGGCCTACAAACAATATCATATATTGCTATTACATAACCTTTTTGTACTATTTTTACTCTATGTTCTAGACTTTTTGAGAGGAAGAGAGGAGAAGTAAAGAGAAAAGAAGAGATTCTAATAAGAAAATATTTTTGTTTTTTTGTGTTCGCAGGTCGGATAGAAAAAAAAAGAGAATTATCGTTTTTTGTGTTCCTGAGTTGAAGAGAAGGAAAATAGTTTACACATATACAATTTTATCCTTCAAATATAAATAAATTTAGGTAATGTTAAGGGTACTTTGGTAATTGCAAATCTTCCCACTTTTGAGAGGAAGATTAGGAGAGAAAAAATGCTCCAAATTTTCTTCATCTTCTCTTTTTTTCTTTTATAAAAAAACACGAGAACATAATATAATTTTTATTCTTATAATTTTCTTTTTCTTCCCTTAAAACTGTAATACTAGCAACACTCTAAAATGATTATTTGAGAAAAAGAAGAGTAGTCGAACAGGGTTTAACCACCGTTATTGAATATTGAGAGTGCGGGTTTTGACCTCTACAGCCAAACCATGTTGGTCTCGCCGGCAACCAAAACTTTTTAGACAACTAAAAGAATAAAAATAACATCTGAATATTTATAATTCATATTACCACATAAACAAAATCAAATAAATGTAACAAAATAAAGCTGGCCTTCAAAATTATTGATTTCAATATAAATTTTAAATTAAAAGTACTTTTCATAATATGTTTATATAGTTTTTTATTTTTTTATAATATTTCTTATATTTGTTTCATCAACTCCGCTTAAGACTATATATTTGTTGTATAAAGCTTTAAAGTAGTTTTCAATTCATTATATTTATCTCTTTCACAACATTTAAAATGTATTATTTATTTTTTGTTGAAGAAGAAATTACCTAGGTTTTTTTTAAATAACTTTTTTATGTTACTTTTAAATTAATAAAATAGTGTATACATTTTGAAAGATAAATATATACATTATAATTTTGTAAAATATTTTTATCTCAAACAGTAGCCGAAAGTTTATCGATTCAAAATCTTTATGAAACAAAGTACGAGCATGATATGTAAATAGTTAAATCATAAATTCTATAAATTCTTCTTATATATCACATCTACTAAAGTGTGCAAGCTGTTCAATCTAAATATAATTAAAAAATAACTAGTTTCTTAAAGGAGAAACCTAAAATTAAATTATATATATTTAATATTGAAGAAGTAAAACTTAAATCCATAATATTTAGAAAAATTGAAGCGCAAGTAGCTTATTTCATTTATGAAATTCAAACCATATCTACCCATTTTAGGGAGATATAAGCAGAAGAAATAAAACAAAACAATTTGATGTAGAAAGTAGTTGTATAATCACACCTTTATATCAAACATATGTACCCATTTTAAACTTGCAAAAGCAACTCACATGCATCACCTCACTAGCCAAACCAACATTCACAAGAAAACTTGCATGGATCCCTTACTTTTGGTAGCCAATATAATCTTACATTTCCAACCACAAATGCAGATTGATTAATTTAGTCCAAAAAGAAGATGAGCAAGATCGGATCAACTACCCGAACAGTTACCAAATCGTGAACGAAATCGGGAGAGGATGCAACGCCATTGTGCGTATGCATCACCACCTCCACCATTGTGGCTATTGATCTTGACCGATCAGCCAAAACAATGTCCTTACTCTCCCACCCTAATGTTCTCAAAGCCCACTGCTCCTTCACCGCCGTCTCTGGGTGGTGATGTCCGCCGGAATCCATCATGGCCTCTTGTTTCCCCAATGGCATTTCAGAACCTTGTATTTCTTAAAGAAACATTGATGGGATTATGTTATCTTCATGATCAAGGCCATCTTCATAGAGACATGGCAACATTTTGATGGATTCAAACGGTAGCTGATTTCGTATATGAGTCGGTGTCTTATGTTGAATGAGATCACCCTTATTGGATGGCACCTGAAGTCATACAATGGGTATAGCTACAAAGCTGGTCTTTTGGTGTCACGAACGGAAGACCTCCGTTGTCGCACCTTCCATTCTCAGAAGATGAAGATCACAAAAGGTGTGCGGTTACCAGAAAGAGGAAGAAAAGGGGAACAAGAACCCTAAGTTGTCGAAACATTTCAAGGAGATGGTGGGATTGTGCCTTGATCAAGAACCTTACCCACCGCAGAGAAACTGTTGTTTCTTCAAGAACTGCAAAGGATGTGATTTTCTTGTTAAGAATTTGCTTCAGGGTTTGCCGTCTGTGGAGCTTAGATTCAGAGAAACTAAGCTTGGGTCAGTAAGTAAACAACAAAGCGAAGATGATGATGATGATGATGATGATGAAGAGTTTATGATTGGGAGTAATGTGAAAAAACACAGAGGATGGAATTTCAATTTGATTGGTGAAACTCTCAGGATCGATTAACTATGAAAAGTTAATAAACACCTTTACATCTAATTGATAATAGAAGTTACAGCGGATTAACACTATATCAATATATTAAGAACAATGAACTGTAAGAACATATGCAATAATATTAAGAACACAGTTTCACAAAAAGCTTCAATGTATATTATTGATTAACAATACACACGTACGTTTACAATTTGTAAGGAACTATATATAATAGTCCTTGAAGCCTAACTATTTACTCTAGTTATTCTAGGACTTGATTTACATCGAATTATAAAAGATATACATTGAATAACATTCTATAACTAACTCTGCGAAGATCTCAGACTTGATATTCTTCCAAAACGCGTACCAGTAGTAACTGCAATCACCAGTAGTAAAATAACATCGTCAGTAGTAACTCTGGTGATCAGTAGTAAGTCTAAAACCAACGTCAGTAGTAACTACTAATAATCAGTAGTATCTTCAATATGTGCATGATCAGTAGTAACTTAGTTATAGACTTCACCAGTATCAACTTATCAGTAGTAAGTGTTTCTGCCCCATCAGTAACAACCATAGTCTTCATCAGTAGTAACTATGATCAGTACTAACTGCAGCATCAGTAATAAGTTGAACTGTGATCTGCTCCAACAATCTCCCCCTAAACTTATTGATCATCTTTCAATCAATTAAGTTTATTTTGTTCTTCTTCTTCCCTCTTTCTTTTCTCTAGGGTTCTTTGATTCTGTTGTTTTCTTTGTTCAATGATGTATTTGCTGTTTTTCTTTGTAAAATAGTTCAATTTGTTCTGGAACATTATAGCATCATATGGTTTCATCATTGTGTTAGTGAATATCTGATACATAACCTTTTCAGAGTGTGGATATTCTTTTTCATACAAGTATAGCTCACATCTTTTGCTTGATCTTTCAAAGAAGTACATATTTGCAGTTGGGATCACATTCCAAGCATATACATTTTCTGGACTTGTAAATAGTTCTGGGTAGTTATCTGGATAAAATGCAGCATCAATCATTCTTGTTAAATATCCAGCACCAGACTTTTTCCATGATTTCTTTGTCATCCTTAGTTTTCCAATGATCAGAAGTTTAATAACATCACTTCTTGAACAGGATCTAATCAATGGTAACCATCCAGTAAATCTTTGTACAGCTTTGTCTTCCCTTATAATTTCTATAACATTGTTTGGCATAACTCTCCAATTAATGATTGGATTGTTCTGCAACGGAGCAACAGGTACTTCAAGAACAGGAATAATTTGTTCAGTCTTTGATTTCTTTTGAGTACTCTGTTCTTGAGTAATAGCCTTTCTTTTCTTTGTATGGGGAGTTGAGGATTCACCAGTAGTTGATATACTACCAGTTTGAATTAACTTTGGACTTAAGGGAATTAGGGCTTTTAAGGCTTTTAACTTCTTTTCTTCTTCAACTTCTTGTTCAGCCAATTCTTTCTTCTTTGCAGTACAATATTTGTCTATAATAGTAATCATATTCATTCTGCCAAAAGACTTTGTGCTGTGCCCTTTTGACTTGAGAAAGTCTATCATAAGTGTCTTCTGTTCAAAGATATCATCTGGTAGATCACCTTTTGTTCTTTTACTTTCAGCTACCAGATCTTCAAGGCAGTTTAGATGTTCTTCTTCTTATACTTTTCTAAATCTTTTAAATTCTGCTAGTTGAGCTTCTATCTGAACATCTTTTAGTTGAACAGGCACTTCAGCTTCTTGAGTTTTTGATTTTTTCTTTTCAGTCTTTTTCTTTTCCTCAAGAGCTTGATACATAGCTACTTTTTCTAAGTATCTTTTATGTTTCACCTTCCATCTTGATTGTTTATCAGCTCTAACAAGATTGATTTTGTTCACCATGTAGTGACCTAGTGCTCTGTTAGGGTAATCTTCATCATAAATTTCTTTACCCTTTCCAATACAAGCTGAAGGTGGAGGTGGAATATATTTCATATCAGGAACACCTCTGATTATTATTGATGGAGAAAATAATGTAAGTTCATTCTGTTTAAGAATTTTTGGATGTTGAGGAAGAGTGCATTCATCAACTTCAAACCAGTTCACATTATCATCAATGTCAGGTATGATAAGTGGTTGATCAGGTGTTGGTGGTTTGGTGATGACTTCAAAACGTTCTCTTTCAATTAGCTCTGGGAGCTCTAGTTCTTCTTCTTCAGTAGTAACCAAGGTAGTTACTACTGGTGTGACTTCAGGATTTACTACTGATAGGGCATCAGTAGTGTTTGGTGCAATTGTTTCCTCTTCTTGATTTACTACTGCTATGATATCAGTAGTAGGAATTACTACTGATTCTTCTATAGGTTCATCAGTAGTAGGTTCAACAGTAGTATCCATGTCTTCTGGGCCTTCATCATTTACCTGGCCTTCATCAACTTTTGTTTCTTTGAGATTGAGAAGAGAAGTTGTTGCTGCTGCAATTGATTCATCAATCATACTCTGAATGTTGTCCTTCTCCCCCTTAGTGAGCTCAACTGGTGGAGCTTCACTATTTTCAATCTTCCTTTTCAATTTCCTTATGAGCTTTGTTTGTTGATGAAGCCTGTGCTCATAGAATCTCATTCTTTTGTTGATTGTGTTCATGTGCCTCTTCATATAGGACATGGTTTTTCCTTGATTGGTGAGATATTTAAGACAGTATTGTACAATGGTTTCAAGGTTTCCATCTTATCCGTCAATTGGTTTTGTTTAATACTGCCCTCACTCCATTTAGCAAGATCATTGGGCTCACTAACAGGTACATTGGCTTTGAGGTTTTCCATCCTTTCCGTTAATTCAACAGTTTCAGGTCTACCCTCTTCACTTCTTGGTAATGAAATGGGTTGTTTGGACACTCTCTTCTTCCTAGAAGAAGAAGAAGTGCCCCCCCCCCCTTGTGGTTTCTTGGCACCGGGGTCCTCTTAGTAATTCCTCAAAAGAGTCATCTCTTAGAGTTGCCGAGGTCTGGGTCTTAGTGATGTTCTCACTATCCTGTGCACCCACCTTTGGGGCATCAGTAGTGAGAGCCCTTTCCTCATGTCCTCTCTCCTCCTTGGAGGACAACTCTTGGAGCCTGGGTTTGACTCAATTTGTCCCCTGGTGTCCTTGAAGGAAGTTTTCTTCCTTTTATAGATAGTGGATATATTTTGGGTTACATTTGGTAGGTCTTCCACAGAGTGAAGAGTAGCACTCTGAGGATTAATTTCATGTACCTGGGACACAGTCAGGACATCTATTTGAGTGGGTGATTGAGTGACTATTTGGGGTGGTGTTTGGGCTGTATTTGGGGGTGATGGAGTGGGTTGAGGTTCAATTGGGGTTGTATCTTTGATTGAACCCTCTCCAGTATGTTGTTGATCTTTGATCATGTTAGGAAACAGAGGGGTTTCCTTGCCCGAAAATTTAAATTGTTTTCTCATATTAGAGAAAACTTTCTTGTTCAACTCAGGAGTGATAAAAATATTTTTAGGAGTTGACAAGTTTTGTAATTCACAGTTTAAAATATGTTGAAGAAATCTGGGATACACTAAAAATTTTGAAGCACTAAGATTTCCCAACATACATTCAAAAATCATATTTAAAAAATTAAATACTTGGTCTGTGCATAAACAAACAACAGCAGATGCTATTGATTTGTTAAACTCATTCCAGGTACTTCTTTTGGGAGAAATACAATGTTGAATGTTATGAACAAGAAATTTCCATTGTGGGGAGAGAAGACCCTTTTGAAAAGTGACTATGTCAAGTCTTCCCTCATATCCCATTTTACTTAAAATTTCAACAATGTGTTCCTTAGGAAGAGAAAACATACCTGCATCATCATGTAGTTGCAAATGGTGTCGGATGGATTGTTCAGTTATAGTGACAGTTTTGCCATCCACGGTTGATTTGATCATGGACATGGTTGATGTAACATCCCAAAAATCATGGAAAATTTAAAAAATTTTAAATGAATAAAATAATCATTTTTCCCAAAATACAAGTAACTCAAAGGTCCCAACTCATAAATATAGAAATAAACCGTCTCATAGTTTTAAATGCGGAATAAATAAAATAGTTGTTTTAAAAACATTTGACTCAAAATAAAATAATCGTTTTAAAAACATTTGACTCAAAATAAACGTTTGGAATCCAAATCCATAAAAGCTCATCGAGTAACAGGTCATCCAATGCACTTGCTCTAGTACCTGCAAAATGGGGGGGGGGGGGAGTGTTTGGGGTCAGCCACCGCTGAGTGAATAATACCAAAATAAACACGTAAGTACAAACAACTCAAGTCACATAAGTGATCCCTAAGGACTCTACTCAATTCTCAATTACTCAAGTTTATTTCTCAGATTTTAATTTATATAGCGCGCCGGTGTGACTTGGGCTGAGAGATCAACCTCGACCCGCCTCACACCACTCAAGGCTCAACACCTGTACTCTTCGGTGTTGAGTCAAAACGTCTGGCACCAGTACTCTTCGGTGCCAAGACAACTCAAGTATATTATGTTTAATGTTTTAACTCAAGAACTCAAAACTCAGATAACTCAGGCTCCAGATAACTCAAATTACAGATAACTCAAATCACAGATAACTCAAATAAATCATCCAATCAATACTCAAGCTCAATCAACAAGACAATTCACAACACATAGCACAAAATCATGAATCGTAAGTAAGTACAAGTTTATAGTGAGATTACCCACCTCGGATAAACGTATGCTCCTAGAAGTATCATCGGCACGTACGAGTCACAAATCAGTTCCTAGAAGACCCTACATCGCATAATAAAACTCGAATTAAAACTTGGCTCAAAACTCATTTCAAACATTCTGCCAGAACCCGACACCCCCGCGGGAATTGCTATAAATCCCAAACCGTTAACTAGAGTTTGACCAAATTTTTACAGTAGCTGCACGGCTCAGAGGACTACAATTTGTCAGAAGACTTCGGGAGCTAAATCCAAACAGAAAGGGGTCAAAACAGGCTCGCAAGACGGAATAGCGGAACCGAAAACTATTCTGCGATAGATCACTAAAACATCTATAACTTTTAAACCGTTTATCAGATTTACGAGCCGTTAGCGGCATTGGAAAGAGGACTCAGAAAGCTAGTGACCAGCACGGGCCAAAAATCCAAAAACGTATTTTAAGTGTGGTAAAAACAGTCTCTAATAAAGTGAGCAGATTCTGCCAGGAATTCGATTGATATTAAAACCCAATTTTAATTCTCGACATTACCCCGTCTATTCCCGAGACACCCGACAGCCCAAAAATTCATTTTTACTTTCAGAATTACGTTTATAACAAATCTAGTCTTTTATTTAAATACGTTTCTCGGATTAGGAAACCGAGAACCTTACGGTTCGGTTTCCGGGTTTTTGGTTGATTAAAACGTTTAGACAAGAGCAACGGTTTTTACCCAACCACAATCCGACACCAAAAAGATTCTGAGATCAAACCCGAGCCCCAAACAACAACAACAAACGAATAACGATTATTCTCAACAAAACCCGCAACCTCTAAACCACTCTACACAAACAGGTTAGACCTCAAAAACGGAAATGATCAATGAATCGAAAATAAATAACGGAATAATGAAGGCACAAATCATATACCCTCAATGACAATCCGCCACTCGGTAGCTTCGGCTCAATCACAGCCCGACCTATTGTCCGATGCAAAGGAATTCACTTGCCTAATCTGCTCGGCACCAATGAAATCTGCCCAACACTTCCTCGTTGTCCCTGCTCGTGGTCACCGATTGTCAAAACAGGTTAAAAATGGAGCTGGTTGATCGCAAGAGAACACAAAAGAAGTAGAGATGCTCATAGCTGCCCTTAGTTCGATCAAATAGAAGCTTCTGCCCAAATCCCGAATTCTTCACCAATCAATCAAGCACAGCATACGGTTAGACCTTACAATCGAGTGACGGAAAGAAAGAAAAACTGAGTGAAAAATATGAATTAGGGAGTTACCGAGTGGGAAACGAGCTCGGGGACAACTCTGATCGGAGGTCGTCAATTTCATTAAATCAACGAATCACTTCTGCCATGCTGCTATCGATAACAATTAATCAGAATCGTGGATGTTCAGTCCCGACACAGGGAGAACATTAGCCAGAAATCAAGACAAATTCGGGAATTAAGAACAAAGGAAACAGAAGAGGAATACCGGAAAACTCCACACTCGCTCACTCCCGCAACCTGCTCGATTAGTCGACGATGGTGATGGCTGGTCTCATCTTCTGCTCACGAAGGGATGGAGACGTTCCTGGTCGCCAATCCACAGATGGGGAAAGGAGATTTGTCGGCAATTAGGGTCTAGGAAAAAGATTACACACACGACTTAAAAGAAACAAGCTGATGAATTTCGGGCCTAAGGTCCGACATCTCACATATGGGCCGGACATGTACAGCAATCCAACGAGTCTACACTTTTTGACGATTAAGAAAGAAAGAAAAAAAAAAGAAATTAACATCACTGATAAACAATTTAAATCACCGGTCAACAAAACCATATGACACCACCCCATCGTCTTCAATTGAAGAAAACAACAACTGACCACCTTATAACTTTTCCCATTTTTCTTTCTTTTTATTAAACTCCAGACCACCTCAACACAAGAAACGCAACGACTAAATGCTCTAGATGCGGCCGACATAATTTAGCGGGTTAAAGGAGTTACTAGGTTTAAAAGCATCATACATGATAATTTTCCAAGCCCGCACTATGAAAGCTCGGGGTATTGGCCTTTCGCCGGCCCGACTCAATAAATTTAATTAAAACCCGATACGTCTAAGTACATGCCTTCTACATAATACTAACCGCCTTAATATCTTTTTGTAAAATTAATATGAACCGTCTAACTACAGGTCGTCTAATAAATTCATTAATGAAACGTATTAACTATTTAAAATTAAAATATAATTCGGTTTTCTACTAATTATAATTAATTTATTAAATAACGTAAATTTCAGAGCGTTACAACTCAACTCCACTTGAATCAGACTTCGTCCCCGAAGTCATCGCTCGGAAGAAGCTCAGGGTAGCAGTCTCGCATCTCAGACTCATGCTCACCTACGACACATGTCTTCTAATGGGAAGAAACGAAATAAATTATGAATAAGAATAAGCTCCTCGGGGTGAATTACTCGGCCAGAATGAACTCCGGTTCTCGGAACTGCTGTTACAAATCTTCCATTTCTGGCGGCGCAAGGCGATAGGAGTAAAATAAATAAATAAATAAATAAGATATATCGGAACACCCTCGAAGGATCTCGGTTTATCGTTGAAAGGATATCGAAAATGACACAAAATAACTCACGATACTCTGTTGAAGGTGTCTTCTTGCTCTCGCAGCCGGACGCTGTTCCTGCACCCAGCGATAAACGTTGCGTTGAATCTCTGATTCAACTCCACTTGGAGATTTGTTACGATTTGGTTTGAGACGAAAGATGAGCTCGACGTGGTACTCGGCCATCCAATCCGTGCTCGCGGTCATACTCGGCCCTCTCATGGCGATAACAGTAAGTTTTTATGGGAAAAACTTTCCCGCACAGCTCTATCACATGATCATTTATATAATTTATACCAGAAAAATTTATTATTATCAATCTCCGCCAAGAATGATACCTCAAGGTCCTCTACTCTATGGGACATTTGATTGTTTTAAAGCAAAATAAACAATTTAGCAGACCGCTATCAAACAATAAACAACAATTACATAACTCATATAAATGCATTTTGTGACACATAAATCTCAGATAGTAGGCAACTCATGCCTCTTACTCAATTTGCATATACTCAAATGCACTCCCTGAAAACTCTACAACTTGTTTTTAACTCAACTCAAGCTTATATCATAAATTTAAACTCAAATCTCGTTTAATGACTTCTCACCAGTCCACATAATGTATACTTTTACTCGCTTTTACGATTTTTCACGCGATGAAATTTAATTATTAGAATACTCGAATAGATAATTGCTCTTTTAAACTACGTTATTAGTTCTCTTGCCAACTCGTATTTAATAATCCTTCGCTGACTCTTTTTAATATTACTCGTTCAACTCATTTTAATGATACGTATCAGCTCGTTAAATGTTTTTATCATATAGCTCGTTGATTAACTTCTTTCTTTATTCTCATTTAATTTGTCTCTTGATCAATTTGACTAATTGTCCACTTATAAATCTCATTTTATTTTAAATTTGAACTCCTCAATTAAGTGTCTTCTCTTTACTCAATTAATTAATTCGTTAATTACTTACCTCATTAATTCTCGTGTATTCAATCAGTCAGCTAATTCTCATTCTCAATATAAAGTTTCCTCATTACTTTATATTTTTATTTTTTTTTCTCTATTTAGGACTCATAGTATTTTAATAAAATTTTATTGCTTGATACACTTATATTTTTCTGGTGTGCTCATTTTAATAACTATTATCGGTTTGATAATTACTCAATAAAGCATACTGTTTGATGACAGTTAATTTAATAATTTAACTCGATATTCCTCTTAGTTTCCAATTTAATATTTGATCATAAATGAAGTTTTCTCATTTAGTTCATTTAATAATTTATTCGCTTAACTTGATTTAGTATTTTAGCTCGATAAGTTCTCAATAATAATAACTCTTCCTCATAATATATTATGGCGATCTTCTCATAACCGACTCCTCAATAACATTTTCATTACTCGAAGTTCATAATTTATCATTGTTTATATAACTCTAGTACTTGTCACATCTCATTTGCATCATTACTCTCGATTTACGAATTTCTTACAACTTGATAATTTTACCATTACATGAAATTAATTATTCTCAATTATTCTTATAAATTATCTAATCACTTGCATATGAATCACTCAACACAATAATTCGGCTTGACAAAATAGTTTCTCATAACAACCTTTTCCACATTTAACTCGATTTGAATAGTTCATAATAAATCCTCATATTTTAAAAATCTCTTTTTATTTCATTATGTTCCCACGGGAATAAATTCTCGATTAATTAATCACTCTTATAACATTTTAGTCGGTTATATGCACATATACGCTCATAATAACACTTAACAAAACTTTCTCTTGGTAATTCTCTTAATTTACTCTTTCACAAACTTTATTTTTCACAATTAGCTCGATTTGTTAATCTCCATTATCTCAATAATACGAACTTTATAATTATTCTCTATTCGCACTCTTAATATTGATAGTTTTCCCTTTTACCACCACTCAACTCCACTTGGAGAAAACTCGTCCCCGAGTTTGGAAGTGGCACTCGAAATCTCAAAGAACTCGTTAGGAACACTCGATAGTTCGGTTTGTTGATTCTCATTAAATTCCATATTTGAAGGTTTATCTGATTACTCGATAATTAAACTCTTATTCACAGGTGTGAGTTGGTCCCAATGTATACTCTTTACGCCCCTCTCACACCCCTACTCATTAACTTTTTATCACTTTATAAAAATTATAATTTATTTAATGTCCATAATTGATGTTAGCTTTCTCATTAAGCTTCTCATTGATTCTCACATTAGTTTTTTTGCAATTATAACTCTTCTCTATCATTATCTCATTAATAATTAGCCATTTTATGATTCCTCATAAGTCAAGCTCGTTACATTTTGTAGCACCACAACTAGTTATTTCGCGTGACACATTCACGATTATAACTTACTCAATTAATTGTTCAATAATTGCATACTTCTTATTAGTCCATTAACAATTCAAGTCATTAGTTCTCATTTACTAATAAAGCATAATCTCCTCTATTTATTAACTTGAAAATTCTCAATAATTAGTTATATTTGTTCGACACAACTATTTATTAGATCCAACATTTAAACTCAAATTAGTAGTTACTTATAACTTTAAATATAATTTCCATTTAATTCGTTTAAATAAATGTTCATTCATATTTTGATTTATTAATTTCTCCCAATTTATAATTTCTCATATAAAACGAATTACTTATTCATAATTATATTATTCGATTATTATTAATAATTCTCCAATGGATAGATCTTTTCATTTAAATTTGTTTTGGAAAAAAAATTTCATTCATCATTGATTTATTGATTTCTCATAAGTTTAATAATTTAACAAGAATTAATTTGTTCTCAATCATTTACTCATTGTTCCCCATTTCCAAACATTTAATTTATTTCCTCATGACTCGGATTAACAATTTATCATTAATGATCTTTACTCAATTTGGTTTAGTAATATTCACTTAATTTGTTTGGATAACTCTTTATCACTTAACATTTTTTTTCTTCTTATTTTCTCGTTTATTTTGCTTAAACGATTGTTCAATCGTTCTTGGTGTATTAATAACTCAATTAAATCATTTAACGAATTCAACCCAATTTGGTTTATTAGTCTCTCTCTTGACATGTTTTGATAACTCTTTATCAATTCGTGTTTGATGATTCTCTTATTCAATTGAATGCATTGTTTTCTCATAAATCTCCTTTAGTGATTTTATTATATCCTCCATAATAGTTTACCCATTCAGTTATCTCGCGTAATAATGTATTACTTATATCTAAGAGTTCGAGATTTTTATGATACTTAGATGCTTGACAAATGGCCTTCTTGAATCCTTTTCGAAACATAGGCACGAGTCCTGTGCGTATAATAATAGGGGCCCTCTATTATTATCCGCACCTACCCCTGTCATGGTTTCGAGCCAGTTTCAAAAATTCCACGATCTCCCATTCTTATACCATCCACATAATCAAGTAGTTCACAACAGTACATATAGTATATAGTATACATACATATATAGTCGTACAATTCACGCTCATCTCGAGTTAATTTTATTTTATTCTATTAGTAATCAATGTCACTCGCGACGTTTTTAATAAACTATATAACTCAGAAATAAGTACTAGAGGCATAAGGTCGTTGTGATGCGCTGCTTCTCGATTTGGATTTGGACTCATTTTAAAACACTTCTGAAAACTCATTTTGAAAACTCGTGTTTCGACTTGAGTTTGGAATCCACCCCTTGTGAACCCAATTCTCTCAAGCCAAAGCTCTGATACCAACTTGTAACATCCCAAAAATCATGGAAAATTTAAAAAATTTTAAATGAATAAAATAATCATTTTTCCCAAAATACAAGTAACTCAAAGGTCCCAACTCATAAATATAGAAATAAACCGTCTCATAGTTTTAAATGCGGAATAAATAAAATAGTTGTTTTAAAAACATTTGACTCAAAATAAAATAATCGTTTAAAAACATTTGACTCAAAATAAACGTTTGGAATCCAAATCCATAAAAGCTCATCGAGTAACAGGTCATCCAATGCACTTGCTCTAGTACCTGCAAAATGGGGGGGGGAGTGTTTGGGGTCAGCCACCGCTGAGTGAATAATACCAAAATAAACACGTAAGTACAAACAACTCAAGTCACATAAGTGATCCCTAAGGACTCTACTCAATTCTCAATTACTCAAGTTTATTTCTCAGATTTTAATTTATATAGCGCGCCGGTGTGACTTGGGCTGAGAGATCAACCTCGACCCGCCTCACACCACTCAAGGCTCAACACCTGTACTCTTCGGTGTTGAGTCAAAACGTCTGGCACCAGTACTCTTCGGTGCCAAGACAACTCAAGTATATTATGTTTAATGTTTTAACTCAAGAACTCAAAACTCAGATAACTCAGGCTCCAGATAACTCAAATTACAGATAACTCAAATCACAGATAACTCAAATAAATCATCCAATCAATACTCAAGCTCAATCAACAAGACAATTCACAACACATAGCACAAAATCATGAATCGTAAGTAAGTACAAGTTTATAGTGAGATTACCCACCTCGGATAAACGTATGCTCCTAGAAGTATCATCGGCACGTACGAGTCACAAATCAGTTCCTAGAAGACCCTACATCGCATAATAAAACTCGAATTAAAACTTGGCTCAAAACTCATTTCAAACATTCTGCCAGAACCCGACACCCCCGCGGGAATTGCTATAAATCCCAAACCGTTAACTAGAGTTTGACCAAATTTTTACAGTAGCTGCACGGCTCAGAGGACTACAATTTGTCAGAAGACTTCGGGAGCTAAATCCAAACAGAAAGGGGTCAAAACAGGCTCGCAAGACGGAATAGCGGAACCGAAAACTATTCTGCGATAGATCACTAAAACATCTATAACTTTTAAACCGTTTATCAGATTTACGAGCCGTTAGCGGCATTGGAAAGAGGACTCAGAAAGCTAGTGACCAGCACGGGCCAAAAATCCAAAAACGTATTTTAAGTGTGGTAAAAACAGTCTCTAATAAAGTGAGCAGATTCTGCCAGGAATTCGATTGATATTAAAACCCAATTTTAATTCTCGACATTACCCCGTCTATTCCCGAGACACCCGACAGCCCAAAAATTCATTTTTACTTTCAGAATTACGTTTATAACAAATCTAGTCTTTTATTTAAATACGTTTCTCGGATTAGGAAACCGAGAACCTTACGGTTCGGTTTCCGGGTTTTTGGTTGATTAAAACGTTTAGACAAGAGCAACGGTTTTTACCCAACCACAATCCGACACCAAAAAGATTCTGAGATCAAACCCGAGCCCCAAACAACAACAACAAACGAATAACGATTATTCTCAACAAAACCCGCAACCTCTAAACCACTCTACACAAACAGGTTAGACCTCAAAAACGGAAATGATCAATGAATCGAAAATAAATAACGGAATAATGAAGGCACAAATCATATACCCTCAATGACAATCCGCCACTCGGTAGCTTCGGCTCAATCACAGCCCGACCTATTGTCCGATGCAAAGGAATTCACTTGCCTAATCTGCTCGGCACCAATGAAATCTGCCCAACACTTCCTCGTTGTCCCTGCTCGTGGTCACCGATTGTCAAAACAGGTTAAAAATGGAGCTGGTTGATCGCAAGAGAACACAAAAGAAGTAGAGATGCTCATAGCTGCCCTTAGTTCGATCAAATAGAAGCTTCTGCCCAAATCCCGAATTCTTCACCAATCAATCAAGCACAGCATACGGTTAGACCTTACAATCGAGTGACGGAAAGAAAGAAAAACTGAGTGAAAAATAGGAATTAGGGAGTTACCGAGTGGGAAACGAGCTCGGGGACAACTCTGATCGGAGGTCGTCAATTTCATTAAATCAACGAATCACTTCTGCCATGCTGCTATCGATAACAATTAATCAGAATCGTGGATGTTCAGTCCCGACACAGGGAGAACATTAGCCAGAAATCAAGACAAATTCGGGAATTAAGAACAAAGGAAACAGAAGAGGAATACCGGAAAACTCCACACTCGCTCACTCCCGCAACCTGCTCGATTAGTCGACGATGGTGATGGCTGGTCTCATCTTCTGCTCACGAAGGGATGGAGACGTTCCTGGTCGCCAATCCACAGATGGGGAAAGGAGATTTGTCGGCAATTAGGGTCTAGGAAAAAGATTACACACACGACTTAAAAGAAACAAGCTGATGAATTTCGGGCCTAAGGTCCGACATCTCACATATGGGCCGGACATGTACAGCAATCCAACGAGTCTACACTTTTTGACGATTAAGAAAGAAAGAAAAAAAAAAAGAAATTAACATCACTGATAAACAATTTAAATCACCGGTCAACAAAACCATATGACACCACCCCATCGTCTTCAATTGAAGAAAACAACAACTGACCACCTTATAACTTTTCCCATTTTTCTTTCTTTTTATTAAACTCCAGACCACCTCAACACAAGAAACGCAACGACTAAATGCTCTAGATGCGGCCGACATAATTTAGCGGGTTAAAGGAGTTACTAGGTTTAAAAGCATCATACATGATAATTTTCCAAGCCCGCACTATGAAAGCTCGGGGTATTGGCCTTTCGCCGGCCCGACTCAATAAATTTAATTAAAACCCGATACGTCTAAGTACATGCCTTCTACATAATACTAACCGCCTTAATATCTTTTTGTAAAATTAATATGAACCGTCTAACTACAGGTCGTCTAATAAATTCATTAATGAAACGTATTAACTATTTAAAATTAAAATATAATTCGGTTTTCTACTAATTATAATTAATTTATTAAATAACGTAAATTTCAGAGCGTTACAGTTGACCCTTCAGTTCTTTCAGCATTAGTCCAGAAGTCAACTAAGTGTTGTTGATATGCTTTCGGATTTACGGTTAAAGCAAACTTTATATATGAGTTTTTCAAGAAATTTACGATTGGACGCAAATCCTTTGTTCCGTCTGGATTCTTTAGGAATGCACACATGTTGTGAAATTCGGAGTATTTGAGAGTTGTTTGAACATCAAGAGATTGTAGAGTTGCCATTGTTGTCGATGTTATGATGTTTGATTGATTTCGATTTTGAGAGAAACGAGTATGAATTTTGTTACTGATGCAGGGTTTATGATCGTGAGTTAGGGTTTATCGAGAGGATTTAGCAAATCGGTGAGAGGATAATGCTAAACTACTCGACTTCAGCTATTTATATCTTACGATTTATCCTGCAAAAATACTAAATTGCCCTTCGAATCATAACACAACGGCTAATTTCATGAGGGTTAGTTTGGTAATTTGATAGTTTGAAAGACCAGTAGTAAATTAGATGCCAGTAAGAAAACGTCAGTAGTATCTAAGAACATCAGTAGTAACTAAGGATTTTGACACCAGTAGTAACTATTGACATCAGTAGTAACTAATGAATTTCATTACTAACCTAACTTGCAAGACCAGTAGTATATGTGGATACCAGTAGTACTGTCTTACCAGTAGTATTTGTGTATACCTAATACACACCAGTAGTAGTGACTTACCATTAGTATTTTGTGCACACGCTTACATACCTGTAAAGCAGACCTACCAGTAGTAAAAGACTTAAACAAGTAAATAACTTTTTACAACAAAAAACTTTACACATGATTTTGAGTGAGAAATTAATTTATTAAAATCATTCCAATACTGCTAACCAAGAAGCTGAATCTTCCTACATCAAATGCTTTTGTAAAAAGATCTGCTAATTGATCATCAGTATGAATTTTAACTACTTTGATTAACTTCTTTTCATTGCAATCTCTTATAAAATGAAATCTTATTTCAATGTGTTTGGTTTTAGAGTGTTTTACTGGATTGTTCAAAATACTAATAGCACTTTGATTATCAATAAAAATGGGAGTTTTAAGGATAGAGATACCAAAGTCTAGCAGCTGGTTTTGAATCCAAAGAACTTGAGCACAACAAGCAGATGCAGCTACATACTCTGCTTCAGCAGTTGATGTTGATACATTTGTTTGTTTCTTGCATTGCCATGACACCGGTCTTGATCCAAAGAATTGACATCCACCAGTAGTGGACTTTCTATCTTGACATTCACCTCCATAGTCACTATCTTTGTAGGCTATGAGTTCAAAGGGTGAATCATGTGGATACCATAGACCAAGTGATGGTTTGCCTTTCAAGTATCTGATTATTCTTTTGACAGCCTGCAAGTGTAGTTCTTTAGGTCTTGCTTGATATCTTGCACACACACAAACACTATACATAATGTCAGGTCTAGATGCAGTTAAGTACATCAAAGAGCCTATCATTGATCTATATAGGTGTTCATCTACATCCTCCCCCTCAGCATCAGGATGTAGGTGTTTGTGTGTTTCCATTGGTGTACTTGCACTCTTGCAGTCTTTCATATCAAATTTCTCCAAGATGTCTTTAACATATTTTGATTGGTTTATCAAAATACCATTTGTTCTTTGATTGACTTGGAGTCCAAGGAAGAAGTTCATTGGACCCATGGAGCTCATCTTGAATTTGATTTGCATGAGATTTTCAAATTCTTTACATAATGAATCATTTGTTGATCCAAAAATGATATCATCTACATAGATTTGCACCAGTAGTATATCATTTTTGACCTTTCTTGTAAACAGAGTTTTGTCAATTGCTCCTCTTTTGAAATCATTCTTCAGTAAGTATGATGACAATGTATCATACCATGCTCTTGGTGCCTGATGTAGGCCATATAGAGCTTTGTCTAGTTTGAATACATAGTCACCATGTTTTGGATCTTCAAAACCTGGAGGTTGGCAGACATATACTTCTTCTTCAATTTTCCCATATAGGAAGGCACTCTTTACATCCATTTGATAGACTTTAAACTTCTTGTATGAAGCATATGCTAGGAATATTCTAATTGCTTCAATTCTAGCAACAGGGGCATATACTTCATCATAGTCTATTCCTTCTTCTTGAGTGTATCCTTGGGCTACAAGTCTGGCTTTGTTCTTGATCACTATACCTCTTTCATCTTTCTTGTTTCTAAAGATCCATCTTGTTCCAATGGCTCTTTTTCCTTTAGGTAGAGGTACAAGTGTCCAAACAGCTTGTAATTTGAATTGAAGGAGTTCTTCTTGCATTGCCTCAATCCAGTTTGAATCCTTCATTGCTTGTTGAATCTTCTTTGGTTCATCCTGAGACAGAAAGCATTCAAACATACATTCATTAGCAATTAAACTTATATTACACATGTTTGCAGTTAGACTCTTATGTAATTTGCTTCTTGTCTGCATGCTTGAGTTCACATCACTAAGGACTTGATCCAGAGGATGATTCTTTTCAGTTCTAGTGCCATGAACTTTATCAACACATAGTTGGTTTTCAAGATTGGACTCATTTGCTTCAGGAGATTGTTCCTCTTGAGGTTTTTCATTGTCATTGATGTTTGGTTCATCATCATTTGCTGGTTCATAGTTACTACTGGGATCAGTAGTGTTTAGGTTGTTACTGGGATCGGTAGTGTTTAGAGAATTTAGGTTATTGCTAGGACCAGTAGTATTTTGAGTACTATTACTGGTCTCAGTAGTATTTGAATTACTACTGTCCTCATTATCTGACTCACTACTGCTTCCAGAAGTTGAGTTATTACTGTCCTCAGAATTAACTGTGGGAACAGTATCAACTAATATGTATCTCATCTCTTCTTGACCAGAGTTGAAAGATGACGTTCCTTCCTTTTGAGTATGACAATTTTAATTACCTGCATTTAAATCCAAGTTAGTGTTAAAGGATTTGGTTAGATTGTCTATGTTAAATAGCCAATCTGGACCATTTCCTTGTTCATTAGGAACATTCTCATTAAAGGATACATTGATGCTTTCTTCAATTATCCTTAATCTTTTATTGAACACTCTGTATGATTTGCTTTGAGTAGAGTATCCCACAAAGATTCCATCATCAGCTTTGCAGTCAAACTTACCAATTTGTTCTCTTGTAATCAGAATAGTACAAGGACAACCAAATGATTTTAAAAAACTTATGGATGGTTTTCTTTTGTTAAAGAGTTCATATGGTGTTTTATGATGTGGCTTAACTATTAATACTCTGTTTTGTACATAACAGGCAGTATTAACAGCTTCAGCCCAAAAAGTGATTGGTAACTTTGAATCTGCTAACATTGATCTTGCTGCTTCAATGATGGTTCTATTTCTTCTTTCAGCTACACCATTTTGTTGAGGAGTTCTAGGTGAGCTGTATTGCCTGTCAATACCTTTAAGATCACAAAAGTTAATTAAGTTAGCATTTTTAAATTCTGTGCCATTATCACATCTTATGGCTTTAACTTTTTGATCAGATGTGTTCTCCAGTTTAACAATTAAGTTCTTGATGAGTTCACTTGTTTCATCTTTTGTCCTGAGAAAAAAACCCATGTATATCTGGAAAAGTCATCAGTAATAACAAGAAAATATTGTTTCTTTCCAATACTCATTACATTTGTAGGTCCAAAAAGGTCCATATGTAAGAGTTGTAAAGGAACAGAAATAGAGTTTACAATTTTGGACTTATGAGAAGAATTATGTTGTTTACCTTTTAGGCATGCAACACAGTGATGATCACACATGAATTGTTTTTGTGGTAATCCAATTACCAAATTCTTTCTTACTAAATTGTTCATGTTTTTAAAGTTTGTGTGACACATCCTTCTATGCCAAAGTTCTGATTCAGTGGTGTTTGCCTTGGATATAAAACAGTTGACCTCATTTGAAGAAATGAGTTCTCCCCTATATCCAGGCAATACACATTATTTCTCCTTGGAGTTCTCAAAACTACATATTTTTCATCTAAAACAAAATCAGGAGAAAGAATGATGCACTCAATGTCTGTGAAAAGAATCTTGTTCTTTTTATCACATACTTGAGACACACTGACAAGATTGTATTTTAGCTCAGCTACATAAAATACATCATCAAAAGTAATTTTACCATTGGTAACTGTACCTTTGCCTGAAATCTTACCTCCCTTTGGGTTCTCACCAAAGGCCACATATCCTCCATCAAATGACTTGAAATCTTTAAGAATTTGCAGATTTCTAGTCATGTGCCTTGAGCATCCACTATCAATGTGCCATGTTCTACCTTCTTCAGGGATCTGAATGCTCTGCACAAGTAAGTAAAGTATTAGTTAATTTTGGGAACCCAATCTTTATATGTCTTGGGTTCATCCTTTGATAAGTAAGATTTAGAAGATTTAATTTTAAACATTTTTGGTGCCCATACCTGTTTAGTACTGGTGTTTTGTTTTACTACTGCCCTTTTGGATTTGGTACTGGTGTCTGACCTTGGTCTATACCCATTATATTTAGCTTTTGAATACTTTACTACTGATGGACCAGTAGTATTTGGGTACTTACCATGTTTAGGATGACCAGTAGTGTTTTTAACATGTGGTTTGGCAGCAGTAGTATTTTTAAAATTAGGGTTTTTACCAGTAGTGTTTTGGTACTGATATCTAACAGCATTGTAATTAGGTTTAGGATCAGTAGTAAACCTGTTAAAGTTTCTACTGGTGTTGGAAAAATTAAAATATTGTTTATTTTGATTTGTTTTTCCATTATTTTTGAAATAATTGCTGTTCTTAGGGCTTCCAACTCTTCTGTTTTGCACAAACCTTGGTGTATTTCTTCCAAATTTTGGTGTTTCAGTTTTTTGAGATTTTATTTTATTTACTACTGATGGACCAGTAGTGTCTTTTAACTTTTGTGTTTTTTCTTTTTCTTTAGAATTTTTAAATGCTTTGAACTCTTTACAGTTAATTGGATTGAAGTGACAATCCTTTGCTAAATGGTTTACTTTGTTGCAAATAACACATCTTAATTTCTTATCCTTAGCACCTTCAGGTTTTCTTTGATATAAGAGTTGATTTTTATTTCTTTCATTTCCTCTTCTTAAAATTTGAGGTATATTTTCTGTGTGAAAGCTTGTATCAATTGAGTTTGTTGATTCAGTTTGAAAGATTGTAAATTCAGTTGAGTCTGTAGTTTGATCATCATCAGAAGAATCATATGATTCAGATGTTTCATTATTAGACTCAGTTTGATTTTCATTTTTTAATTCATTTATGATTCTTTATGACCTATCTTTAAGTGGAGGAATGAATTTATATGGAGGTGGTACTGCATGATATCCCACTCCATGCACAGCTTTTTCAGTGGTTTGATTACTTGTTAATTCATTTACAATTTGAGAGCTTCTTTCAAACTTTTTAATGGTTAATTTATTTTGTTCTAATTCCATTTGAAATTCTTCTAGTTTGATCAAAGTTTCTTTTAATTTTAATTCAAGATGTTCTTTTTCATAAGTGGTTTGTAGCAATTCTTCTTTTATCTTTTGATCAGTTATTTTATAAATTTTAATTTGATTTTCAAGATCAGCTATACAACCATTATATTCAATTCTTCTATTTCTATTTAGAATCATCTCTGCAAGTGTTTCTTTATTTAGTTTTTCTAAATCTTTATAAGCTTTAATGCATTCAAGAGTGCAAGGTTTAGAATGTACCTTAGTAGGAGAGTCAGTGAAGGCCATGAGAGCTTGATTCTGTGCATGCTCCTCTGCTTGAAAGCTCCAATCATAACCTTGTCCTTGTTGTGAAACAAGAGCAGTTGAGTTTGATCTTTTGTCTGGCTGAGGATATTCTTTAGCAAAGTGCCCAAGGTTGTTACAGTTGTAACATTTGACTTTAGTCTTGTCAAATCCAGCCTTGTCACCTTTGTTGAAGTTAAGGTTTGTTCTTCCAGTCCTCTTTAAGAACCTTTTGGTTCTCAGGCTCAGCATAGCCATCTGCCATTTTAGATCCATCTCCTCAAGATCATCAGGATTCAATTGTTCCAAATCATCACTAATTAGTGCAGTATGCACATGACTAGTGAAGAATGATTCTCTTGCAGTATCTTCACAATCTGCAGCCTTTGCAGTTTCCTGACCTGTTCCTGTACTAGACACAAAAGCAGCATTGTTTGAAGATAAATTAGGAGTTTTAGAACTTACCTCAGATTCAAACACCCTAAGCTCATTGTACAATTCATCCAGCTCCTTTTCTTCCAAAGCATCTCCTTGTCTATAGATGACTGTGTACATAGACCATTCTTCTCCAAGAGATATGAGAAACTTTCTATTGACATCATCATTGTCAGGTTTCACACCAACTTGATTCAATTCACCAATGAGTTTATTGAACCTATCAAAGGTTTGAGATAGAGATTCATTCTTTTGGCCTTTGAAGTTTTCAAAGTCCTGTTTTAGTACAGACTTCATGTTTCTTTTGGTGCTTTTAATGCCAACGAATCTCTTTTCCAATGCCTGCCACAACACCTTTGCATCATCATATTCAACAAAGAGATGTTGATAGTCATTAGGAATGGCCAGTAGAAGAGTGCTTAGAGCTTTGAGTTCGATTCCTCTGTCTTTCTTCTCCTTTTCACACTTGAGCTTGTCTGCTTCAGTTGCAGAACTTGTTGCTTGACCAGGAACGGTTTTGTTTCCTTCAACAACAACTTCCCACATGGAATAATCAGTAATAAGCATGTATTGCTTAATACGATTCTTCCACATCCCAAAGTTATTGGGAGTGAGTATAGGGATTTTATTTGCTTGAGTACTTTCATTGTTATCAGTCATGATTAACAATCTGTGTGTTTTAAAGATTAAAACTTTTTGTTGTTCTTAAAAATCGTAGATGTAGAACCAATAAGCTCTGATACCACTTGTCAGGATCGATTAACTATGAAAAGTTAATAAACACCTTTAGATCTAATTGATAATAGAAGTTACAGCGGATTAACACTATATCAATATATTAAGAACAATGAACTGTAAGAACAATATGCAATAATATTAAGAACACAGTTTCACAAAAAGCTTCAATGTATATTATTGATTAACAATACACACGTACGTTTACAATTCGTAAGGAACTATGTATAATAGTCCTTGAAGCCTAACTATTTACCCTAGTTATTCTAGGACTTGATTTACATCGAATTATAAAAGATATACATTGAATAACATTCTATAACTAACTCTGCGAAGATCTCGGACTTGATATTCTTCCAAAACGCGTACCAGTAGTAACTGCAATCACCAGTAGTAAAATAACATCGTCAGTAGTAAATCTGGTGATCAGTAGTAAGTCCAAAACCAACGTCAGTAGTAACTACTACTAATCAGTAGTATCTTCAATATGTGCATGATCAGTAGTAACTTAGTTATAGACTTCACCAGTATCAACTTATCAGTAGTAAGTGTTTCTGCCCCATCAGTAACAACCATAGTCTTCATCAGTAGTAACTATGATCAGTACTAACTGCAGCATCAGTAATAAGTTGAACTGTGATCTGCTCCAACAGAAACAATTACTAGTAACATATCCAAGGATTTAGATCAAGGTATATATAACTTCTTTTGATAATAGAATCACTAATAGCACTTGATTATTTTATTATATAACAACATATTATCATGAATTTCATGTAGGTTTGCCAATGAAAACAAATCCCCAAGAGGGTGAAAGTGTTAATTCTGAAAAGGGAGGGGAGTTGGATGTAAATAAGAATAATAGGGAATTTGTGGTGAAGAGTTTAAAAACACTGAAGATGAGTTTGGATGATCAAAGAGAGAAAGTAATGTATATGGTTGAAGGTGGCCAAAAAACTGGCGGTGGTGGCGCCGAAGAAGAACAGCTAATGAAAATGATTGATAAGTTAAGATTGGAGTTAGACAATGAGAAGAGAAAGAGGTCCAGTTTGGAAATAGAGTTGGAGTTGTTAAGGATGCACATCACAACTAGTTCTAAAAATCTTCCTAGCTAGATTTCTTTTTTAATGTTTGCTAATTTTTATTTTTTAATTATTTAATGTAATATATTTTTTTTATTCATTAACTTTTAAAAAAGTTTTGGTTGTCGGATTTAATGCATAATTAAAACTTTAAAAATGATTATTTGAGAAAAAGAAGAGTAGTCGAACAGGGTTTAACCACCGTTATTGAATATTTGAGAGTGCGGGTTTTGACCTCTACAGCCAAACCATGTTGGTCTCGCCGGCGGCGCCACCGATCACCATACCACCGACGCTTCTCCTCTCACTCCGTCCCACTTTTCTTCCGGCCGCCACCATCAGAATCCTACCCCTTCGTCAATCATGGAAACCATTACCTTCGCCTTCACATTTCCCCAATTCACAACATAAATCATTCCATACTATACCATATTCGCCTCTCATCTCCAATGGCGACGGCACCGGTGGCGGCGGTTCAAGTAATTGGTGGGATCTCGGTGACGGTAATGACGATGATAACAACGAAAATCGAAATCCAAATTCATACATAAAACGCGTGCTATTCTATCTATTACTCGGTATACTAGTTCAATCCGCTTCACGAGCTTACGCAATCGTTAGCGAAAGCAACAACGGAACGGATGATGAAGAAATTGTTTGGGAAATCAAAGGAGGTAAACGAACAAAACTCATAGCTGACAAATTCTCAGATATGTTTATTGTTCCACCACCATCATCATCTTCAGAAACGATGTCGTTCGGAAATGTGTGGGATCAATGCAGGGAGTTATTCATGCGTTTGATGCTCCCTGAAGGATTTCCAGATAGTGTTACAAGTGATTATATGGAATATTCTCTTTGGAGAGGTGTTCAAGGTATTGCTGCTCAAGTTAGTGGTGTTCTTGCTACACAAGTAAGCATTGTGTATCCATGTTCATGATTTATGCTGATTAAATTATAATTTTTAAACATTATGGCTGTTTGATTTAGTCTTTGCTATATGCGGTTGGATTGGGGAAAGGGGCAATTCCAACTGCTGCAGCTGTGAATTGGGTGCTGAAGGATGGAATTGGGTATTTAAGCAAGATATTTCTGTCAAAATTTGGGCGACATTTTGATGTGAATCCAAAAGGATGGAGATTGTTTGCTGATTTTTTGGAAAATGCTGCTTTTGGCATGGAAATTTTGACTCCTGCATTTCCACATCTTTTTGTTCCAATTGGTGCTGCTGCTGGTGCAGGCAGATCTGCTGCTGCACTTATTCAGGCTGCTACAAGAAGCTGTTTTTTTGCAGGTTTTGCTGCTCAAAGAAACTTCGCTGAGGTAGTTTAGGATACAATTTCCATATTAAAATGAAAAAAAAAATAAAATTGTAACATCATATTTTGATTAAAGTATTTAATTATGGTAGGTAATAGCAAAAGGTGAAGCTCAAGGAATGGTGAGCAAATCGATTGGAATAATGGTTGGAATATTGTTAGCTAATTGTGTACAATCATCAACACCGTTGGCTCTTGCTTCTTTTGGTGTTGTTACTTGGATTCACATGTTTTGCAATCTCAAATCTTATCAATCCATTCAATTAAGGACGTTGAATCCTTATCGAGCAAGTAATCTTTTTTCTTTATTATTTAATGTTTTAATTTAATAAACGTGATCATATTGATAATAGAAGTACATAGAAAATAACTATTTATAATTATCTTAATGATTTAGTGTCGAATGAAATAATTTGATTGAATATTTTTATACAGGTTTGGTTTTTGGTGAATATTTACTAAGCGGTCTTGTTCCTTCGGTCAAAGAAGTCAATGATGAAGAGCCCTTTTTCCCTGCTCTACCACTTCCCAGTTTAAAACCAGCAAGCAAAGTAAGTCAAAGTTTTGACTTTTTGCCATGTCTGCTGATTTAAATAATTTAATTTTTATTTATTTCTCTTCAGGTAGAGCATAAAGTACTCTCACCCGAAGCAAAAGAAGCTGCTGCTACAATTGGACAACGTCTAGAACTCGGGTCAAAGCTCTCTGAAATAGTCAACACCAAAACAGACGCACACGCATTACTCAACTTATTCCAAAATCAAGGCTACATACTAACCGAACACAATGGCAAATTTTGCGTAAGTAAATTCATATTTTCTATAACTTATAATTTCGTCAATTTAAAAAAACATTTTATGAAAATTAAATAGGTAATACTGAAAGAGATATGCACGCCCCAAGATATGCTGAAATCGATGTTCCATGTGAGCTACCTTTATTGGTTGGAGAAAAATGTTGGGATAAAATCTGTAAGCCCGTATGACGATTGTGGGCCCGGAGGAATGCTGCAGATATCATTAGAATATGTAGAAAGGGAATTTAATCATGCTAAAAGAGATGGTGAAATTGCGGGTTGGGTAACCGATAGTCTTGTAGCTAGACCTTTACCTAATAGAATTCGTCCCGATTGCTAATTAAATGTTAAGATACTATATAAAATGAGTTAATTGTAGAGGGCTTGAAAAAGAAAGTGGGTCATAGGAATAGTGTAAATCGGTCTATTTGATCGATAATTGTACATGGTGAACTTACAACGATTCTGGTTGTTTTGACTTTTGAATGTCATGTGATGATCAAATAGTTTTATTGGAATGTTTTTTAGTGTTGATGTCGTGTTTAATTTGTGAAATGTGTGCCTTGGTGTTATACAGTTTAACTTTTTATACACAAATTGTATGTGATGTGTGATTATTCTTATTCAAAATATATTATAGAATGGTGTTTGGAATATGGATTTGATTATTCTATTTAAAATTGTCCTCCCTCCATCTCATAAAAATATTCTTATTTCTCTTGGACACAAAATTTTAGAAGATAGTTACTGGTGGAGTCCTTAGTAATATTTTTAATTAAAATATAAGGTTAGATTGGAGAGAGAAAGTATTTTAGTGGTGGAATCATTTATAATTATATTTTTTTTATTAATTGGTTCCCTCAAATTTGAGAAATTGGAACTTTTTTTGTGGGACAAAATTATAAGGAGAAATAAGAATTTTTTGTCGGACAGAGGGAGTAATAATCAGACAAATTATTTTTTTATTGTTTTGCAAACCTGATTGTATGTTAAGTTAATAGGTAAATTGTAAATAATTAGTTTTTAAGATGACATAAGCATATTTCCATTTGTTTTTCCGAACTCTTTTTTGAATGCCAAGAAAAGCAAAATTTTCATTTTTTCTGAATGCCAAGAAAAGCAAAATTTTCATTTTTTCTGATTTTTGTCAAATGCTCATTTTAATTTCAGATTATTTATATTTTTAAAATATACTCCTTCCATCCTACAAAAAAACTTCACATTAGCCTTTTGCACAAGTTTTTAGGTGATAATTAGTGGTGAGGTCATTAATAATACTTTTAATTAAAATATAAGATTGTGTTGAAGAGAGAAAGATAATTAGTGAATATTAGTGGTGGGGTCTTTAGTAATAATAGTTTTTCATTGTGTGGAGTCCATTAAATATGAGAAATGTGAAGTTTTTTGTGGGACAAAATTTATAGTGAATGAGAAGTTTTTTGTGGGACGGGGGGAGTAATAAGCAAATAATTTATTTCAAATTGCAATCACAAACACTCCTAAATTATATTCTCGACGACTTTCAGTAATTTGTTACAGTATTTTTTAAACAAGAGGGTATTTCAGTAATTTGATACAGTATTTATTTTTCTTTTTCTTTTTCTTTATTTAGAAGACAGTGGCCCAGAAAGTATAAAAACAGCAGGTAGCATACTCTCCTCATCTCCTCAAGAACGACGATCGTCCAATGATTCTTTGAACAACTTCAATGGAAATCACATCAAATTTTAGTAATCTCAACTTCATTTCAACCTCCCAGAACTCCAAAACCCATCGCCGGCATGGATGTTGTTGCGGTAAATCATCCACCATTCAATTGCCCTTACACAGACCTCACCGGAAAATTCCACAACCCATCAAGATTCCGACAACCAAACTCATTTCCACCACTACCAATACCACCACCGCCACTACTTCCTCCGACATTCTACGGTTGTTGGACTGCCTTGGCTTTCCGGTCCCCGATGCAGTATACATTTCCCTCATCAAAGAATGCACCTACTTTTGTGATTCTAACGAAGCTGTGATATTGCACGCTCATCTTACTAGAAACCGTCGTAATCAACCTCTTTTAGCTTTGCTTAATCGTATCATGATTATGTTTGTATCATGTGGGTGTATACAGAATGCACGCCAGGTGTTTGATGAAATGACTAAAAGAGATTTTAACTCATGGGCAATAATTATCGCAGGTTATGCAGATAGTGGTGATAACGAGGAAGTAATCCAACTGTTTATAAATTCCGAACTCCAGTATATACTTTACAGTTGCAGCAGTTTCCCTGTTTCTTGGCTTTTGGTGTGTGTTCTTAAAGCTTGTGCAAACACCATGAACATGGAACTTGGTGAACAAATCCATGGTTGGTTGTTAAAATCAGGTTACACAAATGACCTGTTTGTTAGTAGCTCATTGATCAGTTTTTACGGGAAAATTGGATGTTTTGAAGGTGGGAATTTAGTTTTTGATCAAGTCGGTTCTCATCGTAATGTTGTCATTTGGACAGCTAAAATCAGTAACAATTGTAAAGAAGAGAAATTTCATCAAGTTCTTGATGTATTTAAACAAATGGGGAAAGAAGGTGTTAAAAAGAACAGCTTTACATTCTCTAGTGTTCTTAGTGCATGTTCTAAGATACATGATGATGGAAATTGTGGTGAACAGGTTCATGCGAATGCAATTAAATTAGGGTTAGCATCCAAGAGCTATGTGCAGTGTGGTTTGGTTAACATGTATGGGAAATTTGGTTTGATTAATGATGCTAAAAAGGTTTTTAATATGAATGAAAATATGAGAAATCGTGCGTGTTGGAATGCTATGTTGACTAGTTTTGTACAAAATGGTTGTCTTGTTGAAGCTATTAAGGTTTTGTATCAGATGAAAGCAGCTGGTGTGCAACCCCAAGAATTGTGGGTTGAGAAATTAAGGTCTTTGTGTGGGAGTGAAATTCTTGAAATCAAATAGTCAACGAGATACAGTTGACTAGTGCTCTAAAGTCAACATATCTTTACCTTACGTTTGTTTAAATATATACCATCTATGTAAATCAAACTTTTATATATGTATATATGTGGACGTTTATATATTGAAGTTGTATGTAAATTCTAGGAAAAAATTACCTCATGGCAGCATGGAACTTTGATTTGTAAATCTTTCTAATGGATTCCTCTTGCTTGTTTTTAATTTTAATTTTAATGATCCATATAAAAAGATACATGTATACTAAGGTGGTGTTTTTTGTTTCTTGCGAGAAGGTTTTTTTGGGTCTTTCAGTTTGCGGGCGACATTCTGAAAAAATATACTACGTATGTTTGTTTTTTGAAGATAGAAAATGAGGAAATATCTTTTTGAAGAAGATATGGATCATACGTACTCTTCTAAATTTGAAAGACATATTACCTAAATCTAAAACGAGTTTATCCACCACCCACACTACCAACCACCCCCACCACCGCTACCGCCACCGCCACCCCACCTTCTGCCACCACCAACCACCACCCCCTAACACCTACCGTCGCCGCTACCCCACTGCCACCACCACCCTTACCACCCACTACTCGAAATTTTGTCAGTCTGCAGATATTAAAAAGCAAACAATTTTTTTTTTATTTTTTTTTTGTTGTAAACTGGGAACGTTTTGTCCACATCTTTTCCGCAAATATTAGGGGTGAGCATTTGGGCCGAAAACAAACCGACCAAAATCAAATCGAACCGAAATTGAAAACATGTAATCAGTTTGGTTTTCGGTTTTGGTCCGGCTCAGTCCGGTCCTCGGATAAGGGTGAGCATTTTGGCTGAAAAACCAAATTGAAACCGAACCAAAACCGAAACACATGTAATCGGTTTGGTTTTCAGTTTTGAAAATTCATCGTTATCGTTTCGATTCGATTCCTAGACTGCACTCACCCCTAGCAGATGTGGTCCGCAAACCAAACAGCACCTAAGAGTGCTTGAAATTTTGCATCTAAATGATTTCAATAGGCATGTGCAAACTGGACCGAGAAATAGTCGGAACCTTCGAACCGCACTGAATCGAGTTATATCGGTCCGATTCTCGATTTAAAATTTTATGCAAAATCGCTTTTGTTTCCGGTTTGGTTCGGACTGGTCCAAAACCTAAAAAAGTCAAAGAAACTTTCTCGATTCATTTTCGGCCGATTCTCGGTCCAGTCCAAGACGCGATCGGTTTGTTCCTCATCCCGTTGAAACCATTTTCTCGGTTCGGTTCTAGTACTGTGCACATCTAGATTTCAGTGATGTCTTATTGCAGGTGATTCAAGATGTTAACTGGCCGAAATAGCATCCTAAAGGGCCTCATTTTATATCTTGAAAGCTTGATTAGAGTACAGATATTGAGCAAGGGTAAAATTGTAATTTCTCATAGCTTCATGGGTTTAATTGTAGGTTTTGTAACTTAAACAGAAGTATAAGTAATGTGTTATATGGTCACGTTTTTTTTCTAGTCTGAAAAAATATATCACCAAACTTGTCTTTTGATGAAACCACCTTATAATAATGCATGACAATGTTTCACAAAATCACACCTTTTCGTTTCTATAATGTGCTTTAAGGTCGTGCTTTTTCTGTGTGAAAAAAGGTATCATTAAACTTGTCTTTTAATGAAATCACATTATAATGCTGCATGATAATGTGTCACACAGTCACACTTTTTTTCTTTTCTATAACATGTTATATGATCATATCATCAAACTTGTCTTTTAAAGAAATCATCATATAACATTGCATAGTCATGTGTCATAGAGTCACACCTTTTCCAATGTGTTATACGTTTTTTCCTAGAATGTTCATGATATATTGCAAATTGATTTCATATTTCTAGAATGTTAACATTTTAGTATGATAACATTGATGGAAAAAATAATTTATCTTAAAAGATTAAAATTGAGGAGATAAAGCGTACTGTTTTAGTTCAACCTTATTCTATAGAAAACAAGGGATGTAGCTCGCGTGTCGTGGTAGAGTTTAAATTAGACATTTTAAATGTCGAGATGAGATTTACATTATGGACTTAATGATTTTTTAACTTTTTGTCACCTAATTTGGGCAATTCTAGCCCAGATGGACAAAATATTTATCTGGGGCCTGGGGGATAAGATCGAAAGTGGGTTAGCACATTTTTCACGAGCACCACCTTGAATAAATGAATACAGATCCGACATCACTAAAAATATTTTAATTAAAAAAAACTTTTTCATTATGTTTTATAAGTAAAAGAAACCAGGGTGTTTGGGAGGGTTTATTTAAACAAGTTTATGTTTATCATCTTATAAGTTTATGAGCTTATATAAGTTAATAATCTTTTGTTATATAAAAATGGACGGTACCAGGAAAAAATTCACACGGGGCAAAGTTTGTGTTATGCAATGTGTTGAGTTGGGTCTTCGAGTTAGAATTATTTTTAGGTCACATTATAAACTAAATATATGTCCTAGTGGTTGCAAGTTCCGCTGCATTCCAAGAGGTTGGAGTTCAAGGTTTAATACAGTTAGTGTACTAAAAGTAAATAGCAGCTTGAAGTTAAGTTTCATATTTTTATCTTTACAACAGAGATATATTAGGAGAACAATTTTTTACAGAGAAAGCGAAAAATATAATCATTTCAAATACTTGAACGTAGAGTCAAACAACTAAAAATATAGTTACTTAACCATCTGACTATATACCATATTTCTCCATACATGTTATTATTCTACTCCATTTTTCAAAGAGGGCATTCTATATGGTCATTTTAATACATATTTTTTAAACCAAATCAAGAATTCTTGGGGTGGCAGGTGTTTATTGTGCCCACCCTCTAGTATCACCATTTTTCATAAAATAATAAGTTCAAGTGTTTAGTTTAGATGTACTTATATTAGGGTGAATGTAAAAGATATTTAATAAGCTTAAATAAGTTTGTGTACAAATTTTTATCTAAAAGCCCTTAAACAATGTGGCGAGCAAGATTAAATAATCTTTAATTCAACGCAGTTCATTTTATCTAGGAGAGGGTTTGGAATTACAAATATAATGCGCCGGTATATGTGGAGTTCCTATGAAGTCTTTATATTATATTTTATTTTTATTTTTTTTTAACAACCAAAAAAGAAAGCAACGGGTCGAGCTTCGGCATTGCCATCACCCGCCCGAGGACCTCCACAATATATATATATAAAAAAACTTGAGTCTAGCAAAATGCTAGACTAAAACATTACAAAGGGTTTATTAGCCAATCAACCCAAGGAATATCAATTTTACGATTCCTATGGGTTAACCAAGTAAAAGAAAACAACTTAATACTATCTACTACATCAGATTTACGAAAACTACCATTATCAAATAAACAAGAATTCCTAAATTTCCAAATCACCCAACACGTAACAAAACCAATGGCTTGAAACTTTTGTCTCTTGAAGTTCACGATTGGCAAACCTTCAATCAAGCTGCACAGCTCCAAAAATGAACCATAACTTTGAGATTTCACGTTACACCACCGAGCTACATATAACCAAATCTCTTTTGCAAATGAACATAAGAAAAATAAATGGTTTTGATTTTCCATACCTTGATTGCAAATAGGACACATAATAGATTCAATCTCCATGCCACGGCGAGACAAATTAAATCTAGTCGGAAGACGATCTAAATTAAGGCGCCACATGAAAACATTTACCTTAATTGGAATATCCGAACACCATCTCGAACTAACCTCAATACCGGGAAATAACATATCATTTATATGTCTTCTAACTTCCCGAACCGTAAATTCACAAAACTCTCCAAAACTCCAACTCACTTTATCTCTACCTTCAACTATCTTAATGTCATTTATAAGAGACATTAAGGTCGACAATTGCTCACCTTCTATACCACCTCTTACATTTCTTCTCCAATTGAAACTCCAAGACCCATTTTGCCATCTCTCCCTTATCTTACAAAATGAGTTTAAATCCAACCGAAATAATCTATTAAATCGAACACATAGAGGCTCACTGCATATCCATCTATCCTTCCAGAAATGAATAGACTCGCCATTAACAACCTTAAACCTTATCGAATTATAAGGAATAAAATTGTTATCATGAAGATAATTCACCGAACCAATAATTTGTGACCACTTACCCTTCTTGTGACGAACACCAACCAACTTTTCAAACCCACCATCTACACCATGAATCGATTGAATCAGACTACTCCACATCGAACCGTTTTCGTTGAAAAAATGCCACCTCCATTTATAAAGAAAAGCTAGATTTAAAGCATTAAGGCTCGAAATACCTAAACCACCTTTATCTTTATCCGCCAAGCATACATCCCATTTAACCCAACTAATTTTTTTTTCATTATCCGCCGAACCCCATAAGAACTTTGCTCTAATTTGTTCCAATTTCTTCAAAAGAGCAATTGGAGCTCGGAAAATAGAGAACCAATAATTCCCTAAACTACCTAATACTGATTTAATAAGAGTCAATCGACCACCTATAGATAACATTTTTACTTTCCATTTAGAAAGTTTCTTCCGAACCCGATTAATAATATCCTCCCAATTCACCAAACGCGACATGTCAGCACCAATTTTAACTCCCAAATAATTACACGGAAGTGAACCTTTAACACAACCGAAGTTTTCACAAAGGGAGATAATTTCCTCATCTTTAACACCCGAACCGAATACATTAGACTTATTAATATTAATCTTTAATCCTGATTTTTCATAAAAAACATTAAGAACTTGTAAAATGCCAACTAAAGCATTACAATTCCAATCTGAAAGGAAAACAACATCATCAGCATAAAATAAATGAGAAATTTTAAAGTTCTCATACCAACACTCGCCCCATCAAATCTTTTCTCAACAATGGCCTTTGAAATCATTAGATTTAAGCCTTCCATAGCAATAATAAATAAGAAAGGAGAAAGTGGGTCTCCTTGCCTTAAGCCTCTAGATATAGAAAACTCATCCGTAGGGCTACCATTAATCAAAATAGACAACATAGAAGATCTCAGGCACTCACGGATCCAACCTCTCCATTTTACACCAAAACCAAGAACATTCATCATATAATCAAGAAAACCCCACCTAAGAGAATCATAAGCCTTCTCAAAGTCGACCTTAAAAATAAGAAGCTTTTTCTTTTTAATTTTATACCATTCCAATATTTCATTCACCATAAGAGGACCATCAAGAATTTACCTACCTTTAATGAACGCCGATTGAACGGGACTAATAATTGAATCAGCCACTTTAGCAAGTCTTAACGCTAATAACTTAGCAATAATCTTGTAAGTAATGCCTATAAGGGAAATAGGCCTAAAATCTTTAACAAAAACCGGGTTAGAAACTTTAGGAATTAAGGTGATAAAAGATGCATTACAACCCCTTGGCATCTTACTAGAAACAAGAAACTCTTCTACTGATTTAAAAATATCATCTTTAAGCAAATCCCAATATTTTTAATGAATTTAAAAGACATACCATCCGGGCCTGGAGCTTTATCCGAACCACAACTCCATACCGCACCTTTAATCTCCTCCAAAGTACACATAACTTCTATTCCAGCAGCCTCCATCTGATCCAATTTGGACACCGAATCAGAGAGAAAAACGGACTCATCTTCATTAACAGCAAACTAATTAGAATCTAATGCATTGAATTGAGCTTCAAAATATTCTTTGAAAATAGATTTAATTTTAATCGGATCCACTTCCCAAATCGCATCATTCATAATACCTTGGACCGATTGAACTCTACGTCTTTGGTTTAGCAAACCGTGAAAAAAAGAAGAGTTCTCATCTCCTTCTACATCCCATTTGATTTTAACTTTTTGCATTAAATCCAAGTTAAAGGACTTATCAAAGTCTGAAATTTCTTTTAACCACATGATTCTCTGTTCCTTCTCCTCATTAGAAGCACACGAATTTTCAATTTTAATATGAACTTCTTCTACTTTTTTGCATAAGTCATTATAATGAGATTTAGAATTATGAAAATAATCCCGACTACACCTCTTACAACCTTCTTTAATATATTTAAGCTTCTCTTTAAAATTAATGATAGAAGAAACCCCCGGGTTAGAAAACGAGCTATAACTTTGGTTCACCATCTCGTCAAAAGATTTTACTTCAAGCCAAGAATGAAACAACCGGAAAGGAACCGGACCAAAATCATACTTTTTAGAATGAAGTACAATGGGAATATGGTCAGATAACTTCCTTTCAAGCCCAACCACCTTTAAATCCGGGTCTATAACCAACAAGTTTTCCGAAATGAGAAATCTATCAAGTTTACTCTCATTTTAGACCCAGCTTTATTCATCCAAGTATATTTATGACCTCCAATACTCAAATCACATAAACCATTATGATCAATGAAATTATTAAAAGCATCCGCACCTTGAGAATTAAAAACCGAGCCATGTCTTTCCTATTCATTTCTAACTTCATTGAAATCCCCAAAAATTATAAAATTTCCGGAATTTTGAGCAATATAATTAGAAATTTCCGACCAAATTCTACATCTATCAACTACATTTTGAGGAGCATAAACATTGATCATATGAACATTACCAATCTTACCCAACCAAATGCCTTCAACAATAACATAATTGTGATCACATTTAATATTTTTTTTTTTATAAACGCCGCCTTGTCCCAAATAGAAACAATACCTCCCGACAACCCTCTTGCTGAACTATACGCAAAATCAAATTGGTAATTACCCCACATCGATTTAATTTTAAACAAGTTCACCTTCGTCATAATAGTTTCTTGAACACCGAGAAATGAGACGCCGTGTTGAAAACAAAGTTGCTTAATCCAACTCCTCTTCTCCGATTTACCAATACCTCTGGCATTAATGGAGAGAACATTCATCATTTAGATTTAATGCACCAATCCAATTAGACTTACTTCCTTCACCTAATTTTTTACTCTTTTTAGTAAAAAATGATTCACAACTAGAAGATTTCTCCTTCACTTTTTTTATCAAAACCTGGAGGACAACTCAAAGAATCCGACTTCAAACTGCTGCTACCATTCTCCAAATTAATTTCAACGGGTTGAGGCCCATCTGGAGAATTAGAATGGGCCTTGTCACCTACTGGTTCACCCGGACTATGCATAGAAAGCAACTCGTCTTCCACTGTTCTTGCTTTCTCATTTCCACCTTTTTCCTCATTTAATATTTTCACAACATTGCTATCAACATCCACAGAATTACATTCAATAGATGAACTAAACTCATCCTCATCATTTTCACCACTACAATCCGACTCCGAGATACTGTTGAATTTTATAATTTCAATCTTCCAAAGTTCTTTTTCAACAACCCGAACCGGGTAAGAAACACCCTCTACTTCAACCAAAACCGATTCGTTAATATAACATTTTTCCGATGTGCTAATACAAATCTTACCTCTACTAGGATTATCATCTTTCTCATCAAAAAACAAGAACTTTCCCCATAATGACCCAATTCTCTTGTACACATTGGAATCCCATGCACAAAGTGGTAATCCATCTATTTCAGCCCAACAAATACGTTCATCAACTACAAAATTGCTAGTTACATGTTTAACTTCAGAGAAATATTGAGAAAAATCTCTATTTTTAAAACGAATACACGCTTTTGAAGATTTAAATTCAATCCAGACCCAAAAACCACCAATATGATGTATTTCAATATTATCAAAACCTTCTTGTTCAAGAATCCCGATAAGATTTGGCATTATATCAATCGAGGAAACCTTTGCCAAAGCAATGACCTCAGAATTCTCGATTTGCACTAGATCAGCATCTTTAAGGATAATCGATTTTCCCATTGGAGACGATTTAGATTCTGCCTTGAACGAACTCCTGATTTTTTGCGAACCCACCAATACACTAGCATACGATTGCTTATCCGAAACCTTTGATTTCACCCGCTCTGAATTAGGTTTGACATAATTACGATTAACATAATTAGGTCTAGAAAATCGAGACACCGATACATACAAATGATAAGATCTCATCCATTGCTGGGATAACTTGTAAGCAAATTCTTTCTCATCTTTGATTCCTTTGAATCGAATAAAACCGAATCGTTTCCCATACTCTGTCTTCTTTTTGGCAATGTACGCATCAACTACATTGCCATGCACCATGCACCACTTCCATAAAGATCTAGTATCAAGATCCAAAGGAAAGTTAGTAATAAAAAATGACGAAGCAATATTATCTACAACTTTATGATACGGGTTAACAATACGCCTGGCCGATTCCCCCTTGTTAGCACGATCATGCTTCCCAATCTTCCAAAACCAACCCTCCGAATCTTCACGGTGATGAAACTTAAAACCCATCGATCAACTACCACAGAGAACGACGCCCAACCCACCCCCACCCCCGCTAAAAGGAGTGAGAAAATAAACAACGGCAGCAAGGAGCCGTCAACGACGGCGATTTCTAGGGTTTAGCGATTTCTTAAAATATTCCTTCTATATTATATTTTATTTACTTTGTAAATTAGCAACGGAGGTTGGTTAAGACCACTGCCAACGGGGTGAACTGATACCGCTAGTTTCACCGCTAGTTTCACCCACCGTTGGCATGCCCCTTGCAGTGTAAGCGCCGGTTGGGCATTTGCCAGTTTGGAGACGAGAGGGAATGGTTGCGCCGGTTTGGTGGGTGGGCCTAAAGGGGTATTTTGTGTGTATGTGTTTTGTAATGGTGGGTCCCAAAAACTTAAAGGGAAGTGATATTGTTGGCATGGGTACGTCAGTTAGTGTCGGTTGAAGGGTGAGCTGATGTGGCGCTAATTTGGCAACAACTGACGGTATTAGTTTGTTTTACCATTGGGAGCGGTCTAAGAGTTTATAATTGGTGCCAACTTTTTGTTTGAGCTATAAATGATTTAGTTGAATGGTTATATTGGTGATATCATAAAATCCTAATGTCCGATATTGTAAAGTAAAATTTGAGGTCAAAGGTGTGTTAACGTGTTGGTTTATATGGAGATATTGAAATTCGGCCATTTTTTATTCCGGGAAGATGCAAAAAAGTGACTTGGTTGATAATATTATTTTGTATTCTTTTAATTGGTAAAAGAATCGAATCTCAATATTTAGTAGTAACTGAGGTTGTTACATTTATACTAATGTATTTATTTGCTAAAGCTTTTATTTATAAAATTCATTGTTAAGAAAAACACCTAGCACAAGCTTTGTAAGCACAAACTTATAAGTTAACTTAAACACTTAAGAGGACTTCTTTAATTTAGAGAACTTATATAAGTTTCCTAAAACATCCTTTAAATTATGTAAAAATGAATTCCAATAAGTTATTTTGCTAAAACAGTTACATTAATTATAGGAAAATGATAATGACAGCCCTTAGGGCTGTCACTAAGACGCATCAAAAACTTGTACAATAATCAATAACCACCCTCTGCATTTTAGGAATCATCCCCCACTACTAAAAGTACAAACGATTTATGCACGTAACCACCTCTTATTGACAGCCCTAAGGGCTTTCATTAATAAAACTCTTAATTATATAATTACATGGTAACTACAAAAAGTACCCAAGGCTTGTAGCCTAGTGGTATTCAAGGTGGATTTAAGGTGTTGCCCATGACCAATAGGTCATGGGTTCAAGTCCCGTCGTGGACAAGAAGGTGGAAGGCTCGAGGGAAGGCATATTGCCCCTTGTGAATGTCACTGTCTAGGCTCGAACCACTAACTTACTAACTTGCCGTTCAAAAAAAAAAACTACAAAAAGTGTATATCAAATCAAAGTGATCATTTTAAAACAACCTAAAGTACTAAATAGTTTATTAGTTATACAAAAGGGTTAAATTAGAGAACGAAGTTCACCACAACCATTACAGAGTGGTACATTAATGGCATCAGATTTCCACTCAACACACTAAATCATAAGACTATCCATAGTGGTCGAACTTTGGCGACCGCCACCATTGATGGCGACGCGTCCCACCTATTACGGTGACCGAGACCAAACCCCTTAGATTCGGTTGTCCAGTCGAGCAATGTAGGTTGTTGTGTATTGTGTTGTACATGTATTATTAAAATCAATTTTAAGGTTTGGTCGTGAGTTTGTTCACCCCTAGAAGGGTTTATCGGGATTTGTCGTGTGTTTTTTCTGGAGAGAAAAAGTTGATGTGCCATTGTTGAGTACGGTCACCATTGCACTTAGTCTAAATACTTTATTATTAACCACGCCCACCATTACCTAATTTTTTAATTAAAAAGACAAAAAAAATTACTCTGATATTTCTCACTTTGAGCCACCAGTCTAAGTAACCACGTAAGAAATCACCATACACCACCACGATATGGGCGGTGTAGCACAACAAGTCGTGGTGGCCATGATGGGCACTATGTGCTCTTAGATTAAATGTGAGATGAGGTGTTGAGGGGGAAGGGGTAAACTAAATTTAGGGTCTCAGGTTCGAGTTTGTTACAAGTTTTTCCTTATATAAATAGGTGGTAGAGTTTATTTATCATAGGCGGAGGGTTCAAGGATACACATATTACCCCTTGTTAATATCATTGTCCAACTCGAATTACCAATTAACTAACTTGCCGTTAAAAAGAAAAATGTGAAGGCTAAACTTGTTAAACTAAGGACAAAAGTTGGATAATCTTGTTGAAAGACATGTCACTTGATCAAATTACTTTTAATAAACGTTCCTCTATGTATAAAGTAATAATAACAATAATTACATATAACAACAGCAAAAAAAAAAAAAAAACGTTCCGCCTCAAATCGGTAATCCATGGTATTGTAAATAATACCCAATCGGCTTATATCAATGGTCGGAACATATTGGAGGGCCTGTTAGTGATCAATGAGCTTTGTTCTTGGGCAAAATCCGCTAAACAGAGCCTACTATTATTCAAAGTGGATTTTGACAAAGCTTTCGATTCAATAAATTGGGGGTATTTAGATTCGGTGCTTGCACAGATGAATTTTGGTATCAAATGGCGTAGATGGATTCGTGGATGCCTTTCCTCCTCATATGCATCAATACTTATCAACGGTTCCCCAACCAAAGAATTTCATGTCTCAAAAGGTGTAAGGCAAGGCGATCCTCTCTCTCCTTACCTATTTATTATTGCCATGGAGGGTCTAAATGTCGCAATTCAAACGGCGTGTAACAAAAACCTATATCGGGGTGTAAAATTAGGTGCGTCTGGGCCCACTGTCTCGCACTTATTTTACGCAGACGATGCGATTTTTGTGGGTGAAGCATCTAGTAGTAACATGGAAAACCTTGCTATAATTCTTAGATGCTTTCATGCATCCTCCGGGTTACAAGTCAATTTTTATAAATCTAAAGTGTTTGGAATTGGTATCACCTCAAGCCAATTAAATAGTTGGGCAAGTATTCTTGGTTGCATTCCCGGTTCATTTCCTTTCAATTATCTTGGGGTGCCGGTTGGTGCAAATATGAATCTGAAAAAACATTGGGTGCCGGTTATTGAACGTTTTACCTCCAAACTATCCGGGTGGAAAGCTAAGAACCTCTCTTTTGGCGGTCGATTAACTCTTGTGAAATCGGTCCTTAGTAGTCTACCTCTTTACTACTTTTCGTTATTCAAAGCCCCAACTTGTGTAATTGACCGCCTCGAGCAAATTAGAAGAAGGTTTCTATGGGGTGGGAATGAGGATGTAAACAAGATTAATTGGGTTGCGTGGTCAACTGTATTGGCTTCAAAAGATAGGGGTGGTCTAGGTATTGGCTCTTTAAAATAACAAAACCAAGCTCTATTGTTAAAATGGTGGTGGAAGCTTCGTGACAGTAATTCATGCATATGGAAAGAGGTGATCAAAGCTGCCCATAATCTGATCAAAAAACCGATCCACCTTATGGCAAAAAACAGTACGAGTGGTGTTTGGCGCAGCCTAACCAGAGTTGATAAAGATCTGTACAATCTCGGGTATAACTTTTTTGATTTGTTTTCTCTTCAATTAGGTGCAGGAAACATATTCTTATTCTGGAAAGACTTATGGATTGGTAATATGGTATTACATCTCCGTTTCCCGGCCCTATATGCGATCGAAAAACACAAATCATGTCGGGTTGCAGATCGGATATCAAATTCTGGTTTCTCGTGGGACTGGTCACACGGTTTGAACAACAATACTCTGATCTCCGAATTCTGCGATCTACTTCATCTCATTAGTACCATACGGCTTAATCACTCAGATGATTCAATTCAGTGCAAGATATCCCCCGATGGTGTTTTTGCGGTCCATCATACAAGACAATGGCTTGATGAGAAAGTTACAACTTCTGGATACACAAACATGCCATGGTCTGCGATTGCACCTTTAAAGGTCAACTGTTTTACATGGAGGGTCGGTTTGGGAAGAATACCGGTGGCAACTAGTTTGGCTAACAGGGGTGTCAACATTGGGTCAACATTGTGCAAGCTATGTAATAATGATGAGGAGTCGGTTGATCACTTGTTCATCAGATGTCCTCATGTAATTGATATTACGTCTTGGATATTTAACTGGTGTGACATTCCTACCCCAACGTTCAGCTCGGTGGTTGAATACATAGAATTTGGCGCGGGTTGGGGAAACTGTCCAAAGAAAAAAAAGGTTCTTAATATGATTATTCAATGTATGTTATGGTGCATTTGGAAAGCTAGGAATGAGGCGGTGTTCAACAATATGCATAAATCACACACAACCGTTGCGGGTGACATTATATCAACCTCTTACTTATGGCTTAAACATAAGAGTAAATTTCAATGTAATTGGTTTGATTGATGTATTTCTCCTTTTTTGTCTCTTTTGTAATCTTTTACCTTCTTTAGCTACTTGCTAAGTGGGTGTTCTTTAATATATTTGCCGTTTCAAAAAAAAAAAAGTAGATTTCTAATAATTATTTAATAACTCATAATTAATGCTTTTAATCATTATACTCCATTCATCCTATTTAATTAAAACCTAGCCCATAGAATGTGAAACCCATTAACCCCGTATAAAAACTACCTCCCCACTATTTCCCTAATAACTGTTCAGTCAAATCCTCAAAGAAGTCTCTCACAAGACCCTTATCTTCAATTGCTTTACAGCACCCGTCCACCTCCACTGCGTCGCTGCCGCCTTCCACCACTGCTGCACCACCGTCCACTGCCTCTCTACCTCCATCCACTGCTGCTATAACGCCGTTGATCCCCTCTCTGCCGCCGTCGCTCCGCCTTTTCGTTGCCAACCTCCGCCGCTCCACCACTTAGCACCGATGGAAACCCCGATCTTTCACCTCTCTCTTATGTTCGCTCTTTCTATCTTTCTTTCGTCTGTACCTCTATCCCCTATCTCTCTCGTTTCTAACTATATGCCTCTCTGCTATTTCTCTCTCGGTTTTTAATGCTCTGTCTCTCTGAATTCTGATGAGTATTTTATTTGATGATGAGTATTTTATTTAATTGTATTTTGTTATTTGATAGGTAAAAATTTAGTATTATATGCAGAAAAAATTAATTTTTTTTATATAAATTAAGATTTAGAGAGATAAATATGTAACTAAATATTATAATCAAAATATTTTACTAAAGTTGACAGCTTTTGTTATTTGACTAAAATGGTTAAGGAGTGTATCATTGACACTGGCTACATATTGTGACCGGACACCTGACCCAGCAACATGTGCATTCCCCGGTAAATCACATAACAATGATATACACACCTCTGCTTGGGCTCGATATACGAGACCCATCATTTTCAGCACAGAGGGGGACCCACGTTTCAACGGAGGCTGGTGGCCACAAGGGGGTTTCACGGGGTTCGAACCCGGGACCTCCCACATAGGAGGCCCAAGTCTTACCAACCGCGCCCACCCTTATGGTTAAAAAGAGAGAAAATTGTTATTTGACTAGTTCACAGCTTTTAATGTAAAAACACAATTTCCAATGTTATGACTTTTATTTTTTGAAATGTATTTAGTAGGATCCTAATATAACGCCAATGTCTACTTGCATTTGCTTTTAGTAGGAAAAAGGTAAAAGCTGTGATCCATTTTTTGTTACGAGATATATATATTACTACTTTTTACTAATATTTTTTAAGTAATGTTATTTTTTCCTACATTTTTTTTCTATATATATGTCTACTGATTTGATCATGACAAATGTCAAAATCAAAAGATTATATGAGGAAATAGAATTAATCGATGACACATGTCAAGTTTAGAAGTGAGTAGGGCCGGTAGACATATGGGTAGAAAAAAAAGGTAGGATGAAATATCATTTATTTGTTTTTATTTATCTTCATACTCATTTGATTAATACAAATGCTCAAATTAAATGATGTAATTAGACCATTCCTAATGGTACATAGTTGCAAAAGTGACGACTTCATTTCTTAATTTTTTTCCAAGATAATTGTTTTTATCAATACTAGATAATCAAATACCAAATTTCAATCGTTCTTAATCGAAGGTTAAATCGTACAAAACTCCGGTTAAATCGTTCCAATCCACGATTAGAATATCAAGTGAATGATGTTAAGATCAAATGAAGCGTTTCTGTTACTGAAGACAAATTGAACGTTACAGAGATGAAGAGAAATGGAATAAAATTAACATTGGAAGAGATGAATAAGACAAGTGACTATGAGAGAGAGAAAGGAGGAATATGGTTAGCCGATTCCTAAAAGACTCTGCACTGTTTAGGCTTATTAATTACCTTTAACTTTTCTTTAAAACTAAAGAAAATATTTAATACATCTCTTAAAATTTAAAAAACAAATTTCATTAATGTTTAATATGAATTTATTCAAAAACTTGGAGTGCATTAATGAGCCTAAACATGTACCTAGGGGCACATATTAGAAAAGTCCTAATTGAAAATGTGGAGAATTAAAGGGTATGCGTATAGCCGTTCAAAAAAAAAGTTGTACATTAATTAGCTATTTGGATGTACATTAATTAGTTAAGGGTAATGGTATTGTGTGCCTACTAATGTGCCTACTCATTTGATCATGACAAATGTCAAAATTAAAGAATAATATGAGAAAAGATAATTAGTGGATTACACGTGTCAAACTTAGAAGTTGGTAGGAATATGGGTAAGAAGAAAATATAGGAAAAAATATCATATCTTATTAGTTATTAAGTGTACCTCAATTAGCTCTCTAAAATTCTGATTGTTTTTAGGGGTGTTCGTTTAGATGATTTAGTTTTATCCGAACAAAATAGGTGAAATCAAATACTTCCTCTGATTCAAAATAAGTGCTACACTTTGGGTTTCACAGTTTTTGAGGCAAAAGATTATAATGATAGTTAAATTAGATTAATTGAATGGTTAGTGGATAATGAGTCCCACACCTTTTGAATAAAGTGGGGTTAATAATATTTAAAAGTAAAGAGTAAGGGTAAATGTGTTCACTTTGTTAAAATATGTAGTTAGTGGGTGTGAGTCCTACTATTTTTTGCCAAATAATGTAATTTTTCAAAGTGTAGCACTTATTTTGAATCGCCCATATAAGGAAAATGTAGCACTTACTTTGAATCGGAGGAAGTAATTTTTATTTTTAAATGTTTAAACCAAATCGTCCAATCTAATTTTAAAACTGAACCCAACCAAACCAAATTATAGTTTTGTTGGTTTTGTTTTTAATAGTTTCGTTTTTCCTTAATATTACACAAAATTATAAAAGTATATAACATAAATAATTTAAGTTTAATATGTACAATCTCAAAACCATAAAATACTTTATATATAAAAACAAATAATTCATAGTTTGTCGCATTTAGTTGTATATGCAAAATTCTTGTGGCATTTAATCATATAAAAACAAATCTAACTGATAGCTTCTAGCATTACTCATATAAATAAAGAGCCTGTAATATTATTAAATACAATTATAGATATACAAACACACAATCAAACATACATTGACATACATAGGGCCATAGGGGTGTCAAATCGAGTTGTCGGGTCGGGTTTGACTCTTATCGGGTCGGGTCAATCAGGTTTGGAGTAAAATAAATCTAACCTGAAACCCAACCCTATAAGGAGTCGGGTTGGTCAGGTTCGGGTTGGTCAGGTTCGGGTTGGTCGGTTTCGGGTTTTGTCGGGTCAACCCGATCGGGTTAGTCGGGTTACGTATCCAATTTTCTATGTGCATATTATTTGTTGAATTCATGTGTCTATTAAAAAAAGATTACATTTTAATTATTTTTATGTGCCTGGGAAACCAATAAATATGATTAAACTATACATAACTTAGAGCATCTCCAATGGTAGCTTTTTCTAAAGCTTATTACTATTACAATAAGTCTTTGAAAGACTTTTTACCATTAGAATACCTAGCTTTTTGAAAAGCTTATTGCAAAGACTTATTCTCTACTAACCTTTTAACCATCTTTCAATAATTGTCTTTTTTAGTCCTCTATGTTTAATAACATGTCATTTTAAACCTTAGATATGTTATATATAAATTCTTTATTATATTTTTATTAATTAATAATTAAATTATATAATATTTAATGCCAATTATTATAATATTTTTGTATAAGACATTTTAAAAAATATTATATTTAGTAAGATGTCCAAAAAATTGTCAAATTATATATGGGGGTATTTATAAAACATTTGAGATAGATAAATGTAAATTAGAGAATTTGTAAAAGAAAAAGCTTTTGTAAAGGTTAACCATTGGAGATGCTATTTATGAAAAGGTTTTTGGTTAGTGGAATGTTGATGTGGCAAAAGTAATAAGTCTTTGTGAGGTTAACCATTGGAGATGCTCTTAGGATCAAAGATTTCTTGTCTCTTAATTCAATTACCAGAATGCAAAACAGTATGTCATCACCAATCTATTTGATGCCACTTGATTTTAAGAGTAATCAAATGATTTTAACATCAAAATTTCATTTAGGCCCCTTCATTATTTAACATAATTAGGAATTAAGTAAAAGCTTTTAAACTTACCGTAATAATCAAATATTTTAAATTTAAAAGAAAAAACTTTTGAACTTTAGTCGGGTCTAGTGGGGTCAACCCGAAACCCGACAAAGGTAACTAATCCAAACCCGACACCCCGACCCGGTACTAGCGCCGGGTTTGCCGGGTCGGGTTAAACTAACCCGATATCAAAAAATGACCCGAATAAACCCGACCCGACTAGCGTAATCGGGTTCAGGTTTGATTCGGGTCGGGTTGACCCATTTGACACCCCTAGACACACACACACACACACACACACACAAACACAAATATGTTACTATTCAGTTTTTTATATAATCCGTTTTTTACAATGGAAACAATCCAATCCGAAAATCAAAGTATTAATTTGGTTAAACTCTAAAGCGATAAAAAAAAAATCAAAAAATCAATCCAAACGAACCAATCTAAATTATCAACCTAGATAATCCGATTATATCCAAATAATGAACCCCTAGTTGTTCCTTTATAAATGTTCTATTACTTTTAAATGTTTTGTTAATGACAGCCCTTACGGCTGTCTCTAACATGCATAAAACGCTTGTACATTCATTGATGGAGTAGTGTTCCTAAAATTCAGAGGGCGATTTTTACCTTATTTTTGTCTTCTTATTAACAGCCCTTATCATTTTCCTACTTTTAATAAGAAAGGCAATTAGTTATTAACAATTACTTCATGATATATGAATACATCACACCATCTTATATGTACATCTTACCGTGTATTCCGAAATTAACCTACCCCACTCTGTACTGAATTTTAGAAATTAGCGAACCACGATCGAGATTCACGTTTCTATGTGACTTTGATCCCCAACTCTTTTCTAATACAAAAATGATTTGTAATATTAGCAATATACAACCTTGCGTAATATTAAGGGTTAACGAGGGACATAAAATCAATTTAAATAGTAAAAAAATGTGATTTTTTTATGGTTTTAAGCCTAATATTAGATAACTTAAGTAATGTTATTCTATCGTCTATTTTTTATTTTATTTTATTTTATTTTTATCTACTTCTTAAGTCTTAACTACTCATATCTCTTTTTTAGCAAAATTGAGTATCGTTGTGTTATGTATATTTAGAACACAAAAAATCATTTAGACACCAACGTGACTTCAGCTGGTGTCAATTCCCTTCGGTAGGGAGATGTAAACTAACGATAGACATTATACTTTTTTATAGGTATCAGCATTTTATGTATAAAATATAAGAAATGATATTTCTTCATACTCATAGTGATACTAACTTTTAGATTTGACATGTATATTTTACTAATTCACCTTCATCATATTATCCTTTTATTTTGACACTTGTCATGATCAAATTAGTAGACACATTAGTAGACATAAATATTTAGGAACCAATATCATTACTCTTTTTTTTTAACAACACTGAATCTACTCCACTTGCTCCTGTCGAGGTTTGAACTTTGAACTCATGACCTTTAGATCCATGGGTAACATCATATACACCAATATCATTAAACTATAAGTCTTAGATACATATACCAATACTATTATTCAATTAAATATTAAGTGAATGAACTGTATGTGGCCAAATTGTAGACGCCTATAAATGTGAATCATGCCTTAAAACCCAAAACACAATTAAAAGAAGAAAGTTTGTGTTTAGCTTGTTAATTTTAAGTTGATCGGAAAAAGAAACAGAGCAGAAAAAAGAAATGGACGATCAAGAAGAACACTTCGACATCCTCACCAAAGCTGGTCTCAAAACTGGTGTTTCTAAACCCAGGTTACATTTCTTGCTCATTTTCATCTTTTTCGAAAAATGTTAGCATTTTAAGTAGATTTTATCAAATTTTGAGCTTGAAATTTCTTCCATTTGTGTTTTGGTGGTCAACATTGTCTATTTATTCCATAATTTCTTAACATGTTAAATTTGTACAGAAGTGCTGTTCACAGAGATGGTGATTATCATCGAGCTGTTCATGTGTGGATTTTTGCTGAAAATACACAACAATTTCTGTTACAAAAACGTTCAGATTTTAAGGATTCATGGCCTGGTTTATGGGATATTTCTAGTGCAGGTCATGTATCTGCTGGACATACATCCATTGTAACTGCCAGGTGGATTATCAGACCATATTAAAACACATTTTTTAATTAATTATTTTTTCTAATTTAATTATTTTTATAGTTATAAAACTTTGAGATTTTGTATGAGTTCAGGAGAGAGCTTCAAGAAGAGCTTGGTGTAACCCTCTCAAATGATGCTTTTGAATTACTATTTTCTTATCTTCAAGAAAGGTACATCTTATACAATTATTATTTATTTATTAATTTATTTATGGGTTAATTTCGTAAAATAATAACAAATTTTCAAAAGTGTTCCTATGTCACTTAAACTTTTCTTTCACTCTATAATAATACGTAATTAAGTTTTAAAAGTGTTTCAATCATGTGAAATTTACCTTTTATAACAAGTTATCAGGCCACCTTATATAAATTTATATATAAAACGTCATAAATGGAACACATAAATTTATAATTTCACATGATTGAAACATTTTTGTAACTTAGTTATTATTATAGAGTGAAAGTAAAGTTTGAGTGACCTAAATGGAACACTTTTGAAACTATGTTACTATCATATTATATTAATCCTTTCTTTATTTACTTTTTTTGTATTATTATCGTTTTTGCATTTGATTGTAGTGTTACAAATAATGGCAAGTTTATCGATAATGAATTTGTTGATGTTTATCTCGTGACAACACTAGACCCAATTCCTTTGGAAGCTTTTACTCTTCAGGTGATAATTTTTCAAGTTATTATTTAATTTTGGGTTGACTTTTTGACCAATTAAACCCAAATATTTCCCAATTAATGTCTAAAAATTAATGTGGTTTTGTTTTCTTGTAGGAATCTGAAGTTTCCGCTATTAAATATATCTCAGTTATGGAGTACAAGCAATTAATTGCTAAAGGAGACCCTAATTATGCACCCTATAATGTGGATGGACCATACGGTCAACTATTTGACTTAATTAACAAAAGGTACACCTTTGACCAACTCAAAGTCAATTATTGGTTTATTTAGAGCATCAAAATTTCATTTTAACTGATTTGTGAACCATTTTAATTCATAAAAATACACTTAAAACATTCTTATAGGTACCAAAACACAGAATCACAAAGTTTGCTTTTGCAAAATAAGCTCAATCGTTATGCTTCAATCTCACTCACTGCAGAGGTTGTTTTCATTTTTCCTTTTATTTCCATTTTAATTATTTATTATCTCTTATTTTCCTTCAAAGATAAATTATTTATATAAATCTTGTGTGACAGTTGACTGGTGTAACTGAGGAGGACAAGGAAGCCTTGGTTCTTATCATTCAAGCTGCAAAAATACTGGATGATATTTTCTACCAGCAGGTTTTTTTAACGAATGTGTCTACAAATTGTCGATTTATTTTAGTAAAATATTAATGATTCTCTAAAATCAGGTTTGGTACAGCAATCCATCTTTAAGAAATTGGTTAAACGAACGTAGTCAAATATCTGAGCTGGACATGTTAAAATTAAAGTATTATTCGATAAATAAGAGCCCATGGTAAGATCATTCTCATATTATTATTTATAAATTTGTAAATCTATTTGTATGTTATTAAAGTCAACAACAAAATGTTCGCTTATTTAATTGTAAAAACAAAATATTCTTTTTACAGGTCTTTACTTGATGGAAATGAAGCATATTTGACAACTGCTGATTCTGCTGTGAAATTGCTTCCGGAAGCAACCAAACCATTGTGTGGTTTTAAAGGTGTTGAATATAAAGCTGCATTTCACATTAAAAAACCACTTGGTGTGAATTTCTACCCTCCAGACATGGATAAAATGGTAATATTTTATTTATTTATTATTATTATTCTAATATGTGGCAAATTTACTTATAAATGGGTCAACTGGGTCGAATAAATTATTTGTTTTGGTAGGAATTTGAATTATGGATTAAAGGGCTTTCTGAAAAAGAAAAGAAAGATGCAACGGGATTTTTCAATGTTATTAAAAGGCTAAATGACTCTGATATTAATAATAAGAGTGATCTTAACATCATTCCTTATTCTAAAGAATATAATTCTTTGCTTGCAAAAGCTGCTGAATTATTGCATAAAGCAGGGGATTTGACTTGACCACTTCACCTAGGTATAAAATTTGTTAAATCTTTTATATCATTATGGTATGATTGAGCTTATTATAATTATTTTATGTTTATTTGTAGTTTGAAGAGATTGTTACATAGTAAAGCTGATGCTTTCCTTTCAAATGACTATTATGAGTCTGATATAGCATGGTTGGAATTGGTAAGTACACACTTCACTCCATTATAGATTATTTTGTTTTTTGTTAAATATAGTTTAATTGTTAATCTTTTTTAAGGATTCTAAATTGGATATTACTGTTAGAATATATTATAGTAAATTAGCATTAAATATAATATATTTCCATTATAGTGGTCAAAGTGTATATATGGTCAGTGGGATTGTGATAGGCTAATATTAAGGATCTTTTATGTATATTTATAGGATAGAGATCAATGAGAATAGACACGATTTGTATTTCTCTCATGGTATCAGAAGCATAGAAATTCTTTCCTTGCTCACCTATTCTTTCCTTCCTTCCGCATATTCTATTCTCAGTCAAGAAAGTTCATCTTTCTTCTCGTGATCTTCTTTCTCATCTCTCTGTCATAGCAATTTTTCATCTTCATCCATGGCAGATTCGAAATTCCACCCGGCACTTGGTGTTTCCAACATCAGAAACCACATTCCTATTGTTCTTGAACTCACAAACGTCCAATACTCTACATGGGCGGAATTGTTCAAAATATGTGCTCGTTCAATGAAAGTTCTTCATCATATCATTCCGTCAGACAAGCTTGGCCCGAATACGGCAACCGAAGATGAACAATGGTCGACCCTAGACGCCACTGTTTTAGGGTGGATTTTTTCCACCATTTCTCGTGATCTCATTACCACTATCATGGTCCCGGGTTCCTCGGCCATGGATACGTGGAACCGATTACGAGATTTGTTTGAAGATAATAAACATGCCCGCGCGGTCACCCTCGAGCAAGAGTTCTTGTAACACCGCAAAATTTAGGAAGCGTTTTTTTTTTTTTAAATGCCCGAAGGCGATTTAGGTTATCCTCTAGGTTAGTTTAGCGGAAGCATAAAGATAATAATAAGTTTAGGTTTAGGTTTACAAACCAATGTCCCAAAATAAACTTCAAAACATTAATTATTTAAACGGTGTCACTTAAACGACATGGCTCTTTTTAAAACATATCAACTGAGCTTGGTCAATCATCCCGTCCAAAGCACCGATCACCTGAAAAGATTCAACGAGGGAGGGATTAGCACAAAGCTAAGTGAATGAATATAATCTACAAATTCTGTGAAGCCCAACAAGCTGGCATAGTCATCACTACTATCTAAAAGCCACCTAACCACTTATCACTGTTCACTAGAACACGGAAGTTATAAAACATCTCCGGTTGGGGACAACACTGTTTGTTCGAGAAGATCGGGGTCCTGCCGGAGCCTTAAACCATGGTCGGCCAAACCACGGTAACCGATAGCGGTTCGTGACCAACACCCGGGCAACTCCCTCCCCTTGACCATGCAACAAATACAGGTAAGGTCGGATACCCTTTAGTCGACACCCATTGCCCAGCGCACTGACTTCTCAAACCTCGGATAACCACACACCGAGCCTCGGATAACCACACACCGAGTTGTTGCTTGCAATCAAGCAAAGTCTCTTCACTTTGTGCACATAACCTATTTGACTCATCTCTAGCAAATAGGTACTAAACTAGCAAGCTAGAAACAACGAAACTGCATCAAAAGCAATGCAACTGAGTTCCCATCGCGAACTCGAGCGTTCGGGAACACAGTCGCGAAGTGTTCACGGCCAACACCAAAATTCCCTGTCTCGAGTTCGCGTTTCGCGAACTCTAGTTCGCGTCGCGAACTACCTGAAGCTGGTACATTTCCTGCATTTTCAACAAGCATGCATATACCAAACTAATTGTAACTAAACACAAGTTGGAGGTTAAATCCACTCACCGAAACCTTCCACTTGTCGAACTCAGAGGTCTAATGTTTCTGAGTCACGATCCCGATTCCTGTACACCAAAGGAATACCGAATTAGTATATAATTCCACCAAATTTTAAACAATGTTAAATATACATTTAACACTAACACTTGCACTAGCCAAACACTTAAACCGTCATAAAACATGTCATGACCATCTACACTTACATAGCAAGTCAACTAGTCATTTGCAAGTAATACATTCAAACGGGTCAAACCGAGTTATTAAACAATAATACCTCCTATTATTGAAAACATAACATCAACTTGCAATTCACCAAATGTTACCAATAGCATTGCTAATCACATAATCCTAACCAAATACTTACATCTTCACAATCCAAGTTATTTTAAGTCATTTTACCACTAAATGGCCCAAACGGGTCAAAAGCCCGAATATGACTATAACACTTCCAATTTCCATCAAATAGCACAAATTCTCCATAACTAACAAGTCATAAACATGTAACAATTCATCGAGCTCAAAGTTACCAACAATCCATGTATTTTACTTCCAATTTACTAGTTAATCATTTTTAACTAAAAACATCCAACACAACTACAAATGCTATAATCTACCATTTAGCAAATCATAACTAATTAATCAATCTAACAAGTTCATAGCTATCACAACCCAACTATTTTACTTCGAAATCATAAGTTATAACTTTTGACCCAAATCATCCAAACACTAGTTAGCATTTCATCAATTTCACTAAATCTCAACATAATTCAAAACTAACAATTTTGACTCACACTATCACAACTAGTCGTTTTATCAATTAACACAATAGTTGATTATAATCACAACTAACATATCCAACATGTCATTTATCATAACTAGACATAAATTCCATAAATCACAAACTTACTAGCAAGTCATAACTAGTTACCCAACTCTACAAAATTAATACTTCTTACATCTTAATTTAACCCACATTAACATTAAAACCCAATTTAAGTCAAGTTGGAAGCATAAACCAAAACCACACAATTGATACACACACACACACACACACGAACACACACACACACACCCATGTGTACATTATGCTAAAAAGGTTGTACCTTGTGCTAAAACACTTGTACCCATACAACAAAACATGTCAAACTTTGTATAAACACCCAACATACCATATAACACCATAAACACCAACCAAATCTCAAGAACACATAAACCCTAATTTATCAACTATCATGGAATCGAAAATAAACACATATAGGTTGAAGCTTACCTCAAGAGCTTTCCAAAAATGTGTTCGGATTAAAGATTGGCCAAGAAACGAGCTATAGATCTTCAAAATAAGCTCAAGAACACAAAGGGGTTTCCAGAGAGAGGGGAGAGAGACGGATCAAGAGAGAGAGAGAGAGATGGATGAAAAATGACCAAAAAGATGGGCAACTCCCATCTTGGAGCCGGTCATGGGGTGGGGTGGGACCCACTTGATTTTTTTTTCACTTTTAAACAAATACAAAACAAAAGTCCCTTTCGTAGATAATTTATTTAAAATACCAAACGGACTCCAATTTTAAAAACGAAAGCATTTCTGGAGACGATATCAAAAGGAGAATCCAAAGATATAAAAATCACATTTTTATATAAACATTTCAGAAAACAGATTTTTTAATCCCTTGATTAAAATATCACAAAAAGGACAAAAGGTCAAACAATTCATTTAACACTTAATCAAATTATTCCACATATGGTCAAATAGATATTTTCAAATATCAAAATATACCTAAAACATCTAGGCCAGTTTTAGGATGTTACAACTCTACCCTTCTTAAATAGGATTCCGTCACCGGAATCCAACAACAAAATCCAATTAGCAAGCATTTATCACAATACGTCTACAACTCTAATCCAATCACTTTCACGTATACATGCTCAAACAAAATCACATCCAATATGTCATGCATTTTATAGTATACTTAACAATTCCAACTTTTCCATATAATGTTCCCGCAAAACATTGTCATTTCAATTAACAGTCTATTCATTTCTGTAGTCTATACTTACCCCAAATAATCTCATTACTCATATTGCATTTACCTTAAAACACCCAATCAATTCATTTCATTTTCTCTATACACAAATTCAAACATCTCGATAAACAAATATCAACTACCATTCATGGTTGGGTTAGAATTTCTCATGACATACTAGCGATCCACATGCATATGTTTAAAAATTATCTTACACAAAGTCCCAACAATTAACCCAAGTTTCAATTATCTACTCATTTTCTTCCTTATTCTAACAAAATTTACAACTTTGACCCGCAATTTTAAGAATCTCCAATAAAATTTCCGGTCTTAATCAACTAATTTTCAAAAGAATACACTTTTAAAACACAAAGTCACATCAATTTTCGCATACTAAGCACAAACTGGTCAAAATCAAGCAATTCATCGTGACACTATCAAGGTCCTTAGTTAACAATACTTCTAACAATCATCAACTATTATGCATAATCAACCACATTACAAGCATGGCAAAATTTTACAAAGTCAAGTTGCACGTTTTGACAAAACCAGTCACAGTTTACACAAGTCAAGTCTACCCCACATATCTCATTACAATCATGGCAATACAAATAGCAACAACTTTTATACCCAATTGGTCATACCCATGACCTAACAGATCCAAACAAGTTTTATCATCCAAAAATTGTTCTTATTACTTCTATAACATGTCAAGCTACTCATCAAATCGACTCATGCAATTATCAATGATTATTATCATGATCAAGATCTAACAACTAAGAGCATTCAATCCAGTCTTGACACTAATCACCTTAAACGTTTCAACATTGAGAAATTTATCATAACGATTTCAAACATACAGTTCACAGTTCATTAACATGTCAAACTCATGTGATGACTAAAAAGCACTTTCAATTACATGTCAACTTTTACTTAGACTTCAAGTCAACCAATCACAGTTCAACTAGTTCTTAACTCTTACCTATTAACATCCAATTAGCTAGATAATTTTATCAACTCAATTCACAATTATGCACAAACAACTCTTATCATTTCTATCATGAAATTCGATCTAGGAACATATCTCTGAAGATATAAAAGCTTAAAATCTCAGTTTGACAACTATTATTACAATCAATAAAACATCATTATCCCTTTGAGTAATTTAAAATTTTACCAATTTAAACTATGATCAATTTTATTAACACAAATCATTTCAATAAAATCATTAAATCTAAACATAGATTTAAGCATAAATCACAATCTCAACACTTTTCTCAAATAATTTCATAATCAATGCAATCACTTACAACCTCTCTTATCTTCAATTATTACTATCACAAGTCAACTCAAAATAGTCTACACATACAGTTCATTAGCAACTTTTCAGAACCCAAATTCAACATAGAAAACCAATCAGGTTTGCATCATAAACATTTCAGGTCATTCAAATATTTAATACCGACTATCTGTCATAATCAATGTCTATAACAACAAACAAACATCAATTTATCCACATTGCATAAACATTTCTGATCCTCACTATACAAGTCACTACATGTGACCCGACATGTCACAATAAAGTTCCACTTTTTTTTTTTTTTTTTTACATAACAACCACTAGTCCTACTTGGACTATTCAATTCACGCATACAATTCCATCCATTTTAATTACAAGCATCACATTCCCACAGTTACATTAGTTACTACTATACTCAACTTGATCCATGGTCACATACGTTGTGACCGAAACCGACATACAACCGATTCTCTTCGCTTCTCCTAAAGTGAAGGAACAAACAAACAGTCACAATCAACATGTCATCAATTTGCACAATATGAAAACAAGCAACTTTAACCACCGAGACACTATATGTGTCCCGACAAACAAGAAAAGATTCAATCTTCTATAACATTTATTCATAACTTTAATTAACTAGACTAATCCACACATCATGTCAATCTAAACTTAGTCCAAGTTTCAACAAAAGGAACATGTAAGCATACATCTCTTATATTTACAAAACTCCTAACACATAAGATGTATCCCAAATCAACAAGCAATCACTTATTCTAATTCAAGTGACATAACACACCATTGGTAAGCAGTTCAGTTCATCACAACATTTCACAAGTCTTAACTAAGCAATCTTCTCAATTAACAATTTTACATAAACACAAGTATTGAGTTTATAAAAACATACCCGAGCTGTCACGGTCAGTGACGTCAGCACTCTTTCTTTTCCTTTCTACCGTTGATGAAGATTCCCCGACCACCACTGCACTTGACCCATAATCCTCTTTCTTTTTGAAAGGACATTTACTCTTTTCATGTCCCTCACTTTGACAATTCCAACACACAACCCGTGGAAACTCACAATCCATACCTTTGTGCCCAAAGTGGCCACATTTAACGCACTTCATGGTCTGGGTTGTGCACGTCCCCGAATGAGCGGACTTACATTTACGGCACCATGGGTTCTTCTGACCTGATCCACGAACAGTCTGTTTACGACTCATGTTTCCCGGTGGTTTGTAGGCACCTTGGTACCCTAACTCTAGATGTGACGGGATTTCCAAGTGTGGGTATGGGTAAAGTCCCTGAGGTGGTAGTGGATGATTTATCTGAGATGGAGAGGGTTGGTTCATTTGTGGCGGAAATGGATAATTTGCTAGTGGTTGTGTTGACGGGAGAGTAAGAAGCAATGGGGCGAGGATCGAGGGTGTCATTCCTTTGATTAGTCGTTGTTGTTGTTGCACCTGATTTCTCAACTCTTGCACTTCGTTTTCCAACGCCTTTATATGTGCTTCCCGGTCAGTCTCCACATTGTTACTTGAGGTAGCAACTTTGTCTGGGGTCAAGGGGGTCGGGTTCTCGTTATCTGTCATATCTGTAGCAAAAACACAACATCTCACGAAAGCTTAGTTTAAATCGTTAGTAACTACATACTAACTATAAACTAACTTCATTCACATTTGCTCTAATCCCACTCGTCCGGAATGCTGACCAAACTTGAGCCACGATTTGGGAATGGAACACCAACCCCGTGTATCCATCGCCAAACCGAAGCTCTGATACCAAGTTGTAACACCACAAAATTTAGGAAGCGTTTTTTTTTTTTTTTAAAATGCCCGAAGGCGATTTAGGTTATCCTCTAGGTTAGTTTAGCGGAAGCATAAAGATAATAATAAGTTTAGGTTTAGGTTTACAAACCAATGTCCCAAAATAAACTTCAAAACATTAATTATTTAAACGGTGTCACTTAAACGACATGGCTCTTTTTAAAACATATCAACTGAGCTTGGTCAATCATCCCGTCCAAAGCACCGATCACCTGAAAAGATTCAACGAGGGAGGGATTAGCACAAAGCTAAGTGAATGAATATAATCTACAAATTCTGTGAAGCCCAACAAGCTGGCATAGTCATCACTACTATCTAAAAGCCACCTAACCACTTATCACTGTTCACTAGAACACGGAAGTTATAAAACATCTCCGGTTGGGGACAACACTGTTTGTTCGAGAAGATCGGGGTCCTGCCGGAGCCTTAAACCATGGTCGGCCAAACCACGGTAACCGATAGCGGTTCGTGACCAACACCCGGGCAACTCCCTCCCCTTGACCATGCAACAAATACAGGTAAGGTCGGATACCCTTTAGTCGACGCCCATTGCCCAGCGCACTGACTTCTCAAACCTCGGATAACCACACACCGAGCCTCGGATAACCACACACCGAGTTGTTGCTTGCAATCAAGCAAAGTCTCTTCACTTTGTGCACATAACCTATTTGACTCATCTCTAGCAAATAGGTACTAAACTAGCAAGCTAGAAACAACGAAACTGCATCAAAAGCAATGCAACTGAGTTCCCATCGCGAACTCGAGCGTTCGGGAACACAGTCGCGAAGTGTTCACGGCCAACACCAAAATTCTCTGTCTCGAGTTCGCGTTTCGCGAACTCTAGTTCGCGTCGCGAACTCTAGTTCGCGTCGCGAACTACCTGAAGCTGGTACATTTTCTGCATTTTCAACAAGCATGCATATACCAAACTAATTGTAACTAAACACAAGTTGGAGGTTAAATCCACTCACCGAAACCTTCCACTTGTCGAACTCAGAGGTCTAATGTTTCTGAGTCACGATCCCGATTCCTGTACACCAAAGGAATACCGAATTAGTATATAATTCCACCAAATTTTAAACAATGTTAAATATACATTTAACACTAACACTTGCACTAGCCAAACACTTAAACCGTCATAAAACATGTCATGACCATCTACACTTACATAGCAAGTCAACTAGTCATTTGCAAGTAATACATTCAAACGGGTCAAACCGAGTTATTAAACAATAATACCTCCTATTATTGAAAACATAACATCAACTTGCAATTCACCAAATGTTACCAATAGCATTGCTAATCACATAATCCTAACCAAATACTTACATCTTCACAATCCAAGTTATTTTAAGTCATTTTACCACTAAATGGCCCAAACGGGTCAAAAGCCCGAATATGACTATAACACTTCCAATTTCCATCAAATAGCACAAATTCTCCATAACTAACAAGTCATAAACATGTAACAATTCATCGAGCTCAAAGTTACCAACAATCCATGTATTTTACTTCCAATTTACTAGTTAATCATTTTTAACTAAAAACATCCAACACAACTACAAATGCTATAATCTACCATTTAGCAAATCATAACTAATTAATCAATCTAACAAGTTCATAGCTATCACAACCCAACTATTTTACTTCGAAATCATAAGTTATAACTTTTGACCCAAATCATCCAAACACTAGTTAGCATTTCATCAATTTCACTAAATCTCAACATAATTCAAAACTAACAATTTTGACTCACACTATCACAACTAGTCGTTTTATCAATTAACACAATAGTTGATTATAATCACAACTAACATATCCAACATGTCATTTATCATAACTAGACATAAATTCCATAAATCACAAACTTACTAGCAAGTCATAACTAGTTACCCAACTCTACAAAATTAATACTTCTTACATCTTAATTTAACCCACATTAACATTAAAACCCAATTTAAGTCAAGTTGGAAGCATAAACCAAAACCACACAATTGATACACACACACACACACACACGAACACACACACACACACACACCCATGTGTACATTATGCTAAAAAGGTTGTACCTTGTGCTAAAACACTTGTACCCATACAACAAAACATGTCAAACTTTGTATAAACACCCAACATACCATATAACACCATAAACACCAACCAAATCTCAAGAACACATAAACCCTAATTTATCAACTATCATGGAATCGAAAATAAACACATATAGGTTGAAGCTTACCTCAAGAGCTTTCCAAAAATGTGTTCGGATTAAAGATTGGCCAAGAAACGAGCTATAGATCTTCAAAATAAGCTCAAGAACACAAAGGGGTTTCTAGAGAGAGGGGAGAGAGACGGATCAAGAGAGAGAGAGAGATGGATGAAAAATGACCAAAAAGATGGGCAACTCCCATCTTGGAGCCGGTCATGGGGTGGGGTGGGACCCACTTGATTTTTTTTTCACTTTTAAACAAATACAAAACAAAAGTCCCTTTCGTAGATAATTTATTTAAAATACCAAACGGACTCCAATTTTAAAAAGGAAAGCATTTCTGGAGACGATATCAAAAGGAGAATCCAAAGATATAAAAATCACATTTTTATATAAACATTTCAGAAAACAGATATTTTAATCCCTTGATTAAAATATCACAAAAAGGACAAAAGGTCAAACAATTCATTTAACACTTAATCAAATTATTCCACATATGGTCAAATAGATATTTTCAAATATCAAAATATACCTAAAACATCTAGGCCAGTTTTAGGATGTTACAGTTCTCTCATACCGTATTGTCCGATTTTGAAAACATATCGGCCTACTGCCAACGTCTCAAGGAACTTTCCGATCAACTACGGAACGTGGGTGCCAAGCTGACTAATGATCGTTTGGTTCTTCAAATGGTCTCGGGTCTTACCGAGGCTTATAATGGTGTCGGCACTCTTCTCCGCCAAAGCAATCCATTGTCGACTTTCCAACATGCTAGGTCGATGCTCACACTTGAAGAAGCCGAGTTAGCCAAGAAGGTTGCAACCTCCTCGAATGCCGCTTTAATAACGCCATCGACCGATCAAACGCATGGCACTAATTCTCGTAATCGAGATCACAATGTAACGTCCGGACAGCGCCGGAAAAATAGTGTCCGACAACATGGTGGCGACCAGAACAGTGGAAATCCCGGTGGGGGACGGCGGACAGGCTCTGGCGGACGCAACAATGGCCAAAATTATTCTTCATGGCATCCTTGGTACATGGGTGGAACATGGGCAGGTCCTTCACCATGGACAATTCCCCCATGTCCATACCCATCTGCTCCTTGGCCCACACCAACCTCTGGCCCACCAAAGCAAAACTCACGTCAAGATGGCTTATTAGGCCGTGCACCACAGGCCTACACAGCGGGTCCGGGTCCGAATTATGTTCCAACCGATATTGAGGCGGCCATGCACACAATGAGTCTCTATCAACCCACAAACCCATGGGTCATGGACACCGGAGCATCATCTCACGTCACCGCCGACAAAGGTACACTCTCGTCTTGTTTTAATTTGAGCAAACAAAATGGTATTTTAGTCGGAAATGGCCAACATATCTCCATTTTAGGATATGGACACACTAAATTGCCTCACCCACATCCACCCTTAGCCTTAAAAAATGTCTTGTATGCACCACACATTATCAAAAATTTGGTTTCCGTTCGTAAATTTACCAAAGATAATTTTGTATTTGTTGAATTTGACCCATTTGGATTTTCTGTGAATGATTTTCAGACGGGGAGACGTATAATGAGATGTGATAGTAATGGAGATCTTTATCCGGTTACATCTAAAACACCGGATCAACATTCTGTTTTTGCGGCTTTAAATTCTACTTTGTGGCAGGACCGTTTAGGTCATCCAGGATTACCGGTTTTTGAGTCTTTAAGACAACACAAAATCATTGATTGTGGTCCCAATAAACATTTTTCTTTATGTCGATCGTGTGTTTTCGGTAAACATGTCAAATTACCATTTCATACGTCACCCAATAATACGTTATTTCCTTTTGATATTATACATTGTGATCTTTGGACTTCTCCTATTTTGAGTAATTCGGGTTTTCGTTATTATATTGTGTTTTTGGATGATTATACTAACTTTGTGTGGACTTTTCCCGTGGCTAGGAAATCCGATTTCTACTCTATTTTTGTGAAATTCCATGCTTTTATTCAAACACAATTTGAACGTGGTATTAAAAACTTGCAATGTGATAATGGCAAAGAATTTGACAATCAAAATGTTCGTACATTTTGCAACACACATGGCGTCGGTCTTCGTTTCTCTTGTCCATATACTTCTTCTCAAAATGGTAAGGCCGAACGGAAAATACGATCTCTAAATAATGTTATTCGCACTCTTTTGTCTCATGCGTTCATACCACCTTCTTTTTGGCCACATGCATTAAATATGGCCACATATCTACACAATATTTTACCAAGTAAAATTATAAAATTTCAATCTCCTCTATCTATTTTATATAAAAAACAACCGGATTTATCTCATCTAAGAGTATTTGGGTCATTATGTTATCCTCTTTTACCATCTACCACCCTTCATAAACTTCAAGCTCGGTCCAAACCGTGTGTGTTCTTAGGATTTCCGGATAACCACCGGGGATATCGGTGTTATGACATGATCTCAAAGAAAATTATTACATGTCGTCATGTTATTTTTGACGAAACTCAATTTCCGTTTTCATATGTGTCTTCTCCTAACACATAGAATTTTTTGGATCATGATAATACAAATGCATACACAAGACACCAATTTCAACACCACCCATCCAACCTCACGGATCCACCAACTTCGTCCCCTACACCAAACAGCCCACTCCACTCACCAAATACGGCCCACCCTACTCCAAACAGTCCGGCCCAATTAAACATAAGCCCACCTCATCCACCTACTACGACCCCATCTATACAATCCCCTCTTCCACCTCAACAGCCCACCCAATCCACCGAAACACCTCCTCTGGTCGCACCCTCTACTCGGGTCCCCCCACCTGTTGCGTCAAAACCCATTACCAGAAGTCAATATGGTATTTATAAACCAAAAACTCTTTTTAATCTTCACGCCCAAGCCACTCCGTCACCTATTCCAAAAAATCCCGTTGACGCTTTAAAAGATCCTAATTGGAAAATGGCCATGACCGACGAATACCAAGCTCTTATTAAAAATGAGACATGGGTGTTGGTACCACGACCACAAAATGTTAATATTATGCGTTGTATGTGGATTTTAACTCATAAATTTCGTGCTAATGGTTCTTTTGAGCGGCATAAAGCCCGTCTTGTAGGTGATGGAAAAACTCAGCGCCCGGGCATCGACTGTGGAGAAACTTTTAGTCTGGTCGTTAAACCGGCTACTATTCGTACGGTTCTCAGCTTAGCACTATCTAAAGCATGGCCCATACGACAACTGGATGTTAAAAATGCGTTTCTCCATGTGCAATTAAATGAAACGGTTTATATGCACCAACCGTTGGGTTTTCGTGATCAAACCCATCCCGATTATGTTTGTCTTCTAAAGAAATCATTATATGGGTTGAAACAAGCACCTAGGGCATGGTACCACAGATTTGCCGATTATGTCTCCAAATTCAGCTTTATTCATAGTGTTTCGGATAATTCTTTATTTATTTTGAAACAGGGGGATCATATGGCCTATCTTTTGCTATATGTTGATGACATTATTCTTACGGCATCATCAGAACATCTTCTCAACCAAATCATTACATAACTTGGATCGGAATTTGCTATGACCGACTTAGACAAATTAAGTTCGTTTCTTGGTATTTCAGTTACACATCATCCGGGTTCTTTATTTTTGTCCCTATCCACGTATGCAGCGGACATTATTGCACGTGCGGGTATGACTAATTGTCGTCCCTCGGCTACACCGGTTGACACGAAACCCAAACTTAGTGCAAATTCTAGCCCAGAGTTTTCGGATCCCTCTCTTTATCGTAGTCTTGCTGGGGCTCTCCAATATCTCACTTTTACTCGACCCGACATCTCATACGCGGTCCAACAAGTGTGCCTCTTTATGCACAACCCGAGAGACATTCACATGGCATCCCTTAAACGTATTATACGGTATATACAAGGTACCTTACACTATGGGTTACACTTGTACAAATCACCTACTACCACTCTACGTGCTTATATAGACGCCGATTGGGGGGGATGCCCCGACACTAGGCGGTCTACTTCTGGGTATTGCGTGTATCTTGGAGACAATTTAATTTCCTGGTCTGCTAAACGACAACCGACACTATCTCGCTCAAGTGCCGAAGCAGAATACCGCGGTGTCGCAAACGTTGTCGCCGACTTGTAACATCCCGAGACCCGGTCTAGAATTTTTAATTACTTTCGGTAAGTAATTTAATTGTTTATTGTTTTATATAATTTAATTGATTTAATTATATTTAATTGTATTTTAACCAAAGGGTTAAAATTAGTAAAAACTGAGATATTTAAATATTATAATAATTTTTACATATTTGGGTTCACTTCTGAACCGGGGTTCTAAAAATATATTCATTTTTAAAATTGGAGTTAGTTAAGTCTAAATTGACTATCTGCTAACCGAATAATCAGTATTATATTGTAATTAAAAAAAACATATTTGTTGGCATTGTGGAGGACACGTGGGGTTTAGGGGGTGATTTTGAAGTGTGACTCATTTGTTTTGCCTGCATAAGTCGACACTCACACACACCTTCACACACTTATGGTGTTTTGGCCAAAATTGAAGAGAAACTCTAGAATTTTGATTTCTTCTCTGTGATTTTCGGATTTAAAGCATGATAAGGTAATAATATTCTTCTTAAAAGTTAGGGTTCATAGTTCTTGAAGTGAAAATGAATTAGGGTTCTTGGTTTTTTTGGTGGGTTTCTTGTTAATTGTTAAATTGTTGAATCATTTATGTTTTTATGATGAAATGAGACCTAATGCATGTTTAATTGTTAATTATAATGTTGATTTGGTGAAAGTTTCATAAATCACCATTGTAGGTGATTTGAAGAAAAGATGGGTTTCTTTAGAATTCTTGATTAATCATGCTTAGAATTCAAAATTGTTAGATGTTTTGGTGTTTATTTGAGTTCCTGCAAGTGTTATGTGTATTATTGATAGTTTTACCTTGGTTGGTGAAGCTTCCATGAGAGCTTCATCAATGGAGATTTAGGGAAGAAGATGACATTTTAAGTAGTTCTTGAATTTATGAACTTTTGGTGTTTTATATGTTTGTTTAGGTCAAATAACATGTTTAAGATGATAATTGTAGTTTGTAATTAACTATATCATGAATTGGTTGCTTTTGATGGATTAAAAGTAGTGTTTGGGTGAATTTGGTAAAAATCCCGTAAGCACAAAAATATGGCAGATTTTGACCATTTTGCAAAAATCATATAAAACCAACCGTAACTCCGTTTTGGGCGTGCGACCAGTCGATTCGAAGGTCTATGAGTCTACTTTATTAATATCATAATTTCATGAACTGATAAGGTCAGAACAGTAGTCAGATTTCTGAGTTAGTAACAGGTGGTTGTATGTGTCTTTTTCGGGTAAATCATGTATTAACAAAAGTTGGGTGTTTCAAGTGTGTAACTAATAAACATGTAGTTTGGTATTAATATGAATATTGAAATGCTAATTGAATATATATAGTTGGGCATGATTTTGGTTAAAAGATATCTTGACCCGTTTGGTAATAACTAGTCAAAATTATGAAGTCTTATGATCAAAATGGTCATTTTAGGTCAAATGGTATGTTTGGGTTGGTAATTGTTGCTTGTATCAAATTATAATATATATTACTAGTTTTGCCATGATTAAATGTGTTTTAGTTGTGTTAAGAACTAAGTATGAATTTTTGACCCGTTTGGTCAAAAGATGTGAAATTGAGATTAATGGACTTTAATCTTGTAAGTCAAACACCTTTATGTTCTAACTATTTGATATTGAAACGATAATTGTGAGTATGTTTTATGTCTATTTTGAGATCGGTAATTAGCTTGACAATATGGAATTGGTAAATAACAAGTTTGACTTGATTATGTGTTTTGACCCGTTTGGGCCTAATGTGTGGAAGTTGGTTAAAAGTGCATTATGATTTACTTGGAATGACTTGATGAAGTTATAGACAATGGTAATTGTTAAGTTTTTGGAATACAATTAATTAGTTGCAAATGTTGTATAAAGATGTTATCTTGAACTTATATTACTTGTTGCAAAACTAGTGATTTCGGGTAACTAATTCGGTATTCATTTTGTACAGGAAAAAGGGAAGGAGCCTCAGTAATATAAGTTTACTGAGCTCGACACTAAAAGGAAGCTAAGGTGAGTGGATTTAACCTTCTTTCTTGTGTAATGTACAAAAAGGTTGAAATGGTGGAGTTCATAAGAGAAAATGCAGGAGTTCATAAGGAAGCTAAGGTGAGTGGATTTAACCTTCTTTCTTGTGTAATGTACAAAAAAGTTTTTCTAAAATCGCTTCCGTATGCATATTAAAAAAAAATGGCTCTAAGATTGTGGTGTTACAATTTGGTATCAGAGCCTCGGTTTGGCGATGGTTGCACATTTAGGTGTACCATTCCCAAATCTTGGCTCGAGTTGGTCAAACTTCCTTAATTTTGGAGTGGATTAGTAGAGTGAATATGAATTGTGGTTTAGTAATAGTTAGTATGTTAGGTACTAACGGTTTAAACTAAGAGTTCGTGAGATGTTGTGTTGTTACAGGTATGGCCGATAACGATCCCAACCCGTTGGTAAACCCGTCGAACCCCGAAACGGAAATCATTGGTACGTCTAGAGATGCAAATGCAGATATAGAAGATTATATTATAAGAATGGAAAGTCGATTGGAACATCTCCAAAATCTTGTTGATAATATGAACCAGAATCAAAATAACCAAACACCAAACTTCCCTCTCGTGTTTACTCCAACAATGTCCGTCCCTACCATGCAAATTCCCACAACTCCCGCCTTTACCATGACGGTTCCCCTAATGTCAACCACATCCGAACCTCATCCTATAATGTCACAACCACAATACTATTATGTTAACCCAAGCCAAGGTTTACCTCAATATCAATTCACAAATCAATCTTATCCATTCGGTATGAAACCGAATTGTACTTTTAAACAATTTTTTTAGACTGTAAACCCCCTGAATTTAGTGGAAGTAGGGATCCCAATGTCACTATGAACTGGTTAAGGGAAATGGAGAGAACATTAGATGCTTGCGGATGTGATGACCAACACCGGGTGATGTATGCCACACGAAAGTTAGTAGGTGGTGCTATGAATTGGTGGGATACCTTGATTGAGCATTTACCCAAAGAAGTTAAAAACAGTATAACGTGATCAATTTAGAGAACAAGTGTGTGAGCGTTATTGTAATTCGTTCGAGATAGATAGAATTCGATCTGAATTCTTAAATTTGCGGATGACCGAGAGGATGACGGTTGATGATTTGATCGAACAATTTAATGAGAAATTAAGATTTGTACAACAATGGGTACCTGATGAGTCTTCGAAAATAAAACATTTTATTGGAGCTTTACGACCCGAATACCGAACTACAGCGAGGCTCGCAACCACTTTGTCACAGGCCTTCGATTTGGCCAAAACAGTAGAAGGTGATTTGAATACTCGAGATTGGGTGATCAGGGATAGGTCAGAGTATCAAAAGTTTAAGTCTGGACAATCGGATTTCAAACAAAATAAGAAAGGTCAGGGATATCAAAAGCATGAAAACTCGAATCATATACAATCAGGAGGTAGTTCGGGTCAGAAGGCTCAATGGTGTGCTAGGTGCAGATCTTCTCACACGGGTGTTTGTACAACTCAGACTATGAGATGTGTCAAGTGTGGTCAGTTCGGGCACGAGTGGAATGATTGTAGGTTCCCGCGAAGTGTATGTTGGAATTGTCAGAAAGAGGGTCACAGGGTCGGTGATTGTCCTTCAGGGAGGAAATCGGGTTCAGGGTCGGGGTCAGTGAGTGGGTCGTTATCTTCAACAGGCCAGAAGAGAAAGAATCACCCTCCTCCCGAGGGTAGGTCATTTCAGATGATCGTGGGAGATACTACCTCCACTGATGATGATGATATCACAGGTATGTTTCGATAAACTACTTACTTATACGTATGTTAATTGTATTGAAGCAAATTGCTTATTTGTGATTATGAATTATGTGATGAACTAAAATTGCTTGTGTGTTTACTCCATTAGGAATAAAGATAGTTAGTGATATATGGATATAAGTCTTCATCTATTTGTTTGAGGTTCAATTTGTTTTGGTAAATGATTGTTGTACCCGTCCGTTAATGTGATGCCTATTGTTAGATTGGTGTAATCTTAGGCATTGACTAAGTAGTCCTATGTAGGATTGCTACTTGATTTAAGAAATTTAATTATTTGCCGTGACCTATCAAGTCACATGTAGTGACTCAATAAGTGTTAGCCGAATTTATTAACCATTGTATATTGAATTATGATTATATTGTTAAATGATATACTGAATTGCTAACAAATGAAGATAGTAGTGGTTGAAAAATGAAGACTGACATGTTGACTTTTATTTTGCTTGGCCACTTAGTTGAAATACATCGTTGTATGCTTATAAAAGTGTTAATTGGTTCTTTCATGTGTTATAAATGTTAAATAAGAAAGAAAGTTAATGAAATATATCTGAATGATTTCTTTATGACTCGAATTGTTATAGGTTGGATTTTCTAAAAATGCCTTTTATGTTCAATGTGTAAATGAAAATTGACATGAAGAATCAAGTTTATTGACCATATTGAATTGATTTCCGATTATATTGATGGATGTATTTCAGGGTGAATATGAAATTTAATAAGATTGAGAAATTTATTAAAGATACATTTTGAAATAATGAGAATTAATGCCGTTATATGTGAAAATTGATTAGAATTTGGATTTTGAAAGGTATAATTTTTAGAATTAGTGAATTATGACTGTAGATTTATTATAATAATTCTAAAATTACGAGATTTTTAGCAAGTTAAACTGCTTAAGAGTGTATAATTTCGTTGAAATAATAAACAAAAGAGGATATTTGAGAATCTAAGACACTTAAAATGTTAAATTACATTAAATAAAAATAGATTGTCTATGCTTTTTGATGTCTATAATAGTATAAGTGGAATTATGCGAACCATGGCCTGGAGATTGTGATAAATGACATTGCGTAATTATCAACTTTTAAATATAAAACGTGCAAATTGTACATATCGAAAGAGTTTACAGTGTGTGATAATCTGAAGAAATTATGATTAATATGCGAATTGCTTAAATAGAAATGACTTCTCGCTAAGTGGATAAATTAAAATAACGTAATTAGAGAACTATCGAATGAGACACCAAGTTTGAAACTACAAAGAAAAGAAAATGAGGATTTAATAAATTATAATTTCGATAATGTTAGTAATATGGAGAAACAATAAGGATTATTATTTTGACATGTAAATATGAGACAAAGATATAATGATATTTGTAAACTTGTTTTATTTCTTTTATGTGTAATCAATGAGATTTCGAGGACGAAATCTTTTAAGGGGGGTAGAATTGTAACATCCCGAGACACGGTCTAGAATTTTTAATTACTTTCGGTAAGTAATTTAATTGTTTATTGTTTTATATAATTTAATTGATTTAATTATATTTAATTGTATTTTAACCAAGGGGTTAAAATTAGTAAAAACTGAGATATTTAAATATTATAATAATTTTTACATATTTGGGTTCACTTCTGAACCGGGGTTCTAAAAATATATTCGTTTTTAAAATTGGAGTTAGTTAAGTCTAAATTGACTATCTGCTAACCGAATAATCAGTATTATATTGTAATTAAAAAAAAACATATTTGTTGGCATCGTGGAGGACACGTGGGGTTTAGGGGGTGATTTTGAAGTGTGACTCATTTGTTTTGCCTGCATAAGTCGACACTCACACACACCTTCACACACTTATGGTGTTTTGGCCAAAATTGAAGAGAAACTCTAGAATTTTGATTTCTTCTCTGTGATTTTCGGATTTAAAGCAGGATAAGGTAATAATATTCTTCTTAAAAGTTAGGGTTCATAGTTCTTGAAGTGAAAATGAATTAGGGTTCTTGGTTTTTTTGGTGGGTTTCTTGTTAATTGTTAAATTGTTGAATCATTTATGTTTTTATGATGAAATGAGACCTAATGCATGTTTAATTTTAATTATAATGTTGATTTGGTGAAAGTTTCATAAATCACCATTGTAGGTGATTTGAAGAAAAGATGGGTTTCTTTAGAATTCTTGATTAATCATGCTTAGAATTTAAAATTGTTAGATGTTTTGGTGTTTATTTGAGTTCCTGCAAGTGTTAAGTGTATTATTGATAGTTTTACCTTGGTTGGTGAAGCTTCCATGAGAGCTTCATCAATGGAGATTTAGGGAAGAAGATGACATTTTAAGTAGTTCTTGAATTTATGAACTTTTGGTGTTTTATATGTTTGTTTAGGTCAAATAACATGTTTAAGATGATAATTGTAGTTTGTAATTAACTATATCATGAATTGGTTGCTTTTGATGGATTAAAAGTAGTGTTTGGGTGAATTTGGTAAAAATCCCGTAAGCACAAAAATATGGCAGATTTTGACCATTTTGCAAAAATCATATAAAATCAACCGTAACTCCGTTTTGGGCGTGCGACCAGTCGATTCGAAGGTCTATGAGTCTACTTTATTAATATCATAATTTCATGAACTGATAAGGTCAGAACAGTAGTCAGATTTCTGAGTTAGTAACAGGTGGTTGTATGTGTCTTTTTCGGGTAAATCATGTATTAACAAAAGTTGGGTGTTTCAAGTGTGTAACTAATAAACATGTAGTTTGGTATTAATATGAATATTGAAATGCTAATTGAATATATATAGTTGGGCATGATTTTGGTTAAAAGATATCTTGACCCGTTTGGTAATAACTAGTCAAAATTATGAAGTCTTATGATCAAAATGATCATTTTAGGTCAAATGGTATGTTTGGGTTGGTAATTGTTGCTTGTATCAAATTATAATATATATTACTAGTTTTGCCATGATTAAATGTGTTTTAGTTGTGTTAAGAACTAAGTATGAACTTTTGACCCGTTTGGTCAAAAGATGTGAAATTGAGATTAATGGACTTTAATCTTGTAAGTCAAACACCTTTATGTTCTAACTATTTGATATTGAAACGATAATTGTGAGTATGTTTTATGTCTATTTTGAGATCGGTAATTAGCTTGACAATATGGAATTGGTAAATAACTAGTTTGACTTGATTATGTGTTTTGACCCGTTTGGGCCTAATGTGTGGAAGTTGGTTAAAAGTGCATTATGATTTACTTGGCATGACTTGATGAAGTTATAGACAATGGTAATTGTTAAGTTTTTGGAATACAATTAATTAGTTGCAAATGTTGTATAAAGATGTTATCTTGAACTTATATTACTTGTTGCAAAACTAGTGATTTCGGGTAACTAATTCGGTATTCATTTTGTACAGGAAAAAGGGAAGGAGCCTCAGTAATATAAGTTTACTGAGCTCGACACTAAAAGGAAGCTAAGTTGAGTGGATTTAACCTTTTTTCTTGTGTAATGTACAAAAAGGTTGAAATGGTGGAGTTCATAAGAGAAAATGCAGGATTTTTGGTACCTGCACTGACTCGCTACGCGAGTCCTGAGATTAGAGATGCTAGTTTTTGTGGGGTTTGGACAGAAAAATTTAGAGATCTCTAATTTTTGGATTAGCATTGCGAGTTTTGGAAACCAATGGAACAGAACATTTTAGAGATCTCGAATATTAAGATTAGCAATGCGAGTTTCCTGCTTAGCATTGCTAACTCTGGAACTAGCTATGCTAATTCCCACTTTGAGGCGAACTTTGCTTGGTGCAAATCTTTGTTGTGATTTTCTTGGTTTACTTCTTTGATGCCTAGTGGTTAGTGGTATTAGAAGTAAGTGGTTATGTGCACATGTTTTCTAGAGGTTAGCTATGGTGGTTTTCGGCTACGCTTCGTTACTCTTGGTGGGGGCGATCGGACTCCTTCGTATTCGTTACGTAAGGAGGGATCACCGTGCCTCTAGTAAAGAAGCCATCGGTTGACTGTTGTTGGCCGACAACGGTTGAAGGTCCTCGCCCGACCGCCGATCCTCTTTTAACGTCCAATTGCTTGTGGAAGTTTGGACGGGTTTTCCTTATTGATTTCTCTTGATTTTCTAATTTGTTGTGGTTATGCAAATTGATGTTTATTTCTATTCACTTAGCTTTGTGCTAATCCCTCATTTGTTGACTCTTTTCAGGTTGTGGATTTGGCTTGACTAGAGTCGGGTTTTGGAAGTCTGACCGTACTCTGATTTTGTAAACCGGGTCGAGCCTGTTTTTAGTAACACCTTTATACGTTTTATATATTTTGGTTAATATATAAATGGCCTTTATAATATGTAATAAATAGGGTATATAGTTTTTCTAAAATCGCTTCCGTATGCATATTAAAAAAAAATGGCTCTAAGATTGTGGTGTTACAATTTGGTATCAGAGCCTCGGTTTGGCGATGGTTGCACATTTAGGTGTACCATTCCCAAATCTTGGCTCGAGTTGGTCAAACTTCCTTAATTTTGGAGTGGATTAGTAGAGTGAATATGAATTGTGGTTTAGTAATAGTTAGTATGTTAGGTACTAACGGATTAAACTAAGAGTTCGTGAGATGTTGTGTTGTTACAGGTATGGCCGATAACGATCCCAACCCGTTGGTAAACCCGTCGAACCCCGAAACGGAAATCATTGGTACGTCTAGAGATGCAAATGCAGATAGAGAAGATTATATTATAAGAATGGAAAGTCGATTGGAACATCTCCAAAATCTTGTTGATAATATGAACCAGAATCAAAATAACCAAACACCAAACTTCCCTCCCGTGTTTACTCCAACAATGTCCGTCCCTACCATGCAAATTCCCACAACTCCCGCCTTTACCATGACGGTTCCCCTAATGTCAACCACATCCGAACCTCATCCTATAATGTCACAACCACAATACTATTATGTTAACCCAAGCCAAGGTTTACCTCAATATCAATTCACAAATCAACCTTATCCATTCGGTATGAAACCGAATTGTACTTTTAAACAATTTTTTTAGACTGTAAACCCCCTGAATTTAGTGGAAGTAGGGATCCCAATGTCACTATGAACTGGTTAAGGGAAATGGAGAGAACATTAGATGCTTGCGGGTGTGATGACCAACACCGGGTGATGTATGCCACACGAAAGTTAGTAGGTGGTGCTATGAATTGGTGGGATACCTTGATTGAGCATTTACCCAAAGAAGTTAAAAACAGTATAACATGTGATCAATTTAGAGAACAAGTGTGTGAGCGTTATTGTAATTCGTTCGAGATAGATAGAATTCGATCTGAATTCTTAAATTTGCGGATGACCGAGAGGATGACGGTTGATGATTTGATCGAACAATTTAATGAGAAATTAAGATTTGTACAACAATGGGTACCTGATGAGTCTTCGAAAATAAAACATTTTATTGGAGCTTTACGACCCGAATACCGAACTACAGCGAGGCTCGCAACCACTTTGTCACAGGCCTTCGATTTGGCCAAAACAGTAGAAGGTGATTTGAATACTCGAGATTGGGTGATCAGGGATAGGTCAGAGTATCAAAAGTTTAAGTCTGGACAATCGGATTTCAAACAAAATAAGAAAGGTCAGGGATATCAAAAGCATGAAAACTCGAATCATATACAATCAGGAGGTAGTTCGGGTCAGAAGGCTCAATGGTGTGCTAGGTGCAGATCTTCTCACACGGGTGTTTGTACAACTCAGACTATGAGATGTGTCAAGTGTGGTCAGTTCGGGAACGAGTGGAATGATTGTAGGTTCCCGCGAAGTGTATGTTGGAATTGTCAGAAAGAGGGTCACAGGGTCGGTGATTGTCCTTCAGGGAGGAAATCGGGTTCAGGGTCGGGATCAGTGAGTGGGTCGTTATCTTCAACAGGCCAGAAGAGAAAGAATCACCCTCCTCCCGAGGGTAGGTCATTTCAGATGATCGTGGGAGATACTACCTCCACTGATGATGATGATATCACAGTATGTTTTGATAAACTACTTACTTATACGTATGTTAATTGTATTGAAGCAAATTGCTTATTTGTGATTATGAATTATGTGATGAACTAAAATTGCTTGTGTGTTTACTCCATTAGGAATAAAGATAGTTAGTGATATATGGATATAAGTCTTCATCTATTTGTTTGAGGTTCAATTTGTTTTGGTAAATGATTGTTGTACCCGTCCGTTAATGTGATGCCTATTGTTAGATTGGTGTAATCTTAGGCATTGACTAAGTAGTCCTATGTAGGATTGCTACTTGATTTAAGAAATTTAATTATTTGTCGTGACCTATCAAGTCACATGTAGTGACTCAATAAGTGTTAGCCGAATTTATTGACCATTGTATATTGAATTATGATTATATTGTTAAATGATATACTGAATTGCTAACAAATGAAGATAGTAGTGGTTGAAAAATGAAGACTGACATGTTGACTTTTATTTTGCTTGGCCACTTAGTTGAAATACATCGTTGTATGCTTATAAAAGTGTTAATTGGTTCTTTCATGTGTTATAAATGTTAAATAAGAAAGAAAGTTAATGAAATATATCTGAATGATTTCTTTATGACTCGAATTGTTATAGGTTGGATTTTCTAAAAATGCCTTTTATGTTCAATGTGTAAATGAAAATTGACATGAAGAATCAAGTTTATTGACCATATTGAATTGATTTCCGATTATATTGATGGATGTATTTCAGGGTGAATATGAAATTTAATAAGATTGAGAAATTTATTAAAGATACATTTTGAAATAATGAGAATTAATGCCGTTATATGTGAAAATTGATTAGAATTTGGATTTTGAAAGGTATAATTTTGAGAATTAGTGAATTATGACTGTAGATTTATTATAATAATTCTAAAATTACGAGATTTTTAGCAAGTTAAACTGCTTAAGAGTGCAAAATTTCGTTGAAATAATAAACAAAAGAGGATATTTGAGAATCTAAGACACTTAAAATGTTAAATTACATTAAATAAAAATAGATTGTCTATGCTTTTTGATGTCTATAATAGTATAAGTGGAATTATGCGAACCATGGCCTGGAGATTGTGATAAATGACATTGCGTAATTATCAACTTTTAAATATAAAACGTGCAAATTGTACATATCGAAAGAGTTTACAGTGTGTGATAATCTGGAGAAATTATGATTAATATGCGAATTGCTTAAATAGAAATGACTTCTCGCTAAGTGGATAAATTAAAACAACGTAATTAGAGAACTATCGAATGAGACACCAAGTTTGAAACTACAAAGAAAAGAAAATGAGGATTTAATAAATTATAATTTCGATAATGTTAGTAATATGGAGAAACAATAAGGATTATTATTTTGACATGTAAATATGAGACAAAGATATAATGATATTTGTAAACTTGTTTTATTTCTTTTATGTGTAATCAATGAGATTTCGAGGACGAAATCTTTTAAGGGGGGTAGAATTGTAACATCCCGAGACCCGGTCTAGAATTTTTAATTACTTTCGGTAAGTAATTTAATTGTTTATTGTTTTATATAATTTAATTGATTTAATTATATTTAATTGTATTTTAACCAAGGGGTTAAAATTAGTAAAAACTGAGATATTTAAATACTATAATAATTTTTACATATTTGGGTTCACTTCTGAACCGGGGTTCTAAAAATATATTCGTTTTTAAAATTGGAGTTAGTTAAGTCTAAATTGACTATCTGCTAACCGAATAATCAGTATTATATTGTAATTAAAAAAAACATATTTGTTGGCATTGTGGAGGACACGTGGGGTTTAGGGGGTGATTTTGAAGTGTGACTCATTTGTTTTGCCTGCATAAGTCGACACTCACACACACCTTCACACACTTATGGTGTTTTGGCCAAAATTGAAGAGAAACTCTAGAATTTTGATTTCTTCTCTGTGATTTTCGGATTTAAAGCAGGATAAGGTAATAATATTCTTCTTAAAAGTTAGGGTTCATAGTTCTTGAAGTGAAAATGAATTAGGGTTCTTGGTTTTTTTGGTGGGTTTCTTGTTAATTGTTAAATTGTTGAATCATTTATGTTTTTATGATGAAATGAGACCTAATGCATGTTTAATTGTTAATTATAATGTTGATTTGGTGAAAGTTTCATAAATCACCATTGTAGGTGATTTGAAGAAAAGATGGGTTTCTTTAGAATTCTTGATTAATCATGCTTAGAATTCAAAATTGTTAGATGTTTTGGTGTTTATTTGAGTTCCTGCAAGTGTTATGTGTATTATTGATAGTTTTACCTTGGTTGGTGAAGCTTCCATGAGAGCTTCATCAATGGAGATTTAGGGAAGAAGATGACATTTTAAGTAGTTCTTGAATTTATGAACTTTTGGTGTTTTATATGTTTGTTTAGGTCAAATAACATGTTTAAGATGATAATTGTAGTTTGTAATTAACTATATCATGAATTGGTTGCTTTTGATGGATTAAAAGTAGTGTTTGGGTGAATTTGGTAAAAATCCCGTAAGCACAAAAATATGGCAGATTTTGACCATTTTGCAAAAATCATATAAAATCAACCGTAACTCCGTTTTGGGCGTGCGACCAGTCGATTCGAAGGTCTATGAGTCTACTTTATTAATATCATAATTTCATGAACTGATAAGGTCAGAACAGTAGTCATATTTCTGAGTTAGTAACAGGTGGTTGTATGTGTCTTTTTCGGGTAAATCATGTATTAACAAAAGTTGGGTGTTTCAAGTGTGTAACTAATAAACATGTAGTTTGGTATTAATATGAATATTGAAATGCTAATTGAATATATATAGTTGGGCATGATTTTGGTTAAAAGATATGTTGACCCGTTTGGTAATAACTAGTCAAAATTATGAAGTCTTATGATCAAAATGGTCATTTTAGGTCAAATGGTATGTTTGGGTTGGTAATTGTTGCTTGTATCAAATTATAATATATATTACTAGTTTTGCCATGATTAAATGTGTTTTAGTTGTGTTAAGAACTAAGTATGAATTTTTGACCCGTTTGGTCAAAAGATGTGAAATTGAGATTAATGGACTTTAATCTTGTAAGTCAAACACCTTTATGTTCTAACTATTTGATATTGAAACGATAATTGTGAGTATGTTTTATGTCTATTTTGAGATCGGTAATTAGCTTGACAATATGGAATTGGTAAATAACAAGTTTGACTTGATTATGTGTTTTGACCCGTTTGGGCCTAATGTGTGGAAGTTGGTTAAAAGTGCATTATGATTTACTTGGCATGACTTGATGAAGTTATAGACAATGGTAATTGTTAAGTTTTTGGAATACAATTAATTAGTTGCAAATATTGTATAAAGATGTTATCTTGAACTTATATTACTTGTTGCAAAACTAGTGATTTCGGGTAACTAATTCGGTATTCATTTTGTACAGGAAAAAGGGAAGGAGCCTCAGTAATATAAGTTTACTGAGCTCGACACTAAAAGGAAGCTAATGTGAGTGGATTTAACCTTCTTTCTTGTGTAATGTACAAAAAGGTTGAAATGGTGGAGTTCATAAGAGAAAATGCAGGATTTTTGGTACCTGCACTGACTCGCTACGCGAGTCCTGAGATTAGAGATGCTAGTTTTTGTGGGGTTTGGACAGAAAAATTTAGAGATCTCTAATTTTTGGATTAGCATTGCGAGTTTTGGAAACCAATGGAACAGAACATTTTAGAGATCTCGAATATTAAGATTAGCAATGCGAGTTTCCTGCTTAGCATTGCTAACTCTGGAACTAGCTATGCTAATTCCCACTTTGAGGCGAACTTTGCCTGGTGCAAATCTTTGTTGTGATTTTCTTGGTTTACTTCTTTGATGCCTAGTGGTTAGTGGTATTAGAAGTAAGTGATTATGTGCACATGTTTTCTAGAGGTTAGCTATGGTGGTTTTCGGCTACGCTTCGTTACTCTTGGTGGGGGCGATCGGACTCCTTCGTATTCGTTACGTAAGGAGGGATCACCGTGCCTCTAGTAAAGAAGCCATCGGTTGACTGTTGTTGGCCGACAACGGTTGAAGGTCCTCGCCCGACCGCCGATCCTCTTTTAACGTCCAATTGCTTGTGGAAGTTTGGACGGGTTTTCCCTATTGATTTCTCTTGATTTTCTAATTTATTGTAGTTATGCAAATTGATGTTTATTTCTATTCACTTAGCTTTGTGCTAATCCCTCATTTGTTGACTCTTTTCAGGTTGTGGATTTGGCTTGACTAGAGTCGGGTTTTGGAAGTCTGACCGTACTCTGATTTTGTAAACCGGGTCGAGCCTGTTTTTAGTAACACCTTTATACGTTTTATATATTTTGGTTAATATATAAATGGCCTTTATAATATGTAATAAATAGGGTATATAGTTTTTCTAAAATCGCTTCCGTATGCATATTAAAAAAAAAAATGGCTCTAAGATTGTGGTGTTACACGACTCATGTTGGCTTCGGAATTTATTACTAGAACTTCATTGCCCAATCCAAAAGGCAACTATAGTTTATTGTGACAACGTTAGTGCAAAAGCTGACATCTTCACCAAAAGCTTACCATTGGTTATCAAATCGCGGTCTTGTACGAGTCTTACATGTTCCATCTCGTTATCAAATCGCTGACATCTTCATCAAAAGCTTACCATTGGTTCTATTTGAAGACTTTCGTGACAGTCTCAGCGTTCGTGTTTCTCCCGCTACGACTGCGGGGGAGTGTTAGAATATATTATACTCCCTCCGTCCCACAAAAAACTTCCCATTTGGTTTTTGCACAAGTTTTTAGGTGGTAATTAGTGGTGGGGTCATTGATAATACTTTTGATTAAAATATAAGGTTGGGTTGGAGAGAGAAAGTTAGTTAGTGGATAGTATTGGTGGGGTCTTTAGTAATAATAGTTTTTTATTGTGTGGGGCCCATCAAATATGGAAATGGGAAGTTTTTTGTGGGACAAAAATTTAGAATCAAATGGGAAGTTTTTTGTGGGACGGAGGGAGTAGTAAATTAGCATTAAATATAATATATTTCCATTATAGTGGTCAAAGTGTATATATGGTAGGCAATGTCAGTGGGATTGTGATAGGCTAAAATTAAGGATCCTTTATGTATATTTATAGGATAGAGATCAATGAAAATAGACACGATTTGTATTTCTCTCAGTTACTATTGGCCCATATGAGACTTATGAAGATGCACTATTTGGATACAAGGTAATTTTATTTCTTCATTATTTAATAATTTAATTTATATAAATATAATGATTAGTAGGTATCACCAAAATCAAAATTAACAGAAACAAAATCAAATTCGACGACTGATATATATATTTATTGTTGTTATTAGGCTACATTTGAGGTATTTATTGGAGTTCGGGATGATAATGCAACTTCTCAAGTTAAACTCTTTGGGGATAACTTGAAGGTAAAAATTTGGATCTTTTAATTAATTAATTTAAATATATTATTTAATTATGCTTTTCTTATCTAAGCAACGAGAGTATATATGTAGGTTTTGGAGCAAAATCTTCCAATAGACAACATGTACAAATCAGAAGATGTGATAAATGCACCTATTCGAGTCATCCAGCTTATTTACAATGCAGGGGTAAGCTCTCCATCCGTTAAAAAAAATTTAACATATGAGATTTTAATATAATGTTTTTTTATTAAATAATGTTAATGTTAATGAAGGATATAAAAGGCACTCAACCTGCTGCATTCAATCTTCCAAATGATGAACGTAGAACGTGGTTCATCAATGGTCCTCTTGAAGAATGTTTCTGAGGCTAAGTAAAGTCAACAACTTATGAATTTTAATATTCTTAAATATATATTTGAAAATTTAAATAAATTTTTTATTATTAGATCTAAATTGATTAAGTTGTAATTAACAGGTTCAATCTAATTCTTCAGCCTATATCTGAGTTGTGTATTTTAAAGGAACAACGTGAACTTGTTGACTTTGACTCCTTTTTTACTTTTATTATCTGCCATGAGTGCTGTCATGGGATTGGACCACATACAATTACACTTCCAAGTGGTCAAAAGTCAACCGTGAGATTGGTCAGTTTCTCTTTTTTTTCCTACATTTTTTTTATTTTTAAAATCAAGAATTATGTTCATTTCTGGTAATATATACTGATTAAACAGGAGATACAAGAACTTCACTCAGCTCTTGAAGAAGCTAAAGCTGACATTGTTGGCCTTTGGTCTCTTAATTTCCTCATTTCTAAGGTTTACACGATGGAAATTATTTTTTTACAATTTAATTTATTTTCTTTTTGTTTAGTTTTTTATGAAATAAACATATTTGTATATGTATATCACTAAAAAATCCAATTCAGACTCTTTTATCTGCACGTATATGACTACATATTTTATTTTTTACGTATATGAAAAATTAAAAATTTATATAAATTTGGTTTGACTTTTTTTTTTTGGGTTGACCAGAATTTACTTCCAAAGAGCCTTATGAAGTCTACATATGTTTCTTTCCTTGCTGGTTGCTTTCGCTCAGTACGTTTTGGGCTAAAAAAAGCTCATGGGTATGTAACTCGTCTAATCACCACTTTTTCTTGAACTTTATATATAATATACTATATTTTATGGTATGCTGATTTAGTATTGATAATTATAATAATTGATTTTCTTCATATCTATATATGTATCAGCAAAGGGCAAGCCCTACAGTTTAATTGGTTACTTGAGAAAGGGGCCTTTGTTTTGCATCCTGACCAAACATTCTCTGTTGACTTTGATAAGATATATATGAAATTAAGTATGATTTGATTCCTAATTATTGAAACAATTTAAAAGGAATTTAATTTACATTTTAATTTGATGTGTTTTAATAATAGATTGAAGGTGCAGTTGAGAGCTTAAGTAGGGAAATACTTACTATTCAGGCCAAAGGTGACAAAGATTCAGCACGAAAACTTCTTGAAAAATATGGCGTAATTTCACAACCTTTGAATATTGCTCTCGAAAAATTGGCGAAAATTCAGGTAATTAAAAATTTAAGGATGGTTACTAATTTATAAGAAGTTATAAGCATATATTTCTGAAATTGCTATTTTTCTACTCGATCTATTTGTTCGATCATTTGATGTGTATTTTATGATTTTTGCAGGTCCCGGTTGATATAGCAGCAGATTTTCCGGTTGCTACCAACTTAGTGAACTAAAATTTAACAATTTTAGTTTACTATTTCTTGGCTTTTAATCTGTTATTGTCTTTATTTAAATAAAATTTTAAACGTTATCTTGTGGTTGTGGTTTACTTCTTCTATCATTTTATTTGTCCTTGCATGTTAATTTCTTGTCTCTTTGTGGTAAAAGCTTAAAAAAGCAAAGTCATGTCTGCCATTCAAAAGTTTACTTTATGCTTTTACTCAATCAAATTTAAATGGTGGTGATTGGATTCATTACCACTTTACCAGTGACTTTTTTTTATGCTAATACCCTACTTTACAAGTGTTATTATAGAATGTAGACCGTATAAACACATAAAATAACTATTGTAATATATAGATTAAAAATATATGTTGTAAAAATCACTCCCTCAAAAAGTATACACACATATTTAGAATCCTCACATTAACCATCAGGTAAATCAGTAGGGGTGTCAAATTTGTATCGAACAAAACCAGCCAACATGCTACCAACCATATCAAGTATATTTGGTAGCCAATATGTTGGTAGCCAACATGTTTGGTTGGTAGTACCGTACCAATTGTGTAATCATGGTACGGTAATGGTACACAAATTTTAAATACCACGGTATACCGTACCAACCAAGATATATATTATATGATTTTTAGTTTAATATATTATAACAAACTAGCAACCTATTTGCCCAAGATTCCAATTAGATATTAAAATATACGATATTTTATTTAAATTATAGATGTGCCCAAAAAATATCTCTGAAACTAATATAATATAATAAGACATACTTATTTTAACTTTAAAACTAAAAACATCTTTGAAAATATAATATTTTATATGTACATTCACACAAATCAGTGATTCATTTACGACAAGATAGCACATCTTTTGTTACTTTATCGTACTAGATTATATTTATATAGCACGTAACATATTATATCATTTTGCTTATTTTGTGTTCGGAACACTTTTTAATATGTTTAACTGGTCGATAATGATAAAATATCATTGTTCTTTTGTTATTAATTTTTTTAATTTCATATGAGTTAGTGATGTTGGTATATACCATTACCAATTTGTACCAACCAAGATTGTTGGTAGCCAAACAAATTGGTACCAAGTAAACTTGGTATGGTAATGGTAGATAAATCAGTGTACCAATTATAGTTGGTACAGTACGCGGTATGAGAAAAATATACGTAGTACCGTACCATGTTCACCCCTAGGTAAATGGCATAAGAGTAAGAGCTTTTAAATAATTTCTTAAATATTACAAGTTTAACATTTACCAGATAAAGTTTAAAAATGGTTATGTTGCATTCATTACGGAACTTGTTACAGCTGTCAAATAATTCAAAAAAATGAGTGAAACGTCAAATTTGTCAAGAAAACAAGTACGACTTAAAAAGGGATAAATCCAAAAGAGTCATTTAAACATGAAACAAACGTGTTTTTAAAATTGATGTTAAACATTTTAATCATGATTTTCCAAAAGAATTATAAGAAAAGGGTATAAATGTTTAATATGCAAAGATAGAGTTGCGTTCAAGGAGGTCTATGATTTTTATAAAGTCCCAAAGAACAAATCTCAACCATTGATCAATATGATCAAATAGTCAAGATTAATCACATATTTTATACATAAAGGGGTATTTTGGTTATTTGGCACTAAAAAAAATTATTTTATTTTATTTTTTATTTTTTATTTTTTATTTTAAAATTTTAAATTTTTTTATTTTTTTAATTTTTAATTTTTAACTGAGGGGTATTTTGGTCATTTTGAAAAGAAAAAAAAATTATTTTTATTTTTTATATTTTATTTTAAAATTTTTAATTTTTTAAAAAAAATTATTTTTTAAAAAAAAAATTATTGTTTATTATTATTTTTTTTAAAATTATTAAATTTTCATTAATGACACATAATGTTATTCCATAGTGAATCACATGTGATTGCATTCTGAATCACATGTGATTTAACTAAAACCTGATTTTACACTAAAATCACATGTGATTTACACTAAAATCACATGTGATTTTATACTAAAATCATATGTGATTAAGTTATACACGTAATTATCAAATAAATATTATTTTTTAATTAAAAAAATTAATAAAAAATTTAAAAAAATTTAAAATAAAAATTTAAAATTAAAAAAAATCGAAATTTTTTTTAAGTGACAAATGACCAAAATACACCTTCATAATAAAAAAATAAAAAAAATAAAAATTTTAAAATAAAATAAAAAAAATTATTTTTTAAAAAATGACCAAAATACCCCTCAATATATAAAATATGTGATTAATCTTGACCATTAGATCTTATTGATCAATGGTTGAGATTTGTTCCTTGGGACTTTCTAAAGATGATGGACCTCCTTGAACGTTTCTCAATAAGACCAGAGTTTGTCAATTATTACATTTACCTTAATATGATACATAGAACAAAGTTTTGTTTAACACTTTTAAGATATATCAATAACCTCGAATTTCTTTTTATATTGAAAATGCAGGTTATAAAAAAATGGACTTAATTAATGAATTAAAGTTGTTTAACTCATGACTTAAAAGCATGAAATAAGAAGTTTTAATGAACTTTAAATTATCATTATCGAATTTTAAGTTTATCTAGGTGATGTTTGGGAGTACTTTTGTTAAAAACTTATTATATTATTGACTTTTTAAGAAATCAGTTAGTTAAAAATATGTTTGTGTAATAAGTTAAAAACCTTTAAAAATAAGATTTCAAGAAGTAGGAACTTATATTTCTAAAAAGTCAATAAAATAATAAATAAATAAAAAATTCAAGAAGCACATCTAAACATACCCTTAACTTAGACAAACCAATTGAATTACATGCACCTTTTTAAAAGGAAATATTAAGTTTATTTAATATTACACGTTGACATGATAAACAATCTCATATAGAAATAAATGCTTGTGACTTTGTGAGCTTGTTAAAATTTACGTAGTAACATTTAGATCACATAAGCGTTGGTCAATTTGCATTTTTCATCTTCCACGTAATGTTAAGAACACTAATTATGTTAGATACGACATACGAGTGACTTTATAGCTGATTAATTTGAAAATAAATGTAAGTAATCTATCTAACAAAGTTAGTTTAAGTGAGAATAATTTTATAAGAAAACTGTAAATATTTACTTTTATTAAAATTTGGTGAAATAAATTTGTGGCAAATGTTAGTTTATGTTCTTTAAGACTAGAGTTGGAAATTTTGTCCCTATTGACTAAATGATTCCACTTATATTATTCTCTCCGTCGCAAAAGAAAATTCTCATGTCTTTCAAACATAAGTTTTTAGAAAATAGCTAATTTCAAACATAAGTTTTTAGAAAATAGCTAATGATGGAGTTCTGATAACAATTTTGATTAAAATATAAAATTATTTTAGAGAAATAAGTGTTTTAGGAGATAGTTAATATTGGGATACATGGTAAATTAATAATAATATTATTTTATTAAGTACCCCTTAAATTTTGGAAATGAGAATTTTTGTGTGTGTCAAGATATTAAGAAGAAATGAAAACTTTTTTTTTGATGAAAGGAACCTATTTTAATCTGATACAAAGTGAAAGACAACTAAAGTGTATCTTTAATATATACAACTTCCTAAATCATAAAATATTTAAATGTAATAGTAATGATATTATTCTTGTAATCCTATTAAATCCATCATTTATTTTTTTTTATTGGAAGTTTGAAAAATAGTAAAAAGAGTTTTCTGTCCAACCTGACTTGACCCGAACCATTTCCTTTGTTGTTATCAGAAAAAGAAAAGCAAGATGCAACGGGCTATTTTATGTTATTAGAAGGCACAGTGATCTCTAAAGAATATTATACTTTTAACAATATTAGTTTCAAACAAATAAATTAATCTATCAACAAAGCAGTTCAAAATTTGAGATTCATTGCAAACCAACATCAACAACACTATATCCAACCGGTTTTTTCAACCGAAAATCATCAACAAAATCTCTCAATCTAACTGCATCACTCCAACTTCCAACCGAAACATATGCATTCGCTAAAGAAACATAATACCCAACATTTTTCGGTTCCAAATCAAACACAATTTCCCCAACTTTTTTCCCCAATTCAACATCTCCATAATAATTACATGAACTCAACATTGCACCCCAAACACCATGCTCAGGTTTAACAACCACATTTTTTATAAACTCAAAAGCCTCATCTAACCGCCCACATTTCCCCAACAAATCAACCAAACAAACATGATGTTCGGTTACACGTTCAACCTTATATTCATCAAACATACAGTTATAGAATTCTAATCCTTCGTTTACTAAACCCGAATGAGCACAAGCTAATAATAAGTTGATAAAAGTGGTTTTTGTCGGGTTTTCTCCACAATTTATCATTTTGTTAAATATTTCAATCGATTTTCGACCTCTACTGTGAAACCCGTATGCAGAAATCATCGAATTCCAGCTGGCAATTGTCTTTTTTGGTGAAGAATTGAATATTTGGATTGATAAGTCTAACCTACCACAGTTGCTGTACATGTCGATTAATGCAGCAGTTATAAAACCGTTTTCTTGAAAATTTGATCTTAAAATATGCCCATGTATCTGTTTTCCATACCGTATGTTTCCAAGTTGTGTACATGCTGACAAAATTGTGGAGTTCGTGATCTCATCGGGTTCAAAATCGAGTTTTTGGAATAAATTTAAAGCGATTTTAGGTTTTTTGTTTTGTGAAAGGGCAGAAATGATGCAATTCCATGAACAAAGATTGCGGTTTGAACAAAAGTCAAACACCAACATAGCAGAGTCAACATCACCAAATCTTCCATACATTGTAATTAATGCATTATTTACACGAACATCTTCACAAACCAAAGTCTTATGAACAAATCCATGAATTAATTTCCCGTTAATCACCAAATTAAGGTTTCCACAAGCTGATATAACGTTCACAAGTGTAACAAAATCATGTTTTGCATGTGATTCTCGTCTCATTAAGTTAAAAGTTTCTAAAGTTTCTGTAAAATAACCGTTTTGTGTGCAGCCTGAAATCATTGCGTTCCAACAAACGGTATCAGCAAATTTTGATACACTTTTTAACAATGCATAAGAAGCTTGTACATCTCCACAATTGGTGTACATGCAGATTAAGGAATTAACCGCAACAATATTGTTCAAGAACCCTAATTTCAGTTGCCAACTATGTAAAGATTCACCAAATTTGAGAAAATTCGGTGAATCACACGAACTAATAACTGCCAAAACAGTTGATATACTACATTCCAAGCACTCGTTCATCAGTTTCTTGAATAAAAGTTGAGCAAAACTCGAATTCCCATTTTGGGCATACCCAGAAATCATTGTATTCCAAGAAACCAAATCTTTATCTTGTAAACACATGAAAAAGCTCTCAGCTTTATCCATTTGGTTGCATTTTGAGTACATGTTCATAAGGCTATTAATCACTAAAACGTTTAACCAATTTAATCTTTTTATAACAAACCCATGAATGGTTTTTCCCTCTTTTAAAAGCATTGATTCTGCACATAATGAAAGTACAGCAAGTATTGTAACTGTATCGGGCTGAATCAATTTTCTAAATTGCATTTCCCTAAAAAGATTAAATGTTTCAAGAATCATCCCATTTGAAGCAAACCCATTAATCATTGTATTCCAAGAAACCAAATCTTTATCATAAATCGATTCAAACACAGTTTCGGCATCGTTAATATCTCCACATTTAGAGTATAATGAAACAAGAGAATTTAGTACAGAAACATTAGGGTTTTCATTGTATCCAAGTTTTATTCCCAACCCATGAAATACTTTACCAATTTCCAAATCTTGCAAACGATTTGATGCTGAAATTGCACACGATAAGCTCACGCTATCAACTTGTGTGTTACAAGAAACCATCTTTTTAAAATACCATAAAGATTTTTCAGGATAATCGTTGTTTAGACAGCTACTGATCATAGAATTCCACGAAATTATGTCTTTTAGTTCTGTTTCAAGAAACATGTTTTCTGAGAAGCTAAAGTTACCACATTTAGCATATGAGTTGATAAAAGAATTGCACAGATCACAATCTGAAAGTAAACCTTTTTTTACTCCTAAACTATGAACAGCTTGTAAGTACACCAATCGATTCGTAAATTTTGAAATAGCCGAAATCGCAATCACAAGAGTTACAGAATCAAAGTTTATTCCTTCACGCAGCATTTGGAGAAACAAACTAATTGCATCGTTAAACAGCCCATTTTCAACTGTACACGTCATCATTGCATTCCAAACTACAACATCTTTATTATAAATCTCATCAAAAAGTGTGGTAGATGAAGGATAATGTCCTGCACGTGCATACGCTATAATGAGAGACGTTGAAGTAGGTAGATGAGCAAGAACACCAACCTTAAATCCTAAAGCGTGAACATTTACGACATTTGTAACGTTGGGTCTTACTTTACAATACTCAATAAGATCAAGAACGTCAAAAAAACCAATGGTGTCATGAGTTTGTGTTCTTTGAGGCATTTCGTCGAACAGGTGGCAGGTCCCATGATAATATCTGGGGAAGATAGGAGATTTGATGATGCGTAAGTGGGTACTCAACAGCAATTGATTGTTACGGGATTTGCGTAAAGAAAAAGGAATGAGTTTGCGAGTGAACGAAAATTGAGTCGTTGCCCAACGAATCATGCGTCGTTTATATTATTGCTTTATATAAATAATTTTCACTCCATTGATATAAAGCGTTTGTTTAGCTCAACATATTAATTAGTTTTGTCCTGCCTTTATTTAGCTCACGAGTCACGACTTAATAATTTATTTTAAATACTATCATGGATAAAATTCTTATATTTATTTTACATAAATTTTACAAAATAATTAATGGTCAGCTCTTAACAATAATTTTGATTATAATATAAAGTTACTTAATTGACAGTTTGTGGTGGATCATCGGTATAAACTTTATTATTTTACAGAGTGTACTGTTCAAATTTGAGAAATATTTATTTTGGACAAAAATTTAAGAGGAAATGAGAATTTTATTATGATATGAATAAATATTTCTTTTAATACATCATCTAAACAACTCTTAAATCTACATCATATTTTCCACACAGCATGACTCGAACTCATGGTTATATGTCAATGGGCAACATCTCTCAATACCTTATACCGATAGATTAATGCTATAATAGAGTCTGGGTATGGGTCAATAAACCCCGGGTGTTGTCACTCAAGTCCTAAGGATTGGATGACTTCTTGGTGAATATGTAACTTTTAAGTTTAAATAAGTGGTCAACAATATAAAATAAAGTTGGATAATATTAAACACTAATGTTCGCTGATTTTGTTTAAATAGATTTTTTTTCATAAAAGGTATAGTTGTTATAAGAGCTTCCTTGATGTAGTTAAATTTTGCTCATAATGTATGCAACTTAACAATTATCATGGTTATTTCCATACCCTAATCATCTGGTAAATAAATTCGCAACTTAATATATTTTTTGTAAATCTAAATATAACGAGATAACATAGGTTCAATTAACATCACTCAAGTTATGTGAAAGTTAAATAAAATTGTATGTTTAAGCCTTTAAGGCATGATTACCACATATTTAGAAATTTACTTAATTTTTTTTTCGTGAACGGCAGAATTTTACTTAATGGATCACTTCCCCACAACGTTTAGAAATTTATATGTACCAACCTTCATTATTTCACTATTTAGCCCAAAAATTGAGCCCATAATCCAAACCACTTGACAATCTAGGGTTTTACCATTTGAATTCACCTTTCTACTCAACTCTAGTCGTCTTCTCCGATTCTCTCCGTAAAATTGAACGGTAAATCTTCTAATTTCTATTTTTATGTTCTTAATATTTTAATAAATATTCGATATTTGATGTTATTATAGTATTTATGGGTGTTTTCACTTCACAGTCCCTACATTGTAACTAAATGACAAATAATCTTGTTTAGCGAAACCTAAACAATTGAAAAGAAGAATGTGAAGTTGAATGAATCTTGATTTATGAAAATTAAAAGCAACCGTTGATTGTGTAATAGGATGTTGTGCGTTATAATTAGGGCGGCCAGTCCACGTTAAACACAAACTACCCAACCTGTTTAATTTAATCGTGATTTTTATTAGATGTGTTAGTGTCGATGTCTATAATATTTTGTTTATTAATTGTAATTTTTAAGCGGGTTGGGGTTTGAAATGGGTTGCGAGCTCAACCCTAACCCAACCCATTTATTAAATGGATTATCTGTGTTTAGACCCACTGTTTATTTTCTTATCATATTTACGTGTTATAGTTAAATGTCACTGAATCATAATGTAGCATATATTCTTAACTTTGTAATTCTGTTTATATATTCATTTTACTAGACAATGGACAAGGATGAAAACAATTCATCACAAAGGAAGAAACAGAAACAAGGGACATTAGATTCTTTCCTAAAAACAAAGATCGAAAACGATTCATCCTCATTATCATCAATCGATTCCTTAAGTGAAAGTGAAAACGAGCTTCAAGTTACTGAAACGCGATCTGGATCATACTTTAATCATCTCTTTAATGACACTGTGGAAACCATCCTTAATAACTGCTATAATAAAGACAAAAATCGGGACCCGCACCACTCACTTGTGTGAAATACTTATTACGTCAAGGATTAGAAATTAACGATCACGAGATGTATATCGGGTTTCTAGAATTATTAGCCGAATGTAATGAAAGTATCAATGAGAATGTTGTAAAGAATGCACTTTTAGTTAAAATAGATCTCATCAACTCGTGTGCGGAAGAAACAACTAAATCCATTTTAAAAGATGTTAATGACGGTTATTTTGCTATATTAGTGGATGAATATTCAGATAAAGAAGGTAACGATCAAATCGTGTTATGTTTGCGGTATGTTGACAAAGAAGGAAATGTTATAGAGAGATTTCTTGGTGTTACGAGTGTTGTTGATAACACGAGTTTATCATTGAAAAATGCGGTTTATTATTTGTTGGAGAAAAATTCGTTGAGTTTTTCTAATATTCGCGGGCAAGGTTATAATGGATTTAGCAATATGCAAGGCGATATTTATGGTCTCAAAAACTCGATCATGGAAGAAAATGAATCGGCGTATTATATCCATTGTTTTGCACATCAACTTGAATCGACACTTGTTGAGATTTCTACACAAAAGGTAGATTGTGTAGGTTCGTTTTTTTATAAACTCGAGTATTTATCGAATGTGGTTGGAGTTCAATGGAAGGAAAGTAAAATTTCGGAAGATATTCGTTTTCTAGAAGTTTCAAAAGTGTTTGAAGTTTGCAAAATTGAAATTGAAAACCGTTTGAATCAAAAAGTTGATGATGGATTTTCGGGACCTTACTATAAGTTGGTCTCGAGTGTTATTGACTTTTATCCTGAGATACTCGATATGCTTGATATGATCGAGGATAACAATTCGATGTCATTTGATCTGTTCCAATACCGTGTTGCGTGTGAAGCAATCGAGTCTTTTGACTTTTTCCTCATGGCACATTTGATGAAGATTATATTTGAGGTTACAAATGAACTAAACAATGTTTTGCACAAAAAAGTTGAAGAAATTGTTAATGCAATGTCACTCGTGAAGTCGACCAAGGAACAATTGCAAAAAATAAGAGACGATGAATGGGAAAATCTTCTCAGTTCGGTTATTTCATTTTGTGACAAAAATGAAATTAAAGTTCCAAATATGTATGATATGTATATACCGTTTGCAAGATATAAAGAAGACGAACCCGACATTACAAATCTTCACCATTTTCGTGTCGATGAATTTTTGACCATGGTTGACTTTTTACTCCATGAGCTCAACGATCGATTTGATGTAGTAAACATGGAGTTACTTATTTGTATGGGCAGTTTAAGCCCTATTGATTCCTTCCGTTCTTTCGATAAGCAAAAGTTGCTCAAACTTGCGGGATTTTATCCTAATGAGTTTTCAACCGTTGATTTGGCTAATCTGGATAATCAACTTGATAACTACATTCACGATATGAGAAACAATAAAAGATTTAAGGGATTAAAGGATCTTAAAGAGCTCTCTAAAAAACTTGTGGAGGTTAACAAACATGAAGTGTTTAATCTTGTTTATTTGCTAATCAAGTTGGTCTTAATCCTCCCGATTGTAACACCAACTGTAAAAAGAGCGAATTGCACAAGAATATAAGCGATGAGTTGTTAAATCATCGTTTAGTCACTTATATAGAGCAAGATGTGTTCTCTAAGATTAGCGATGATGATATTTTAACCAACTTTAAAAGTATGAAGTTGTAAGTTTAATTCGAATATGCCTTTTGAACTTTTATATTTTGTTGAACAATGTTTACAAGTGGTTCAAGATTTTGCTTTTGGTGTGGTCCAAATTTGTTTTTGAGCATCGAAGCTTCCAATAACAGCTGATTGTGTGTTATTAGCAAGACGATTTGCAAAAACATCATAGTATGTTTTATAATTGAATTTCTTCAATACTTTAAATAATTTCCTTTGCTTTTTATCGATAATAATTTTTCCATCTTTTGATATCTGTCCCGTTGCATGAATCTTTAGATGCTTGACTTCAAATTTTTGATCTAAAGTTTGATGATCAACTGTCAAGATAACTGCACCGAGAATCTCCCCCAACAACGTATCCTAGAATAAGTTTAAATAAATACTTTTTATTTTTATTTTTGACTGAATTGAAAAAGAGAAAAAAGAAAGAAAGAAATACCATATGTTGATATCTATGATTCGTTTGTTGCAATCGGTACATCCTTGTGAGCAAACGTTGGCTGAAACGGGCTTCGGGTGTTGCGTTCTTCATTTTCAAATTTTTAATAATTTTTGGAAATGAAGAAACTTTTTGTTGCATGTTAAGAGAGATTAGTGTGATATTAAGCATTGAATTAAACACCACTTTTGCAGCTAACGGGTCTAGAAACATGTTTAATTCGGCGTATTTATTTTCAGGAACGTTGATGACGTTTCCCTTGTTTTTGTTGTGGTAGTTGATATGTCCGCCTAATATAAATACATCCTGCAAATAAGTTTATAATCTAAACAATTAATTAGTCTAATTAATCAGTTATGAAGTTAACTGAATTCACTAACCTGAATAATGGAAGTGTAATTTGTGTCTGTAAGTATAATTTTAGCTAAAGTTGTTAACGGTCCATTAGTCAAAATGGTAATTTTAGATCCAAAATCAATAGATTTGGTTATTGATTCCCACACTTGTAGGGCTAGTAGTTGTCTAAGTTGAGGGAAATCAGTAGTCCTAGAGCTCCAAACTCAACAGAATTTTCTGCTGTATACCTGAAAAAAATATATACGAAGTATTTTATTTTAAGTAAATTACACAAATTGTCCTTTAGGTTTGTACTATATTACATATTTGGTCATTTAGTTTCATAAATTACACTGATAGTTCTTAGTTCTGAAACTATTGACACGTTTGGTCCTTTACCTAAACATACGTTTATTTTTACCGTCAAGTATGGTCACGTGTGATGCACGAGGGGGTAAATCTGTCATTTTCTCTTCCCCTTCACCAGTTTGAAACCCATATAAACCCGTTTGTTTGACAGGAAAAATTAATGTCTGTTTACGTAAATGACCAAACGTGTCAATAGTTTCAGAATTAAGGAATACCAGGGTAATTTATGAAACTAAAGGACCAAATATGTAATATGGTACAAACCTAAAGGACCATTTGTGTAATTTACTCTTTATTTAATTTTAATTTTTCGTATCAAACAAACATGACCCGTTTGTGTACCTTCTTTGGCTTCTTGGTAGATCACGGGCTAGCCCAAACAGAGTATCGGAATCCAATAAACCACCACTCCCATGTGGGATAGCCTTTGAGTATTTGCAGTTGCCGACAGTTGGTTCATTCGGGTAAGACTGGTTTAACCCAAAAGAATCCCCTAAACCAACAATAATATCATCACGGCCCATCATATGTAGCAAATCATATACTATATCTATTGTTGCTGCATTTGCCCAGCCCGTTGGGGTTACTAGTATTGCCTGCATAACATGTGAAAACACAAAAACAAAAATAAAATAATATTATAGTTTGGGTTCGGGCTGGCCCGTTTAGGATATTAAACCAGACCTTGAGATTTATTGTCTCGACAGGTACTTTAAGGAGATAAAAGAGAGCCAAAAAATCTCCTGCACTCATATCCATGTCAAGCACAACCATTTTTCCTAGTTTTTTTCCTTCAAAATCTGGTTTGTAGAAAGTTTCCTTGTAATAAGGAAACTGAGATGTGAAATTGAATCTGCCTTTATTTTGTTGTCGGTTCAGCACCTGGTATTTGAGATAAAAAAACAACCCGTTACAAGTAAACCGGCCAAAACTACCATCTCTTATAATTAAGGTTAAAAGGAGTTTGGGTCAACTTACATCCAGAAAACTGATGAAAAATTGTCTATCCAAAGAACTAGTCTTGTCCCGATATGGTTTTGCCCGTGTAGCAATCAAAACACGCACTGAATCCGGCCCGTTTACTCTCTGTGTGTAACCATCCTGATTCTATAGTTTCAGTATCTATGTAGTTAAACAAAATGTTACAACAATACAAATAACTATTAACCATTAAATTAAATTATCATTATCATTATTCTCAATATAGTTAACTTCTTGTGCAAGTTTCTAAAAGATACTAGCATTACAAATTACCTTACATCTCTCTGTTCTGTTATTTTGGAGGCAAAATGGGTCTCGAATGCCCGTTTGAACATGACCACTATGAACTCCGTTTTTCTTTAAATTGAATTTTGGAATTTGACGGCCATAAAAGAAATTATTTGATCCATCAGATATTCCATAAGGTTTATTGGAAGTAATTACGGTAATATTCATATATTCCATTTCAGCAAATTCATTTTCTCCATTTTTTGTGTGTATGTTACGCATGATTGAAGTGGCAACACCTGACATAAACGAGTCCCACATAAAATAACTCTGCAAAAATAAACAAAAAATAAAAATATTATATTATATATTAAAAAAACTATTTAAAAAACAGGCTTATTTTATTACCTGATAGAAAAAATCGTCGGACCAAGTATCTCGTACCATTTTTAATGATTTAAAAGCATATTGTGCTTCATATGTATGTTGATTTTGTTCAAATGCATCAAAGAAGTTTTGAGTTATGGGAATTGTGTTTGTTGCATCCAGAGGAACAAGAGTAACTGGAATACAAGAATGACTAACCTGTAAAAGTCAATGAGAAAAATACGGGTCAAAATACGAAATTATATATTAAGACAACTGTAAGTTAATTACCTGGTATGCGGCAAACGGGTCACCAAAGAAGTTAAACTCTGCATAAGGATTACTATTATAGCCCGTGAATATATTACCACGATTACCACACTGTTGAGGGTGACAAAATGGGCCCGTATGTTTAGGACAACAGCCCGTTGGGTTCTTTGACCTCACGCCACCCCCCATTGTATAAATATGCTCAATATTTTTCTTTAAATGTGGATTTTTCATAAGAAAAATAGCAATATTTGTGTGTGCTCCTATTACAAATAGACTGGTGGGACCCGCAGATATCTTGTCGATTAGTACTTGTTGTGCAGTAGGTTGTTGAAAAGGTGTGTATCTTCTGCTTCCCTGATTATTAGTTTAAGATTAACAGATGCATTAACAAGTTATAAGTATCATAACTACTACGAAAATTTGCATCTAATTTACAAGAGGCAGGTTAATTATGTTTTAATCCTTAAAACTTTCATTAATTTGACAATTTAATCCTCAAACTTATTTCGGAATGTCTTTACTATATTTTAGTTTATTTAGACTATTATTATTATCATTATTATTACTTTACATTTTTATAAAAAAAACATTGTATAATTTTTTACATAAAAGTTTAAGGGCCTAAAGTTTACCATTGCGAAAAATAAAATTTAGGGGTTAAAATGGTTTTTGTAAGTCTTAACTTGTGATTAACCTATGATAGCAGGTCAAAATGGCTTTCTTAACAAGTTAAACAAAGTTAAGGGGCTAAATTATACCCCAAAAAAAGAGCCTTAACGGTTAAACTGCCAAATTGATGAAAGTTTGAGGATTAAAACATACTAAAACACATTTAATATGACAATTCTTACTATTTTATGAGTTTAAGAGTCTAGAGATAAAAGGTTCAACATAATCATAAACAAAAATACCTGTGGAAGGAAGCTTTTTCGGTAACCAAAATTTGTATCTTTAAACAATCTTCCTCCATTTCCCACAGGAATAGCTTGTCTATATCTACAAGGTCCAGCTGTACCACTTTCCTGATTTTTGAATCAACCCAAATTATAGTTAGTTTAATCAAGATTAAACTTTGAATTAAATTAATTAAATACCTGATCAATGATAGGAATATATCCACCAACATTTGGTTGTATTGTACCATTTTCAAGTATTCCACCTTCACCACCCACACCAACTGCAATATCATCTCTCCCCATCATGTAAAGAATATCATATATTTGATTTACTGCATGTCCACCATCTGACCATGCATTTGTATTAATTATAATAGCCTACACAAATACGCGTTAATTATCGTTAATCAGTTAAAATGAAATTGGATATGTAGAGTCACAGAGTACAAACTCATCATAAAAATAGGAATTTCTTAGAAATTCTGTTGATTATGAACTATAAACAGTACCCAAACTATTGAAATAAATTCTTTGAATTTTAAGGTTGGTAGACAATTATTGGAAGTCTATAGCCAGCTCACCTATCATATGAAGTCAACTTAAACATTATGCATACAAATGTAACTTATTCACCTAACTTTTTGCTTTTGTACACTTCAACCCACACTTCATCTATGCATACAAATAAACTTTTTGTCCAAATTCAAAAAAAGTAACAAAAAAAATAAATAAAAAGAACAGAGAAGCGAAATTAGATAATTTTCACCAGAAGATAATAGTCCAGTGATTAATATACAATTAGAATCAAGTGTTTGACCAAAATTGTTAGATTGTGTCGAGAATCGAAATTAAATTATTATTACCGCAAATTAAGCAGCTAATATGTAGTTTAATCATCATCTCTACACTGAATTTACTTTTTTTCGTTTTGTTTATGTAATTCATCAGGCATGATGCTGAAGATGATTCACTAATAGCAACTGACATCACAGAAACTCAGCCAACTCCCAAAAGCGGTAACTAATAGTTACTATTATGCATGTAGGGAAAACAAACGAACCTGCAAATCGAATTCAGATCTATTAAGCTTAAGAAGGTACAACGTAGCAAAGAAATCGTCTGTATCAACATCCAGAATAATCCGGTGAGGAAGACGAACGCCGTTGACGGTGGAGCTAGCGATTCCAATTGCAGCCATAATTACGAGAAATAACGATCTCCGCCATATCCACATCAGCTCCATTGTTTCCGATCAGCTAACTAGGTTAAGGAAGAGCATCGAATCGCATAATTTTGAGTGCCAGAAATTTTGGAAAAATGACATGCAGTGGGAGATAAATAAGGGAGTTGCAGGTGGACCAGAAACAGAATCCATATTCGAATATGATCACGGGTGGACAAGAATGTCAAAATCATTTTCAATTCCACCCCTCAAGTTATTACATTGCTTCAAATTAAACCCTATAGTTTGTATAGCTTTAGATAGACCCCTAAGCTATCATTAAAAAGCAAAATCCATACCGACAAAAAGGGATGTGATTTTTACACTAAAAACTACTTAGCATACCATAATCATTGTTTTATAAGATTATATAGTTTGCCTTAAATAATCTGAAATTCCACACTCTTAAGGTCCCTCAAACGGACTTCTGAGGTCGTTAAGTCATCACATTTGCATGATATTTGTATGTGTATAGTTAGGATGACAAGTGGGAGAGCATGGTGATGGTTTGTTGAAGGCAAGAGATGTAGATGGTGGTGGGTAGTGTATGTTTGAGGGAGGCGAGAGTATAAATAGGAGAGAGATATATGTGTGTTTAATTAATTACGGCTTTAAAAATAAGGCATAATGACCAAATTATCCTCACTTGGTTTGCATATTATATAACTTAGAATCTACCTTGCAAGTGCGAAAGTAAGGTTATCAGGGACCATCAGTGTAATGAAACAAAATAAATAATGATTTTCGTAATTTCAAACAAACCTCAAATTCCATCTATCTATGTAATTTACCCTTCACATAATCATTTTTAAGAACTGCGTATATATTAAAAGGAAAGCCAAAATTCGAAAAGCTAAGTAGAAACAACCAGAAAAGGATTATTGTATCATTTTAGATTATTATTTGCGTTATTTAAGACTAAAGTGAACCATAATTAAAGGTGTATTTCTTTTGGAAAATTCGTTGAACGGAGAAGTTATTGGTGCAACGTGGAATGAGCAACAATTGCTATTGGGAAAACCAAATCTTGTAAGGATTGACTCAACATAAATTAATGAAAAGGATATACAACCGTCACCTACATATTAGTGTAAGAATTTAAGGTACATACAAATAAACAACAAAAAGGACAAAAGGTATGATCAAATTCACACCCTATACCCTCTTCATTTACAAAGCAATCCAAAACATCTCTTTTGGAACCCACCAAAATAACATTCGTTCACACCTAGGAGTGTGTAATTAAGTCAAGTCGACACATCAATGCCAAGCTCGAGCTCAACTCGATTATTAAACTCGAATCTCGGAGCGACTCGACTCGATCGAGCCTTTATTTTCAAACTCGAACTTGACTTGGTTAAATAATCGACACTTTCAAACTCGACTCGATTCGACTCGGTTATGATCATTATAATGTATTGATTAACGGTAGTAATTTTTACACCACAAAAATTATACCACACACCACAATATACGTATCGATATACTTGTACAGTCTGTTTTAGTACTTGTAAACTATGTTAGATGAAGTAAGTTTTGTGGTGTAGATATCACCTCCCATTGATTAACTCGATATTTTTAAGCTCAACATTACTTGACTTTGTACTTTTGACCTTGACTCGATTAGAAAATATACTAACAATGCAAATATGCACATACATAAATGGTTAAAATGTAAAATAGCACAAGTTTGATTAGGCTCGCGAAACTTACGAGCTGTGTATTTTCATACTCGAGCTCGAAAGTCTGCTTAAGTAACTCGAGCTCGACTCGACGTAAATCGAATCGATTTAGAGTATTTTCCGAGTTGATCCCGAGTAGCTCAAGAGTTAACTCGACTCGTTTACACCCCTAGCCACCACACACCAGAACAAAACATATAACAATATCTATACGCCAGCGGTTTAGTGTGGACCTTGGCGCAAGGGAGTGAGAATATTAAAAAAAAAAAAAAAAAAAAACAATGATTTAACAGTATTGGTTTATAAATTTGCATTGAGGGGTAGAAAGATAATTTTATCCACCACTTCCGTTTGAAGTTTGTCTTGCAATAAAAAGTGTTGAACCAAATAAAGTAAGCACTAACTAAAGAGTCAAACCCTAAATAAAGAACATTGCCACCCACATGCTAAAAAAGGCAAATAAAGTTGGCAAACACAAAAAGATGACGATGCTTTGCCATTGAAAATACAAGAATCCTATTTATATTTGGACTTTTCTAACAAAAGTGGCTAGACGAACTTACGTAATATAATGCATCTCTTTGATAGCATCAGATCCATAATGTATAATTAAGCTATAATAAACGTCTTAATTAAGATTCATATCGGGCTACCTATATCCATAAACTTGAGCAATTTATGGAATAACCAATTACTTACTAAGAGTTCTTCATCACGGTTATATTGGATAAAAATTGTAATACTAATGGAACGTTCAATTGTAGAAAACAGGTAAAAAAGAAAATACTAAAAAATATCATTGTCTGTTTAGTTATGACTAATATCTAAATCTAGTTTCTTGATATAATTAAGATATTTGTAAGTAATAAATAAATCAACATCTACAAAATATTTGCATTTAAAGTATAAAATATTACCTGATTTTGTAACTTCTTGACATAAGAATTGTATTAATACATACAATTGTTGTAAACTAAATTAGCTCAACTCAAAGAATCAATCCAACATTCTCATTAGACATATTTGTGTGTTTCAATATGGTATAAAGGATACAAGATACAAGAGATGACACTTTATATACACTTTATGTATATAAAGTGTATTTGTGAATGCGATTAACTATTCCATAAATCTTACTTATGATAATGGTGGTAAATATAACCAACCATATGAGTTACAACAACAATAATTAAAAAAATCAAACTTATTGTATCACAAAATAAACTTATCAGCTTAATCAACCACTTAATCTCCCATCTTCCTTGATCCCCCTCTCCTCGTATTCCAAAACTTTATTTCTTCCTTCATTGTTCGTTTAATGGATGTCGGAAGTACGGTTAAGATAGGGACTTCTTCCTCTTTACAATGCAAGCTTTTATCTCTGATCATCACTGACTTCCCTTCAGCTTTGAGCCAAGGTAATATATATATATATATATATATATATATATATATATATATATATATATATATATATATATATATATATATATATATATATATATATATATATAGTACAGTTTCATGGTTCTCTGGTACCTTATACTCCCTCCGTCCCATTTTTATTGTCTACATTTCTATATTGATTTGTCCTAAAATGACTGTCTACTCTTAAGTTTCAACCAATCAAAAAATATCTAAGTGGGAAAGAGAAAATTTGATTGGTCACGTAATGTAATTAATGCACTTTTCTTAAACTGTGTTTTTTCCAAGTAGACAATAAATTTGGGACTGGAAGAGTAATATTTGATGATGTATTCTGACATATCGGCAAAATTTAGACCATATCCTCATTCTTGATTTTCTTGAGGGCATAGCTGAAATTAACAAACAACAATTATAATTAATAAAAATATATTGATGTATATTTTGATCATTTCACACCCAGATAAATTTTAATAATTTTTTTTATTAATATATTATTTTTATTAATATTTTTCATTAAAAAACAATATTATTTAAATCACATCAGATTAATATTTAATTACATGTGATGTTTTTATATAATCACATGTGATCAAGTATACAATCACATTTGCAAATGATGTCTAGCCTAGCTGGATTGATGCATTGATTTTACTCTCATATGAGGCGTGAGGTCGGGAGTTCGATTCCTGTAAACACCTCTTGTGGTGCCAAGAATGTGGGATTTTTCCCTGGAAATCCCTATGGGGGCTGAGTTTGCCCTGTAAAGGAGGTCGAACCTGGGGGTACTCGTTGAAATATTGCGAGTAGGCTTCCGTTGATATTATTTGCCGTTTCCAAAAAAAATACAATCACATTTGATTATCACGTGATTTTTTCTTTAATGAAAAAAATTAAAAAATTAATTAAATTATGTGAGTGGCAAAAGACCAAAATACCCTCTATATATAAAATATGTGATTAATCTTGACCATTGATTGTTATTGATCAATGGTTGAGACTTGTCCCAGTCTACTACACAAAAATTAAGGACTATCTTGAACACATCTCTTTATTTTATAATAGGGGATGATTTTTATACAACTTTTATTGCATCTACTATAACCATTGTTTTATACTTCCTCCGTATCAAAATAAGTGAATCACTTTGAAGTTTACATTTTTCGAGGCAAAATAAGGTAATAAGAGATTAGTGAAATTAAATTGGGTAATTAGAATGGATGGGCCCCACACCTTTTGCTATTTTGTTGCTTTTTCTAAATAGTTAAAAAGTCAAATATAGAAAGATGATAAAAATGGATGGGGCCCCACACTTTTAATGATGTTTAAACAGGGATAAGTAAGGGTAAAAGAGTAATTTTAAATATAAAAACTTACCAAATAAGGTAAATTATTAAAGTGATTCACTTATTTTGATACACTCCGAAAAGGAAAGTGATTCAGTTATTTTGATACGGATGGAGTATGTTTGTACAGTTAGCTCTAAAATTGCTCAATGTGGTGTATTGACTAAAAATTGTGGTGTATAAATGTATTCTCTTTTATAATAATAACCAAATTTCAAAAGTATTTCAATCATGTAAAATTGACATTCTATAACAGGTTATCAGGTCACGTTATATATAAATTTAGTGTTCCAATTTTGACTTTTTATATATAAATTTAAGTAACGTGTTATAGAATGTAAATTTCACATAATTAGAACACTTTTAAAACTCAGTTATTATCATAGAGTAAAAGTAAATTTTGAATAACCTAAGTGAAACACTTTTAAAATTTTATTACTAATCTACAAAATTAACCATATTAAAAATTAGTTATTCTTTTGCTAAAGGTATATACATTTTTATCCCATTTTATCACATGTTTCTATTTTAATTTGTTTTCTAAATTTGTTCAGAATTTAAAAAGGAAAAAAATTGTATCGCATCCTACTAAAATTTTCTATTTGATCTCCATCGTTATAAAATGACTAGCTTCAAAGCCGGATGGGCGGGCTAGTTTCAAAATATAGAATGCATAACAATGAGAAAACTATCATAAAACATATAGTAAATTTTATTGAAATGACGAATAAATGTTTTGGTGTACATGAATAATTCGTAAAAATACCGTTAAAGACGAAATAAAACTTCTTTGTATATGTTTGTAGTTGAGTTGATGTAGTTGTCATTGTGGTAGCAACATATAACCTTCAAGTTGGCCATAAGAGAATACCAGTTTTTAAAGAAACAACCAACTTGTAATAATATTTGCCCTTAGCTTTTATTAATAGTCAGCATTGAGTTTATTCATAAGTAGTCAGTCCATTCCCCTTAACAACTAATATTTTATTTGACCCTTTATTAAGCCACAAATGTTAACACACATCCAGAGCCATCAAGATCTCTAAGATTACTTTCACTAAGCCCTTATTACCCTTGAATTCCATTCCATTATTACTACTTTGTTCTAATTCAAAAATCATTTACTATGAAATCTCATTAAGTAAATCTATAAAGTTTATTCTGATTTTCGATTTAGATTTACCAAGCCTAAAGCAACCGAATATTTTTTCAAGAGCCTTTGAAAGTTGTGCTTAGTTATGGTAAATCTTGAGATCAATTTTCCTTAAATATGGAGCTCCATCCACATCACCACTTTTTGATAAGTTGGTGGTCAGTATTAACTTTTGAAATAAGAAGTCAATGAGATTAATGTACGAAGTTGGAGTCTTAATCTGAAACAACGGAAATGAAGAATTCAGCAATTTGAGCAATCATCCTAGTCACCACTCACCAACTATACATTGTAAGTTAGAAATGTAAATTCAATCGGAATTGAGAAAAATATCTAGCAAAGCTTTAAAAGTAACAAAAACACGATAACAAAAATCAATACAAATGTAATTTCATACGCAGAATTCAAAGAAACCGGATTAAAATTAGATAAAAAAAAATCATCGAAAATTACATAGCAAGGGGCTCACAATCATCAAATGGTTACATATCATTGTACGTAAATATATGAAGTAATAATCAACATATATGTTATGTTTAAATATACTATACACATCCAATTGTGGTAGTCATTAAAAATATTAAAATGTCAAGTAACACTGAAATAGTGATTCAAAAGAGTATGAAGGATGACAACCACAAACCTTATGTTAATATGTATGTTGCAAGAAGAAAAAGGCTGACTTAATTGCTTAATCGAAAAATGAAATCCGTGGTTGCTTGGTATTGAGCCTGACCACATAGTTTGAGACTACATATGAAACAAATAATAAGCTGCAATTGAACGCATTTGTGCGTCTTACAAAGGCTAATTAGCATATATCACAACTGCTAATTATCATATGGAAGGCCAATGTTGAAGAAAAAGTGTGGCAGATTTGACTGTGGTGTATGTCCTTATAAATTGTTTTTACAAATTAATGTCATTTGTTTGCAATCCAAACCCCATCAAATAATACAACTGCTGAAGGTGAAGAACAATCTGTTTGACGTAAGTCATATGCTTAAATCACCAAAATAAATGTTAAAATTTGAACCGTAGAAATTACTGAAAAAAATGATAAACTGGAGCATGAATTCTGACATTATGGTTATAAATTTATTTTCATACTCATGTGAAAGAAATTTAATTGATTAATAAGTTGCAATTGAAGAACAATACCACCAAATTTCATGAACCAGAAACCCTCTCCTTGTTCCATTGAATCCTGTTTGTTTCAACCTGTTCGGTGATTTATCCATGGGATAGCTGGGGGTTGAACGAAAATTAGGGCGTGAAGGGGAAAGCGAAAATCAGTAAAAAAGGAACGTGAAGAAACGAACGTGTGAAACTGAAGGAAGATAGTTAGGACAGGTGGCATTTTGAATATTTACATGTCATCAAAATTCTCCAATCAAAAATAAGTATGCAGACAAATCAAAATCAAAGGAGATTGACATGTGAAATTCATTAAATATATATCTAATCCCGTCATTTAATTTAAAAATTTGTATTAATTAAACGGGTATGAATAAATAGTAGAAAGCATACTATTTCTCAAAGCACACAAAATGTATAAACTAGTTGTTAGATTATGCAATAAACGCAATGCAGTTGATATCATGATACATCATTAGATGCACATTTATTTGGTGATTTGTTTTCTTTTGAAATGGTATGAATGGACTATCAAAAAGCATGGGCCACCAGTAAATATTACCGTTACCACCTTTATTCTTCTTCCAATTTCAAAATTTAAGCCGTTACCCCCAAATTAATATCATCCTTCCACCATTTTTTCACTCAATTTCACTTCCTCAAAGAAACCCTAATCTCTCTCTCTCTCTAGAATTTACAATCCTTGATTTTTATTTTTTTTGCTCGAGTTCATCAATGGCGCTCAGATCACTCGATAACACATTGCCTTTATCACCTGAACGCCCTAAAAAGACGATTAAAGTTGCTAATACGATCGCAAAATCAAAACCTAAACATTCAATTGCTAACGACGAAAACAAAGCTCCATCGGATTATGGTGTTACTCCTGCTGTTGATTCGATTGATTATATATCCTCTGAAAACCTAAAACCAATTTCTAATCCTGATGTCAAATTCAAGGTAAATACTCCGTATAAGTTTTTGCTTTAATACCTGTTTCAATTTTGTGATTTAAACAATTTTGGATTTTCGAAAATTCAGAGCTTAATGGAAGGACTAGAGTCTAAAGATTGGCTGAAGATATGTGATTCTTTGAACGATGTTAGACGGTTCGCATTGTATCACACCACTCTGCTGCTCCCCATCTTGTATGTAAATAAAACAATTATTTTCTGTATTAATGTATTATTTTCCTATAAATTTTATAATTAATATATGTTTTTTATACATACAGAGAAAATGTTATGATGGTTTTAGTAAAATCAATGAAAAATCCAAGAAGTGCTTTATGCAAGACTTCAATCATGGCTGCTTCTGATCTTTTTAAATCATATGGTGATAAATTAATTGAAATTGATGCTGTTGACCAAATGGTATGATATGATTCATTTAATTGAAATTACAAAGTTACCCTCAAGAAACTCATGAAAAATTTCTTGTAGATGCTCCAATTACTGCTCAAAGCTTCACAAGATAAAAAGTTTGTGTGTGAAGAAGCAGAAAGAACACTCAACACAATGGTGGGGTCTACAAGTTGTATCCCTTTGCTTCATAAGCTCAAAGTGTATGTTAATCATGGAAATATGAGAGTTAGGGCTAAAGCTGCTGTTTCAATCTCTCACTGTGTCTCAAAAATGGTATTTTATGCTAAATTAATCATTTTTTTGCGTCTCAAAGATGAAATTATTGATTATTAATTATTAAAATTTGTGACGAGTTTTAGGAGTTGGGAGAAATGAGAGAATATGGGCTCGTTTTGTTGCTAAAAATGTCTGCTGAATTATTAAAAGATAGACTCCCTGAAGCAAGAGAATCGGCTCGAAGTATTGTTTTGTTGATTCATAAGGCGGTTATGGAAGTTGATGATAGTGAAGAAATTGAAGAAAAATGGCAAAACTTTTGCCAGATGAATTTGTCAGCAATTGATGCATTGACCATGGTCAAACTTGTTGGATCATCTCAGTAGTTCTTTTATGTTTTTTATGTGTATCGCCAGTTGAATTTGTGAACAGTTGATGCATTGACCATGGTCAAACTTGTTGGGTCAACTCAGTAGATGTTCTTTTATGGCTTTTTGTGTGTAGAGACACCATCATGCATTCATGCTGATGAAGATGATGGTCAGGTCTTAGATTTCGGTTCATGTGAAAGAGCAGTTTGCTATTTATGAAAACTGTTTCTAATATGTTTAATTAATGATAAATGTTCGATTTGTTTTACAAATTACGTACTAAATCTTGAAAATACAACTATAAATTAAACAAGATTAAAAATAGTAATTCAAATTAACGACTTTCCCTAATCTTGAATTCAGATCAAAATTTGAACAAATTGGCCATAAATATCACTTCTGTTCTATCAATTTGAGCAAGGATTCCTCAACATCTGTAAGTGATTGACCGACATAGAGCTGAAGTTGACCTTTCTTCACAACAACTACATTCATATTTTGCGATTTAATTTCCTCTTCAAGCTCCTGAAATAACCAAGTTGTGTTTAAATAATTAGGATCATATTTATATATAACTTAAATTCCAATTGTTTAAAAATAATACTCACATTTGTTGGTATTGGTATGATAATAGCATTGAAATCGCCTAAATCTTCAAAAAAAGATTCCAAAAGATAACAGAAATTTGTTGCATCACCACGATCTTCAAAAGCAACCGTGTGTGGTAAACCATTCTTAGTACGAGAAGTGTTCTTTAAAGTAAAAAATCCTTCTGATTCTTCATTACCAGTTCTTTGCATTAGTACAGCCTGATAAATAATAAATTAAAAAAATAAAGCAAGAATCATAATTATAAATTAAAACAGAGTGGGTCGGGTTGACCCACCAACACTTTCTTGTCCATTTTTATTATATAATTAATGCATTGATTATGATTACAAAAAAATAATACTACAAAAATAACATGAATATTTGTATAAAAACTATCTAGAAGGTTGTGTATGCATTAAAGATAAAATTTAACGACTTTTCACCCGTTTCAGCCCGTTCCCCTTTTAGCCAAGTTTCTCGACTTGACCTGTTTGGAGATAAGAGTTGAGAAATCAACCCCTTCATAAGTAAACGGGTCGAAATTTCAATCTCTACTTAAGTTACATTCCTATATTCACATTTATAAGCAAAACTCGTTTTTAATGTACAAAAGTTAATAATTTACTTACGAGGACGTAAGGGAGTCTAGTCCACCAAAAGTCAGTCTGGTCAACATTTCTGGTAGATTTTTCGTTTCCACCTTTTTTGCCCTTTAAACTGCCATTCAAATTGGAATCATCATGTTTGGTAGATATTGTGGTCCCACTACTTTCTTTACCAAAACCTCGAGGTTTTTTTGTCTCCATGTTGCTTGATTTTCTTGATTTCTCACCTCTAACTGCTTGCTTATCATGTTTTGGCTCATTTGAGGCACCTAAGTATTAAATTAAATAATTAATAAATGATAAAAAAAACTCCTAAGTTAACCACAGTTCACAAAAGATGCTACACTAACAAAGTGACACTCATAGATAACACAACAAAAACTTCAAAATAACTGTATCTAAACATACCAGTTTTTGGTTCTTGCTCTTTATTATCATCGAGTTTAACACTAATTTCTGATCCATTATCCAATATATTAACCGCATTATCACTGCTAATATCATCAATTGATGTTCCATTAGGAACCTTACTATCTTTTGTGCCAGTAAATCCCTTTGGTTTATCTCCTGAATCAATTGATGGACTTTTATATTTGTACTTTTTATTAAACATCAATGGATCATATGCATCATTATTGTTACTAACATCACTTTCTTTTGTTGAAAATTTAGGGGTCGGTTTCTCATAATTACCTTCTAAACTTTTCCTTAGCTTCATTAATCGACCGTCAACTTCTTTTTCCTTCATAGTTTTATCAGTTAATTCGTGATTAATATCATCATCTTCTTCGACTAATCCTTTTCTTTTTGCCTCCATTTTTTCTTGTTCTCGAGCTTCCCTTGCCATTTGTTGTATTTCCACAATCCTATTATCCATTTCAGATTCATCAATCAATACAATTCCACCATCTTTGGTTTCAATTTGATTCCGATTCATGCTCAACAACGAATTTGGTTCTGATTTCGATTTCAATTTCTTTTCTTCGTTGACCCTAGCTTTCTTATAATCATCTTCATCATCTAGATTGCTTGATCCGAATATCAACACAGCACAAATCGTCTGAAACACAAAAGCCCCAACCAAATACAGCCCAATTTTAGCGAATGATTTAGTCGAAAACGTACCCAAAATGCCGTCAATAAAACCGGTGGTTTCGGTGACAGTAACTTGGCCAGATTCAGCATGTTGCTGCACCGTTTCTTCTATAGAAATTGTTGGAATTTTGCGATGAGAAGTGTCCGGATAAGGTTTGTTTTCTAGGGTTTTGAGGATTTTTTGGCGGAGATGGTTGGTTCGTCTTTCTCGTGATGGAAAAGATGAGGGAAGCGAAGAAGATAAGATGCGTGATTTTTTGGGGAGTGGAGCTGCCGGCGGGAAGGGGGAGGGAGTGGTTGCACCGGCGGCGATATGAGCTGCACCGACGACCCCCGCCATTGAGTTTTTGAATTTTCTTTTCGCACGAATAAGGTTGCTTGTGGTTTGTGTCTTGTCCAAAATACATCCCTTGAATTATTGTCAAACAACTTTACGATTTAAATAACTTAAATAAGGGTTTTGATTTTAAGGTGTCTTTAACTGTATCAAAACTTATACTCATATTTATTCATAAATAAACTAGGTTAAAACCCGCGCGATGCGGCGGGCTGCGAACTACATATTTCTAACGATTAAAAGTCCATTGGTTACATATTTTTATAACGAATACAGTACATAAGCATGAAAACTGTGTATAAAATAGAGGAAAATGTTAATAATTAGCATTGACGTTGAAATGTTGTTCGATTACATGTTTTGATATATAGTAGGGTACACGCGCAATGAGGCGGCGGGTACACTGATACATCTTTTCCGCGACGATGTTGATGGTGTTCGTTTACATGTTATTTTATAACGATTATTATACAAATGACTGATAGTTAGGAATGAAAATATGTATAAAGATTACATTGAAAACTTATCGGAGTTTAAAATTTGTTAAATTACATGTTTTGAAATAAAAAATTTCAGACATGGCGATGAATTAACACGTATATTATTAATCATGTAAGACCTCTTGATACACCACATTTGTTGTGTAAACGCCGTCAACATTAGATTGGTTTGCTGGAGTTACCAATACTTTTGTCGTCTGCCGTGAAATTCCTCTTGACAGGGCAACGTAAAGTTGCCCATGCGAGAACACTGATTCCGGAAGAATACAAAAGTAATTTTGTGGATGGTGGGTGGTGACGCTAGTGTTTGTGGCGGTGGTTGGTAGAGGTGGTAGATATAGTTAAAGCGCAACCATTAAACTTACACTAATTTGTTTTTTTTTCTCATGAATGTATGATCATATGTTCTTTCTTAGATAATATAAAATTAGCATATAAAAATACAAAAAAATTAATAACCAACCAACCATAAATAAATGGATCAAAAACATAAAAACAACTTAGCATTATATAACCCCCTTCGTGCATCTATTTTACGCATTATGATAATATTTTCATTCTTGGTATCACCTCTCAAGGTTATTTTGGTAAAACCAGACACCTCACCACGTTTCACAAATGATCCAAATAGCAGCCCTCACAAGAAGCTGCAAAAAGACAAATTTTCAATATCAAAAACTCTTCACAAAACAACTAAATTGTCGAATATTAAAATTTATGTCGCATTTAATTGATAGTTTCCCTACATACAATAACATATATTAAAGCTTCTAACGTTTAAAAGAAGCTCATTTCACATTTGCAGTTCAACCTTTCGAATTGCTCATAGAAATTTGAACCCTTGCCCAACCCGCCCATTTTGAAACCTCTAAGGATAAGGGTAAATGACATCATTAGTAAGGACGTTTCATACCAAGTCGGTTGGATAGCCTTGCTTAGGAGATATGTTCCATTATTTATTTATTAGCAGCTTCAAATTGCCTAATAAATACAATTATATATAAATAAATAATTGAAACATAAATAGCGCATTAATTACTTAGGAAAAATAAGAAGGACTACGATTTTCTTTTCTGGAAAAAGTTACATATATACAAGAACTCCCGTACTCCTCCATTGTAGAAGTAAAGTGGAGGAAACGCAAGGTCTGCAAAATTTCCAGTCGTAATAAATAAGTATTACAAATAAGTATTACAAACTTTCTTATTAGCACAATTAAGTTTGTTTCTCTTTTGAAGATACATTTCAAGAGAGAAATAGATACTTGAGGAGCATTAAGTCATTAACAGAACGTCTGGAAATTTAAAATTTTGATTTTAAAATGGGTTTGGGCATTGCTAAAAATGGAAGGATTGAAATTCAGACTTCCACTTTTCGTTGTAATCAATTTTGAAATACTTTAAAGAGAAGACACTGCCTTTTAGTTTTCGGTTTTGGTATGCAGAAAATAAGATGGGGGGATAATGGCTGCGAATTAGTGCCTCTGAAAATAAATGATTATTAGTTAAAAAAAAACAGTATCTTAATTAGTAGTAACTTACAAATCTGTCAAGCATGAACAAATATAGTTTGTTATGTTTATGGTCAAGCCAAACATATTCAACGCGAACAAATTTGCATTTGTTCCACAAATGTGGATTCCAGAGGTCTTCAAAGTTTTCAACAGGTTCTAATCCATCAAATTCTTTCGAAAGAGGTATAAAAAAATTTTAGTTAACACAAAATTTATGATTTTACAGTAAGAAATTGAAACTCTGAATTTAGTTAAATAGACGAATTACCTCTAATTCTTGTGTAGGTCGTGGCAGTGGTTGAAGCACTGAAGCACCATATTGGGTGATTAAAGACACGAAAAAGGTTAATATTATTGTAAGTTTTCACCTCATTTGTAGGTTGCACAACTACTCCATCGTAAGGTGATGGAATATATATATATATATATATATATATATATATATATATATATATATATATATATATATATATATATATATATATATATATATATATATATATATATATATATATATATATATATATAGCTTAAAAAACGTTACATTCAATATATATTGACTAAAAAAAACGCACATCATATTAACTAATACTCCTGAAACGTATGATTTAAAAAACACATTGTAACACCGCAAAATTTAGAAAGCTTTTTTTTTTTAAATGCCCGGAGGCGATTAGGTTATTCTCTAGGTCAGTTTAGTTTATCTTAGTTTAGTTTAGTTTACAAACCAGGTCCCACAATAAACTCCAAAACATTAATATTTAAACGGTGTCACTTAACGACATGGCTCGATTTACAAAACATAACAACTGAGCTTGGTCAATCATCCCGTCCAAAGCACCGATCACCTGAAAAGATTCAACGAGGGAGGGATTAGCACAAAGCTAAGTGAATGAATATAATCTACAAATTCTGTAAAGCCCAACAAGCTGGCATAGACATCTCTACTATCTAAAAGCCACCTAACCACGTACCACTGTTCACCTAAACACGGAAGTTATAAAACATCTCCGGTTGGGTCGTCACTTAAACCCGGAAGTTTAAATAAACATCTCCGGTTGGGTCATCACTGGAACACGAAAGTTTAAATAAACATCTCCGGTTCGTTCGAGAAGATCGGGGTCCTGCCGGAGCCTTAAACCATGGTCGGCCAAACCACGGTAACCGATAGCGTTTCGTGTCCAACACCCGGGCAACTCCCTCCCCTTGACCATGCAACAAATACAGGTAAGGTCGGATACCCTTTAGTCGACACCCATTGCCCAGCGCACTGACTTCTCAAACCTCGGTCACCAAGTCAAACCGAGTTGTAGCTACCCGTCAAGCCAAGGTCTCTTCACATAAGTGCACCTAATCATGTATGGTATTCCCTAACACTAGGCATACATAGCAAGTAGACTAGCTACGAAAAACACCGCGAGAAACGTCACCACTGAGTTCCCAATCGCGAACTCTAGTTCGCGATCGCGAACTAGTGTTCGCGTCGGGAACTCGTATCGTGATCTAGTTCGCGACGACCAACCAAAACCGCTGGAGCTACTTCGCGATCGCTAAGTGGAGTTCGCGACGCGAACTCCCCTTGTCTGGTATGTTCCTGCATTTTTATCAAGTATGCATATACCGAACCAATTGTGATCGAACACAAGTTGGAGATTAAATCACTCACCGTTACTTGCACATGTCGAACTCAGAGGTCTAATGTTTCTGAGTCACGATCCCGATTCCTGTACACCAAAGGAATACCGAATTAGTATATAATTCCACCAAATTATAAACAATGTTAAATATACATTTAACACTAACGCTTGCACTAACTAGATAACCAAACACTCAAATCATCATATGAACATGTCATGACCATTTACACTTACATAACAAGTCAACTAGTCATTTGCAAGTCTTACATTCAAACGGGTCAAACCGGATTATTAAAACAATAATGCACTCTACAACTACAATCATGTCAACAACTTACAAATCACCAAATTATGTAATTATCATGTTGTTGTCATTCATAAACCAAGTCAATCCATACTAAAATACATTTAGTCAAACTTTCACTATATTTGCCCAAACGGGTCAAAACAACATTTTTAACTTCAACACTTTCAAGCACAACTATAATTGCTATAATCATACCATTTAACAATTAATAACTAACTAGTTATTTTAACAAGATCAAAACTCCATCCTAGATCATTATTAACCACCAATTTCACTAGTTCATGAAATCTCCCAATAACCATCCAAACACCACCCAAGCTCAATCATTTAGCACACATTCATCACAACTAACAAGTCATAACCAATTAAACAATTCATCAAGTTCATGACAACCAAAAAGCCAAGAATTTTACTTCTAAATTTCCTAGTTCATCTTTTCACCCAATTAGCCAAACACTAGTTAGTTTACTTATCAAAATCCACCAATACTTGGTTTTAAACATACAAAACTTACCAAACATGTTTCCTTAACATAATGAACAATTCCAAGCATTCAAACCACAAGAAATCCAAGGTTTGTCAAAACCCACATAACCTACTTTTAACATAAACACCCTAACTTGTACATCTTGCTAAAATAGTTGTACCTTGTGCTAAATTACTTGTACATATATAACAATACATGTCAAACTTAGTATAAACACTTAACATACCATCTAACACAAAAATCACCAACCAAAACTCAAGAACACATGCACCCTAATTTATCAACTATCATGGAATCGAAAATGAACACATATAGGTTGAAGCTTACCTCAAGAGCTACTCAAAAACGTGTTCGGATTAAAGATTGGCCAAGAAACAAGCTATGGATCTTCAAGATAACTCAAGAACAAGAAATGGGTTTTCTTCTTTTAGAGAGAGAGAGATGGGGAGATAACATAGAGAGAGAAAGAGAGATATGGAGGAAGATGGAAATGAAAAGGAAAGAATGGGTGAAAAGGGAGAAAGGGGTTGCCCCCTCCCCATGCCTGCCGAAGCAACACCAAAAGGGGGGCCCCACATAGCCTTTTGTCTTTTTACATCTTTTAACAATACAATCTAAAAGTCCCTTTCGTAGTTAATTTATTTAAAATACCAAACAGGTTCCAATTTTAAAAACGAAAGTATATTCGGAGACGATATTAAAAGGAGAATCCAAAGATATAAAAATCACATTTTCATTTAAACGTTTCAGAAAACAGATATTTTATTCCCTTGATTAAAATATCACAAAAGGACAAAAAGTCAAACAATTCATTTAACACTTAATCAATTTATTCCACATATGGTCAAATATATATTTATCAAATATCATTATATGCCTAAAACAACTAGGCCGGTTTTAGGATGTTACACACATAGTGTGTAAAAAACGCATGCTTTGCAATGAATTTAGATTTCAAACGCATGCTTTTTAATGATTTTAGATTAATGCAGTGATTATTAAAAGGATAACAAAAATGAAACGGTCTAACATTAAATGGGGTTTTTAATGCATACCAAAACCGAAACGAGGTGAAAACTACTCTAACATTAAATGGGGTTTTTAACATTAAATGGGATTTCAAACGCGAACTCCCCTTGTCAGGTATGTTCCTGCAATCTTCAAGGTATGCAAATACCAACCAATTTAAACCAAACACAAGTTGGAGGTTAAATCCACTCACCGTTACTTCCACTTGTCGAACTCAGAGGTCTAATGTTTCTTAGTCACGATCCCGATTCCTGTACACCAAAGGAATACCGAATTAGTATATAATTCCACCAAATTATAAACAATGTTAAATATACATTTAACAATAACACTTGCACTAACTAGATAACCAAACACCTAAATCATCATATGAACATGTCATGACCATTTACACTTACATAGCAAGTCAACTAGTCATTTGCAAGTCTTACATTCAAACGGGTCAAACCGGGTTATTAAACAATAATACATCCTACAATTGTAAACATAACATCAACTTGCAATTCACCAAATGTTACCTATAACATTTCTAATCACATAAACCTAACAAAATACTTATACTTTCACAATCCAAGTTACTTTAAGTCATTTTACCACTAAACGGCCCAAACGGGTCAAAAGCCCGAATATGACTATAACACTTCCAATTTCCATCAATTAGCACAAAATCCTATAACTTTGCAAGTCATAATCATGTAACCATTCATCAAGTTCAAGTCACCAACAATCCATGTATTTTACTTCCAATTTACTAGTTAATCATTTTAACCAAAAACATCCAAACACTAGTTAGCATTTCATCAATTTCACCAAATCTCAACATAATTCAAAACTAACATATCCAATCTATCATGTTAACATATTTAAGCAACAAAACCCGCAACAACACATCAATATCGTGTTTTCCACCAACTAGTCATTTAACACAATAATTGGTTCATAATTTCTACATAATCTTAAACAATTATTTTAACTAACAATTTCTCCCAAATCAAGTCATAATCCACCAAAACATCCAATACTTGATTTCTCAACATTCATAGCTTACTAAACATGTTTTCTCAACCTAATGAACAATTCCAAGCATTCAAACCACAAGAAATCCAAGGTTTGACAAAACCCATACAACCTACTTTTACATAAACACACCAACTTGTGCATCTTGCTAAAATAGTTGTACCTTGTGCTAAATTACTTGAAACCACAAGAAATCCAAGGTTTGACAAAACCCATACAACCTACTTTTACATAAACACACCAACTTGTGCATCTTGCTAAAATAGTTGTACCTTGTGCTAAATTACTTGTACATAAGCAACAATACATGTCAAACTTTGCATAAACACCTAATATACCATCTAACACAATAATCACCAACCAAAACTCAAGAACACATAAACCCTAATTTATCAACTATCATGGAATCGAAAACGAACACATATAGGTTGAAGCTTACCTCAAGAGCTATCCAAAAACGGGTTCGGATTAATGATTGACCAAGAAATGAGCACAAGATCTTCCTTAAAGCTCAAGAACAATGAAGAAGATGATGGTGGTGTAGAGAGAGAGAGAGAGAGACGTAAGGTGAGAGAGAGAGAGAATGGGAGAGATGGATAAGTGAAAGAAATGGGGCTTTCCCCCCTCTAGAGGCCGGTCAAGGGGTGGGGGTGGGACCCACTTAGCCTTTTTTTTCTTTTTTAACAAATACAACACAAAAGTCCCTTTCGTAGTTAATTTATTTAAAATAGCAAACGGACTCCAATTTTAAAAACGAAAGCATTTCTGGAGACGATTTTAAAAGGAGAATCCAAAGATATAAAAATCACATTTTCATTTAAACATTTTAGAAAACAGATATTTTAATCCCTTGATTAAAATATCACAAAAGGACAAAAAGTCAAACAATTCATTTAACACTTAATCAATTTATTCCACGTATGGTCAAATATATATTTATCAAATATCATTATATACCTAAAACAACTAGGCCGGTTTTAGGATGTTACAACTCTACCCTCCTTAAAGAGGATTCCGGGTTCAATTAGCAAGTATTTATCACAATAAGTTTACGACTCTATTTCAATCACCTTCACGTATACATGCTCAAACAAAATCACATCCAATTTGTCATACACTTCATAGTATACTTAGCAATTCCAACTTTTTCATATTATGTTCCCGCAAAACATCGCCATTTCAATTAATAATCAATTCATTTCCGTAGTCTACACTTACTCCGAATAATCTCATTACTCATATAGCATTTACCATTCATAACAAGTTAGCATTCCTCATGCCAAAGAGTAATCCACAAACATAAGCTTAAGAATTCCTTACACAAAGTCACAACAACTAACCCAAGTCTCAATTATCTACTCATTTTCTTCTTTATTCTAACAAAATTTACAACCTTGACCCGCAATTTTAAGAATTTCCAATAAAAATTTCCGGTCTAAATCAACTAATTTTTCCAAAAATACACTTTGATAACATAAAGTCACATCAAATTTTGCATACTAGGCACGAACTGGAGAAAATCAAGCAATTCATCGTGACACTATCAAAGTCCTTAGTTAACAATACTTCTAACAATCATCAACTATTTTATGCATAATTAGCCATATTACAAGGATGACAAAATTTTACAAAGTCAAGTTGCACGTTTTGACAAAACAAGTCGAAGTCTACACAATTCAAGTCTACCCCACATATTTCATTACGATCATGGCAATACAAATAGCAACATCTTTTATACCCAATTAGTCATACCTATGACCTAACAGATAAAAACAAGTTTTATTATCCAAAAATTGTTTTATTACATCCATAACATGTTAAAGTATTTAACAAACCCAACTTATACAATTAACAACGATTTCAAACATACAATTCACAGTTCATTAACATGTCAAACTCATGTGATGACTAATAAGCATTTTCAATTACATGTCAACTTTTACTTAGACTTCAAGTCAACCATTCACAATTCAACTAGTCCTTAACTCTTACCTATTAACATCCAAATAGTAAGGTAATTCCATCAATTCAATACAATCACTAAATCTAAACACCATATTAAAGTATAAATCGCATTTTCAAAGCCTTCTCAAATAATTCCATAATCAATGCAAATCATTTAACCACTCATTCGTCTTCAATTAATACTATCACAAGTCATCTCAAAAGATCTACACACACAATTCATTAGTCGCATTTCAGATTTCAAATTCGACATATGAAACAAGTCACAATTTGTATCATAACATTTCAGGTCATTCCAATATCTATCACTGACTATCTGCCACAATTACTGTCTATAACAAAAGCAAACATCAATTTGTTCACATTTCACAAGTCTTAACTAAGCAATCTACTCAATTACTAATTTTACATGAACACAAGTATTGAGTTTATAAAAACATACCCGAGTAGTCACTGTCAGTGACATCCGCACTCTTTCTTTTCCTTTCTACAGTTGATGAAGATTCCCCGACCACCACCGCACTTGACCCATAATCCACTTTCTTTCCAAAAGGACATTTACTCCTTTCATGTCCCTTACTTTGACAGTTCCAACACACATCCCGTGGAAGCTTGCAATCCTTACCCTCGTGTCCTAGTTGACCACAACTCTTGCATTTCATGGTCTGAACAGTGCAAGTCCCAAAATGGGCGGACTTACATTTACGACACCATGGGTTCTTTTGACCTGATCTACGAACAGTCTGTTTACGACTCATGTTTCCCGGTGGTTTATAGGCACCTTGGTACCCTAACTCTAGATGTGACGGGATTTCCAAGTGGGGGTATGGGTAAAGTCCCTGAGGTGGTAGTGGATGATTTATCTGAGGTGGAGAGGATTGGTTCATTTGTGGCGGAAATGGATAATTTGCTAGTGGTTGTGTTGACGGGAGAGTAAGAAGCAATGGGGCGAGGATCGAGGGTGTCATTCCCTTGATTAGTCGTTGTTGTTGTTGTACCTGATTTCTCAACTCTTGCACTTCGTTTTCCAACGCCTTTATATGTGCTTCCCGGTCAGTCTCCACATTGTCACTTGAGGTAGCAACATTTTCTGGGGTCAAGGGGGTCGGGTTCTCTTTATCTGTCATATCTGTAGCAAAACACAACATCTCACGAAATCTTAGTTTAAATCGTTAGTACCTACATACTAACCATAAACTAACTTCATTCACATTTACTCTAATCCCACTCGTCCGGAATGCTTGACCAAACTCGAGCCACGATTTGGGAAGGGAACACCAACCCCGTGTATCCATCGCCAAACCGAAGCTCTGATACCAAGTTGTAACACCGCAAAATTTAGAAAGTTTTTTTTTTTTTTTTAAATGCCCGGAGGCGATTAGGTTATTCTCTAGGTCAGTCTAGTTTATCTTAGTTTAGTTTAGTTTACAAACAAGGTCCCACAATAAGCTTCCAAATAAACATTTCTTAAACAATACATTAACGGTGTCACTTAAACGAAATGGCTCATTTTTAAAACATATCAACTGAGCTTGGTCAATCATCCCGTCCAAAGCACCGATCAACCTGAAAAGATTCAACGAGGGAGGGATTAGCACAAAGCTAAGTGAATGAATATAATCTACAAATTCTGTAAAGCCCAACAAGCTCGCATAGACATCTCTACGGTCTAAAAGTCACATAGCCACTACACTAATCACTTAAACACGGAAGTTATAAAACATCTCCGGTTGGGTCATCACTTAAACACGGAAGTTATAAAACATCTCCGGTTGGGGAATCACTGGAACACGGAAGTTAAAAAAAACATCTCCGGTTCGTTCGAGAAGATCGGGGTCCTGTCGGAGCCTTAAACCATGGTCGGCCAAACCACGGTCGGCCAAACCACGGTAACCGATAGCGTTTCGTATCCAACACCCGGGCAACTCCCTCCCCTTGACCATGCAACAAATACAGGTAAGGTCGGATACCCTTTAGTCGATACCCATTGCCCAGCGCACTGACTTCTCAAACCTCGGTTACCAATCAAACCGAGTTGTTGCTACCAATCGAGCCAAGTCTCTTCACCTATGTGCACATGGTCATGTATGATATTCCCTAACACTAGGCATACATAGCAAGTAGACTAGCTACGAAAGACACCGCGAAAAACGTCACAACTGAGTTCCCAATCGCGAACTCTAGTTCGCGATCGCGAACTCTAGTTCGCGATCGCGAACTAGTGTTCGCGTCGGGAACTCGTATCGTGATCTAGTTCGCGACGACCAACCAAATCCGCTGGAGCTACTTCGCGATCGCTAAGTGGAGTTCGCGATGCGAACTCCCCTTGTCTGGTATGTTCCTGCAATTTTCTTCAAGGTATGCAAATACCAACCAATTTAAACCAAACACAAGTTGGAGGTTAAATCCACTCACCGTTACTTCCACTTGTCGAACTCAGAGGTCTAATGTTTCTTAGTCACGATCCCGATTCCTGTACACCAAAGGAATACCGAATTAGTATATAATTCCACCAAATTATAAACTATGTTAAATATACATTTAACAATAACACTTGCACTAACTAGATAACCAAACACCTAAATCATCATATGAACATGTCATGACCATTTACACTTACATAGCAAGTCAACTAGTCATTTGCAAGTCTTACATTCAAACGGGTCAAACCGGGTTATTAAACAATAATACATCCTACAATTGTAAACATAACATCAACTTGCAATTCACCAAATGTTACCTATAACATTTCTAATCACATAAACCTAACAAAATACTTATACTTTCACAATCCAAGTTACTTTAAGTCATTTTACCACTAAACGGCCCAAACGGGTCAAAAGCCCGAATATGACTATAACACTTCCAATTTCCATCAATTAGCACAAAATCCTATAACTTTGCAAGTCATAATCATGTAACCATTCATCAAGTTCAAGTCACCAACAATCCATGTATTTTACTTCCAATTTACTAGTTAATCATTTTAACCAAAAACATCCAAACACTAGTTAGCATTTCATCAATTTCACCAAATCTCAACATAATTCAAAACTAACATATCCAATCTATCATGTTAACATATTTAAGCAACAAAACCCGCAACAACACATCAATATCGTGTTTTCCACCAACTAGTCATTTAACACAATAATTGGTTCATAATTTCTACATAATCTTAAACAATTGTTTTAACTAACAATTTCTCCCAAATCAAGGCATAATCCACCAAAACATCCAATACTTGATTTCTCAACATTCATAGCTTACTAAACATGTTTTCTCAATCTAATGAACAATTCCAAGCATTCAAACCACAAGAAATCCAAGGTTTGACAAAACCCATACAACCTACTTTTACATAAACACACCAACTTGTACATCTTGCTAAAATAGTTGTACCTTGTGCTAAATTACTTGTACATAAGTAACAATACATGTCAAACTTTGCATAAACACCTAATATACCATCTAACACAATAATCACCAACCAAAACTCAAGAACACATAAACCCTAATTTATCAACTATCATGGAATCGAAAACGAACACATATAGGTTGAAGCTTACCTCAAGAGCTATCCAAAAACGGGTTCGGATTAATGATTGACCAAAAAATGAGCACAAGATCTTCCTTAAAGCTCAAGAACAATGAAGAAGATGATGGTGGTGTAGAGAGAGAGAGAGAGAGACGTAAGGTGAGAGAGAGAGAGGGAGAGATGGATAAGTGAAAGAAATGGGGCTTTCCCCCCTCTAGAGGCCGGTCAAGGGGTGGGGGGTGGGACCCACTTGACCTTTTTTTTCATTTTTAACAAATACAACACAAAAGTCCCTTTCATAGTTAATTTATTTAAAATAGCAAACGGACTCCAATTTTAAAAATGAAAGCATTTCTGGAGACGATATTAAAAGGAGAATCCAAAGATATAAAAATCACATTTTCATTTAAACATTTTAGAAAACAGATATGTTAATCCCTTGATTAAAATATCACAAAAGGACAAAAAGTCAAACAATTCATTTAACACTTAATCAATTTATTCCACGTATGGTCAAATATATATTTATCAAATATCATTATATACCTAAAACAACTAGGCCAGTTTTAGGATGTTACATTTAAGCATGTTTTAACGTTTTAATGACATATATTTCATTATAAAAATTTATTTTTCATCCATTTTAGAAGTTAAATTGTATAGAAAAATATTATATTTCATTAATGACATATATTAAGCATGTTTTACTGCTTAATCGTGCTACTCATAAAATGATTGACATGTGAAATCCACTAATTTTCTTTTATAATATTATTTTTTTTGATTTGGATACTTATATTAATCAAATGAGTAGAAAAATAAGTAATAAGATTTAGTATGACATCTCTCTAGATAATACTATTTATCATTTTATTCATAAAATCTAAGACATTATACTAAGGTCATCAATGGTAAATCTCTATAAATCTTTATATATTTTTCATATCATGTTACTTTATCAGCTTATATATCAATCTATATTACCCATAAACCTATTAAAGCTCTATAAAATAAGTTGACATTTAATTCTGAAGAGGTTAAAGATCTTGGACATTTTCATGCCATAAGATTGAAACAAACATTCCATTATGGTACATCAAAAAGTAAACATGTTCAAGTACTTTTAAACCTATTCTTAAATCTCCCCCTAAATTTTTCTTCCTGCTTGTTTTATCTCTAAGTTAACGATTTACATATAATTGTGTTGCTCTAACGAACATGTATAAAAGAGGCACATGACAGTGAAGTAACTTAAATTCAAATCCGTATCATTTTATCATCAACTGAACGTGTTCAAATAAACAGGATCAAACCCCAAGTTTATCACAATTTAGTTGCACAAAAGTGTTGAATACATATCATTTTTCTGTACAACCAGCATCCGCAAACCAAAAATCGTTATAATCTTTTTCATTAATTCCGCCTTTTATGTTGATTAAACTTTTCAATCAGATCCCCAAAAAATAAAAATAGAAAAAAAAAAGAGAGCTAGACAGTTAATCGGCTAGCCCAAGAAAATGAGCCCAACTTTTATATTTTGGCTCCCATCCTAGCTCCTCCCGTGTTCTTGAATTGTTCAATTTTTTACCCAAAACACCATCATTACCTGCAAAAACATCATTTTTATAAAAAAAGTTCAAATTTTTTTCACGCCCAGAAATAAATTCTTCTTTTTAAATATTAATTTACCTGTAAAGCCCACAAACGTCTGTTCATATTTCCCACTCTTAGCAACCAAATCCATCACTTCTTGTCTGTGAAATCAATTTTCATTAGTTTAAGATAAATTCCATTAACAGAGATAAAAAATGTAATTAATACAAACCTGGATACAGGATGATTATCACATCCTAAAAATAACCGACTGCGTAGTTTCTTTTTCAGAATTGCTACTGAGAGAGAGGCAGCATCCTGTAAAGATGCAAAAAGGAAATATAAAATAAAAATAAAAATTACTTGTTCTGGAACGATTTAATTAGTAATGTAAGATCACCTCATAATGGATGAGATTAACAAGGTGATCTGGATTAGATTCAACAGTTCCTACTTTCAAGTAATACAGATGCATTCCTCTGTCTGCTTTGTGCTTAACGAGTTAAAGATTGAATTATACAAATTTATAAATATATAATTAAAAAGTACAAGCAAAATTCTGGTGGTGCAAAAGGATATATAAAGTCCCGCCAACCTAACAACACACCCACCAGCTTCTAGAACATTCTTCTCTGCTAATAAAAGTCTATCCGTCTTAGGACTCTTTCCAATTGGTACCACTGGACTGTCCTATAATCCATTTAAAATTATAAAATATAATTTTATAAAATATAAAAAAAGGGTTAATGATTTATCATTTATGTAAAATGAAACACCTCATAACAGTCTCCATTATCATAACGATCATACGGTGCTGTACTTGAAGTAAATACAAAAGATCCTTCACCGTTCCAGAGTGATGCAGCTTCCCTGTTTCCCAAAAAAGATAAAAAAAAATATTACATTTTATTTGATAAATTTCAAAATAAAATTGTTGCAATTTTTTTACTGTTGGTGAATTACCTGACATCACTAGGGTAATCTGAACTTCTAGAAGGTGGTGCACAAAAGATTACAAAAGGGAATTTTTGATCCCGTTTAACTCCCTTTATAGTTGGATTAATCCCTAATTTAATAAGCTCATCATGGTGATCAGTAGTAAATGTCTCCCCAGTAATTTGGCATCCTGGGTGTTCCTGCCAGTAAAATGACAGCATCCTTAAATAACAGAATGACTAAATAACAGCTATTTTCACATATGATTAAATGTTAAAATTTAAATAACAAAAAGTGGATCAAGAAGCAGCAAGTACAATATGATCTGTGACTAATTGTGGATTAAAGAATTAATGTTTGTTGATCTCACCTCCCGCCATTTTTCTGCAACTAAACGACCAAGAACACCTGGTCCAACAATCAGCAAATCACTTGCTCCAACATGAGTGGAAGATGAACTGTTTACTTCTTCACTTGCAGCACCTACATAATCATCAACTTTGTGAAAGGGCGTTTTGTAAAGTATGCGGAAAATTGGTAAGTTTGTTGCATTAATTTCGTTACATTTTTGTGCATTTTGCCCCCAAAACTAATGTGATTTATGTAAACAAATTATTTTGAAGACTTCTCCTAAAAGAGCAGGATTCTCAATTACAAAATTGATCATCACATTTTGCATATAAATTAGTAATAATTCTACACGGATTGAATACATAACTGAAGAACTTAAAGATGTATGCACCATTCGATTAAATCATACTAAAATAGCATTTCAACATCGTGAATCAACAACAAAATAAGGAGAATTTGGTTCGAAATTGAAAAGAAATAGAGTAATTGAGATACCAGTGGAGGATGACGCGTGGACTTGCAGAGTGAAGGAGGCCATCGATGGTGATTTTGATGATAAGGAAGAGATTTGATTATTGCGGTTAGGGTTTGTAGAGAAGGAAATTGAAGGTTTGAAGGCGGCGGTGGTGGTGGCGCGTAAAGAAAAAGAAGAAGGTTTAATGTGAGAAGTAACTACGGTGAAGGTGGCCGGAGATATACAAACAGTTGTGCCCATTTGTTCGTGTTGGATAGGATATGGTGGACTGTCCTTTTGTTTGCCACCTGCCATATTCTCGATTCTTCATTAGACTACCCACACCAATTTTATAATATTTGTACAGAGTAATATTTATCACAATTGATAATTATATCATTTCTTTCTTTTTATCGAATTTTGCATTTCACCAGGGTATGACTGTCATTCGGGATGAAATTGCTCTATACAAATCACCTCTCATTTTGTAAAAAAAAATCAATTCTGACCAAACACATGATAAATCATGATCAATCTCACGGTACAGGCAACTAAACTCTTTCACTTTGAAATCAACCATTTCCCTTTAGAAATCAGCAACCTCTAACAGTGTTGCAGCGACTGAATGAGGAGTGAGACACGTCTCCTATGGAGCGACTGACAACAATGAGAGGGGGTGACATCTCCTTTATGGGGAGTATTAACCGCTCTTAAACGTGACACCAACTAATAATTCAGTTTTTATCAAATCAACACTATGTCAATTAACTCTCCAATTGACCCTCAAAATAACCCACAATTCTTATTGCCTTCTACATCTTCAAAGCGAGGCCATTTAACTGACACACAAGAACTAAAGGAGCGTGATAATGGTTTCTCCAAACCAAAGTGAAACCGAAGCAAAGGTTGACAACAATCTAACATCTTATTGAAGGAGTGTTTGGATTTGCTTATATTTTTAGTATGCGTGATTGCAAGTTCTTGTAAATTTAAGACGAATTATAACCTTATCATAAATAAGACGTCTATTTGGATATAAATTAGTGTGTTTAGATAGTTATTTGAAAACTATTTATTAATTTATTAAAAGATGATAAATTAAAAAATGGCTGGATAATCTAAAAATAATTTTTGAACAATTTTTATTAACTTTAAAAAACAAATTTCCAAAAATACTTATTTTCTAAAATGACTTACTTTTTTTAATGTCCTTAATTACCATCCTAATCTACTCCTTAAAAATGATTTATAATTTTTAACGCTAAAAAGATTATTGATAATTAATAACCAAATTAATTGGTATGAAAATATAAACATATAATTATTTATTGTTTTTTAATTTATTTATAAAGATATAAAAAAACATTTGTTTGCAACAATTGTATTTTTTTATTCGACATACATATTCATACGGACCAAAAAGGAGATTCATCACCTCCCTTTCTCGTAATCTGAACAAGACAAAACAAAACTCCTCGCAACCACCACCAACTCCTAGTAAACCCCAAATTCAAAACCCTAAATCATTATGTTACAAACACTACCATCCAAAAATTTAATCTTTTTATCTCCTTCAGTTTAATTTCTCTTTCAATTCGTAATCACCATGGAAGCAGATTCAGCAAAAGGGGACCCATTACAGCATCCGCAAATTCATCTTTCCAGTTCATTATCAGGTTCTTCTGTACCAATTAGAGCTCCCCTTACAATTGATTCAGATTCTGAGTCTTGTTTATCTATTAACGATAATATTTACTCTAGAACTAGCAGTTTTAACAGCATTAGTAGTAGCATTGATGTTGGTAGCTACAGTGATGACCATATTAGTGTTCATGAAGAAAAAAGCGATGGTTTTTTAGCATACCCAGATGAAGAAATTGTGATAGAAAGCTCTAATGTTGAAGAATATACATGTAAGAGGCCTTTTGTGAAATACTCACATGGAAATAATGTGAAAGAAAGTAGTAGTTTTGATGAACCAGCCATATTTAGGCCTTTTGTGAAATGCCCAGATGGAAATTATGTGAAAGAAAGTAGTAGTTTTGATAAACCCACCATTTTTAGGCCTTCTGTGAAATACCCAGATGGAAATTATGTGAAAGAAAGTAGTAGTTTTGATGAATCCACCATTTTTAGGCCTTTCTTGAAATACCGATATGAAAATTATGTGAAAGAAGGCAGTAATTTTGATAAATCCACCATTTTTAGGCCTTCTGTGAAATACTCAAATGGAAATCTTGTGAAAGAAAGTAGTAGTTTTGATGAGTCCACCATTTTTAGGCCTTTTGTGAAATACCCAGATGAAAATAATGTGAAAGAAAATAGTAATCTTGATAAATCCACCATTTTCAGACCTTTTGTGAAACCCACATGTGAAGAAAGTAGTAGTGCTATCAAATTGGGTGTGCCTGTTGCTCCTCTAACTAGTGACTGTGACAGTGATATTGATTCAGCTGATGGTTGCCGGTGGTCGGATTCCGGCAGTGTTCCGGCTGATGGGATTGAACAGACGGGTTCCATGGCCCCTAAAGTTAGAATCTTTTCTAGTGATGATGGATTGCAGGTTGAGGGTTTGTTTTCTGGTGATGAATTGAATTCCGTTTCAGCTGAATCGATTGAAGATGATGGGTGTAAAGTTGAGTGCTCAATTGAGGTTGATAAGCTTTCCGAATTGGATGAATTGAGTTTTGATTTGGAAAGAATCGGGGCAGAAATCGTCTCAAATTCAAACAATGAGCTTGTTCTGAAAGAATTGATGCACAGATTGTATCTTATTCAAACGATGAAATTGAAATCGAGAATATCAATGTGAAATGTTCGGAATCGGATCAATTGAGCTCTAATTCAGAAAGAATCGGTGCAAAAAATATTTTTGGTACAAACAATGAGATTGAAATTGAGACTACCGATATGAAGCTTCAGGAATTGGATAAATTGAGCTCTAGTTCAGAAAGAATCGATGCAGAAATTATCTCAAATTCAAACAGTGAGATCGAAATTGAAACTATTGATGTGAAGCTTCCGGAATCAGATAAATTGAGCTTTAACTCAGAAAGTATCGATGCAGAAATTTACTCAAATTCAAACAGCGAGATTGAAATTGAAACTATTGATGTGAAGCTTCCGGAATTGGATGAATTGAGCTTTAATTTGGAAAGAATCGATAATGAGATTGATCCCGAAACTATCGATTTGAAGCTTTCAGAATCAAATTAATCGAGCTTTTGTTTAGATATAACTGATGCACAGATTGTTCCTGATTCAAAAAATGAGATTGTAATCGACACTGAATATGTCTCAAATTTAAACACTGAGATTGAAATCGTTGCTAACAATGTGATGCTTTCAGAATTGGATGAATCGAGATTTTGTTCTGAAAGGATCGATTCACAAATTGTTCCCGATTCAAACAAGATTGAAAACGAAACTATGAGCAAACATGAACAGGAGCTCGTGTTTGATTGTTATAGAGACGAATCCAAGAAAACACATATTAAAAAAGAAGAAATGCAACCGATAAGGGCAAAGTTCCTAAGCCTTGTTCGTCTTCTTGGCTTATCAAACGAGTTTGACTTTCATTTGACCGTTTTGGTTATCGGAAAAACAGGTGTCGGTAAAAGCGCGACTATAAATTCCATTTTCGGTGAAAATAAAGTACCAACAAACGCGTTCGATTCCGAGACAACTACCATACAAGAAATAAGTGGTTTATTAGACGGAATCCATCTTACAGTCATCGACACACCAGGCCTCAAATGTTGTTCCTCAGATCGATCATATAACCAAAGAATTTTAAGATCCATCAAAAAATTCTCCCAAAAACATGCCCCAAATGTCGTGCTTTATGTCGATCGGTTAGACACATATTCACAAAATGTTACAACTTTTGAGATTGATCACGAGCTCACTTGGTTATTCGGTGTGCTGTAATTGTATCATTGCACTTACTCATGCAACTTCAAATCCACCCGATGAGTCATCGGGTGGATTCGTGTTACAAAGATGTCGGTTTATGCAAGAACAAATTGTCAAATTTGGGGGTGGTTTGGCTAATCTAATTTGGCTCGTTGAGAACCATTTTAGTCATAAACATGGTTGTATTGATTATTTGGATGGTGGATTTGGTTTGTTTTGATGTATTAAATGAAGATGTGTGTGGTCAAGTTTCATCATTTGAACAATCGGGTGAATCACGAGATGTTGTTAAAGCTTATTCTGAAGAGTATAGTTGTCGTTTGAAGATTTTTGGAAACGCTTTTGGGTTTCGATTTTATTGTTAGACGAATGTATGTTCAAAATGGGGATTGTGAAGATGGAAATGTATTAGGTTCAAGGATATGAAAGATCAAACAGTGTAGTTGTTGATGGTCGAAAATTGTCATAATTAACTGTAATTTTATGGTTATTATTAATGTTTATATGCAAAATTAACCCAAAATCTATGTAAGTTTTAGTTTTAATTCATCTATGTTTTACTCGATCTAAATCCAATTTAATGCTACTGCAGTTATTGAGTTCTATCTATACCGAAATTTTGTGTTTTTCTCAGATTTAGATCAATAAAATGTATGTAATTACATTAAAGGGTGTTTCAGTGGATATTTAAGTGGATTAAGGAAGAAGAAATATCAAAACATTACTAATTCGTGGTAAAAAGCCACTGACATAGATTGTTCAAAATGATTCTCTTAGGGACAGATAATGTCAAGCAAAGGCTTCTTTAGAAAATTTCTAATTAAATTTACTAGTTTTATAATTATGTTACTATCAATCCAACTTCAAGATAGAAGTTGGTGTTATACTGTTAACGCAAGTAAAAAATACAAGCCAAACAAACACACTTAGTGCTATTTTCGGATTGCTGACTTTTGGACTTGCTGTGAGCTATTTAAACATATGGATGGTAATTTCTTTTTTATTTGATCAAACAACTAAAGGTTCAGAATTGATGGGGATTTATAATTCTCTTGAAGGTATCATGTTTTCTTTTTATAACGAGAAGCATTGTTTGTACTAAACTTACAATTACATGCATGTGCACCGCATTTCGGGCTTTGAAGCCGGTCGTTTGAATCCGGTCGGAACCGGTTTCAACTGGACATATACCTCACTCCCCGAAATCGCTTTAAAACCAAACTGATTCTACCAAAACCGATTTTTGACTTTTGCTGACCGAGACCGAACTGGTTTCGAAACCGGTCTGGTTCGACAGAAAGACTGGTTTGTACTCCTCTAGGGAGAGGATAACGAGATGCTTAAGATCTTTCTCAACCGTGACGCGTTTCCTAACTCGTCAGTAGCACCACATCACCATATTCCTTACTGACGAGTTACTGATAAGATTGTGTCAAATATTGTTCACTATTATATAAATTTAGATGTACTATATATTGTTCAATTATGCGTATTAATCAATTAAAAATATTTAATTTGAAGATTTAGTTTGTAAATTGGAGCAAATGTTTTTTTGGATGTAAGCATGTCCCTTAGATTATTATTTTTACACTATTTTAATGTAATTTTTAGTGTATATGTTAGAAATGTTTTAAATAAAATTTCTTATTTTATAATTAATAATCTGGTTTTCCAATATATTATGAGAGTGATTTGTATACCATTAAACTCTTACTTATTATTTTATGTAAATGTAAGTATAAAATATCTTACGATAAAATATACAAATCTAAATCTAATTTTGTGATCAAAGTATGATAATGATTTGTAAATCACAACAACCTGAAAATTGAAAATTTTAAAATTAAAAAATAGAGATGTTTTTTTGTCTTTTAAATATACTAGAAGGGTACCCGCGCAATGCGGCGGTGGGTACCATATAACTACATTTTGTGTCAATCAATTGTTCGCTTACACGTTTTCTCAAACAATAACTATAGAAATAGGTAAGTAGATCAGCGATTATTAGACTCTAACAAATGCGAGTGATTCTGGTCGGGCAAGATCAATTCAACCGACCGGATAATCCCTCCCTTCGCGCAATTGATGTTGACGGGTACCCGCTCGATGCAGCGGCAGTTACCTGCAACATAATGAATTGAATTTACGCCAAGGAGAGCAGACACAGAATTAACACAATAAATATACATATTCCGATCTCAATTGCAATAAATATATCTTTTTGTAACATCATATTTTATTAATTCTACCAGGACAGAAAACCATATTTTAATAAGCTAATTAGAAATTGATATTATCAAACTATTGATCAAATATGTTTTAAATTTTGCAGACATCCAAATTTGCATACCTCGAACATGTAATTCCACGTGTTCGGTGACAATAACCTTATTATGGTGAAATTGGAAGAAATTAGATAGGTTCATTACATATAAGATGTTTTGCCCAGATCACTTTTTGTACATATAACCAAGCCAAACATTCACATGTGTTTGTTTTACATTTCACTCCACTATCTATACATATCAAACACAAACATCCCAATCACAAATAAAAGAAAAAATTACATAGAAAAATAACTGGGATACAAATTTCTCGTAAGGTAATAATGTGATACATCAACAGGATTTGCTCAAAAGACGGTGACAATATCCAAGACACCCCCTCGAGAAGCAGCATTTGCAGCAACTTGGATTAACATTTGCCCGCGTTCTGAAAATGTCAAGCAATAATTATCTTTTACCTAAAAAGAATTTCGTTTCGTTAGATTACAAGTTTTCGACCAAATTAAATAAAAATAAAAAAATCACCTCACCTCAAGAACATCCACCAAGTGCCAGCAATTACAGTTGTAATGTGAAACATATCCTCCATTTCGGCAGGACCTACAACCAGACTGTTTAACAACAGACACAACTCTTAAAAATAAGCAAAACAAAAAACCCAAATGTAATAAAAACTTATGGATGTAACTCCAGTGACCATGTTGAGAACTCCAGGAGATCTATTGACAACAATGTTCAAGGTGTGCAACATAAATTTTTTAATAAAATGGTTCTAGTGATAAATAACATTAGATTCAACTTTTAATCTTGATATACAATATACGCAATTAAATAACAAAAAAACTTGCAAAGATAAACAACCTACCCACGATGATGCAGTTGAGTCCACATCAACCCTGCAAGTTATATTAGCAATCAGACTTGTAGTATCTAAATATGGAAAAAATGCTGCTAAAAAATTCAAAAACAGATCACTTTCACCCAGTGATTTCCATCTTAGAGCAATCTAGATAACTTAGTTACCTAAATTTAATAAATTAATCAACATATTAAGTCTAGAAAACAATAACCATTCTGGTGAAAATAATTTTTTTTGATGAAATGTATTTAACACAAATAAAGAAACAATTAAAGGGCAACTGCAAAAAAAAATATGCAGTGAGTTTAGTCAAGCTTCAAAGACAAAACACTGTGTTGTTCGGAACTTGCATCACAAATTATTCAACCTCACCTTGCTGACCTGGCAGCCTTCGCGAAACCAATCCAAAAGAACCGAACTCAGCCTGATTCAAAAACCAGATGAAAACATAATGCAAACATAGAAATAGATAAAATGACAAGAAAAAAACATTAACTGCACAGAATAATTAGTAATTTGAGTTTATTATATACCTCAGCAATCACATGTTTTATCACAACCTGTAATGTAACACAATAACTTATTATCAATACATTATACGATAAAGAAATCTTACTTTCTGTAATTAAAACCGAGCAAAAGTAACTTGTGGTAAGTCTATATTCATCATCTCAGCAAAATATGTTCTACTTTTTAACAAATCGCAGAAAAAATGTTTATTTCCAACAACATAATATAAGTATATAAAAAATCACCTGCTGATAGTGGGGAAGATGTGAGTTACAAAGAAATGTTGTATCATGGTTGTGCAAGTTCCTCTTCTATAAACACCATTGCAATATCATGCGAATATGATGGAACAACTAAGGTCACAGTAAATGCAGAATCAAAACGTCCCAATTGGAAGTCCAGTAGCTACAGCCTTCAAGTATTGCATTTCAACATTTAAAAAAGCATCATATTTTATTGTATATAATCGAATGCATATGTCCCAATAACCTACTTCTAATCAACAGAAAACTAATGATAACAATAAATGATGAATTTCCTAACTCTGCTTCACATCTTTCCGAAATAAATTGTATATCAGAATCACAAGTGGTCAGCTGGGAGATGAAGGAGCCTGGTTGTCGGAGAAGATGAAGGAGGCAGAGGCGGCGGCAGCTGCTAAGAGGTGGTTAAGGGCGACGGTGGTAAGCGAGGTGAATGCTTGGGATAATTTAAGTTGAAGATAAGTGGCAGCTATTTGGAATAGGAAGCGGCAACCGTTACATTTGATGAGAAACTCGAGTCCCAATGTAGCGAGCATAGACAGAGTGAAGTTTGAAGTGAATGGAATCGAAGAGGTTTCGTGGAATCGATGATTAGGGACCCTAATTTAGGGTTACCGGGAACTGAAGCAATCGAGGCACACAGAGAGTGACTAAGGGGTGTTGAGATGGTGGGTAGGTATCTGACTACATTATATTTATTGTGTTTTGGATAATAAACGCACTTGTAGTCCAGCGCAGTTGGTTTCTGTGTACGCATTTGACTTGTAGGTGGTGGGTTCGAATCATGGGTTGTTCAATTTTTTTGAGCAAAAGTAGAAAAGTTTGAAAATGGAAAGAAGTTGGCTGAATTTTCAACATGTCCTAAATGCTAGTAGAGATAGAGATAAGTAGTAGAGATTTTCACCAAATGGAAAAGAAAATGAGGATGATTTTGCATAACACATAGACAAATTGCATCTATTGGTACCAGTCGCAGAGAAACGGCCAGCTCTGCCATCGCTTTTCACCTATCCAAACAAAAATCTTCTTCTTTCTTTCTTTCTTTTTTTTCTTCGATTATGGAACCCAAAGAACTTCTGAAATGAACGACAAGAAGAACAACCATTAATAGCTTCCAAACCCACTACTAAATTAACCTAATCATCTACAATGGCGATGCAAACTTCTCATACTGTAAGTATAATCCTCACATATACATATTAATCTTTGAGTTCCCAATTTCAGAGTTCCCTTCTAAATGAATGAAATCATGTGGAGTTTAAATCGAGTTGAAGGGCTTTTGTTAATTGAGTTGCATGCCAAGTGTTCGATTAAATGCCTACTTGAAAAGTGTTTGAATTTGTTCGTGTTAGTGAATCTCATGTGACTTCTTATTGATGATAATTGGTTTATAAAGCTAAATCCGATAAACTAGTACCATAGTTGAAATCAATTTGTTAAAAAAGAAGCATCAACTGCTATAGGAATGTGATACCATCCAAGTAATTATATTTGATTTATACTAGCACAGTACATGCACAAAGCAGCGGATAATTATACTCTTTCATTTTGATTATTTAAGTAATTTAAATTGAAAACGTAGATGTTAATCGGTTTATGTTGCATGTTATTCGGTTATCGGTTCATGTTTTATCTATTTTCCAATAAAATAGAGATTGTTTGTATGACAGAATATTTTGAATGTTACCCTCAGTTTAAATACTTTTAGTATTGGTGTGATTTTCATTTTATATTCTTTTGAGTGAAAATTCTATTGATTTGTGTTTTTTTATTATTTTTCACTTATGGAAGGGATATATTGGTTAAGATAAAATATGAAATCGTCTCCATCAACTCATTAAGTGTTAAATGAAGGTTGACTATTTTAAAAGAAGAGTAGAATAAGATGCAGGGGTAAATTAGTAACTCAAGTTGTCTTAAAATTAAGTTTTTTAAGACAAATTGCCAATTGCGTTATAATGTAGTAAAGAAGAGATTAATAGATAGGTATTAGTTCATTATTAATACATATGTCCTAGTTTTTAGGAGATCATTATTCTTTAGGATACTGATTGGAATTAGAGTTTTATTAGTAATAGATTATTGTCTAGAAATCTATATATAGGGATTATGTTTGTTATTATTTTCATATTTTTCGAATTTCTAAAACTCAAATGTCACACATTTCATGTTCATAGTATTTTGCTAACATTATCCTAAAAAAATTGTCAGGTTTTGTCACTGAAAAGTTGCTCATCGTTAAGAAAATCATCTTCAATTGAGCTCTCATCTTTATTCCATTTCACATATTGCACTCAGTCAAAACGAAGGTCTCGTGGACCTTTAATGGCTGCCAAAAAAGAATCCAAAGGTACATACTTTATTACAACTTTTAATTTATATAATTTTTTAATCACAAAACACGATGAAAATTGTTTAGGAGATGGAAAATACAAGCATACAGTTGACCTACCTAAAACAACTTTTGGTATGAGAGCAAATGCTGCTATAAGAGAACCTGAAATCCAGAAATTATGGGATGAAAATCAGGTTTTTAAAAAAGTTGCTGAAAAGAATAATGGGGTTAGTTTTTTAAGTTTATAATTTAATATCTATATGTCTTTATTCTTAAACTGATATTAGTTAGTTACTTGTTTTTCTTAATAGGGAAATTTTATTCTACATGATGGCCCTCCATATGCTAATGGTGATTTACACATGGGACATGCATTAAACAAGATTATAAAAGATATTATTAACCGATATAAGGTATAGTTCCAAATATTTGAGATATATGCTACAAAATGACACACTTTATGTGATTTTTATATTTTTTTATTTTTTGGCAGCTTCTTCAAAATTGTAAAGTTAGTTACGTTCCTGGTTGGGATTGCCATGGTCTACCAATTGAGTTAAAAGGCAAGTTGTAATATATTTCTGGTTTTAATTTGTTGTAAAATAATTTGTAAAATTGTATGTGTAATTTTCTGTTGAATAATTTTAGTATTGCAGTCGTTGGATCAAGAAGTCCGGAAGGGACTAACACCAATAAAATTAAGAGCAAAAGCAGCAAAATTTGCAAAAGCAACTGTCAAGGCACAAATGGCATCATTTAAGGTGAGTTAAAATTCATGTAACTGAAAATGAGCAATATATCATTTTCCATAAAATTAAGATTTAAAATTATTATTTCTTCGGGTAATAATAATTATTGTTTTTTTTATAAATTATTATCATTTATTATTGTCTACAGAGATTTGGAGTATGGGCTGATTGGGACCATCCTTATCTCACTCTTGATCCAGAATACGAGGCTGCTCAGGTAATTATTAGGCCAACTTATAAAATTAGTATGACCTGTAGTTTCTTTTTATTTGCTTATTTATTTTATATTAATTGTTATTTGACCTTTTTGCCCTTTGTAGATTGAAGTATTTGGACAGATGGTTTTTAAAGGCTACATTTATCGAGGTAGAAAACCAGTGCACTGGAGTCCTTCATCTCGCACTGCTCTTGCAGAGGCTGAGTTAGAGGTAATGGGTCAACAAATAATTTTTTTAAATTAATAAATCAATATTTTTTTTAATTCAAGGTTGGTAACTTTTTAATATGACTAATAAATATGAAGTTTCATGCAGTATCCAGAAGGCCATGTTTCAAAGAGCATGTATGCAATTTTCAAAATACTAACTACTCCAACTAAAAACAGTTTATTAGATGAATTTCTTCCCAAATTGTCCCTTGCAATTTGGACCACAACCCCTTGGACAATTCCTGCAAATGCTGGTATGTTTTCACATTTATAAATTAATCTACAAATGTTTAACTAACTTAACTGTAATTTTCTTGTTTTTCAGCTGTTGCAGTGAATTCCAAACTCCAGTATGCAATTGTTGAAGTGCAGTCTCAATTAACTGATTTTTCTTCAAATTCTGAAGACAAAAAGAGGAGATTTGGTAGTGTTTTAAAAGGGGAAGAGAAACCGTTTTTTATTGTTGCACTCGATCTTGTGCCAACTTTGGAAACCAAATGGGGTGTGAAACTTGTTGTTAGAAAAACAGTTTTGGGTTCAGATCTTGAAAATTGCAGGTATTTGATGTAACTAATCTAACTACTTTTCTTAAATTAGTTATTAACCTAGTAATAATGTATGCATAGATATGCACATCCAGTAAATGGGGAAGAATGTCCTGTTGTAATTGGAGGAGATTATATCACAACCGAATCCGGAACCGGGCTGGTCCACACAGCCCCGGGTCACGGGCAGGATGATTATCTGACCGGGCTAAAATACGGGCTGCCCATAATCTCTCCAGTGGATGATGAAGGAAAATTCACTCAAGAAGCAGGAATTTTCAGTGGGCTTGATGTATTAAGTGATGGAAATACTGCTGTTATAGATCACTTAGATGAATCTTCATTAATTGTTATGGTAGAACCTTACAGTAAGTTATATATATAATTCATCATAATTTGCAAATTTAATATATTTTATTTAAATGTTGTTTTTATTTAAAATTTAGAGCATAAATATCCGTACGATTGGAGAACAAAAAAACCGACAATTTTTAGGGCAACAGCACAATGGTTTGCATCTGTTGAAGGGTTTAGAGAAGCTGCTATGAATGCGATTAATCAAGTAATTTGGACTCCATCTCAGGTACAATGATGCAAAAGTTTGCTTATTTTTAATATATAAATAATTATTAAAAATAATGATTTATTATTATTCAGGCAGAAAACAGAATTTCTGCAATGACTTCTAGTCGTTCAGATTGGTGTATTTCTCGTCAGAGAACATGGGGTGTCCCGATTCCTGTTTTTTATCATGCAGAAACAAAAGAACCGTTGTTAAATGAAGAAACTGTCGATCATATCAAATGTATGTTCTTTCAAAATAAATTAAATAAGATAATTTACTAGATTTCTTAAAATTAATTTTTTAATTTGGCAGCCATAATTTCCCAAAAGGGTAGTGATGCATGGTGGTACATGTCTGTAGAAGAATTGCTTCCTGAGAATTATAGTGATAAAGCTTCAGATTATGTTAAAGGAACTGATACAATGGATGTTTGGTTTGATTCAGGTATTTTTGAGAAAAATGTTAATATTTTTTATTTCTGAGAAAAATGTTAAAAATATTTTATAATTAAAAATATATTAATTTCAGGGTCTTCTTGGGCTGCTGTTTTGGGAACTAGAGATGGGCTCAGTTATCCTGCAGATTTATATGTTGAAGGAACCGATCAGCATCGTGGTTGGTTTCAAAGCTCGTTATTAACTAGTGTTGCAACAAAAGGTATATTAATTTATTAATTATTATTCTTTTCCGGATGTTTTTTTTAATTTTTTGATAAATATTACAGGAAAAGCTCCATATAATGGAGTTATGACACATGGATTTGTACTGGATGAGAGAGGTTTAAAAATGAGTAAATCTTTGGGTAATGTTGTTGATCCACGGATTATAATTGAAGGAGGGAAGAATCAAGAGGTTAGTTTTCTAGTAATTAATTAATAATATTAATTAAAATATTATTTTTATTTTTATTTTTATTTCCAGGAAGCACCTTCTTATGGAGCAGATGTGCTTAGGCTTTGGGTGTCAAGTGTAGATTATACGGGAGACGTTTTAATTGGCCCGCAAGTTTTGCGCCAAATGTCTGATATTTATAGAAAACTAAGAGGAACTTTACGGTTTCTTTTAGGAAATCTTCATGATTGGAAAGTATGTTTTGTTTTAATTTAATTTAAAAACATAAGTTTTATGTGACTTTTATATAGTTAAATATAGTTTATTATGTCTTAATTTTATTTTGTGTTCAGGCAGAAAATGCTATTGCTTATGATGAACTACCTGAGATTGATCAGCATGCGTTGTTTCAGCTTGAAAACGTTGTGAAAAACATCAAAGAAAGTTATGAAAGCTATCAGTTTTTTAAAATTTTCCAGGTAAAAAGAAATAAATATATCAAATAAATATTAAAATGGTAATAAATTATAATTGTCCCAAATTTCAGATGATTCAACGATTCGCCATTGTTGATCTCTCAAATTTCTATTTCGATGTTGCCAAAGATCGTCTTTACGTCGGGTAAACTAAAACTTTTGATATAATTTTTTATATTTTCTTGGTCAAACAAACAAGTTGACTTTGATAACATTTGTTCAGTGGTGGTTCAAGTTTAACAAGAAGAAGTTGTCAAACAGTTCTTGCAGTTCACTTACTGTCCATAGTGAGAGTAATTGCTCCAATATTACCTCATTTAGCTGAAGATGTTTGGCAAAATCTCCCTTTTGAATACAATATTGACAACAACACTGCTGATGTGGCAAAATTTGTTTTTGAGTCAAAATGGCCTGCAGTCAATGAAAGATGGCTTGCTTTCCCTCAAGAAGAAATTGATTTATGGGAGAAAATACTCGAGGTAATTAATTAATTAATTACCATAATTCTGATGTTTGAACATGTTTATTAATTATTTATTTATAATTGGAACAATTTTAATAAATTTGGTAGTTGAGAACTGAGGTGAATAAAGCATTGGAAAGTGCTAGAACTGGTAAACTTATTGGTTCCAGTTTGGAGGCAAAGGTGTATATTCACAGCTCTGATGATAATTTTGCTGTAAAATTAAAGAAAATGTGTGAAGCAAAAATTGATGCTGACTCACTGCATCGCATTTTCATAACATCTCAGGTATTTTCATTTTTTTTTAATTATTGTAACTAAATCGATGTTATTACAATAATAACACTCAATGTTTTTTCATTAAATTTGGCATTATATATTAAATTAATTTGACTGCAGGTTGAGATTGTTTCTAGTTTGGAGGATGTAAATGTAGCATATTCTGGAGAATATTTAATGGAAGGAGAGAAGAAAATATGGATTGGGGTGTCACGTGCAGATGGATCAAAATGTGAAAGATGTTGGAATTTTTCAAGTGAAGTTGGTTGTTTTGATGATCACCCAACACTTTGCAAACGTTGTTATGATGTTGTTGCTGATCAAACTGTACCTGCTCTTGCAGCTGCTTGACTTGTAATCTTTTTACAAAAATTCAATTTTATATACATTATTTATAACGGGCTCCCTGATGTGGTTGCTGAGGTTTGCCCATGATGCACACAACATGACCATTGTCATAGCTGTTCCCAAATATTCCCCTGACCATTTGGTAATTGTTTGATTGATTACTTTTGAAAACAACTGCTCTTGTAGACAAACTTAAGTTACTTATACTTGTATTGTTTGTTCCAACTAAATATTACTAACAAACAAACAAAAATTAGACGGTTTAAAAAACCAAAATAGGTTATGCTCCCCCCGTCTCACAAAAAACTTCTTATTTCACTCTAAATTTTTGTCCTAAAAAAAACTTCTCATTTCCCATATTTGATGGGTTCCACACAATAAGAAACTATTATTATTAAAAACTCCACCACTAATATCCACTAACTATCTTTCTCTCTCCAATCCAACCTTATATTTTAATCAAAAGTATTATCAATGACCCCACGACTAACTATCACCTAAAAACTTGTGCAAAAGCCAAAATGGAAGTTTTTTGTGGGACGGAGTCACGGAGGGAGTATGTTTTTAGTAAAAACATCTGATATTACAAGTAGGGATGTTCAAAACTGTGCAACTGGATTTTTAAATAGTGATTTTACTATCTGAGATTTGGATATCCAGAATTTTAATGACGGATCTACTAAAGTTAAGTAGCTTGATATTGGTAGTTCACTAGTTTCTTTGATCCCACTCAGTGTTCCTCTTTCCATTTGCTTATTATGTGGTTGCACATTTCCATTATGTACTTTCTAAGGGAGTTGTTTTTGCTTTATTTACAGGATTTCACTATTGGGTAGTGATTTTCTTTTTCAGATACCAGATTTTTCGGATATTTTTAAACACCCCTAATTATAAGTGTGGGTCTAAAAACAATCAACAATAAAGGTAATAAGTCAGGGTTGGAAAAGAGTCGAGCTTTTATCAAATTCGAGCCAAAACAATTGACCTTGAAAAAACTGAAGAGCCAAGCTCAAGCTTTTGATGGGTCGGCTCAAGTTCTAATCAGGCTGCCAACTCATCTGCAGCCCTAGTAAGAAGTGGTAAAATGACCTCATTGGCAAGAAAGTCAACTTTATAAGAAAATAATAGTCAAACTTTTTGAAGAGAATAGAACGTTATGTGAAAACTCTAAGAAGAATAAATAAAGAAAAGAAGTCAACTTAATTTACACGATTATCACAAGAGAGTAAATCAAGGTCAGTCTTGGAAATAACCGGTAATGCCTTGTACAATGTTACATCATCATGGATCAGGAATGTTTGACCATTTCTGAGTCAAATCCTTCTACAAGTCTCAGTGGATTTGGGCAGTTGAATCATTTGACGGTTGTTGGATGAAATCCGACCCATCTTCATCCAGACAAGGAAGTTGCAAATCCTAAAATTTTAGTCAACATAATCTAGTCAAACTACAAATAAGTCAACTGTCAACTTTGACTAATTTACTAATTAGAGATATGCACCTGTGATTGTAACAACTGATTTGGCTGCTGATCTTGGGAAGTTGAGTAGGCTGTCGGTTGAGACATGCGATAATACGGTTCTTTTAGATCAAATCTGCAGCTTGATGTTTGTAGTATTCCTCCTTGTTCAGCACCCGGGCCCCACATTTTAGCTACACCATATATATATATATATTATTTATATATATATATATATATATATATATATATATATATATATATATAGAAACATAAAATAACTGTTTTCTAACTCTAACTAACCTGACATGGTTAGGTTAATTGTATAACTCTGAGCACTGTGTGCAATCATGTGTAGATGACCAGTAATTTCTTGACCAGGCATCACATAAATCGGTTGAGACAAAACACAACGTAATTGATACCAATGAGTTGTCGGTGCACCAGGAGCTGTTGTTAACCATCGTTGTACAGTACTGTTGGTCAATGCACAAGTTTATTTAGCATTAGATTATATTATGTGAGATTAAAATATAAGCATAATTATTGTTATTACCTGCCATTAAATAGAACATCAAACCAACATGCTAAACCATGTATTCTGGTACCAACAGAAGCTGTGAATTTCAGTGGAATGTTGATTTCGTATAAATCCTCTTCCTGAAAAATGGAATTATTAATAAAACAAGTTTATTATATATTAATATATTATTGTTAGTAATTAATTTAAATATTGAAATAATACCTTAACAGTAGTAAAATTGATGACATGAGAAACTGCAGGAGCTACTAATAACCTTGGATCAAAAGCATCAACTACTGGCTGCAAACACAATATAATATAATTACTTTAGATAAGATAAACCAAGAATTTTCTCCATTTTTTTAAACAGTTAATGTGATAAATAATAAAATATGATTATAAAAAAAACTATATTGTTAAAATAGGCAAACCTGAGAAAAATATCCTTGGAATGCAGTTCCATGTAAAGCTGTTAAATCAACCCCATAATAGTTCTGTTGTTGCCAGAATAGGGCCTACAGAAAAGGAAAAAAAGATTTAAATAGTAAAGCAAATCAAGTCAGCAACAACAAAAATTTGCATACCTTGTTTGCAATTTCCACATAGAGATACTCATCACTGAATGGTGCCATATGAATTCTGCAAAAATTAAAAAAAAAATCAGTAAAAAAAATAAAAAAGAAATCGGTTATTCTGTAAAAAAAATCACCTTCCAACAGTTGGAAACATTTTGCCATTAGGAACAAGAAACCGATCTCTTGCAATAACATACGACTCCAGCATTCTCTCATTCACTAACAAAGTGCCTGCAACAATTAAAAGATTAGACCTTTTTTCAAATAAAAGAAATTAAAAAAGAAAAAAAAACATTTATTCAACTTACCCATAGGCTCTGAGATTAAAATATCCGCTTTTTCAGGCAATTCAACGTCTTCAACTTTACCTTTGATAACCTACATTTTAATGGTGTACCCTTCAAGAATAAGATATATAATATTACAAAAAGTAGCTTGGGTAGCAAGAAAGGGTACTAACCGTAATTCTTTTCCCCAAAATAGGGTTTCCAGCAATAAGTTTTTGAGCATATTCTGCCATTTCAGATGCTTCCACAGCATAAACATGTTTAGCACCCGCCTAAAACCAAACAAAATTACCTACTTACCCCTTGTGTTAACCTAAATTCTAAAGTATGTATGTATGTATACACACACAACCACACAGAAACATATACATACATATAGGCCGTTTTAATACAATTGATTACCTGAGCAGCAAACAATGAAAGAATACCACTTCCAGCACCAACATCAACCACTACTTTTCCAGCAAAATCTACTTGGTTTTCAATAACTGCAGCATAGTACGAACCTGAAATAAAATAAAATAAAATAAAATTATTATCATGCATTTCACTCCATAAATAAGTAGATATTAGCAGCATAATTTGATTGAAAAATAACATAACAATTAAGGTGGTATATTATATTAACCAACCTGTTCTAACATAATCCTGCATCATATTTTGCTGATGAAGCAGTTGCCCGTAGTAATGGAAATACATTTTAGCCGAAGACGCTTCTATTTTATCATCAAATTTGCTTTTAGAAGACAAAATTGTTCCATTTGGTAAATTTGATCCTGTAAACAGAAACAGTAAATAACTATTTATATATAAATATATATATATATATATATATATATATATATATATATATATTTATATATGTATTAAATGTTTTCACAAGTTTACAAACCTTGAGTAACGACTTTTGTTTTCCATTGCTCAAATGCACCATGAAAGGAGCTATTTTCCTCATCATCTTTAAATTGAATAGTAATTCCCTTTGCATAGATTTTCTGATTCAAACATAAAAATATCTATTTAAATATTTTCTTAAATTGTGAAAATCGAATATGAATGAGTTCTCTTCGAGCATAAGTAATAAAGTAAAAATATCCATTTTGGAATATTGTTTAAACAAAATTAGTCACCTCTTTGATGATTTCAGAACCTTCTGATACACAAAGTGATTGAAATTCACCTAACCTGAAAAGCTGAAACCCATAACAGTAAAAATTAAACACAATTAATCCAACTTATCATCTTTTCATCTCTATTCAAGGGGCCCACAAAATGAAAATGAAATCAAATGAATGAATGAATCAATAAAAAAAACAAAAAAAGTGCTCAAATTTACAACTCAAATAGCATAAACTTTGGAAAGTGGATTCTAACAGAGGGAGCACTTAATCCCTCATTGCCCCAACATTACAAGATTAAAATGCATTCCAAGTAATTAGGATAAATTAAACAAAATAATGTAAATCAACGCAAAACAAACCCTAATTTTAGATATAACTCAATCAAAACTACACATTTGATCAATGTCTCAATGCTTAAACAAGTAAAAGAATCGAAACTTCTCATAACTTTGAAACCTTTAATTAAATAAATAACGAAACAAAGAGATATACCTGAGTCGTTCGAAGGTCGAAGTTAAGAGAGTGTTCTCCATCAGGTTCAAGGAAAAACTGAAGCTCCGGAAACCCAGAACCCGACCCGAAAACCGCCGACAGAGGACCAGATACGTATTTCGGAGGGCTTGATGCGAGCAAACTAATTGAAGCAACGGTGAAATTCTGATGGTGTTTCAAATTTTCACCTGGTAGAGTATTCATGGTGAATTAAAGCTTACTCTGTTTCAATGGTGAAATTGTGTGTGTGTGTGTGTATTATATATATTTGTGAGTGTAATGAATGTGGGTGGGAGTGAAACAGAAGCTAGGGTTTATGGGGGTTAAAAGAGGGCCGCAATCACTTGCTTTTTTCATCACTCTTTTGTTCTTGCTTGCTTGCTGGGTCTTGATTTGATCCTCTACTTCCTCCAAATTTAGAGTAAATTACACGGAAGTCCACGTTTTGCCACTTATTACATGCATAGTCCCTGAACTTCGTTTATTACACTGAAGGTCCCTGGTGTATACAATTTGTTACACCCATGGTCCCTACTGCCCTTAACTTTTTCTAAATGACGAAAATACCCTTTTGGCCTTTTGTAATAAAGTGAAAATAAAGGACTGTGAATGTAATAGGTGATAAAACCACAGGGACCATCCGTGAAATTTATTCTATTAATTGATTTTTTTCCTTCTATCTCTTTAATACATGTTCTTCCACCACATTCAGACTCACCACCCACCTCTATTTCTTGGAATTCAAAAATCAATCAATAGAAATTATCGTCGTGCCACCAAACCCCTTGAAAATTCGATCTGTCATCAACCCCTGCCTCTGGGTGGGTTCCTTCTCCAGTTGTTCCGAACCAATGACGTTCTATCGACCATAATTGAATCAGACAATTGATGCACGTCAGCAGAGGATTTGGTGTTTGCACACGCGGTGATTCAGACAATTGATGCACGTCACCAGAGGAGTTGGTGTTTTGCACACTCAGATCGATAGAACGCCATCAGCGGCGGAACAACTGGAGAAGGCAACCGGAGGCAGGGGTTGAATACACGACGATAATGGTTATTAATTGATGTTTGAATTCAAATAGATAGAGGCGAATGGTGAGTCTGAATGTGACGGAAGAATGTGAATTAAAGAGAGAAAAGAAAAAATCAATTAATAAAGTAAATTTCACAGATGGTCCCCGTGGTTTATCACTCATTACATTCACAGTCCCTTATCTTCACTTTATTACAAAAGACCAAAAGGGTATTTTCGTCATTTAGAAAAAGTTAAGGGCAACAGGGACCATGGGTGTTACAAATTGTATACACCAGGGACGTCTGGTGTAATAAACGAAGTTCAGGGACTGTGGCTGTAAGCCTGTAATAAGTGGTAAACCACAGGGACCTTCGGTGTAATTTACTCCCAAATTTAATTTAATAACCCCAAAAATAACAACTAAAAAACAAATACTTACCCAACCTTCAATACATATTATTTGTTAAAAAAATTAGGTCTTATTTTAAAAAATATTTTTCAGTTTTATATATTTAAGGCAATCCAAACTCCATAAAAAATTATAATAGCATAAAAGTTTAGTTAATACTAGAATAATTTATAATACTTCATTTGAGTGTTAATCGGTATTTGGTTAGTTGATAGTATCGATTTGTCAATATCTAGAATCGAAACCTAAACTGGAAATATTGTTGATCGGTGGTTAATTGGTTATTTTGATTCGGATATTCGATTTGTCAATTAACCGTATTGTTGTAATAAATGCGTCTTCATCGAACCCAATGTATTTTCCTTTTATGTGCTAACGTACGTGTTTACCTTTAAGGGTGCGTAGGACCCTTCCATTCGTCGGTCGTCCCCAACACCTGACACGTCTCTACCCTTACGTCTGCTCCCCTCAGACAGGTCCCACATGGGGTTTGGTCGCCGCAACAAATAATTGTATTATCATATATAACTATCTTATTTTAACAAAATTTTAACATCATATTATAATTTTAATTTTTCAACACAATGACAAAACAACTCGGAATATGCTTGTTAATATTTAACAGTCACGTTATTACACATCATTTCATTTGTATATACTACTAGTACATTTTGGTATCAGTATTTGTTAACCAATTTATTTATATGTATTCCTAATATTTTGTTAACCAATTAATTTTTGTGTATATCTAATAATATGTTCTTGTTAACTATATTCTAACGAACATAATTATTTTCTCCTTTTATACCAATATTTTTCTTGTTTAAATTGGAAATTTTTGTGGAAATAATGAATAAATTATGACAAGTCTATTTGATATTTATATCTATTTATTAAACCTACAAATCAACATATCTGTAAAATAATAATAATTGGCAAATTAATAAATACAAATTATATTGTTTCCTACTAAGTATTCATACTTAATCATCTACCCATAAAATAATCATCACATGAAATCATAAATAGATAATAAATACTCCCTCCGTCCCAAAAAAAATTCTCATTTCTCCTTTAAATTTTGTCCCACAAAAAAATTCTAACTTCTCAAATTTGAGGGGCCTACAAAATAAAATAATATTACTACCAATGATTTCACCAATAAAACACTTTCTCTCTTCAATTTAACCTTATATTTTAATCAAACGTATTACCAAGGACCCCACCACTAACACTCTCCTAAAAACTTGTGCTCATGAGAAATGAGAACTTTTTTTATGAAACGGAGAGATCAAATAAATTTTTTCATAATTTATTCAACATTTGCACATAAATTTCCAATTTAAACAAGAAAAATATTGGTATAAAAGGAGAAAAAAATTATGTTCGTTAGAATATAGTTAACAAAAACATATTATTAGATGGGATTTTCTAACATATGCCCCAATAATTTCTAAAATATGCATTCATCAACATTAACGAAATATACTTGTTACATTTTCTAGAGATGTATTAAATGACATTTTAAGTTACAATGATAATTTTAAGTTGATTAAATGTTTCTAATTGTGTGCCCTAGGGACACATATTAGAAAGTCCCTTATTAGATATACACAAAAAATAATTGGTCAACAAATATTGATAAAAAAATATTAGGAATACATATAAATAAATGTATAACTGATACCAAAATGTACTAGTGGTATATACAAATGAAATGATGTGTAATAACTTGACTACTAAGAGCACCTCCAAACCACCTCTATCAACACCTCTATCCCTATATTTGAAGTTTATTCTTCTACAACCCACCTCTATCTCCCACTCTAAATATAGAGTGAGAGAAAGACTCCCTCTATATTTGAAGTGAGAGAATGCCCCCTCTATCAATGGACCCTACCACTTCAATTTAATTATCTAATATTAATTTCTATTTAATTGATTTTATTTTTTGTTTACTAGCCAACAAATCCATCCAAATTAATTAAAAATATAATTGTTATGGATCCCACTAGTTTTAAAAGGATGGATAGAGTTTATGGTTGGAGTTGAAGTTTTGTATAGAGTTAATGAGCCCACTTATTATAGAGATAGAGTGACTTGGATAGAGTTTTTGGTTGGAGATGCTCTAAGAGCACACTGTATTGAATCGTTATAGGTGTGGCGCGTTAAAGCATGTATAACAGCGCTGAAGGGTTTTTTCCCACACCGGCTCGTTCATTGCTGGCCAAAATGCTCAAAAATACTATAACATGACTTTGACTACAACATCAGAGAACCATTTTTCCCTCCCTATGTTATAACCGAGTAATAAGCTCAAAAATACTATAACATGATTATACCTACCCTTCTATACATCATATTCTAAAAATTAACAACCATATTCCGAGGTGTTATGCGGTGTCCTCTCTCTAATTCGTAGTTCTAAACAATACAAAATCTTACAGGTATTAATATTTGAGAAATGGTATTTGTGCTGCTTATTTTCTACTCACTTGATCAATAGAGATGTCAAAATTAAAGAATGATATGAGTAAAAAAAATATTAGTGAATTACATATGTCATGTTATGCACTGGCGGATCTAGCTACATACAAGGGGGGTGCATGGCCCCCACTTGGTGGGGGCCCCATGTACAAAAAATCTGATTTTTTATATATTTTAATTTAAAATTCTTTTATTGGCTTTACTTGTTAATTGGTCAACTATTAGTGGACCCCGATTGATTTTGATTTGGATTCGCTACTGATCTTATGGTAAGTAACAATATGAAGTTAGCACAATATTAACTATACAAATAAAAATAAAACACAAAATACAATTAAAAAAGAAAACACAAACCCAATCTAAATTATAAAGCAAACAACTTTAATACAATTATACTTTTCTCTCTCTTTTTTCTTTCTTTCAAATCTATGCTAATTCCTAAACCTATTTACAAACCAAACACAGTTACCAGAAGAATAATGAACCAAGCATTATCACAAAATATGAGGAACTAGACAAAAAATTAAAATTTAAAAATTAAAAATAAAATTTGAAACAACCTCAAGACAAACACTTTTGAGAAACCAAATACTTGCAACCGTTAATTGTTCGAAATCTTTATGATATGGAAATCTTGGTTCTGTAATCGCCATTAACCACCATGTGCAGTTAATGTAAGATCTACACCATGTTAGATCTCTAATGAACACAAAGCACTCACTATAATTGGATCTTAAACCTACCCATTTGACTCAAATGCAACAATAATATATATATATATATATATAACAAGAATAATTTTCATGAATCAAGATCCCAACTGACTTTAGCAATGAATCAAGATCTCATTTGAATTGACTACATGATCACCATGTTCTCTGATTTAACAAGCATTAAATAAATATCAAATGTAACAAAAGTTGGATCAAGCTATTTGTTTGCCTTCCATATAAATTAAACTGGCTAATAACAAGAAAAAAAAAAATCGATACAAGACATTTGACGAATAAATAAACGATACAAAATCGTAATGTATCATAACGTAGACAACAAACTAATTTAGATTATGAAATATCAAATACCGAAACCTATTCATTCCATTTTCAAGAAGATGATGATGATGATGATAACTTAACAGCTTTATATGCAGGATGAAGTAACCCGAGTTCATCCTTAACTTCAAGTGGATTACTACTATCATTTCTTGTTTGTTTCACTCTTCTGCTAGCAAGTGATTTATGAGTAAATCCATACATTTGCAAAATCTGATTATCCCCAAAATTAAACGCACGATCCATTTGTTTTAAACATCTTTCAACAGGATAATCACCGAATTTCCCACACGGTTTGCAACCGACAAAATGAGTAACAAGTGGCCATCTATGATCACCCAAACCAGGATGATAACTTGCAATCATTTCTTCATATCTATCAACCAAAATTCCCCAATAACCGTGAAGATAATAATGATTTTCCAAATAAACTTTATTAGCCCATTTATCTTTCTGTGAAGCTAATATCCAAACCATAGCAGATTGATCATCAGCTTCGAAAACGGGTCGGTCTTTAAGCTCTCGGGTCAAAAGCTTACCTGCTTCATCTCTGATTTTCCCTTTCGGGCCCATTGGAGCCCAAACATCAATCAAATCTAATGACCATTGACAATTTCTTAACAAAAAACTACCAGTGTTTAAACCGATCCAATTTTTTTGATCATAAACCATTTCGTTCCAACCGTGAAGAACCAAGTTTCTATCTTTATATCTCTCCCATGGTACCTCAAATGCCATATCTGTAAACATAGCATCACTATCCATCCACCATAAAAACTCTACTTCAGGATGACTTAATAAAAGCTTTCTAATCAATGGAAGTTTTGCCCAAAAACCAGCCATTTCAGCATCAAGTAAAGCCATATTATAGAATATTTCAATCCCATGTACTCTACAGTAATCTATCTTGTTTTTAATGGATTTCAGTAAGTAATGATCACCAACTGGATTCTCACAAGGTTTTGGTGAAGAACCAGTAACCAACAAAACCCTAGGTTTATTAGCATTAAGAAAATTAGGGAAACCAGGGTTTTGTTTCAACCATTCACCTCTTTGTTCATCCCAATCTGAGATCTTCGGACCAATACTGTACGGTTCGTTTGGATTCTTCTTCACGTCATCTTCTTCATCAACAAACAGCTTATTGATGTCAAATTCCGCATAATTATTAGTCACCGACGACGTCGTTTCAGTGGTGGTCTGCAATTCTTCGAGAACACGGCGCGGCTCGGATCGCTTGCCGCGGTACTGATAAAATGTCTCACGGATCTCCTTAAAGTCCTGCTCCGGCGTACCAAATTTTCCGGCGCCGAGATTGCCGCGTAGGACGACGATGGTGAGGACCAGACAGAGAAGCGTGACCTTGCCGTTACGTAGAATTCGTTGAAATTGACGCGTCCGGCGAGTCCCAAATATACGATCCAGCATCTTTCGCCAATCGGATCTACAATTGGATCCGGATATGATTTAGGGGTTTTGGTAAGAAATTAAATTGTATGATTTCGGGATTCTGATTGAGAAAAGGAAACAAATTGATGATAAGGAAGATTACAATATGGAAATTTCGAAATTGTAAATGCTAACAAGATTGGTAGAATTGGGAATTTAGAAGCCTGAAGTATTTGGGGTTTTAGGGTATGAATTTGCTGAATTGATACAGCCTCTCTCTCAAATTCATAGATTTAGAAATGTCGGTGGGGAGAAATGGTGTACAGTAGATGCCTGGTTGGCCAGTAGGGGTGGCAATTCAGGTTGGGTTCGGGTTGACGGGTTCGGGTTCGTGGGTTGGCAGGTCAAAAACGTTCAATCCGAAACCGACCTGTTTATATAAACGGGTCAGATATCTCAACCCTAACCTGTTTAACTTCAACTCAAACCTAACTCATATAACCCATTTAATAAAACGAGTTAAACAGGTTATCAGGTCAAACAAGTTAAACGGGTTAAACAGGTCAAAATGTTGTTATTATTACACAAATTGATAACAAAGTATTAAACATCAAATTACTAAGTAATATTTTTAATTTTTACCTAACTATTAATTATGTTTTAATTAGTAAACTATAAATTAAGTATAAATATATATTTGTTAAAACATATTTTAACAATTAAACGGGTTGGCAGGTCGACCCATTTAAATTATCATTGACCCGAACCTAACCTGTTTAATAAACGGGTCAGATGACTCAACCCGAGACTGACCCAATTATTTTTTACGCCAACCCAAACATGTTTATTTTCGTATCGATTTCAGGTCAGGTTTCGTGTCGGGTCAGAAATTGCCATCCCTAGTTGGGATGATTAGGAAATGAAGAATTACAATAATGGTCCTTCAACTTGTCCACATGTGACAATAATGGTCCTTCAACTTGTTTTTTTAACAGCAAATCCTAATTTACTCTTAAATTCACATATGTCCACTATGAGACTTGAACCCTCAACCTCAAGGATGGGGCAAACACCTTTACCACTAGACCAATCGCCCTATGGTATAATGGTCCTTCAACTTGTCCATCGATTTTGGTCATGGTTTGGATATATTTTTGTTCTGGTTGGATCCGGTTTATTGTTTTCATGTCGTTTTTTATTTCCCCTTTTTTTCCGGTGTTGATCTGATTTGATTTCGGATTCTTTTGGTTGTACAACTGGAGTTTAACATTACCGAATCTAACATATATTCTCTAAACACTGAATCATTGAAGTCTAAACCCTAAATCCTATACCATCCAACAACTTCTTTTTGTCAAAACTATTAAATGGTTTATTTCTTTGACATAAGAATAGAAGATCTCTAATTGTTAGACGAAATTGGTATATGTTTTAGTTAGAGGCGTCAAACAGTTTTTATCTTGAAATAAAATAAGTTTCACATATATATATATATATATATATATATACATATATATATATATATATATATATATATATATATATATATATATATATATATTGAACGATTAATACATCCCCTCTAATTCTGTACCTTTTTGTTCTCGTTGGGACGTGAATCCACAATCATATAGAATGCCATAAATGCCGGATACTGAATGGCTATAAACACTTTGGTACGGATATTAACAAACCAAACTAGGCACGACGCTTTTTTTTTCAATAAAATAGTTGTGCCAAAAATGCAAAAGTAAAACGTATAAGGACCTATGTGTCGTTAAGTAATTTTTGCTTGCTTTTAATATAAAAATTTGTAAGCTGTCTAGTGCTAGTATGGATGTATGATGTAACCGGACCCCAACACATGAAAAATGGGAGAGTGTCGACGTAGCTTCTTGTGGACCCGCTTTACTGAATCCAAATTCGGACGACACGTTTTCAGACAAGATCATCTAGTCTCCAAAATCCAAATGAATTATTACACACAAAACCATTTTGTTAATCAGGTGTAGTGATGGAAAAAAAAAAGGTATATACATAATCAAAATTTAGTTTTTTAACCTAAATTTCGAACTATTATGCGAGCCGACTAATCTTAGAGCGCTCACCTATATTACAGGTAGTCAGAAGTCAGTGTAGTTTAACTTTCTTGCCCATAAAAAGATATATTTTGTTGCTATTATGGATTGGACTTGAAACCTAATGAAAATTTCATCCCTTTTTAAGACAAGTTTTATCACTAAATTACAACCTTTCTGATTATCAAAACCGATTTTATATGGTGGGGTTTTACATTTTGTAGAGAAAAGTTTAATTAATATTAAATCTTTTTACTTATCTTTCCTATTAATTTAATTACTATAAGTATTCAAATCAAGTGATGAGATTAAGAAAAATAATTAGTGTAGTTCCACATATTAATTATTTTATGGATAGATGAAAAATAAAAATTTAATAACAATCAATATAATTTCTCGTAAACGTAATTGATCCATTTGGGATACTAACAGTATACTTTTAACGAATATTATGGTCCAAATACATACAGCCATACAGGTACGAGAAGAGTAAGATGATTATATTGTGAGTCATGTCCCATAAATGGATACATAATTGGCACATTGTTAGTTCATAATTAGGGATGATAATGGATTGGATATGGATCAGGTAATAGAACATCCACATCCATTTAAGTTTACGTCGTTCATATTCATATTCATATTAATTGAATTGTAGCGGATAAATGAACATCCGTTTAATTTTAAAAAAACTTTGTGTCATAAAGAAAAAGTACGATGGTTTATATAATTTACTATTTTTGTTGCACGTATACAGATGTTCTTTTAAAAGAAGATACAAACAAAACATAAGTACAAACCTATATTCGATGCGTATGAGCATAGTTTGTAGTTAATCCCAAAATATTGATCCAAAAAAAGATACACTCAATAACAAACATAATTTGATATAATAAAAAGCTTAGATAATGGTTTGTAATGTATACAAAGCTTAGATAAAAAGCTTATGTGTAAATTTTATAAATCTAAAAAATGCATAGAAGTATATTCTTAACTACATATAAAATTATAATGTAGAAAACTTTAATTTCGGGTTAAGTGGATTCACATTCGTGGATAAAAAATCGCCATCCATATCCGCTCCAGTAAACATCCATATCCGCTCCATATCCAATATTCACCCATTTAAGTTCATCCATATCCACTACTGGCGGATTGGGTCGGGTGGATGATTATTGAGTCAGATGCTAGTTGTCATCCATATTCACAATTGATGCATTGTAAGTATTTTGTTTAATTAAAAATGATGTCACGACAAAACGGATGAGTTATGGTTATGATGTTGTTCACATAAACTTGCAGTTTTTGTCAATAGAGAACATAGTGACATAACGTTAATATGATAAAACTGATGAATTATGGACAATTCACTGTTGGAAGAAACCTTGTATGCATATGTTTTTTCTTGGATAGATTGAAGGAAAAAATAATATTTAAATTAAGGATAAAATAATGTTTAATACTGATTAGGTAATACTCCCGCCGTCTCATAATGTGGAGTCCTTAGTAATAATAGTATTTTATTATGTGGAGCCCATTAAATGTAAGAAATAAGAAGTTTTTTATGTAACAAAAATTTAGGATTATTGAGAAATTTTTTTATGAAACGGAAAGAGTACTAACTATAATAAAGGATTTCTAATCTATCGATATTATGTAAGTTGACTGATAACCAACCATTCAGATATACTATAATACTGTATTTCATTCATGTGAATGTTCATCTAACTAAAAAAGTGACCTATTTAATACATAACATTTTACATGAGCAAAAATAGCAAATGTTATTTAAAAATAAAATAAAATGTAGTGCACATGCTCCTCATAAAAGTTATTTATAAGGAAATTATATTCCTTAACCTATTTCCCTAAATAAAGTTCTCATTTCTCTTCTAAATTTTGTCCTTACAAAATTCTCATTTCTCAAACTTAAGGGGCCCACTTAATATAATAATATTATTACAAATACTTTCACCACTAACTAGGGGTGTGTTCGGTTCCGGAACCGGACCGAACCGGACCGGAACCGGTAAACCCGGGTACCGGAAAAAGGAAATTTCAAAGACCGAGAACCGGACCGGTTAAACCGGTTCCGGGCCCGGTCCGGTTCCGGGTCGGTTCAGTCTTCAAGCGGGTTTAGAACCGGTAAATCCGGTTTTTGTGTTTGCCATCCAATAATACTTTTTTAGTATATATTTTCATCTTAAAATCAATAACTTAAATGTTTTAACGTATTTTTAATAAAAGTATGATGTTTGCGGATGTTCACGAGTTGGTTCAAGTAAAATATGTTTCTATTAAAAGTCTATATACCTATTGTTTCGACATCTATACACGAAAACTCATAAGCCTATATACTTATGTAAATGCCGGTTCCAAACCCGAAAAGACCGGGACCGGAACCGGTAAACCCGGTTTGTTATTTTTTATCAAATCTAAGAACCGGAAACCGGGCCGGTTAAGCCGGTTCCGGTTCGGTTCGGTGCCGGTTCCGGTTCGGTCCCGGTTCGGTTCCGGTTTTCTGATTTTTATACACACCCCTACCACTAACTATCTCCTAAAACATTTTCTCTCTCCAATCAAACCTTATATTTTAATCAAAAGTAATACCAAATACCCGACAACTAATTATCTCCTAAAAAGTTGTGACCAAGAGAAATGAGAACTTTATTTAGGGACGGAAGAAGTATAATTTTATCTATTTATAGTTATTTATAGTTGTATAAATTAATCTTATCTATTTTTGTTGGTTGGATTTAGAATCTATGAATATAACAGACGAAGAATCTGAAAAAGATCACGAGCAACTTCTTGAAAAGGAGATTGATCTATTTTTGTTAGTTGGATTTAGAATCTATGAATATGGAAATGATGATAACTAGTTTGTAATATTTTTTACGTCAAATGTTTATGTTGTTAACTTTAGAACATGTTCGTTTTGTTAATTTTTTTGACATTTTGTATGAAAACGTTAACTTTGAAATATTTGATTGTATTGATGTTTGTTGGGGTACAGAATGTTTTTAAAATTTATTGTCAAATAAAGCAGAATTAAAAAAAAAAAATTACAGCGATATCTCGCCGCAAAAGGGTCGCCGCAAAAGATTAAATTCTGGTCGCAAAAGGTTGCCGCATAATGGTCGCCGCTAAAGACCTCACCGCAAATGCTCAAAACCTGCGCCGCAAAAAGTCTTTTACTACGAAACTGTAGCGGCGATCCTTTTGTTGTGATAGGTCGCCGCAAAAAGTCTTTTGGGGTGTTTTTTGGCTTTTTGCGACTATTTTTGTCGCCGCAAAAAGTGTTTTTTTAGTACTGCTTCTAACGTTTAACAGTTATATTTAACATTTTAGAAATCATACTTTTAAACATAGATAGAACCTCACTGTAGATCGACGTCATGCTTTAACTTGCCTAGCACCACGTTTAAAATATTTTAACTTAACTTCATTTACATAATTTATACGAAGTACATTTTTTGTTGTTACAAAACACTTTCCTCACTAAACTTGTATAATATATTGTTTTAAAATGATTTAAAATATTTTACTCATTTTTCAGTTACTTTAGTCACTAATTAAGAATTCTGTCCATTACAATAATCAATTCTCAAAATCAAGTTAAGTTCAAGTAGTACTCGTATATTATTACTTCACACTGAGTATAATGTGCTATTAATGAACTAATGGAATCGATAGGAAACCCTAAATGCATTCATCCAAAGACAGTTCAAGTAGTACTCGTAAATGAAGCCTCGTTTTGCAGATAACCTCATTTCGTTTAATCTCGAGTTAACATTCAGTTTAAGTAATAGCTAATTCTGAAATCCTAGATAGTTGATGTTGTTTTCTTTGCTTTCTCTTGATTGTATTTTATACATAGTTCTTGCACGTCCTTGGTATAGGAGTGATGATATTGCCAAAGTTCTGATTCTCCTTTTGCCTTTAAAAGAATTGATTTTACAAAAGAGAATGAGTCTAGATTCGAAGTGGAACTCCAACAGAATATTTGGGAATATCAAATTTTAAATAGATATAATTATTTAAATAATGTTAAAAGCAACGCGAAGAAGCAAACGTGGAAATGAGTAGGTTTAGTGGGTATCTCTTCAAAGACAATATTAATGCATTTGGTATGTAAATTATAGTGTGTAATGATACTGTCCACCCACTAGAATTTAATGATGGCTCCATGAACTCAATGGTCTAAAAAGTTAGTTAAAATGGTTACAAGAGATTAACCACGGTTTAACTTTCTACCTTATGAATTTTATATTAATTTGTTCATCCTTTCGATATGAGACAGACTCTCATCCCGTTTCCATGATTTTTCATTTAAAACATTTGATTTTGAAAGTCAATATCCCATATATCATAATTCTATTTTAGACATCCTTAAGTCAGTGGAAATATCTTTTTCAATATAACAAAAAACACTAAAATATATTATTAACATATATGGGTTTTGGATTGCTTTAAATAAATCACCTACAATAAGTTTAAAAGTACAGTAATTTTTAGAAAACATATACTTCCTCCGATTTAAAATAAGTGCAACACTTTCCAAAAAGAGGTGATTCAAAATAAGTACAACACTTTCCTTATTTGGCATATTTTTATCTACAAGATTACCATTTTATCTCTACTTAACTTTATTAAACATCATTAATTTCTCTTTCTTCAATAAAGATAAAAATTATGGTGGGACCCTTTTCACTAATTATCCATTTAATTTATCATAATCTCCATTACACTATTTTACTTCAAAATCCGTGAAAATGCAAATGTTGCACTTATTTTGAATCGGAGGAAGTATTAAAAATACTAGAAGTATAAAGGTATGATCGTTAAAGAGTTAACTTTTGAAGGCTGGTTTTGTAGAGGTATGACTAGGGGTGTTTGTTTGGATAATTTGGATTTATCCGAACCAAATAGGTGAATCCAAATGGATTTTGGATTTTAAATGTTCAAACCAAACCGATCCAAACTAATTTAAAACCAAACTGATCCGAACCAAATTACAATATGATTGGTTTGGTTTTGTCCGAATCAAACCGTTTTTTTCTTAATATATTTCATAAGACTACAAAAGTATATAACATAACTAATATTAAGTTTAATATGTACAATTTCAAAATGATAAACTACTTTATACATAAAAACAAGTCTAGTTCATAGTTTGTGACATTTACAATAAGTCAATAATGTTAGTCCCGTGATAAGTGAAATAATACACTTATACGCTTTCAATGACCAAATAAAATTTAAGGCAACACTCCACACTTTTTAAACTTTTATTTATTAATCAATAATGATATAACAAAGCTACAAGTAGTTTGCGGAATAGCTAAGAACAAATCCTAAGTAAACTACTTGTAGAAGATAGACAATAACAAATACTATCTAAGATAAGTTCTGATCAACAAATGATCAAGCACAAGACCAGATACCTTCGTTATAGAGATTCAATTCTCAAATCAAGTAACTAAGGTATTACCGGTTGTTTACACTCTGCTCAAAGGATAATGTCTGAGGAAGTTTTAGCAACGTGTAGACTTGTTGGGTGCACACTAAATTCGATCGTTAAGTCCTCAATTTATAGTGTTGGGAAACGTGGTGCCAAATGAATGAACGATCGAATCCACGTGTGAGAATTACGTTGGCGCAGAGGATATTTCATGCGACGAGCACTACTAACGGAATTCTGACAGTACTTTCTGTCGTCTTGTGATCGCCGATATCTTCTAGAAGATTTGCATAGGATTCCCTTTGTCAGCGACACACAAACTTGTGCTTTAGTTGTGTCATTTTGTGACACTGAAACTTCAGGCCTTTGTACGCTTCAGATCGCCATGAGTCTTCGGATACTCATGTTTCTTTAGATGGCATTCAGCTTCAGTGACATTCACTAAGAGTTTTGCTTAGAGAAGTATTTGTCATCAAGGCTCAACGTTATTGTCAAGTGTGCGCTGAACCTGCTACAACTATCTGATCGGCTGATCAGTATCTGATTCCGCACGGGGAACTGATCGTTGTTTCAGATGGTGATCAGATAGTGTAGCTGGGTAACTGAAATCCGAACATATCAAATTCAGTTACCCACAATCTGAGGAACTGATCTCTGTATTGTCTTCTAACTATTTGTCTTTTTATCTTCATTAAATCTCCTTCAGTGGGGATGCTTTTCAGCGACCCAACAAATAATATATGCAAAAGTCTTGACATCAACTCCCTCAAAAAATCCAAAAAGATTGGTCATGAACAAGTATTAGCATATACATCAATTCACTATAAGAAATGTAAAGAAAAGAAGTACCCTAATTGCTTACAATGCAAAAAGAAGTAGTTTATCACAAAAGATATTCTGGTGTTGATTAATTAATCGATCACAAATTAAGAATACTAAGATCTACTCATAGTTGAGATATTTCTGAGAAATAAAATATGATTATTAGTTGTGAAATTAATCAAAATATCATAAACGTGAATTTTTTGTAAGCCATAAAAGTTATACCTTCGTCAACTTTACATATATGTATACTAGCTACATAACCCGCCCGATGGGCGGGTATGCTTCAAAAATTAGTATGTAGAAAAATCCCAACAAAGATTAATAATTTTACAAATTGCATACTAATGCTGTAGCTGTAATGATGAATCTTCATTCAAAATCGATACATTAAGAAATGTTACATAAAATTTACAAACGAAATAAGACTTCTTTGTAAACTACATTTGCTGTTGAATTAGTGTAATTCCCCTCGATGTCGCAACAAATAACCTTCAATCCATTCTTGTTCTTAACTCGTGATACGGCCACATAATGCTGGCCATGTGAGAATACCGGTTTTTTGCAGAAACAACCCAACCTGAGACAACGTCTGCCCTTGACTTTTAGTAATGGTCATAGCAAAGCATACCTGAACAGGAAATTGCCTGCAATTCAATTTGAAAGACATCTTGTTGTCGGAAGGGCTAATAACCATTCGAGGGATAGCGCAAATTGTACCCACCTTATCGCCAAATATATTTTACCCTCGATTATATTCACCCCCATTCGTAATATCTGAAGTCTGGTTCCGTTGCACAATCCAGCTTTTTGATCAATATTCCGCATACACATTATCGGAGCGCCAATCTTTAACTTCAAGATATGCTGCGGGACACCTGACATTTTTATGTTGTTCAAGAAGTCAGTGGTGTAAAGATCAAGGTTAAACATAGTATCATCTTCATCTGCAGCGGAAACCGAGTCCGAAGACTCGTACGTCTTTTCTTCTCCCGGAATTAATGACAGCATACGTTCGTTTATGAGGTCAACCATTTCGTGCGTGGGAGCAAGAATGGCTCTATCCTGAAAAAAGCTGGGTTGCCATAGATTATGCAGCAAATTAGGGTATGTTTCTGCAATAATAGCCCCAACGTTATCATCAGACATTGGAATCAGCATGTTGTCCGGGAACTCTACTGACGATTCACCATCATTTTCACCACCTGTATTTAGATAATTAGAAAAAAATTGATTTCAATGTAAAAAATCTACTGGAAAGGTTTATAAAAAATTACAAATAAATTAAATACACACCTATAGTGTCGTTGCCAATATCGAGTATCCAATCTGCAAATTCCTTTATTTCTTTTCTTTCAACCTCAGATGCTCCCGAACCCAGCCTCATGTTTACTGTTAAATTCAAGATAGTGCAGTGGTGCCAAAGATATGACGCATTGATAGTCGAATGAACCACTGTCTAAAAAGTTATACCATGGACATAGAAGGAAATAGATTGAAAATTTCCTTATAACTGCAAGTAAATACAGATAATAACTGTTTTAGTGTTAGGAAATTCTACTCATATAAGGCAGTTTGATTGAACAGTATCAATTTACCTAAACAAACTGGTAATTTTACTCTCCAATAAACTATTAAACTGATAATCAGAAACTATTTGCTTCTATCGAACAATAAGCAATCCCAAATAAGCTCTAATGCTTCAGCTAATTAACCTTATAAATAACTTCGTATGTTGTAGACAATAAATAAAATTTAAAAATATAAAAAATTCTGAAAAAATCGTGAAAAAAATGCATGAATAAAACATACCTGGATTTTCAATGTTGCATAATGTTATCTATAACAGTTCGACTAAATGAGCTTAAAGTTAGTTTCCTTGTTATCCAATATTGGTGCGATTACTGGTATATTGACTTTTGTTATTTGCTGCACCAAATGAAAACATGATTATCATAATTTCGATCTTTATCACACGTGAGTGTATGATGAAAAAATTAAAATTTATTGAATCAGTGTTACAAAATACAAAAGATTTAATAAGAAAACTTATCTTGATTTGTTTGTAGATATAACCAAGACGGAACGATGATATTTTGCAATGGGACTCGGTTATTTTTCTCTAATTTTCGTTGGTTATGTAGAAGATTCAACAAACTTGGTTTTATACTGGTGGAGAAAATTAAAAGTAGGTACTATTTCCTTAAATTATTCGAGTTTGTTATGGTAAATTTATAAACCTATTTAATTTTTCATAAGAAAGTTGCTTAAATAAAAGGGAGAAATATTTACATAATTAAATATAATAATTTCGAAATTCTGATACCAAATTAAAAAAACGTCCTTTTTTTAAAAATCCTTTCCAAATATTTGCAAATCAGTTATATAACATTATGTTAATGATTTTTTATTAAGCAATATGCTCTAATTTAGGGATATATATAAATCCTTTCCAAATATTTGCAAATTAATTATGTTAATTATTAATAATTAAATTATTCATGTTTTATTCCACCATTAATATTTTACCAAAACATTAGGAAAGTTTGTTAATATTAAAAGAAATATTAATGTTCATAATAATTAAGCCATTTTGTTTTGGAATATTTGTTAAAAAACTACTTATATACTTTGTACCCTATCCGTATTTGTAATCATCACGAAATTATTTAACCTTGACTTACTCATTCTATGAAAAATAATAGAATTATGTTTATTTAGTTAAAATTAATAATTTAGGGGAAAAATGGAAAATGAAGTATTTAAGTAATTATTTAAGACAGATTAATCAAACATTTTCAGGGTTTATTTTAGGATGATATTTATAATTATTTTGAATAAATAATAAATTGGGAAATTAAAAAGAATATTAATGTTAACGTACAAAAAAAACGTTGTAATTAAACTATTAAGAAAAATGTTTGATAAACATCTTTTATGAAAATTAATGGATATTACGAAAAACCAAAATTAATAAAAATCACAAGTCTCAAAAAACCATTCAAAGGTAATGGATATTACGAAAAATTCTGATATAATAAAAAGAAACCGCGTCTAAAAAGCCACCAAACTCAAAAGATAAGAAAACATACAAAATGTCTAAAAAAATAGATAAACCCCAAGCTTAGGCGATGCATATCAATTCTCCGGTTCGATCTTCACCTGAACCAAACCCTCAGAAATATTTTTATCACTTTCATCTTCAGAATCCGTGTCAAGATCGTCTAGATTTATAAACACACGGCGTTTCTTTTGACTCGAAGTGCCGCTACCAGAAGCCCCATCAAATGAAGAAGGTGTGTGCATGTCGAGCACACGTTTGACACTATCATCAGCAGCCATGCTAACCTTCTTTATCAAGTTTGAAGGCGTGTTCAAATCCTCCAACGGCTCATCCTCCGGCTGAAAAAAGATACTCAAATTATTATTAAAATAATACGAATTTGTTTATAATTATGTTTTTTACCAAACAAATACGAAGCATAAGCTTACCTCATCCACAACATCAGCCACTACACTGTCTTCAATAAAATTTTGTTTGAAATGCTTGATGAGTTGAGGATCATCAGACATACCATCACATCGGTAGGTGTGGTTATTATTGCCATGGTTTTCTTTAGAATACCACAACTTTAACAGCCATTTTTTACTGAGGATCATATTCAACTCATCGGGGTAGTACTTGGAAGGATCATTTCCGTATTTGTCAATTAAGTCCCAGACAGTAAGGCCGGTCAACTTGTGAACAGAGCTGTTGAAAAACACAACTTGTGTCGTACCAGTCTCATCGATGACTGTTACAACCACCTTAAACCTGTTTAATAGAAAAATTATAAACAGTAACAATAGGGGGAAAACGTGGCAGTATAAAACGGGTTTCAACTATTCGTCAGTTTAGTGAAATCTTACCTTGACATGGTTTGTACTGCCCCACAATCGTCGCATTCGTAAGTGGTATGGCGATTATTTGCTGATCTTACTTTGACTTTTTTGCTGCATTCCTTGCATGCTATATAAGCCCATCCCATTTGTTCGTGTAAACAATGAATGGTTGCAAAAACGATGCAGTGGGAATCCTGTATATTTTAAATTAATGTGAGAGTAAATTTAATGAAACCATAAGTAGGTAGATGTATTATTGTATTAGTTATTGGACTATTTATTAAAATACCTGTTGAATCTGACGAATATGACCCACCATGCTTTTAACCGAACCCATAAAGAAATCGGATACAGTAACCACTTTAGCATCATGTGAGAAGAACTCAATTTTGAATTGGTTTGGATCATAATCATCCTGGTTTTGAGCCCTGAAATACAATAATAAACCAAAAACAAATGTGAATGTAATTCCAAGTTAAAACAATTAATTTGACAATAATAAATGTTACTCACTCTGTTTTAAATGCAAGAATAGCGGGGTGATTCTGATCAATTATTATCTTTGTTCCGAACAAAGCGTTATGGACCGCCGGTGCCTCTGCATTGTGTGTGTAGCAAAAAAAATTAACAACCCAAAAAATGTTGCATATTAGGGATTTGGGTACGTATATCACATAATTTATTATAAAATAAAAATTTATAAATAGTTTATTTTTAATTAACAAAATGAATCAAATGACATGATTATGTTTAAGTGTGATTTTTTGCTATAAACCATACCTTTAAAGTACTTAACCTTGCCAAGCTGTAGTAACACGACAAAATGTCCTAATTTTTCTGGATCGGTTGCATAATCATTCCACATCGTGACCCACTCTTCCCAAAATGTTAAATCAAGCTGTTCTCCCATGTTTTTATTAACTTGTAATTATTTATAAATAGCTTATAATAATTCAGATGTTATATAAATATGTATGTAAGTATTACGTACATGTTATCCTCGACCACAACAGTGCGTCGTGGTTTCATACCACTTTGTGTGGGTACCTTTACAATCTCCATAACTGTAACACCTCAATTTTTATAACAAAACATTTGGCCAAAATATATCATTTTCATTAAATAAAAGAACTATTCCCAAAATATGGATTTACAAAAACCTTTGGTATGAAAATCAGAGTATAAAGTTGGTGTTACAAATTAGATCAAAACCAAAGCCAAGTCTAAATCCAATCTAGTGTTCTTCTACTCTAGGCCCCGCAACTCTACCCATGCGCACCTATACCTTCGATCCCGAACCTGAGTACATAGCAAAACAAACAAGGAGTACGTGAGACAATAAAGTCTCGTGAGATACATGGGTTTTAGACCCAAGGATAACAAACAACAAATTATATAAACATAATTATATAAACATCCACGTCTACTCAGTTTAGTCACCCTATTGTGACCTATCGATCTCAATCCTTAACAATCATATCTAGCTACAGGAATCCACCGCACTAACTAGAAGTAACTTAACTTATTAACCGAAATCCATCGCCATTAATAAGTTCCACATTAGCTTATTAACCGAAATCCATCGCCATTAATAAGCTTCAAGATACCGGCAAGAGGGATTTGCCCAATCTACCGATACCTGCCTTACTCACCAGAATAAGTCCAGTTAGCAAGACTACAAACGTGGTTGAGTCGATGGGAATCCACCCAACTGCCCCTCACACCACACCTCATGACCGGGGGTCCCCCGCATCATCACATCATCTCAATCATATCATAACTCAATGGTTATGCCTATCCAGCCCTCGGCTATCATATCATCATCAAACAAGTTAGTCCAATATTACCACTAATATCTATCACTAACTCAACATACCAGAAGTCTACACAAATAAGCAAATAGACCATAACACAAGTAATAAAATAATTCAAAGCTATGTACTCAGTAAAGTCCACAAGTACTCACCTTAGCAATAAGATGCTCAAACCGTGTTCTTGACACCCAATCTCTTGCTTCACAATCCAATCAACTTTCCAAGACTTCACCAAAAGCCTAATACAATTAACACAACATGATCAACATCACTTACTACTACTAATGTGTTCATCCATCTCTAGATAACACTTACTAACAATTTTCCCCCAATTATGGTGATTTACCAAACCCTAGGTTTAACCAACCCTTAAGATTCTTACAAATCTTAACCATACACTTGATTCCCTTGTTAATATACCACCTATTAAGTGTATACAACATTTATTTCACCATAAATCACCAACCCAAGAACTAGGGTTTCAAACCCTAGCTTCAAGATCCATAGATCTTGAGCTACAAAGATGAAAGAGTGAAGATATACCTTTAATCTTCCACTAGGAGTGAAATCTACCAAGGATTTGTGAAGAAATCACCCAAAATCAGATGCTATGCTCGAAAATCACCAAAGAGAAAAACTAGGGTTTTGATATGCAATAAATGAGCAAAATCCCGTCTTTAATGCCTGGTCGGACAAGCTCGCGCCGCGAACAGGCAGTTCGCGCCGCCAACTTCCCTTGTCGCGAACTTCTTCCCGATCGTGAGCCATCCGTGAACTCGATCACCAAAAATCCCAACTCTCTGCCTCAAGTTCGCGATCGCGAATAACAGTTCGCGCCGCGAACCCCCTAATGCAGCAGGGCTGCAGTTTTTAACATTTGTCTCGACCCGGTTTCGTCCATAACTTTCTTATACGGTGTCCAAATGACACGAAACCAATTTCTACGTGTTTTATATGATTTATCCTTATTTATCATGATTTTACATAATTTATTTATTTACAAATTTTGGATCGTTACAATAATCACAACAACAGAGCCAATAACATCTGAAACAGAGAACATTACAAAATTTGAATGTACATAAAATATAATTATGCCATATATTTCTTTAAAAAATTGTTGACTTTAAAAATTATATAGGACGTACCAACAACGTCTTTTTCATCATAAGTACGATCTGCCGACTTAATCTCAGTATAAGGTTCTAGCAGTAAACTATACAAATTGTCATCAATCTGATCAATTTGCGTAACAGTTGTGTTGAATCCAAATGCAAGTTTATACTTATGTGGCAATAAAGGGTAAATTCCAGTATTCTGATAAATAGTGAAGTTTGAAATATCATAACACTTTCCTTCCTCGAAAAGCGGCTCGAACTTATGCATGAACTCTTTTTTAATCCAAATTTGGATTCGATCATTCTGTTAATTTTAAAATTTAAGAATATTTTAATTAAATCAATTGCACAAAAAGTTATGTGATGTACTGACATCAAATACCTGATCATCATGCAGAACTAAGTCTAGAGAATATGGGTTATGTGTTCGTTCTTACGGTGGGAATACCAGATTGAAAGACATCTCCCCCGAACAGCTATGTTCCGTAACCCCCCATCTATTTTACCTATCGGTGTAATGGTTTTCTGTTTGAAGGTTTCTGAAATAAACATATAGAAGTTAATGGTCACTTATATACTAAATAATTAAACAATGTATGTATGTAATTTATTTACCTTGGGTTGTTTCCATGTTAACAAGACTTTGTGTTGAATTTTCAGTGGGACGGAATCTTCGGGACCCTATTGATATACCCGAACTTGCCAAACGCCTCATATTGCCGCCGGCTGAATTTGGTGTTTTCTGGTAGTTCAGCTTCGCTTTTCCTTTGTCGTTGTTGGTATTCATACTGCTGATACAAAGTAATTTGCGGTTAGTTTATGATTGCATATATATTTAAATGAATGGAAACCGTTTTATATAATAAAGTAAAACTGCATCAGTACATTTTTTACTATTTTGATTTAAATAAAGTTTATAATGTTTTTAAAAAAAGGGATAACATCTTGTACATCAAGGTAATAAAAGTCAGACTGCTTTAATAATAAAGTCACACTGTCGTAATATAATTACAGTGAAAATAGTTTGACTTAAAAAAGTCAAAGTGTCATAGTTTTAAAATACAGCAAATATGGTTTCAGTTAGTGATAATACAGCAAATACAGTGTACAAAATTATTTAAAAAAAAAATAATTATAGTTTTAATTATAAATAAATTGGTCAAACAAACTTTTTCAACAATTATGTGGTTATATTAATTAAAAAATATTCAGTTTTTAAATAATAGTTAATTATTTATTAGGTTATAAACAAAGTCAAACATTAAGGTGTGGAGCTGCGTTATACCAATAAAGTCAAACTGTAGTAATAAATTTACAGTTAAACAGTTTTAATTATAAATAAATTGGTCAAACAAACTTTTTCAACAAAGTCAAACTGTAGTAATAAATTTACAGTTTTAATTATGTGGTTATATTAATTTAAAAATCTTCACTTTTTAAATAATAGTTAATTATTCATTAGGTTATAATGTTTGACTAATAAAGTCAAACTGTAGTAATAAATTTACAGTTAAACAGTTTGACTTTAAAAAGTCAAAGTGTCATAGTTTTAAAATACAGCAAATACAGTGTACAAAATTATGTAAAAAAAAAGTAATTCATTAGGTTTGACTTATTATGTATAAAAAAGTAATTATAAATAAGCAATACACTAATAAACAATATTATTAATACTTTTTAAAGTATTATAGTAGTTAATCACCGTTTGACTTTTCCATGGTCAAACTGTATTTAATACAGTAAATTCAGAAAACACACGATTACTTTAAGAAGTCATTCATTAGGTTTGACTTTAAAAAAAAGTAAATGAATTGTAATTATTAGTGTAAAAATAAGTAAAATACAGTATTAACTTAAAAAAATTCGTTAAATACAGTTTATCAAGAATTATGTGGTTATATTAATTACAAATTATACTGTTTTTAAATAATATTTAAATACTCATTAGGTTATAATGTTTGACTAATAAAGTCAAACTGTCGTAATATATTTACAGTGAAAACAATTTGACTTTTAAAAAGTCAAACTATAATATTTTTTTAAAAACTGTAAATAAGGTGTACTAATTAATGTAATAAAAAGTAAAAACTTTAAAGCTTTGACTTTAAGACTTTTAAAAAGTCAATCCTAATGAAAAACAATATTATTAATACTTTTTAAAGTATTATAGTAGTTAATCACGGTTTGACTTTTCCATGGTCAAACTGTATTTAATACAGTAAATTCAGAAAACGCACGATTACTTTAAGAAGTCATTCATTACGAATTGTTAGTTGATTCGGGATTATTAAAAAGGAAGTAATTATAATTGGTTATTTGGTATTAAATTAAGATTGTTAATTAATTCTTTTTATTTTCGTAATATAAACTGACTTTTGAATGTGCACGGTCAAACTGTCGTAATATAATTATTCTGAAAACAGTCAAACTGTCGTTAGTTATTTACATACTGATGAGGGTTTATAATTCATGTTAATACTTTATAAAATATGGTTTTCAGAATTACCTTGCAATTGAAGATGATGGTAGACTTTAAGCGATGGATTTTTCTGCAACTGCTGAATCAAATATAAACGACAATAAATAATCATAATGAAGACAAAATCTTATAATATATGGCTGCTTATATCAAAGTATAACGTGATTTATATTAAATAAAAATGATATTGTTTATAAATAGTGAATTAATAAACTGATTTTGGTTATAATGTTTGACTATTCAAAGTCAAACTGTCGTAAATATAATGATTCTGAAAACAGTCAAACTGTCGTTGGTTATGCATATACTAATTTAGTTTTCTAATTGATGTTAATACCCAATAAAATATTGTTTTCAGAATTACCTTTAAATTGAAGATGGTGGTAGAATTCCTGCGAAATCTTTACCTGCAATTATTTAATCAAATATAAACAACAATAATTAATCATAAAGAAGACAACATCTTATTATATATGGCTGCTTATATCAAATTATAACGTGTACCTTCAACTTCTGGAGATTGTGGATGCAGGTGATGAACTTATGAATATCTCCGTTAAAGTATGTGTTAGGGCAAAGCCCATGTCCCTTGTTATCTTATGATTACAAAACAAACAAGTGGGGCAGATCTCATACTGAGCTACTTAGTATAGGTCTGATACTGAGTAGATAGACGTCGATCAGATATGACAGCTCAAAACCTTTGATGATGATCACAAATGAGTTGCACTGACCTACTCAGTATCGGTCTCATACTGAGCTACTCAGTATATGTCTGATACTGAGTAGAATGACCGAGTTATCCGTGCATGATCTTCTGCCCTCAACTTGTTGGTACTAGTGTTAAGTCTCAGTCCTATACTGAGTGGTCAGTATTGGACACTCAGTATTGGAACTCAGTATTGAAACTCAATACTGAGTAGAAGGACTGAGTTAATATTTCCATGTTTACTTAATTAGTCAAATCTTTTAATCATGGTATGTATTTATTAGAATTGGGAGTTACATATAGAATAGGGTTAATTGTAAAACCTCTATACATTATAAATAGAGGTTTAGTCTTTAGTTATTAAGCATCCTTTTGGATCCCGGTTGATCACTTGTGTGGATCACCGGTAACCCAATTCTAAATGTAACACTTTGTGGGGTGTTCTTGGTTATTCCGCAACCAAGAACACATTTTATACGTTTGTGCTTAATAAGAATAATCGTATGACGTATATGATCTTGTCTTTACCGATGTTATTAACAATATTGGGGTTCGTTGTGACCTAACAACTGGTATCAGAGCGGTTCAATCATACGCAATATCTCAATTGGAAGGGAATGTAATTCTCTCATTCAGCATGGGTTCAAAGTTATCTACAACTTTGATGATCTTTTAACCCTATATATTGTTGAAGATCAAGTCTTTTCATATAGAAGAACTATGCAGAATTTTCGTCATTTTCTGCGCACGGGTAGAAGAAATGCCGGATCTCCTTCGTTAACAGTCGAATATGTGTGAAATTTGAACAGGAGGTTCTCAACACACAGACACACAATCTGACCGTTCAGTTTTGTATTTAAAGATTCGCGTAGAGCGATATGGTAGGCGCATCAGGTCATATATATTTTTTTATTCCTTACCTGATGGGAAGCCATGGAAGAAAAATTGGCTCTCCTTCTTCAAACATCGAATGAGCGTGAAATTTTAACTGAAGGTTCACCATAATGTGTTTAATGTTTTCACCGTTCAGATCTTCAAAAGGAATCGTTAATTAAGAGATATATATTTTTGAAGATTATTGACGAATATATATGGTATGTTTTTAATTCTACGCAACTGTGATAAAATGGCTATTATATCTTTTGTAACCGTTGAATCTTCATGAATTTTGGATATTATATCCATAACACATACATGTACTCGGTATCAAAATTTCAGACTGATCAGTAACATATACTGAGAGATACATATTTTCAAAGTTGCTGGTTTTCTGATACTGATTGTCTCATACTGAGTGGTCAGTATGAGACTGCTGTGATCGTTTCAACCGTTGGATCCTTATGATTTTTGGATATGATGTTGAAGACAGGTATAGGTATGTTGTGTAAAAAATTCATAATGATCAGAGATTATACTTGGAGATATGATTTTTTGAAGTTGCTGCAAAATTAGAGAAATGAAATTCTGCATGCTGAATTATACAAGTGAGTATGTTTCACATATTTTTCTCCTTTTAGTCATAAGAAATCATCTTAAACTGAGGAAATCTATAAGTTGATTGATTCCTTAGTGATGTTTCAAGTCAAAGATAAAATATACCGAACAGTTTAAGGAGATGACTCTGATTCAGGGGGAGAAAACACAATGTGATATGTGTTTTCTTTATATGAAGCTAAAGTTCTTTTAAGCTAAGATGTTCATGCTAAGTTATTCAAGGGGGTACGTGTCACACATTATTTTACAATCATTTGAATCATTTCAAACTGAGGAAATCTACTAATTGAATGATTCCTTAGTGATGTTTCATTACAATTCAAATCTACCGGACAGTTTGAGAAAGGAGTCAATGATTGTGGGGGAGAAAAGTTAGTGTGATATATAGTTTCTTGAAGTACTCGGTGAATAAAGAATATGAAAAGATCTCAAAAAGAAGACGATACAAGACAAGATTGAAGACTGTTTTGTTATCATTAGATAGGGGGAGATTGTTAGGGCAAAGCCCATGTCCCTTGTTATCTTATGATTACAAAACAAACAAGTGGGGCAGATCTCATACTGAGCTACTTAGTATAGGTCTGATACTGAGTAGATAGACGTCGATCAGATATGACAGCTCAAAACCTTTGAAGATGATCACAAATGAGTTGCACTGACCTACTCAGTATCGGTCTCATACTGAGCTACTCAGTATATGTCTGATACTGAGTAGAATGACCGAGTTATCCGTGCATGATCTTCTGCCCTCAACTTGTTGGTACTAGTGTTAAGTCTCAGTCCTATACTGAGTGGTCAGTATTGGGCACTCAGTATTGGAACTCAGTATTGAAACTCAATACTGAGTAGAAGGACTGAGTTAATATTTCCACGTTTACTTAATTAGTCAAATCTATTAATCATGGTATGTATTTATTAGAATTGGGAGTTACATATAGGATAGGGTTAATTGTAAAACCTCTATACATTATAAATAGAGGTTTAGTCTTTAGTTGTTAAGCATCCTTTTGGATCCCGGTTGATCACTTGTGTGGATCACCGGTAACCCAATTCTAAATGTAACACTTTGTGGAGTGTTCTTGGTTATTCCGCAACCAAGAACACATTTTATACGTTTGTGCTTAATAAGAATAATCGTATGACGTATATGATCTTGTCTTTACCGATGTTATTAACAATATTGGGGTTCGTTGTGACCTAACAGTATGGGCTCATATATAGGGATGGATGTATTTTGAATTTTAAATGTCGGTTTCGGTAAGTCAATATTTTACGAATTGTTAGCTGATTCGGTATTATTATACAGTAAGTAATTGTAATTAATACCGCAATATTTTACGATTTGTTAGGCGAACGATTAAATTTAAATTGATAAAACAGTATCTTTTATATTGATTAGAATCAACTGACTTTGAATTTTGTATTTGACATTCCGCAGATAATCAAAAAGGCAATATAGTTGCCTGTTTTAACGGATTCACCATAACTACTTTCCTTTTCATAATCGTATACTGAATGGGCAATGCCTGAGTTTTTGGGTTGAAATAAAAGCTGGGAATGGTCGTTGCATTATATTGGCTAGAATTTTTTGGACCAATGCGACAATTACACGTGGCATTGTCCACCAATGGGAGGCCACCGTTTTGATGAGTTGGCAAAAATTCAACATGTGTAGCCTCATATATAGGGTAGGATTACTATTTGGATTTTTTGGACAATCCGGATTTTACATTGGAAACCAAATCCAATCCGAAAACCAAACTATTAATTTGGTTGAAGTCCAATCCGATCCAAAACACCAATAAACCAATCCAAAAATCCAAATTGTCCATTTGGACAATCCGATTATAGCCGAATAGTGAACACCCTAGGCATGACAAACGGAAAAATGGGTGGGTAAGACGTGTGCCAACGGCCCCGCCGGTTGGGTGCACCGTTGGCACGCCTCATCCCTATTTCCGCCGGTTTCAACCTCGCCAGTTTGGAGACGGGGGAGGAGGGTTCTGCATGTTGTGTGGTGGGGCCCAAAGGGGTATTTTGGGTGTGTGTGTTTTGTAATAGTGGGTCCCAAAAAATTAAAGGGAAGTGGTATTGTTGGCATGGGTACGTCAGATTAGTGTCGGTTGGAGAGTGAGCTGATGTAGCGCTGATTTGACAACAACCGACGGTATCAGTTAGGTGCACTGTTGGGAGCGGTCTAACTCGTGAACACAATTCATACTAGTGTGGTAACTTTTATGAGTTTATGTGTACCTCAAATAAGGTCGGGGCCAAGTGAGTCATCAACACATGTGTGTACGTTTCTTTTAAGATTTTATAGTAAATTACACGGAAGGTCCCTGTGGTTTGCCACTTATTACAGCCACAGTCCCTGGTCTTCGTTTATTACACTGGAAGTCCCTGGTGTATTCGATTTGTTACACTTGACGTCCCTCTGTCAAACGAACGTCAAAAAATTCCGTTAAGTGACCCATGTGCACCTCACATGATGGGCAAATTCGTAATTTCCCTTCTCCTTATAAAGAATAAATTACACTGAAGGTCCCTGTGGTTTGCCACTTATTACAGCCACAGTCCCTGGTCTTCGTTTATTACACTGGAAGTCCCTGGTGTATTCGATTTGTTACACTTGACGTCCCTCTGTCAAACGAACGTCAAAAAATTCCGTTAAGTGACCCATGTGCACCTCACATGATGGGCAAATTCGTAATTTCCCTTCTCCTTATAAAGAATAAATTACACTGAAGGTCCCTGTGGTTTGCCACTTATTACAACCACAGTCCCTGAACTTCATTTGTTACACTGGAAGTCCCCGATGTGTTCAATTTGTTACACTCGACGTCCCTATGACAAACGGACGTCTAAAAGATCTGTTAAGTGACACATGTTCACGTCACATGATGGGCACAATTGTAATGCTCTGTAAATAAGTGATCATGAAGTTCGGTAAGAAAAAATTTCAAAAAGATTCATAAATACACAAAACACATACCGTACAGTTCATCGCAGTCATTTACTTCATTATACGTACCTCTTTTACTGCTCGATTGGCCCGTCATTGTTAGAAAAGAAGGGTTTTTTGAAGAACAAATAGAGTGGAGAGAAGAGAGGGAAAGATGGGAGGGAATAAGTGAAGGGACGACTGATGTAAATTGGGGAGATACGTTTGAGGGGGGAAGGAGAATTACCATTGTTCACATCATGTCAGGTGCACATGGGTCACTTAACAGACCTTTTAGACGTCCGTTTGACAGAGGGACATCGGGTGTAACAAATTGAACACACCAGGGACTTCCAGTGTAATAAACGAAGTTCAGGGACTGTGACTGTAATAAGTAGCAAACCATAGGGACATTCCGTGTAATTTACTCTTTACAAGGAGAAGGGAAATTACGATTTTACCCATCATGTGAGGTGCACATGGGTCATTTAACGGAATTTTTTGACGTCCGTTTGACATAGGGACGTCGGGTGTAACAAATCGAATACACCAGGGACTTCCAGTGTAATAAACGAAGACCAGGGACTGTGGTGTAATAAGTGGCAAACCACTAGGGGTGTCAAATCTGTACCGAACAAAACCAACCAACATGCTACCAACCATACCAATAATAGATGGTAGCAAATATGTTGGTAGCCAATATGTTTGGTTAGTAGTACCATACCAATCAAGTAATCATGGTACGGTAATGGTACAAAAATTTTAATACCATGGTAGTACCGTACCAACCAATTATATATATATACGAGTATTATTTAGAAGAATTCGAGAAAGGTAAACTATGTATGTATTATTTTATAATAAATGTTATGATATCATAACATGAAAACATTCAAGTTATAACTTCTTAGCCTAATTAACATATCAATATATTACATTTTTGTTATTATGTTTATATGTTATGTTAATAATTAAGAATGTGAAGTAGACTTGAATGCTATAAGCTAGTTTATTATGATAAGAATACTACATAATTTGTACTTTAGGGTACATAGTGTTTATATAACATTTAACATATATCATTACCGAATATAATAATATAGAAAAATGTCTTGTTTTTAGTAATAATTTCAACTAAGTTTGTGATCTTGGTATATACCAGTACCAATTCGTACCAACCATGATTGTTGGTAGCCAAACAAATTGGTACCAAATATAGTTGGTACGGTACTGATAGCTAGATTAATGTACCAAGTATAGTTGGTACGGTACACAATATGAGGAAAATATATGTGGTACCGTACCATGTTCACCCCTACAAACCACATGCACCTTCCGTGTAATTTACTCAAGATTTTATAAAATTACTTTTTATATTTAATATGATTATTACAATATTTATAATAATCACAACAATATGTTTACCAAATGCAAATATTTCACTGATATTTTAGTCAAACTGAATAAATTACAAATGCAAGTCAAAAATTCATCTACCCCAAATAACCAGAATAAAGAAAAAATAGTATATGTTTACCAATTTAATCAACTCTCAATAGTCAACAGAATTGACCCTAGCAATCGTTTCTTTTCTTTCTTTAAAATGTAATTTCCATGGTCAATCGTTTCTGTTATCAGTAATTTTGTAAATATTTGCTCATAGAAACATTAAACCCGTGTTCAGAAATCATTCAAAAATCCTTTCAACTGGCCCTTACATCTAGCAACCATTTTGTTTGTAAAATCCAAGCCTTTTAAACTCCCACATTACCAATTGACCATACAGTGATACATGACCATGACTACATACATGGTGGTCATAAACGTGATTGCGACCACCAATTTCTTTAGATACATATGTTAATGAAGAACTGTATTCGTTTTTTTCTTTGATTTTGACACCTCAGGAAAATAAAATAAGAATCAATATCATTCCACTTCAAATGTCAAAATGTACTAAAAACCAAAGAAAAAACAGTCTGCCACAAAGGCAAGTTCTTTGAAGCTCCAATCATTGGATCAAAATTCAAAACCAACTACCCCAAAATCAGAATAAAATTGCATAGCCCCTAATTTGGGTATGTTTCAGTCTTTCAGACCCTGTCAACAAGTTATACTGATACAGCTATAACCATAACCTCCGGAATTACATACACCAAACAAGGTACAACTTCTACTGCATGTTGTACATGTCAATGATCAAAAAGTTCAAAATAAGATAACATGTCGACTTTACACACAAAATTTGTATATATGAGCAAAGGAAATGAAATTACATTCACATTATTATTATTACCTTCACGATTCGAAATCTGTATGAATGTAAAAAGAGTATATGATTTCCATCAATTTTAATCAGTCGAACATAAAATTGTATTTAATAAATAAAATAATAATAGTAATAGCAGCAACAAAACGCCACCGTTCAACGGCGGCAACGAGTGATGGAGCTGCAACCACGGGAGTAAGGGTTAGCCTGACCTCCACGACGGCAGTTGTAGTACGACGCGCCGCGTCTCGAGCAAGGAACATTGTTTTTGCTCAGCGCACCATAGCTGATGTAACGCCTGTTGTTTGCTAAAATGCGCCTGTTGCTTTCGCTGTCCATTGAGAACTCATCCTCCATGTCGTCTAAATCCAGATCTCCGCCTTCAGCGAGACACTCGGCCATAGATCCACGGCAGGTGGTGGTGACGGTGGCAGTGGTGGTCGGAATCCAGCCTAGGCGGTGGTCCCCACCGCTTGAAGCGGCATCAACGGCAGGAAATGAGAGCGTTATCATGTGGATGACGAGGATTACAGCACAAATCACGAGCAGACCAGCGGATTTTGACATCTTTCACTGTTTTCTCTCTCTAAAATGCTGTTTTTGTTTTATTTCTCTCTCTTCTTTGAATTTGAGGCGATAGGAGAAATGAAAAGAGTTGACAGGTTGGTGGTGAGGGACTCCAAAAAGGAGGTTTTAAAGGAGAGAAGTATTGTTGAGAGATGAGAATATATAAATTCCATCCCTGAACTTTGAACAAATGCCGTTTTATCCCCCTTTAAGTTTAGTTTATCTACTTTGATAGAAAGATGATATATTCATCAAGTCAATCTTATAGTTGCACGAATATGTTTTTCGATAAAATTAGAAAATAACAGATGACCCGAATAATCAAAATACGGGCTCCTTATAATAGACAACGTTTGCCCTTTTTACTATATTTGCATTAGGCCTCCTTTAAAAATCTAACTAGAATTTTATTATACACTAGATTAATAGCTATTTGAACAAAATATTTAACATCATTCTCATAACTTTTTTAAACATCATTTGTTCATATTAACTTAACTTTGAGATCCAGTCGCTTCTCATTTAGCAATGCAATGCAAAATACATTATTGCTCCTTACATAAAAAACTTATATTACTTAGCATTTTCACTGTTAAAAGTTATGTGAATATTTTAGAGTTCGTTTGATAAGTCCACTTAATCATCCCATTAAGAGGCAATCTTTTAAACAGGCAGATTCAAAATAATTGGTAAAACCTCTTAATCAACTTTTGAATAAAAAATTGAACATCGTTTGCCTCTTAATCCAACATTCTAAAGGAAGTTTGAATCATTCATACATCTGCATCATTCAGATATTAATTAATATATAGCGTCTGATAAAAACTATATATACATCATTAATATAGATATAACTAGAGTTTGGTCATAATTTATATGAATTTAGAGGTGTGTAATTTTTTTATTGTAAATATACTCAGTTATCACACTAATGGCATCACCGAATCGGATAATAATGATCAACTCATACAATTCATACGTTTTTATAGAATTTGTAAAATGTTCCAGAAAAACGATGATCTTGTAATCTTGTTGATTATCTAACATTTCAAAAGGACTAAATGGTCATTAAAGTAAGTTGTAGTGCAAAAACGTATATGATCAGATATGAGAATATCAGCGTGGGAAATTGCCATCTATGCTCATGAAAATTACCAAAATGCCACGAAATTTAGGTGCCGTTTAGTATTTTGACCTTTGCATATGTGATGATAGATTGATACATGGGTGATGCTTGCCCACTAACTTTGAGCTGGTTTTCTGTTTTTTTTCTTTTAATTTATTTAATTCGATTATTCTTTTACTTAAATTTTCTCATTTAATTTATACTTAGCAATTTTTGTTACATTAACATTTGTTAGCTTACATTTTAATTGATATACCATTATTAATAATAATGTTTACTTTAACTTTTTGAATTATACTTATTATAATATAACATATAAAATACTAATACTCTTATAAAATACTCACTTTTATTTATATGCCCTACTGAAGTGGCAGCCGGAGAATACCAACTAAATGCATGATATCAACGGTGTTGATAATTCGACAAATATTCAGTGCACCCAGAGACCAATGTTTACATAACCTAAGAGTTATAGTTATCATTTTTCCTAAACTAAAATTCGTATTTTATGCCTTTATGGTTTCAAGTGAATAACTAAATGTTATATAAATCATGAGATGCTTAACTTATTAAAAGAGAATTTTAAATTCCTTACTTTCTCGTGTAAGTTGGCTGTGTTTTCGTGGGCCTAATACAAGTATTTTAAGTTCTCTAAGTATGAAAAGAAATTCACGTATTCTAAAAGAAAGCGTTTACATCAAAACGCGGAAACAATTAATTGGCCTAATATTATTATAACAAAAGAGGTTTATGATTTGTGAAAATCTAACTATAAAAAATACTACTTAAAATACGTGATTTAACAAATCGGCCGTTCAATCCAATGATTGGGAAACCGTTCCAAAAGAATAGTTAATTAATAGAAAACTGAAGTTATACACATAAACTTCTTTTAGAGCTGATTATTACAGAGTAATTTATATTTATAGAAAAATAATTTCATATTAAAATACAACTATACGCTTAATGGGAGAGGTAAAATCAATATATACTAAAAGAAAATGAAGAACATAATTATCATTTATTATAAAGTTGTTTAGAATAGGAAATATTGTTTAAAACCAGCTCTCAAAAACTTTTATTCAATGTAAGATGTTTCTGGTATGAGGATATTTTTTATAGAAGTAAATGATATGGGCTTGGTCTTGGTGTGGATGTTGGTTCAGTAAATGAGGTGGCAACTAGACTTTATCGTGGGCTCGTAAATGGGCTTTTTTTATCTTGGACTTTCGGAAGGAATGAATAAAGTGGATAGTTGGAAACCAGTTATCGATAAGTTCAAGAAAAGAGTCTCGACTTGGAGGGCAAAAATTCTATTTTTCGGCAGTAGATTAACTTTCGTATAATCGGTTCTTAGTAGTCTCCTTGTACTACTTTTCGTTGTTTAGTGCGCAGTTGGTGTCATTCAAACCAAAGAGTAAAGTGCTATTTGGTTCGCTGGAATCCTTAAGAATTTGATAGGAAAACATTTCATATAACATGGGAATGTTAGGATTTTGAAATCCCATGAATGAAAGAATGTGTAGATTATCATATTACAGTTAAACACCATATTAAATTTTTAACCTTATACCCACCACCGTCATCGCCACTCGCCGCCACCACTCACCACCACCCGCCTCCACCACCCACCACTACAACCCACCACCACCACCCGCCGCCACCACCACCACCACCACCACCACCCACCACCGCCACCTGCCACCGCCACCACCACCACCACTTACATGAATAAGGGTAATTTCATAATTTTACATAATTCCAATTTCATTTCCTGCCAACCAAATAGAATATTGAATTGTATTTCAATTCTATTTCCTGCCGACTAAACAAAATATAGAATTGGAATCTAATTCTTGAAAGATTTCAATTCCTTCCTAGATTTTTAAATTCCATCAGAAACATTTTACTGAACCAATCGGTACCTAAGAACAAAAATTAAATAATATTTAAATAATTGAATAATATTGTATATAATTGAATAATATTTATATGCAAGACACGTTACATGATTAAGTTGCCCATGTAATATGCCATACTATAAGAAATACTAGATTAGCAACAAAACTAATGACATATCTACTAAATTACTAAAATAGCTCGTTAAAAAGTTACAGTAACCGAGAGAGCCTGCTAAAGAATATGTAATTACCAAAATAGGTAAAAGTAACTTATACTCGTAATTATTAAAATGAAGTATATGAGAGCTAATTCGTACAGAGCAATTTTTATCCATACGGAGTAATTTCATACAAAGGGATAATTATGTCCTTACTTTCCTTTTATCATATTTTTCATTTCAACCCTCTCACTAAGGGCATGATTGTCATTTGATATGGGCTTATTAAGCTAATAAGCCCCCTTAATAAGCTTTCCCAAACATGCCTGAATGCTCTGCATGGATAAAAATTACTTTGTACAAATTAGCCCCCATCCAAAAATAAATAAGTATAATACTACTACTATCTTTTGATATTTGGGCATAGAGTAAAAGTTTAAGGACTAAACTCAGCGACTTGAGCAAACCATAGGATCGGAACATGTAAGTTACTCTAAAATCGATGGTTTTTATTGGAATCCGCCGGCCATTTGCGACTTCCGAAGTCCACCGGAACCGAATTCCAAATTTCCACAATGACTCCGACAACCACCACCATCTAAAATCAAAATCCCAACATCAATCTCCCCTTTCTGGCGCCATGGATGATCACCAAACTCCTGCGACACCAACGACCCTCCAATACTATAACGATATGTTCAAGCTTCAATCCACTGCTACCCTCATCTCTTCCTTTCTGGTTTGTTCCTCCATCTCACTTCAATTTGTACAAAAAACCCTAATTTTTCAGAACCGTACCACTAATTCTCTATCTCTATCTGAAATTGTGAACAAATCTTTGAATTTCGTTGTGTGCAAGAAAGAATGAAGATGGTAGGCATGCGTTGATATTGGATTCCACCATTTTTCACCCGCAAGGTGGCGGTCAGCCTTCCGACACCGGTTTCATAACCGACGACTCTAATTCTCGATTCAAATTCGTCGTTCAAGATGTTCGATCGAAGAATGGTATTGTATGTATCTGTTGTTGAAGTAGTTATCCATTTCAATCACATCAATTTTTGAGATCAAATTTTACTAATTTTTGGGTAAATGTATAACTTAGGTTTATCACTATGGGGTTTTTGAAAAGACTGCTGAGGAGGTTAAGGGAGGTGTTCAAGTTTCACTATCAGTTGATGAGTCCAAACGCAAGATTAATTCTAGGTAAATTAGGTTTCCTAACATTGAAAAGATGATCTTGATCGATATTGTAACAGAATTGGTGTTTTGCAGGTTACACTCAGGTGGACATTTATTAGATTTATGTTTGGAAAAAGTGGGATTAAGCCATTTGGAGCCAAGTAAAGGCTATCATTTCCCCGATGGGTACGAATATAAATAAAAGTAATATTTTTAAGCAATGTTTTATATCATTATTATTTTTCTTGAATCGTTTCTGATTAAGATTCAAATTTTGTTAGGCCATATGTAGAGTACAAGGGTACAGTTCCACAAGCTGAATTGCAAAGTAAGCAGAAGCAGTTGGAGTTAGAAGCAAACAATTTAATATCCAAAGGAGGGAAGGTGTGGTGTGTTTGTAGATTTTATTTATGAATTTTTCGACTTATCATTTTATTTATTTATAAATATTATTTTTTGTGAGAGTTTCAGGTTTCTGTTGCTCTATATTCATATGAAGAAGCTGCTGAGTTGTGTGGTGGTGGCCTTCCTGATTACATTCCTAAGGTAATTTGATTTTTTTAAACTTGATTTTGACTTTTTTGGTCAAAGGGATAACTCTTCAAATTCATACCTCACAGTGTCCAAAGGAAATGTAATTATTCAAGATTACATTTATCCCTCCATATTCAATTGCATCTTTACAGTACTTTCATTGACTTTAAAAGTCAAAATTGGCTGTTATTGTTATGTTGCAGGGTAGCACTCCTCGTATTGTGAAGTTAGGTGATTTTACAGGATGCCCTTGTGGTGGTACACATGTTTCCGACATATCAGATCTCATAAACATCAAGGTATCAGTAACAATTCATAAAATATTATGTTTGCAAATCATCTTCTATCCATTTCCATTATGAATTTTGATGCTCATATTAATAATAGGACAGACCACCTAACTTGATGGATGAAAATGATAACCTTAACATTTATTTATAACCTTAACATTTAATAAATAAATAAAAAAGAATACCATTGGTTACCTTTTCTATTATGTAAAGTAAAATTTCCAGTGGTTAAAAAGTTGAAGTAAAATTTTGTTCATCCTGCATATTTGTAAGCAGATCTCGTGTGAATGAAACTGGATACATACTTGTGTTACTTATAATGTAGTTTTAATAGCTGGGTGATCTTAATGAAAAAATGTTAAATAGTTTAGTGGGCTTAGGTTTTGAGCAAAATCATGTTATCTATTGTATGCTCACGTGTCGTGTTTATGGAGTTTCTTTGGTTTGCTTGTTCAGGTGACTCAAATGAGGACAAAGAAAGGAGTTACTAAAGTATACTACCAGATTGAATCATTCTGAATATATCTATTTTTATGATACTTATATTATTGATATATCTTAGCATTAATGTCTAGAATGGATTGTGTCCATGGAATGCTCTAAATCTGTAAACCTTATTTTAACGACTTTCAAGTTTAACTTATTTTTCTTTAATTTCTTCTCCACCCGAATATTTATCAAGACAGTGACATACAAACCGATAAGATTATAATGTTTTAATCTAATATAATATGTACATTTATGGTCTATAATTTTCTTTGCACGCGGGTTTGGAACTCGGAGACGAAAAAGCAACAAGAGTACGTATGTAAAACAAATCTAGTTCATCGTTTTGTTTTATTTTCAAAATATTGAAAAGAATCATGATGAGATATTTGATTCTTTAAGATCATAAAAGTTAAAAGTGAACTTTAAATCACTCGCTCTTAACTCATTACAATTTACAACAACGGCTTAATAAAACTGTAATCACTTCATTAAAAGCAATTTATTGTGTGCTTTTAGGATATATGTTAGAAAAACTCGTATAGTAGTATGATATAACAGTCCTAGCTAGAACATTTTCCTACAAATATGATATCACCTTTTTTTGTGAAAAAACTCGTATAGTAGTATGATATAACAACCTTTAGGTATCAATTACCATTTTCTGACTAAAGAGGATATGCCCTTTTTTTGTGAAAAGACCACTCACGGCACACAAACTTTGAAATTCATAAATAATAAGCTTTCAATGTTGAGAATCATTTTCATGTAAAGATTACGACATGGTATTCTGAGATGTGATAGTAGACACAAGCTAAATTTCAATTTTATACCACAAATTTGAAATTAGGTAATGATGTTGAATTCACTACGAGCTACAACTAGATGATCTGGAAGTTTTCTACCCAAAATATAACTGTTTACTTAAAATGTTAAGTCCACTGAAGTAAGAATTGATGCGATATTGATAGTGACATTAGATGTACAATTAGATGCTTCTTTTACCGTACAATTCAATTTTTTCTAATCAGTGTCAAGTTAATCAATACTTAATTAATAATAAATAGTTAATGCGAGTTGAAATACTAGTTATCAATTACTACCTCTAATATAAATTAAGGGAGTTGATTCGTACAAAACATTTTTTATCCATGCAGAGCAATCTTCTATCAATTGACAACGATGCCCTTAGTGGAAGGGTGAAATGAAAAATGTGATAAAAGGAAAGTGAGAGCATGATTGTCATTTGAGATGAAATTACTCTGTATGAATAAAAACCGTTCTGTACGAATCAGCTCCCATAAATTAACCGAAGCTACTATTTGTTAACCACAAAATGTTTATACAAATACAAAATTAATCAACTTCCTATACACAAAGGGAAACTTTTACCCTACTTTTAACCTAAAAATACACGTAACAAACCACAACTCATGTCACATTAGCATCACCGTCACTATTGCCGCCTGCCCGCAACCCTTGAAGACACATATGTAATGCCCGTTGCACATTATCCGCCACTATTCTCAATCTCCCCTGATTCACATCACCACCCGTTGTTGGCCCGTTTGACCCGTTCATTTCCACTGTTCTAACCACCCTCTGTTTACAATACTCCCAATCTTCCAACTTTGACCAACAAGACCGCCCACCGTGACTCCCTTCCATCCCCATAAAACACACACTCGGGTTTTCCCCAAACGAATACTTCAACCGAACCGAAACACAATATGGTAACCATGCAGCACCACCAGCAGCATTTATATGAGGTATATGGGCCGGGTCAAGAACCACGGTCAACCCAAAGTCAACCGCGTTATGTGTCCGGTCATAGTGGATGTTACTTTTAGAAGCTGGAGAATTTTTCAAATTTCCATCCGTGTAAACTCCCGTATGGTTTTCGAGACATAATTCGATCCTTGATCGCTGAGCTGGCGGGATGTCGCCACCTTGGGATTGAGCTAAACCTTTTTTCCATGTGATTAATTTTAAGAATTCCCGTAAGACTGAAATTGGTAATGTTAAAAGAGTGATGAATGATGCAACACGAGATGCATCGTACGGTTCTGACGCAACCCGACGGCTAAAGTAATCGCATATTACACTTACTTCAACCGGATTTAACTCTTCTTGAGCCACAACATTGTTGTTTTGTTGTTGTTGTTGTTGTTGTTGTGTGTTATGAAACCGTTTTACACTCAGAACTTGAAGAAGAAGTTGAACTCTGTGAACACTCACTGCAAATACATATCCTCTGCACAAAAATATTTAAAGAAAAAGATTTAGATAAGATATATATATATATATATATATATATATATATATATATATATATATATATATATATAGAATAAAAAAGATTATAAAAAAGTTAAATTTTATACTTACCCCACGAAGAAGCGTAAGGCGGGCTGTTCCTGATCCAAATTCAATAATGCGCCTTCATTGTCCTTCAAAATGGACCCAAGGATTTCCTTCAAAAGTTCTGGTAATTGTGCAAACAGCCACAATACTCCAAGATATTTCAAAATGCCACGAAGAACCTTTTTAAGAGCAACAAGTGGGACCCAACCACCGCCATAACCGCCATCATCCCCAAGACCAATAATAGCAGTATTCAACTCTCCTCTAACATGGGCAGGAACAACTGCACCAGGTGGTCTACGTACTAAAGACGAACTTGATGATGCTGACATGGCATTTGTAGCCCGGTTAAAACCGCCCGGTTGCCCCCAGGCCGACCCGTTCCCGTAGGGCCCGCAAGCCCGACCCGGGTACCATTTGGAGTCGATGGTTGACCGCCAGTGAAATTCGGGTCTAACCCGTTTAACTCCTGAGCAACATGTTCCATAATAAAGGGTCGAAATTGCGGGCAGGGTAACGACCCGCCAACTGTGGGCCCGCCTTTCGGTGGTGTTGCGGGCTGTAACCAAACTTGATCTCCAGCAAAACACCTCATATCAACCGCGAAATGTTTCCTATATATTATCCGAATCCAATACGGGCCACGAAGAACAAAGGAAACATCAATTGGTAATAAAGAACTCGGAACTATTCCGGGCCCACCTCGACCAGTCACAGCAGCAGCAGCACCCGGGTTCGACCCGGTTGGCATCTGCCCAGAAACCGGGGCAGCCCGTGCTGGACGGGTTGCAGCCGCAAGTGCATGTAACGGGCCCGCTGTGAGACGAATGCAGTCCAAAAGGGACGAAACTTCAGTCCCGTTGATAAAATCCTCCAAAAACTGGAAAATAAAAAAATTAATAAATCAAGTAACCAGTGTAAGATTTATTATTATAATTATTGTTATTATTATTATTTATTTAATTACATACCTTGGTATGGGGCCAAAGTTGGTCAGGTGAAACATGCATTGTACAACCACTTTTACCCGATTCCCATTCAACAACAAACCGGGCTAAAACACCTGAACCAAAACTAAACCACAAACTCATCAACCCAACAGCTTCAATCTTAAACACTTTCCTCATCTGTTCCATATACTTATAATCCCCCGCTTCACACCCATTTCTCCCACCTACACCCACTTTCCCCTCACCGTTAGATCGACTTTCATCCAATTTCTCATCAGATCTAACCACCAACAACTTCCTCATTCCTAAAGCAAACGTTCTTGCATTCGATAACCGTTGAATATCAGCAACCAATTTCTTAATACTATCATTTTCAACCGAATTATAAGTCAACACAACACCATCAGAATCATACCGAATATTTGAATCGATATCAGAAGGATTAGCAATCTTAACATTATTTCCCCAAGGAGTATCAACATTCCCTTTTTGTAACTCAAATAAATCCATAAAATGTTGATCATTAATTTTAACATCCCAATACATACTTCCCGGTTTTCCTAACCTTAAACAGATATGTTCCCATGTCTCATCTGTTGAAAACGGGAGTTTAAACCAGATGTTAACAGAAGCTGCTCTTAAACCAACTTCTTCTGCATATGGAATATTGAGTGCTTCCATTTGACTGGTCAAACGGGCGTGTTTTATACAAAGTGAACAGTCTCTGACAACCTGTAAAAGAGCTGATACATATATGCTTGATGGTGCATCGCCTTTATTTGCTTCTGCTATAAGATTAACGTATCGGTAATTTTCTATGTTACTGATGGAATTTGATTTTGTGATTATTTTTCTTCTTTTGGATGATTGTTGTTCTAGGATTTCTGGGGATTTTAGTGATGGAAGTAAGTCTAACATGTCGAGTAATGTGCGTTTTCTTGATCCGGTATCTCGGGGTGTTTGAATAATTTGGGAATCTTGTGCTGGACCTGAAAAAAAAACAGCTTTTAGTGTGAAGTGACAAATAAATTGGGTAGATCAAGAATCTTTAAACAACCTACTTGTAATTCCAATAACCGCATTTCTGAAAGCATTTGATCTTCCAGAAACTCGAGATGAAGAAACAGATTGTACCCTATTCTTGTAATTACTCGTAGGATACAATGAACTGCTCCAATTTGAATTCACAGGATTATCAACAACATGAGACGAATTTAACGGTCCAGATACATGATTGTAACTTTGAACAGAAAATGCAGATGCAGAGGATCGTCTTTCTTGTTCAAAGATTTCATCAACAATTGAAGAAAACCCAGATAAACCAGAATTTTCAACAGTCAACTCAGAAAGATGACCATGGTCAGAAGTCTGGTTAGAACCCAGGTCATTAGTGTTAGATGTTAGGGCATTATAATCAAGTAGGGTTGAATTGGGTTCTCCTTCAAACATATGCATTTGATTTATATCAACGTTTTTTATTCGGGTAACAAGATTTAAAATATTGGATGATTCGGGTTTTCCTGGTGGGTTTGGTTGGGTTTCTAATAATTTGAAAATAGGTTTGAAATCGTCTTCGAGTTGCATTAGAAGAAAATAAGAGCTCCCACAATCTGGGAATCCCATGAGTAGCATGTTGGAACCGTTTAAGGCGTGTTTTGGCACCTTTACAGGCGAAAATCCATGTTCATAAACCTGCAAGAAAGATGAATATTTAATTTTGATAACTATAATATGAGTTTATGACAGTTGTTACCTGAAGGCCTAAAAACCTCCCGATACATGCAAATAAATGCAATAAACTTTGGCTTCTTAAGCTTATAAATGCTTCAACTGCTGTCATATTTCCCTGATTTAGTGATTCCTCACATTCTCTTAATGCAGAAGATGCAATTGTACTTTTTGAGGAATGAAGGAGAAAACGACCACTCCTGCAAGTTAAAAACAACAAAAACTGAATATATTTATATAAATATATATATGTATATATATATATGTGTGTGTGTGTGTGTGAATTGGAGTAATACCTTATATTTATTCCAAGTGTAAAAAACGATGAACCATAAGCACGTACACGTAATACTTCTTGTCCTTCAGAATCTAAACTGTTGTCCTGCAAATAAATATAAAACAAATCAACAAAATGAGCAAAAAGTCAACCAAAATACATAGACTATCAATTTTCAACATTTTATTTTTCATTTAATGTTTTAAGAGTACAAAACTGTTTCATTATAACTGACCTTATTATATTCAGCACCAGTTTGATCAACAGGGCAGTGAAGGATGACATCACTGCCACCTCGACGAATATGACTATTTTGCCCCAACTCTTTATAAATTTCAAGCAAACGAGTATACTTATTACAACAAATAGCACTTAATAGTAATTTCTCAACATCAATACAGCTTTGATCAATTGAAAATTCAGCTTCTTTATTAGTTAAAGGATCAATAACAAACGAGCTATGAACACACTTTATCCTCAAATCGGATCCGGGTTCAATCTTGATAAAAGGACATGACACCGAATCCGATGTTCCGTTATTTTTATCAGAATCCAACCAATAAAGAATCTTTAGTCCTGGAGTTCTTAAACCACTAGAATCAGTTTCACCATCTTGACCCATTTGATTTGACCCACCAACATTACTTTGACTTTGACTTTGACTTTGACCAGAATTACCATCAGATATGAGCTCAAACCGAATTGCATCTTTCCATCTACCTACCCTAAGTGCTTGAACTTGTCTTATAACAGTATCCATAACAAGAGCTACACAAAATTCATGAAGTATTGAATATAAAGTTGCAAACGGTGTTTCAGAAGCAGCCATTCTTCGTTCTAAATCATCTCCAAGAACAAACCGTCTTGTTTCTTCAAGTTTCACAAAACCACTTTTTTCACCAACAAGTATTTCCAAATGCAAAATTCTCCACATTGACAGGTGTCCACGATACCCGAGTGTTAACAATACCTTAAACTCTCCTTCAACATAAACATGTACCGTACCATCATTTATTTTGACTTCTGAAAACTCTTTCGGTAGTGAAGTTTCTAGTAGTTTTGATCTGACAATTGTGTCGAGTTTTTTTAGCACGGGTTTTTGTTGTTTGTCAGTTAATGTGCTCAAAATGCCTACATCTTCTGTGCATTTTGGTAAACGTTCATAAGTGCCAGTAAGTAGAATTTCAATTGCAGATGGAACATCATAAATTGGAGCACGAGCTTGTTGTAATCCTTCATGCATGAAAAACATTGAATCTGCAGCTTGAGTGAAACAAGTTTCATGACTTGATAGAGTTGATGCAAGTTGCTGACAATATTGTATCAGTGGCACCTGCATATTAAAAAGGCAGTATTTTTTTTAAGTTAATACGCATCATTAATTGTTATTATAATGTATTTATCAGTTTTCAATTTGTTCCTAAACAGCCTTTAGTAATATAATGGATTATATCTTTCCTATTGATCCAAACTCTAATCTGTTCCAGAAGCATGATAAGCACAATTGTTATTGCGTTCTAATTACAAAGAAAAACCTAAAATTTGCTAACCTGTTGGCACCATTGGGCAAGAACATTGAGTCGAAGCATACGCTGTTGAGTCTTTACAAGATACTTGAGTATGCTAATCTTCTTTTCAGAATCCGACATTTCGGAAGATTTCGATTTCTCCACCAATTCCTTCAACGAAAGGTATGATTCCTCTGCAGCTCGACTCACCAAAGTGGAAAATTCCACCGATTCTTGACCTAATTCCGCCATTCTAGGTCTCTAGTATTAATGTAGTTATTTAAATCCACCAATTAATAATTAACCTCTAACAGTACTGTGAATACATATCGATTTGAATACAATTAGGGCTAAAAATTAGCGAATTGAATCATCGTTCATATTCCCGATTTCACTCCACGGCGTCACCGATCGGAGAAGACCACTGACGTTGCCACCATTTGCACCGCCGTCAGCCTCTCCGGCGTCGCCCTATGCTTGCTTCCTCCGCGAATCTTGTGTGTTTCGGCTTCTTTCTATTCCGCTTGTAAATGTAATGGTGATTCTCTTTTTTTTTTTCCTTCAAGAATGTGCATTTAGCGTAATTCTTTTGGAGTTCGAACAGGAGCGTTGCTAATTTAACTCATACTTCACACGGGCACATATGGGGAATTTTCTTTGAAAATCCCTTTGGGGGCTGGGTTTGCCCACTTATGCGGAGCTCGAACTCAGGATGCTCGCTGAAAAATTACAAGTAAACTTCCGTTATTTTATTTGCCCGTTTACAAAAAAGAATGTGCATTTATAAGAGAGGGAGAAAAAAAGATCCAATGTCAAAACTCAAAAGGCAATTCTCTATAAAAACTACCCTCACTATTGAATACTTTCAAGTTTTACCCCCATACTCATAAGTTTTGCAATCTTACCCCTTTTTGAAGTTGGTTTATTGTTTTAACTCAAAAAATTAGGGTTGTTGTTTAGTCTGGTTAATTGGTTTTTGGGTTACTTGGTTCGGTTTAATCGATTTTATGAATTAAAAAAATAACCATGAACCGAATCAAATAAGGTTTGGTTTAATTAGTTTCAGACAATTCAGTTGACGGGTTGTTCGTACAATCGTACATAACCAAATTCGCCATGTCTTCTTTAATTAACTCATTTATTTAAGACATTTAGCAACAAGGTAACAAATCAAAACTTAAATATAATTTATACAATAGTGGAGACGAAGAATACAGAAATGAGAGATCTTATTTATGCATACAATTTAATTATACAAATCAATCTACCCATGTAACTGTGATACTTGACAAAATAAACGGAGGAGATAATGGGAAGAAATTTAAAATTATACATTTAATAATCCTATTGGGTGTTTTGATTTATATGCTTAAATTGTAGGCCTAAATACTGTTATATTGGTTAAGAAGAAGGCTTAAGAATACACAATATGTCAAGCAAAAGTGTTTAACTTCTGTCAATACAATTTTTTTTTGTATACAAAATTACAAACCATCCACCTTACAGATATGATTAAGATAGAAAAAAACTAAAATTTAAATTACACAGAATACAATTACTACATACACTGAAATCAGAATCACAATTCATTGCAGTTTGCATTCCTAAATGATACCATATTATTCTCAAGATCATAAACCACCATCATGTTCTGTTGTTGCATGTTTCCAAATATTGAAACTTTTTCACCATTCGGGTTAGCAACGATGGCTAAACACGCAAAACCATTCTTTTTGTAGATGTAATTTTCTCCGGGCAACTCCCAATTCGCGCCCGTGAAATGAAAAACCATTTTTGGTACGATTTTCATATCATATACCGAATTGAAGCAATACTCAAGATCATTGTAAGGCCGTTCATGTTTATCGCTATCAAATTTTTTTAGTTTTGTTTGACTCGCGAACTCGGTAATAATCATACTAACAATACGTTTTTCTAAGTAAGTGAAAGTCGTACCCGAGTCAATGATCATCCCTCCATCACCATTTTCACCGTTGACCAGAAAATCAGATTTTGTAACGTTTAATCTCGTGTTGCCTATCGAGATGCCTTCAAGAGAAATATAGTAGTATGGCTTATTTTCTCGTACGATTAATGGCATATTTTGCATTTGAGTATTTTCGATAGCCGTAATTGCTTTTAACCCGATTAACAAAACACTTGTTTTGGATGTGCCAAAACGAGACCCCAAACAATACAAGAAAACCTTTTTTTCCAAGTACGAAACCAACGACAATTCTCCTGGCCCCATTCCTATTATTCCATCATAATTTAAATTATTATCACGTGAGGTACTGCAGCCAAATGTCACATTGGACATTTTTGTGTTTCCAAGAGTAAAAGTCTCTTGGGCAAGAGTTACACTTACTGATTTGTCGTTTTGGTAATACTGTTTGCAGACAAAAGGTTTATTACCTTCAATAAGCCCGACACTTTTGCATATTTGATTATTTTTGGTGTAAGATGTGGACTTGAAATAAGACGATTTACATTTTGTCCATATGAGACTGCTACCGGTGTCCATGATGGCTGAAAATGTCACCTGTGGAGTGCCGATGGCTAGATTCATAGCATACAAGTCGTGTGACGCTTTTAATTGTGAATTCGGGCCATTCATAGCATTACTCAAGGTGTTTTGAGTATATTGGTTGTTTTTTGGCCGACTTTTAACATAGGAAACACGAGTTAGAGTGATTCGATTGTTGGTTTGTGTTTCTCCTTTGACTAAAAGTAAGTTAAGAAGGATTAGTAAAAGGATTGGAAATGCAAGAGAGATCGATGAGGCCATGAGAAAAAGTAGATAAGTGATGATTGAATATGTGAATATGAATATGCATATGCATATATACGCATTGATGCACTTATATATACACATATTTAATTACAGATAATTACAAAAATAGAAAAAAATGTTATCTTTTCTCAAAATAAACTTGTGCAACTTGATTTTTCCAAACTAATCATACGACTTGATGTATACTTGCGTGATTCCAGATGTTTTTTTGTGCAACCTGGATGTTTTTAGTGCGACCATACCATTTTTGTGCTACCAGTGTACGGTCAGACCATTTTTTTGTACGAACAAACCATTTTTTGTACGACCAGATAAGATAATAGTAGCACAGTTCACACGATCTATTTTAGTAATATTTATAAGTGTTTTTTATAGGAATTTTGGATATTAATTATACCCTATTAATTAAGCTCTATGGTCGTTGGAGTGCAAGGTGGGCAGGCTACTTAGTCTCGGTCTTTGGCCATATATAGCATGCAAATGGTGTTGACACTTGGTCAACGGAGTATAAGGTGGGCAGACAACTTAATGTTGACTTGAAGTCTTGAATAAATCTACAAAAATTAATAGTAGAATTATGACACCACTACAAATAATTACCCCTTTCTCGACGACACTTATAGCGACGAATTTTGTCGTCGCTACAGAAAGTTAGTTGCTATAAGAGCATCCCCAATGGTTAACCTCATAAAAGCTTATTAGTTTTGCCACATCAACATTCTACTAATAAAAACCTTTTCATAAATGACATCTCCAATGGTTAACCTCTCCAAAAGCTTATTCTTTTATAATATTTTAGTCTACCTTTATCTATCTCAAATGTTTTATAAATACCCCTATATATAATTTAACAATTTTTTTGACATCTTACTAAATATTATATCTTTTAAAATGTCTAATACAAAAATATTATACTAATTGACATTAAATATTATATAATTTATTTATTAAGTAATAAAAATATAATATATATAACAAATCTAAGGTTTAAATTGAAATGTTATTAAACATAAGGGGCTAAAAATGACAAACATAAAAAGATGGTTAAAAGGTTAGTAGAGAATAAGTCTTTGCAATAAGCTTTTCAAAAAGCTAGGCATTCCAATGGTAAAAAGTCTTTCAAAGACTTATTAGAAGAGTAATAAGCTTTTGAAAAAGCTACCATGGGAGATGCTCTAAGTTTGACCAAAACATTCTTTTAACAAAACTAAGAGTGGGCCGTCCCGAATTACATGTGATGTGGGCTGTGTTCTAACATACGAGATATGGGCCCAACTTAATTTGCACGTAGGCTGGCCATGGTATTTTGTGATGGGCCAAAATGCTTATTTTCATTCCACAGCCTTCTAATTTCGTGGTCTATTTACTTCCCAATCAAAATATCCACCGTCTCCTAATTATTAAATTTCGTGGCCTTCTTAAAATATGTCTTGTGTCCTCTATCACGTGCCGTTTCTTCATTTTTATTTATATATAGTGGACTGTCTCCTGAGCGAGCTACAACGGTCTTCAAAACTTGTTATTTTTTTACATATTTGACTCATTTCTTGTGTACTTTGAAGTTATGATCTGCAACTTATGAAAATATAATGATTAGGCATGAAAAACGTTAGTTTCCTTATAAACCATGTATAAATTATAGAATATTGACGAATAAAAACATGAATAAATCCGTCAATATCAGAGACCATCAGTGTACTTTATCACACTTAAATGACCAAAGTGTATATATAACAATTTTACGAACCAAAATATACATTTTTATCCTATATAAAGAAGAGTTTTGATAATGGCTGTCATAATACATGCATAAAAAAATTGTACATTCACCTATAACCGACTCCTGAATTTTAGGAATTACTCATCTTTATAATTTTTAATGCATTTAGATACAGCCCTTAGAGTTGTCATTATCAAAACCGTATAAAGAATAACTTTAATAAAATTATTGATCACTCGTAAAGTTTTACCGTTTATAACCTAGTGCATCAGACCACTCCCAATGGGGGAGTCGGTCGTCTCTTTCCTCAACCGACGAGTGAAGTGTCATTGGCACGGCCCGTCAGTTTAGTGGTTAGGCCGTTAGGGACTCAACTCATCGGTTAGAGGAAGAGTGGAGAAGAGGGACAGTGGGCTCGATGGATATTTAAATAAGGTATTTAATATTTTGTGTGTCTTTATATTTTATAATATTGGGACCCAAAAAAATTGAAGAGAATGAGTATTGATGACATGATATGTCAGTTAAATGTTAGTGCGAGCTGATGTGACACTAACATGACAAAAATTGAAGTATGACTGTTTGAAAAGTGGTCTTGTATACCTAAACATAATTTGCATTCTCTTCCTAATTCAAACATAACCGTGTCAATAAAAAAAACCCTCCAAATTGGCATTTTCTCACTTCGTCACTCACTCATATTTCTTTCTACCCTCCTATATACAAATCTTCATATCATAAAATACTTGGTGTTTTATATTGACACGTAAACTGAACGGGGTATTTCACGACTTCACTTTTCTTCAATCATATAATTCTATGCACTATTTAACTTTCGTAGTTTTTTGCCGTTTTTTGCCGGACCCTAGTTCCCCGAATTGGTTTTCCGTACCCTTAATCATATTCTGATGTGTTTCCCATGTGGATTTTCTGTTTGCATCACAGATTTGTAGGGTTTGAATTGGGGTTTTTTGATATTTGTTGTTTGTTTTTTTCATCTATTTAATATATTCAAATGGGGTCCGAGTTTGGTAATGGCTTCTACATTCGGAGCTAGGTACCCACCCCATATCATATCTGAGCATTCTTACAAAATTTGGCCGTCTTTTCCGATCTTTCAATCCTAATAATATATGGGTAATGTCAATTCAGCCAAAAAGTAAGAGTAATTTTACTGCCCAAAATTAATTGGCGAGTCAATCTTGTAATTTAGTCTTTCTTAGCCTCTCTGTGTCTCTCAACAATGTGCATTTCCTTAAGTTGTGGGGTATGGGTACCACATCCACACCGATTTTTTCTGTCACATCATCTGCCACCTCAGCAACCACACCACTCTCATACCACATCATTTGATGGAAATATTCACCACACCACATCATACCATTTTAATTTTCATCTCATCATTTCATTTCCATTTATTTTACACACAACTAAAATTTTATATAATTTAAAATTACAATACTTTAAATTTAAAATTACAATACTTTAAATTAAAATTAAAATTAAAATTAAAAATTACAATAATTAAATTAAAATTATTACTCTTCATCGTCGGCATTTGCGTTGTTGTACAGATGCTCCGCCAAGTCCCGTCAAAGTTGTTCCTTGTTGTAGAGATGCTCCAATCTCAGTGCATACGATCAGTGCTACCAAGCATTCCAGGAAAATCATTTCTCTCTTCATCTGCCTCATATAATTTTTGAACATCGGTTACTGTTGGTTTTCGCAAATAAATAGGTCCGAATAATTCCAAAACACCTTGTGAAAATTTATACATACTTTCCCTAGCAGTTCTTTCAGACATGCGTAGGTACTCGTCAAGAGAATCAGGGGATGCCCCGTAAGCCATTGCTCGAACTGCTGCAGTACTTTTTTGCAACGCAGTGAATCCCCGCCTACCTCTAGCATCATATCTCAATTGAAAAAAAGGATACCTGTTTTCTAATGCGCTACATATGCGTAGAAATAAATTTTTGCTCAGGCGAAACCTTCGTTTGAAATCCTTCTCGTCATAAAAAGAATCATCCGCAAAATAATCTCGATATAGCCGTTGGTGTCCAGCTGCTCGATTTCTATTTTGCTTCGCAGTTCTAGTGTTAAAGACTTCACTTTCATCATCATCATCATCGTCGTCAAATTCTTCGAGGAGTTCTTCGTATATTGTTAGCATTAAAGAATCCTCGTCAGATGATGAACCAAGATAATCCATTATTTGTGAGTTTGGGTGTTTGGTAGAGTTGTGGTGTGTTTTGGTAGTGTTTTGATAATGTTTGATTGTGTTTATATAGGAAATAAATAAATTAAATAATTTAATTATTATTATTATTATTTTTAAATTCAGACCGTTCAACGGTCACATTTCCCTAAAAAAACGCACCCCACCCGGCGTTACTCCTCGTTAGCCGTTGCCCATCTCCACTACGGCAACCCCCCACGCCGTTTGGGGGGGGGGGGGGAGGGTTTCCTGTAACACCTCAATTTTTAAAACAACATTTAAATATCATTTAATCCAAAAATACATACTATTGTATCAACATCAAATGCTGGTTTTTCAAAAACGAAAAGGTTTCTTGTTCGAGATTATCAGAGTTTACAAAAACAGTGTTACAAATCTAATCATCAACACCGAGCTAATCTCAACAAGGCCTCTTCTAATCAAGCCTCCTAATTCTTCGATCCCGAACCTGAGTACATAGCAAAACACAAACATAGTACGTGAGACAAAATTGCCTCGTGAGATACATGGGTCACTTTATCACTTTCATTATTGGCCAATGTCAAGATAATCGGAATGCCTCCAATCTATCAAGACCATCATATCCACGGTAATCTGAATGCCTCAAATCTACCGGGACTCATAGGTATTGGGTAATCGGAATGCCTCCAATCTACCACTAACCTTAAGGTACCGTAGTAACCGGAATGCCTCCAATCTACTACGGCCCTAGGGACATCATCATCATCATCATTACTTATCTTTTATCGGTATGAGCTTATAGCTCCATCATTTCTCAATCAATCAAGCATTTCGTTATCAAACAAGCAATTCATCATAAAACACATAAATGACTAAATTACTTAAAGACTTGACAAAATCATTAGGTCATAAAAACATTTACTAGCTATGTACCCAGTTTAAAAGTCACATGTACTCACCTTAGCTAAGCTTATCCAATGTTGTGTTCCTTGAACACCAATATCACTTCTCAAGATTTGAATGCCTCAAATCCTTCAACCAACAACCTATTATCAAACCAATACAATGGTTTGCATCAATCATCAAAACTAACTATATAATCCATGGCTAGTCAACTACTAGCACTATTTTCCCCAAAGTTACCAAACCCTAATTTCATAAATCACCATATTTTTGTGTATCCATAACATGACCACGTTTTCCTTGTTAAAATACCATAGATCTAAGTTATATTACTTCATTTAACCATTCATGAACAAATCCAAAACTAGGGTTTGAGATTCAAGCTTTCCCCACTTGAATCTATGGTTAAAAACTCAAGAGATATGAAGATTTACCTTTGTTCTTCAACAAGGAGCAAGAATCACCAAGAATTGGTGAAGAAATCGGTTCCAAACGTTCCTTTGCACTCAAAAACGTACACACACTTGTTGGGAGAGAAACTAGGGTTTTGAAATGGCATTTATGACAAAAATCCCGATTTAATGCTTGCCAGCGACCAGATCGCGTCGCTATTTCCAGAATAGCGGCGCTATTTCGTGCCCGCCATAAATCGCGTCGCTAAATAGCGGCGCTATTTCCGACGCGATCTCCAAAATCTCGAATTCGCGCCCCCCTTCTCGACGCTATTTCGGGTCGCTGCTGCACCCCCGCCTAAGATAGCGGCGCTATCCCAGATAGCGGCGCTATCTGGGTCTAGCAGCCAAGGCTGCACTTTCCTTTGTCGCTTTCGACCCGGTTTCGCCCATAACTTCCTCGTACGGTGCCCGAATGACACGAAACTAATTTCCACGTGTTTTAAACGATTTATCCATAATTAACATATTTTTGTACAATTTATTTATTTACAAATTTTCGGGTCGTTACAACTATCCACCCCTTAAGGAGATTCCGTCCTCGGAATCTCATCATAGTTTATGAAGTTCGGGTATCTTTTCCGAATCTCATCCTTGACTTCCCAAGTCAAGTTCGGTCCAAGGGAATGCTTCCACTTGACCAACACCAACTCAATCTCTTTATTCCTAAGTTTCTTGGTCTTTGTCTCTAATATGGCTTCGGGTTCTTCTATCAACCGGTTCAGGGCATCAACCCGCAACTCTTGTAATGGGATAATATTTTCAACCTCACCCACGAACTTCTTCAAATAACTTACATGAAACGTATCGTGAACACCTTGAAGTTCGGGTGGGAGTTCTAACTTGAAAGCTTGCAAACCGACCCGTTTCAAAATCTTAGACGGGCCAACATACCTTGGGCTCAACTTGCCCTTCTTACCAAACCGCATTACACCTTTCCAAGGCGACACCTTCAACATCACCATGTCTCCAACATTCAAATCATATGGTCTCTTTTTCAAACCCGAGTAGCTTCTTTGTCGATCTTGGGCGATTTTCATATTGGTTTGGATTATCCCAATCTTTTCATTGGTCAACCTCACAATCTCGGGACCCGTGAGTTTCGTCTCACCCGCCTCGAGCCAACACGATGGAGTCCTACATTTCCTTCCATACAACGCCTCATAAGGCGGCATCTTAACGGTCGATTGATAACTATTATTGTAGGAGAACTCAACTAACGGTAAATGTTCATCCCATTTACCTCCAAAATCTAGCACACACGATCTTAGCATAACTTCAACCGTTTGAATGGTTCTCTCGCTTTGACCATCGGTTTGCGGGTGGTAAGCCGTACTCAACCGTAATTTCGTTCCTAACTCCTCTTGCAACGATCTCCAAAATCTTGAGGTAAACCTCGCGTCTCTATCGGACAAAATCGACAACGGGACTCCATGAAGTCTCACCACTTCATCCACATACAACTTTGCTAACTTCTCAAGTGGCATGGTTTCCCGAATTGCCAAGAATAATGCACTTTTGGTCAACCGGTCGACTATGACCCAAATGGCGTCGTGGTTCTTGCTTGTTTTTGGCAATCCAACAATAAAATCCATTGTTATATCATCCCATTTTCCGGCCGGAATTTGCAACGATTGAGCTACCCCGTAAGGTACTTGATGCTCGGCTTTTACTTGTGCACACGTGGCACACTTAGAAATATACTTTGCCACTCTTGCCTTCATCCCGGGCCACCAATACATCTTCTTCATATCTTGATACGTTTTTGTACTTCCCGGGTGGATCGAATACTTAGACTTATGAACATCGTTTAGTAACTCCTTTCGGGTACCCCCGAACTTGGGAACCCAAATTCGACCACCCACGGTTTTCAACCCTTGCTTATTTTCCACAAAATGTTGGTTCTTTCCCAATCGTTCTTGCCTTAACTCATCTTTTTCCATCACTTCCCGTTGGGCATTCTTGATTCGTTCTACTATACTCGAGACTACTTCAATACGTGTTAGCTTTCCCTTAATCGGCTTTTCATACACCTTTCGGCTTAAGGCGTCGGCTACCACGTTGGCCTTCTCCGCATGGTAGACAATTTCACAATCATAATCTTGTATCAATTCGATACATCTTCTTTGCCTCATATTTAGGTCTTTTTGAGTGAAAATGTATTGAAGACTTTTGTGATCCGTATACAACGTACACCTCGTACCGTATAAGTAGTGTCTCCATAACTTTAAAGCAAAACACTATCGCCGCCAATTCCAAATCGTGAGTCGTGTACCTTTCTTCCGCATTCTTTAGTTGTCTCGAGGCGTAAGCAATCACTTTCCCCTGTTGCATCAAAACACAACCCAAACCTTTATGTGAAGCATCACTATACACGACGAAGTCTTCCATCCCTTCGGGTAACGTGAGAACCGGGGCGTTACACAATTTTTCCTTTAATGTGGCAAATGCATTTTCTTGTTTTTCTCCCCACACAAACTCACTACTCTTTCGGGTCAACAATGTGAGTGGTGTCGCCACTCGAGAAAAGTCTTGAATAAATCGACGGTAATATCCGGCAAGGCCGAGAAAACTTCTCACTTCGGTTGGAGTTCGTGGCGGTTCCCACTTCATAACCGCTTCAATCTTCGACGGGTCAACTTTGATTCCTTCCCGGGACACGACATGACCAAGGAATTGGACTTCTCGAATCCAAAATTCACACTTAGAAAACTTAGCATACAATTTCTCTCGTTGTAGCACTTCTAACGTTTGTCTTAGGTGGCTCTCGTGTTCTTCTTCGGTTTTTGAATAAATAAGAATATCGTCAATAAATACGATAAGGAACTTGTCGAGGAATGGTTTGCAAACCCGATTCATAAGGTCCATAAAAATGGCCGGTGCATTAGTCAACCCGAATGGCATTACCAAAAACTCGTAATGTCCATAACGTGTACGAAACGCCGTCTTTTCGGTATCTCCTTCTTTCACTCGAACTTGATGGTAACCCGATCTCAAATCGATCTTCGAGAAATAGTCGGCACCTTGAAGTTGATCAAACAAGTCGTCGATTCTAGGCAACGGGTATCGGTTCTTAATAGTCATCTTGTTCAACTCTCGGTAGTCGATGCACATTCTCATCGAACCGTCTTTCTTCTTAACAAACAATACGGGCGCACCCCATGGAGATGAGCTGGGACGAATAAATCCTTTGTCAAGTAACTCTTGCAATTGGGACATCAATTCCCGCATTTTGGTGGGAGCCAAACGGTATGGAGCACGAGCTATCGGCGTCGCTCCCAGAACTAAATCAATACGAAATTCTACTTGCCTCTCCGGTGGCAATCCCAGTAAATCGTCGGGAAATACATCGGGAAAATCCCGAATCACCTTTACAGTTTCCACCGTCTTCTTCTCTTTCCTTCCATCTAATACATATGCTAAAAAAGACGAACATCCTTTGGCTAAACATTTCCTAGCTTTAACCGCGGTCATAAGACATGGCAAATGGTGTCGTCTCTCACCATACACATAAACTTTTTCGTTGTCAGGAGTCCTAATCGAGACTATCTTCTTCCCACATAAAATCTTTGCTTGATTCTCACCCAACCAATCCATACCTATAACTATATCAAAACCCGCAATTTCCATGGGTAATAAATTCACCTTAAACTTTCTCCCATCTATTTCCAATTCACAATTTCGACACATATGTTGAACTATGGAGGTTTTACCATCCGCAATTTCTATATCATAAATTTCATCAAGGAGTTCTAATGGCACATTCAACACCACAACAAAATCATGCGACACAAACGGATAAGCAGCACCCGAGTCAAATAAGATCTGGGCGGGAATAGAATTTACGAGTAGGGTACCTGAAACAACATCGTGGACTTCTTTGGCTTCATCTCGGGTAAGTTGGAAGGACCGTCCCTTGACCTTCGTCGGCTCCGCTTTCTTTTGAGCGGTCGACACCATGGTCTCACTTCCCTTCTTCGGGCATGCATTGCTATAGTGCCCTTTTTCATGGCACGAATAGCACTCGATTTCATCCAACGGTTTGACCCGGCAATCCCTTGCCATATGCCCCGGTCTTCCACATTTGAAACACGACTTCGAATCCACCAAACATTCCCCTTTGTGGTCTTTGCCACACTTCTTACAAGCACCCATACTTGTTTGTTTAGAGAAGGTCGGGGTGAACTTTCCTCTCTTCACCGAACCCGAGCTCCCCCCAAACTTCCTTTTTTCAAACTTTTCAAACTTTGGCCTCTCATTGATTCTCCTTTGGCCCACTTCCTCCACATTCCTTGCCGCACTAATAGCCTCATCTAGTGTGGCGGCCCTCTTCACTTCCAACTCACACTCCCACGGGAGTCCATTGGCATACCGAACAATCCGGGATCTCTCATCCGGATACAATTTGATCACAAACGGGATTAATCCCGTGAACTTCTTAGTGTACTCATCGACACTCAAACCACCTTTCTTCAAATGAACAAACTCTTCTTGAAGTTTCTCCAAATTTCTCTCGGGGCAAAACTTTGCCTTCAACCGTTTCACAAACTCATCCCACGTCATCTTGTACACCGCCCTTTTTCCCAACGTTTCATACAAGGTATCCCACCACACGAGGGCCTCATCTTTCAGTAACCGAGAAGTATAGATCACCATATCACCTTCCTTGCATTTACTAGCTTCAAGGACTTGTTCGGTTTCACGGATCCAACGGATCGTGACCTTTGGTTCAGAGCTACCATAGTAGTTATCGGGTTTAAAAGCCATAAAATTTTTGTACGTGCACCCCTTCCTTTCCCTCGGCTCGGGGTCACTCTCCCCTTCTTCCGTTGAAGACTTCTCGGTTTGAGCAACACTACTTGACTTGCTTTTCGTGCGGGGTGGAGATTCCTCCCGCCTTTCACGTGCCTTATGCTCATTGAGGATTCGGTTCACATCCTCGTTCACTATGTCCCTCATTTGATTGAACATAGTTTGGAGGTGTTCCACGGTGACCGGGGTGTGAGTGTTCCTTTCAACACCCGAATTCTCCACTTCGTCACGAGGTGGAGGGCCAAATACCTGTTCAACAATGTTATTCGAATCTTGCCATTGATCAAGTGGGCCTCTTGCACTTCTAGTTCTCACCATTTTGCTATAATAAGACATCAATCATTTAGAAGTCAATTTATCAAAGTAACGGTGGCATTGACCGTTCCACAACCAACATGACCTATTCCCTTAAGGTCAACCCTATCGAACCTACACTTTAAGGTCTCAATAGCCATTTCATAAGTATCCTATGGAACCTACGGTCCTACTAGCTCAGTTTAAGTCTAGGATGGTCAACTCAACCTAGTTCACTTAAACTATAGCCCTGATACCAAGTTGTAACACATCAATTTTTAAAACAACATTTAAATATCATTTAATCCAAAAATAGATACTATTGTATCAACATCAAATGCCGGTTTTTCAAAAACGAAAAGGTTTCTTGTTCGAGATTATCAGAGTTTACAAAAACGGTGTTACAAATTATATCTTAACCATAGGATAAGGACTCTAATCATCAACACCGAGCTAATCTCAACAAGGCCTCTTCTAATCAAGCCTCCTAATTCTTCGATCCCGAACTTGAGTACATAGCAAAACACAAACATAGTACGTGAGACAAAATTGCCTCGTGAGATACATGGGTTTTAGACCCGATAAATAATTAGTCAAATAATATCATTTAATCTTAAAATAATATTACTAAGTTTGTTTTGGGTCACTTTATCACTTTCATTATTGGCCAATGTCAAGATAATCGGAATGCCTCCAATCTATCAAGACCATCATATCCACGGTAATCGGAATGCCTCCAATCTACGGGACTCATAGGTATTGGGTAATCGGAATGCTTCCAATCTACCACTAACCTTAAGGTACCGTAGTAACCGGAATGCCTCCAATCTACTACGGCCCTAGGGACATCATCATCATCATCATTACTTATCTTTTATCGGTATGAGCTTATAGCTCCATCATTTCTCAATCAATCAATAATTTCGTTATCAAACAAGCAATTCATCATAAAACACATAAATGACTAAATTACTTAAAGACTTGACAAAATCATTAGGTCATAAAAATATTTACTAGCTATGTACCCAGTTTAAAAGTCCCATGTACTCACCTTAGCTAAGCTTATCTAATGTTGTGTTCCTTGAACACCAATATCACTTATCAAGATTTGAATGCCTCAAATCCTTCAACCAACAACCTATTATCAAACCAATACAATGGTTTGCATCAATCATCAAAACTAACTATATAAACCATGGCTAGTCAACTACTAGCACCATTTTCCCCAAAGTTACCAAACCCTAATTTCATAAATCACCATATTTTTGTGTATGCATAACATGACCACGTTTTCCTTGTTAAAATACCATAGATCTAAGTTATATTACTTCCATTTAACCATTCATGAACAAATTCAAAACTAGGGTTTGAGATTCAAGCTTTCCCCACTTGAATCTATGGTTAAAAACTCAAGAGATATGAAGATTTACCTTTGTTCTTCAACAAGGAGCAAGAATCACCAAGATTTGGTGAAGAAATCGGTTCCAAACGTTCCTTTGCACTAAAAAACGTACACACACTTATTGGGAGAGAAACTAGGGTTTTGAAATGGCATTTATGACAAAAATCCCGATTTAATGCTTGCCAGCGACCAGATCGCGTCGCTATTTCCAGAATAGCGGCGCTATTTCGTGCCCGCCATAAATCGCGTCGCTAAATAGCGGCGCTATTTCCGACGCGATCTCCAAAATCTCGAATTCGCGCCCCCCTTCTCGACGCTATTTTGGGTCGCTGCTGCACCCCCGCCTAAGATAGCGGCGCTATCCCAGATAGCGGCGCTATCTGGGTCTAGCAGCCAAGGATGCACTTTCCTTTGTCGCTTTCGACCCTGTTTCGCCCATAACTTCCTCGTACGGTGCCCGAATGACACGAAACCAATTTCCACGTGTTTTAAACGATTTATCTATAATTAACATATTTTTGTACAATTTATTTATTTACAAATTTTCGGGTCGTTACATTTCCCATGCCCATCCACACCGTTGCCCTCCGCCTCACCCCCAAGCCGCTCTTCCTCCGTCCCATACCGAGCAGTCTTAACTCATTCGACTTAAGGTATATTACTCTCCTGCTTATTGATGATATATACTCGTGTGTGTGTGTGTGTGTATATATATATATATATATATATATATATATATATATATATATATATATATATATATATATATATAGGGTCCGATTCAGCGCAGAACCGTTTAAAGGTGCAGAACCGCAGAACCATCCTAACATCCAATGTTTTCTTTGTTATACATAAGTTGTAAATATGCATACACGCTGTAACCATCCTAACATCCAATGTTTCCAATTTTTTATACAAATAATATATAAATATATTTATATATTATTTGTATAAAAATTGGAAACATTGAATGTATAAATGTGTTACAACGTGTATGGAAATGTACACCTTATGTATAACATAGAAAACATTGGATGTTAGGATGGTTCTGCGGTTCTGCAGCTTTAAACGGTTCTGCGCTGAATCGGGCAATATATATATATATATATATATATATATATATATATATATATATATATATATATATATATATATATATATATATATATATATATATATATATATATATATATATATATATATATATATATATATATCAACAGCATTTGTTTCTCTCTTCAATATAGCAACATCATCTCCACATCACCATTTTTATAAATAAATACAAATCTTAATATATTATTAAAAATAAAAAAATTATAAAAAGAAAATAATTAAAAAAAACTATTATTAAGAAGGAAAATAAAAAAATATATCTCTCTTTCCTTTTTCTCTACTCCCCCCATATTACTTTCTTGCATACTGATAATAATATACGGAGTATATCAATAGTATTTGTTTCTCTGTTCAGTATAGCAATATCATCTCCACATCACCATTTTTTATAATTAAATACAAATCTTAATATATTATTAAAATAAAAAAATTATAAAAAGAAAATAATTAAAAAAAAAAATTATTAAGAAGGAAAATAAAAAAAATGTATCTCTCTTTCCTTTATTATTGCTTATTGACAATAATATATATGATATATCAACAACATTTGTTTCTCTCTTCGGTATAGCAACATCATCTCCACATCACCATTTTTATAAACAAATACAAATCTTAATATATTATTAAAAATAAAAAAATTATAAAAAGAAAATAATTAAAAAAACTATTATTAAGAAGGAAAATAAAAAAAATTATCTATCAGTTATCGTCAGATTTCCGAAAGAGTAGTACTGATGAAACACCGATGAGCATGCGCCAAAGGGGAAGGAGAACCGACAAGATCTGACGAGCCGTTAGCAAGGGCCTTAACGGAAGAGATCGGGGTAAAATAAGCAAACCAATTAGTTGGTGTCAACGGTGGGAAAAGAAGTTACGAGAAACGACCGAAATAGTTCATCAAACTTCCCTATTAAAGCACCTCTGACCTAACACTAAACTTATACTTTACACTATGATTTACGTTAAACAGCTACAATCCCACACTAAACCTTACACTATATATAACGTTAGTGTTTAGTGTAACGTTATATATAGTGTTACACTATTTATCAGCACTATAAATATCGTTAAGATTTCATTAAAATATATTAAGAATATACCAAAAATATTTTTTTGATGTTAATTATAGTATATTGCGTTGGAGACTTTTTAGTGTAAACATTATTTTTGTACTATAATTATAGAATTTAGAAATAATGTTAAAAGGATTGAAGTGGTCTTATAACCATTGCGGCTAATATTTTGGAGAAATCCGACTACAAATTTTGTTAGCACTCTCAAATGACAAATGGATGATGATCAGGGCGGAGTCAATCATTATTGTTAAAAGGGGCCGACTAAAAAATTTTGTTTTTTTTTTGTTAATTTCAATTGTTGGTAAAAAGAATTTGAAAAATAAAGATAACTCGTAACAGATATTAATACATTTATTAAGTGATGGAATAGTAGAATTTTGAATTTTAGTTTTGTCTTTTGTAAAAATTAATATGATAAATATATATTTAACTTTTCAAACTCAAACTAAAAGATCATTGAAGCCTAATGGTAAACTCATAGGGGTGAGAAAAAAAAGCGGGTAATCGGAATTGGAACCGGAACCGTTTTGGAACCGCCGGTTCCGGTTCCTAAAATTATGGATTTGCCCTAAGAGGTTCCGGTTCCGGTTCTTAAAATTTAGGAACCGGTAACCGGTGGATAACCGGAACCGGCGATTATTCGGTCTATTTTTGTTAAAATATTATATATTTGAGAAATTTAATGTCCAAATTTAATAATATGATAAATTTTGTGTAATTTTGAATGAGTTTAGTCATTAATTAGTCTAAATATAATGTTCTAACAATATAATAATTAGACAATCATATGTTTAAGTGTTTGAAATTTAGGATTATTCAAAGATTAGTATATAAAATAATAAAAAATGATTAATATTTAAGCTTTACATCTTATTTTAATTTTACGATTTTAAAGACAGGGTAACCGGAACCGGAGGTTCCGGTTCCGATAATTGAGGAACCGGTATAAGAGGTTCCGGTTCCAGTCGAAACCAGCGGGTACCCTGCTATGCTCACCCCTACTCATAATGCCATATACTAATGATCTCTAGTTCGTCTCCGTGGAGTGTTTTTTCTGTCTCTTTTTTTTTCTTCTCTCTTTTTTTCCTTGCACATTTCTTTATTAAATCTTTATTGAATTTTGTCTTTCTTTTTTATTTAATTATTTTATATTATAATTTATTATTTATATACGTACAATATAAGACGTAACAATTTATAAGAACCTTTTAATTTTCATTCGATTTCATATTTTCATCTATTTCTCGCGTTATATTGCAAGTATTATTATTATGATTAAAAAAAAAATATTTTTGTTTTCATTTAGAAAGACGAAGATTCACGTACATATTATATACACATCTAATATATATGTAACATTTTAATATTGGCTCAAACTATACAAATCATATACGTCAATAAGCATAGATAACATATGTGAATTCATAGATTATTTATGTGTAAAACAAATTAAAAAGCTACATATAAAATATAAGGGGTTTAGATCACCTTCATTAATAAATTATGTTTGAATATTATATTTAATTTTTGAATGGCTGCATGTTATAAAGAAAGATCATCTAATAAGAAGCTAGATTAGAATACAAAAAGAATAATCTATGAGAGGGTTACTACACTGTCCAACTCTTAGGTACCTCTTTCCCCTATGAAAAGTCCAAAGAAAAATATATACTGTATTTTACATTATCTCCTAGAGTTTCTTTACTTGGCTTGTGTAGGTTTGGAAGTCATGTCATTCATAATCCGTCATCAAAGGAAATCTTAGGGGTTTTTTCTCATAAAGTTTCAGGTTCGAGTTTTGTTGAAGGTTTTCCTCAGGTGAATAAGTGGCGGAGTTTATTCCCCATAGGTAGAGCGTTCGAAGGAATGCATACAACCCTTTGTGTCACTATGCTCGAACCACTAACATACTAACTGGGCGTTAAAAAAATCCAAAAAATGAGAGCGAAATTTAATATATAACATTTACCTTTAAATGAATAGTAACTTTTGTCTCTCAATGTCATTTTTCTTCTATTTAAGTATTATATGCGGAAGAAGTGAGATCCGGCGAGTACTGAAAAAACGGTGAGGACTTGCGAGGACATCTCAAAAAAAATTTAAAAAATTCCGAAAAAATATACTTCCTCCGATTCAAAATAAGTGATACACTTTCCTTTTTGGGGTGATTCAAAATAAGTGATACACTTTGAAAAATTACCTTATTTGGCAAAAAATAATGGGACCCACATCCACTAACTATCAACTTTAACAAAGTGAAATGACCTCTTTACACTTACTTTTTACTTTTAAACATCATTAACCCTACTTTTTTCAAAAAATATGGGACCCATTCCCTACTAACCATCCAATTAATCTAATTTAATCATCATTATAATCTTTTGCCTCAAAAACCGTGAAACCCCAAGTGTATCACTTATTTTGAATCGGAGGAAGTATATAACTCCCCATGATTATTACTACATTTGACAAAAAAAATTATAATCCATTTTTTTTTGTAGATCATAATAATGATCCATATTTTTATTTTTTTTTGTGAATCAAAATTATGATCCATATTTTGCTTTTTGAATCATTTTTGAAATTTATTTTTTTTGGATTTTATAGGCTGCGATTTTTATGTTTAAAAAAGAAAATTTTTTGAAAAAAGTTTGTTTTGGATCATTTTCAGAGTTTTTTTTAGTCCTCGCAGTCCTCACCGGTTTTTGAGTTCTCACCGGATCCGGACCCATATGCGGAAACTACATTGTTTGTGAATCTGTCCAAGTTGGTAAAGCCATGTGATGTTGATTGTGAGGTCTTCAGCTCGATTCTTGGCTACTCCTTACATTTTTTTGCTCCTTTTTCACCCTTCCTATTAAGTTTGCTTAGATTATAATTTACACCCCTTAACTTTAACTTTTCTTAAATAAAGATTTACTACCCTAAACTTATTGTTCAATGTCTACACCTTTTTAAAAATAATGGTAATTTACTTTAAAACTTTTAAATTTACATACAACTAATGAATTTTTATATAACTAAAAATTATTTTCTGTTAACTATTACTATTATAATAATTTTTTACTTTACTACGATTAATGTAATTAATATTTTTTTACTTATACTTTTAGTATTATTATTAGTAATTTCTTATACGAAATTTGATTCACGATGTCTACATTTCTTAAATAACAAATTATATGATTTTATTTTTACCATAAGATTTTGGGTTGACATAAGTAATACACAATCTTACACAAAGTAAAACTAAAGTATACGACTAAGGATAAAAACAAATTGGATACAATAAGCCGAAAAACACATACTACACATATAACTATACATTGTACAGCTGAAACATTTACTAATATAGATCATCTTTTCGGTGTGATATGAAAACCCCTACAACACCACGTGGGGTATATGTACTATAGTAATATTTAAAGAAGTCAAATTTGAGTGGAGGAACTTCTGTTCAAATTTGAGGCTTACAACAAATGGTGAAAGTAAGTTGAACACCATAGGTTTGGCTACATGTTGGATGATTTGGCGATACAGGAATGCAGTTTTATTTGATGTTGGTAGTATTCGTAAAGGAGACATTTTTGATTTTATTATTTTGTTTTCTTTTAATTGGTTAACTCATAGAGGTCATTCTTCGACTTCGTGGGTTGACTGGATTAAGAACCCTTTGATGTAATTGATAGTTTCTTGCTAGCTTTCGTTTGTTTATAAAAGTTACGGTGGGGGTCCGCGGGAGGGTGATGGCATTGCCGAAGCTCGATCTGTTGCCCCTTTTTGCTGGTAAAAAAATATATATAAAGAAGTCAAAGTTTATCCCAACATTAGACCGCTTGGAATTACCTGACCATTGGGTTAACTCCAAATCTAATGACATATTTTTAGTAGTTTGAGTTACATCTAAGTTGGCAATATGCATGCATTCTTTGAAACCGCATCTTAGGGAAATAAAACCCCACCTCCTTTTCCGCATGAGGAAAAAACATTAATAAGACTCGAACCTAAAACATTGGAAAGTAAACTTCCGGTGGCCATTGTATATACATATGATAACGGGAAAAAATTTATACATACTATTAATCAGACGAGAAACTTAAGTTCACATTCTAAAAACACCATACGACATCATAAATACGACAATTATACATCCAAACAAAACCTAGAAAACCAAAAAAAACACACATTACAAACAAATGATCGAACCAAGCAAAACCAGCCGCCACGTGTAAGTACAAGATTTAAGACCAAGATCATGGATCCCTTACTTCAAAGACATTGCGATTCTTGACCACAATATCGTACATGTACGTGCATCGATTTGAACTTGTTGAAGTCTTTAGGGAGAGATATGAGATGAACCATGGATCTTTTATGAAACTGGATAAGGTCGGGATCGTTGTAGTACCTTTCCAACCAATAGATGTTAGCTTTTGTTCAAGAATTTCGTACGATGTGACCACTTCATTCGTGGGCAGGTGCACCAACACCTTGCCACGAGATGCACCCGGTAAGCTAGTATCAGCATTACCGGGATCCTCCATGAGCCTAAAAACACCATTCTTGAACACCCAAACACCAGACATATATGGTTTTATATAATGTGTTTTATATGAATATGAATTTTGAAGATAGTGAGATTTGGTATAAAGTTTGAGGTTTAAATAAGGGGTGTGGTAGCTGGGTGGTACACAACGTCCTTTTACTTATGAACATCACGTACACATGTTATTGCCACCGATAAAGGACGTACTCTTGTCCTACGCGTTCACACGGAAATAGGGTTAAATGATCGATCAATTATGATAAGGTGACTGGAAGCAGTCTCTGTACCTTCACCTTTAGATAAATGTATAAATTTCTACAACGTACCTTCAAATGAGAGTTGTATGAATATCTCCCCTCATTTGGAATGTTAAATTTTTTTCTGTATTTTTAGATCCTTTTAAGGGGGCTCCAATTAATTAAATTTTCAAAAAGCAAACTATATGGAATTAAGCTTAATAATAGTGAAGTTGAAAGATTGGCATCTAAACTATCTTGCTAACGTTCCAAATTGGCATGTATCTACCTCGGTCTTCTAGTTGGGAACAATATGTCAAAAAGTGTTAGCTGGAACACAATCATTGAAAGTTTTAACTACAAGCTCTCATCTTGGAAATCTAATAGTCTTTCGTTCGGTGGATGTCTCGCTCTTATAAAATGGGTCCTAGGATGCCTTGGTATTTATTACTCTATTTTTCTATTTTTAAAGCTCCCTTAAATTAGTTCATAAGGTTCTTGAAAGATTGAGGAGACAATTATTTTGGGGAGGAAACTCGATGAAAACAAATATTACATGGATTGTTTGGAACAAAGTCTTGGCACCCACATGTCATACTATGGAAGCCTCGGAATCGAAAGTTTATTAGCTAGCAATATTGCAATGCTAACAAAATAGTGTGTGGAGATTTAAAAATAACCAAACGCCGTTTGATATAATATATGTGATCAAATTGATAAATGGAAGCGAAGGGGGTCGTGATAATCCTTTGAATTGTTTTAAAACCGCAGGCATTGGGGGAAAATTATCAAACTAAATCTAAAAAAATTCGACATAGACTTTAATAACTTTATATTTATGAAAATGATAGGCATTTCAAACAGATAACTCGATATTAGTTCGCAATTTTTGTAATTGTTAGCGTCTCTAGCTTTTTGCCATTTGAACGCTTTTAGTATAATCTTCTGGCTTTCAAAAAATATATTTTCTTGAAAGCTTATTTAAGCAGTTAAGCCTACACTTCTTGCTATAACCCTACACTAAGTTGACTACAACGCCAGGGGTTAATTATGACATAATACGTACATATAGAGTATTAGGGTCCGGATCATGTGAGTACTCAAAAACCGGCGAGAACTGCGAGGACTCCAAAAAAAACTCTGAAAATGATCCGAAACAAACTTTTTTCAAAAAAATTTCTTTTTTAAACATAAAAATCGCAGCCTATAAAATCCAAAAATAAAAATAAAAAATTTCAAAAATGATCCAAAAAAAATAAAATATGGATCATAATTTTGATCCACAAAAAAAATATGGATCATTATTATGATCCACAAAAAAAAGTGGATCATATTTTTTTTCAAAATTTTTTTTTGGTCAAATGTAGTAATAATCATGGGGAATTATATATTTGTTTTCGGAATTTTTTGAATTTTTTTTGAGGTATCCTCGCGAGTTCTCATCGTTTTTTGAGTCATCACCGGATCCCACTTCTAGAGTATTATTTGTTTATTTTGGCAAAAAAACACCTGTTGATATTGATACGAAAATATAAGAGATTTAATTCAAACAAAAATTAGTATGCTCGATAGGAAGGCAAGTCACCTAATAACATTATAACACACTTGATAATAATGAAGCCTACATTAGTATGATAACGGTGATTTGATAAAACAGAAAACATGAAGCCTACATTAAATTTGTAATAACATCCCTCAGTTTTTCTAGATTATAAGTGGCCAAGTGCGAATAAAAACAACATCAACATCATAAATTAAGGCTTGTAGTTTAGTGATAATAAGGTTTAAGAAGTGTCTCTCATTCGATTAACGTCATGAGTTTAAGTCCCGCTATTGTTAAAAACAAAATCAACATCACAAATATATCTTTTCAAATTCAAATCACCCACTAAATATACAAATTGTTAAATTCAAACAAACGCTAATCTTGAGCTAACATCAATTAGCTTCCTAAACCTAAAAACCCACACACAGAATAATCAAATTTTGACATACAACAACGTCCAACACACATATTTCAAACGGAAAATTGATCGAACCAACATGGACACGTACGCATGATCGATCACGAGCACAATCAATCAATAATTAAGAATCCCGTACTTCAAAGACATTGCGATTCTTGACCACAATATCATACATGTGCATGGACTTGAGTTTGTTGAAGTTTTTGGGAAGAGATATGAGATGAACGGTGGATCTTTTATGAAACTGGAAAAGATCTGGATCATCGTAATACCGTTCCCACCCAAGAGATGTGAGCATTCTTTCAAGAACCTCGTATGAAGTCACAACTTCATTGGTGGGAAGGTGCACGAGCACCTTGCCACGAGATGCACCTTGTAACGAGCCAGCACCGGGATTCTCCACGAGTCTAACCACACCATTCTTGAACACCCAAACACCCGACATGGTTTTGATTTTGAGGAAGTGAAGAAAAAGTATGTTGAAGATGCCAAAATTCATAGGGGATTTGGAGGTTTATATAGGACTGCAGCTTGCTAAGCTAGGTAGAGGCATATATTCTACTACCCACGTGTACAATATGGGGCGGTTTGTGACAGTTTTTTTACTAAAATCAAACCCCGAACTAAAAAGTACCGTTTTTACTAATTACAAATTGTTCGGTTTTGATTTTTTTGGTATCGAATTTTCGGTTAATTCAAATAATCGGTTTTGATTTCCTTAAAATTACCAATATGTTAATTTTGAAATTATGTTTTAAACTTTAACACATCTATAGATAAAACAAAAAATAGTAAGTTTTCATATATAAATATAAATATAATTAACAATAATCAAATAAGATTAATAGTATTGTAACATTCTAACAATAGCTACCAAATAGTTTAGGAAACATTCGCATAAAAATCCTAACATACAAAGCGTCGACATTGATGATCATTTTATCTTTATTTCTTTATACTAACATCTAGGGGTGAGCTCGTCCAAAAATCGAACCGAACCGAACCGAAAACAGTAAATTTTCAAAATCGAAACTGAACCGATTATATGATATCGGTTTTGGTTCGGTTTGGTTTTTTTAGGCCAGATACTCATTCTTATTCGAAAATCGAACCGAGCCGAACCGAACCGAAAAAGATGAATTTTTAAAACCGAAACTGAACCAATAACATGTTATCGGTTTTGGTTCGGTTCGGTTTTGGTCGGTTTTCAGTTCGATTCGATTTTTCGGTCCAAATGCCCACCCCTACTAACATCCACTAGCCATACTAACTTGTAACTTCCCGTTTAAAAAAAAAACTCCCTAACCAATTAGAAGTTGAAGTACTCTCAAGTGAAATAACTACTCAAATTTTTTTTAAATAGTAAAGCGTACAATCTCTTATAAACATCATAATACTTTTACTAAATTTGAAGGATATAAGTGGGGTGGTTTTTCTGGTCCGATTTTTCACATGGTCACATCGATTTTCAAACGACTCTGTTTTTTCAGTGAAGTTTTTTCAGTTTCGATACTGTTTTTGTTCTCATCCCTTAACTTTTAAAAATATACGGAGTAACTAATAAGAAATGAGGATGATGCATCCAGCCCTCATCTATTGGTTACGTAACTTGCACGCTTCTATATTTGCTCAAATAATTTATATCATGCGAATACGTGACATCAATCCGTTAAAATTTTTTGTTAAGTAATCACTCGATCGGTACGAATTATATTTTCGGCAAATTAAAGGGTGTTTGTTGGTTTTGCACAAAGGGAATAGTTTGAAATATATAATCCAAAAGCGAAAACAATTGGTTAAGTATGATCTTTAATTAGGTTAATGGAATATTATGAAGAGAATAAAGGCCTAAACACTCGCAAATGAGGATCAATTCCTTGTAAATATATCCAATATCAAAGCAAAATGATAATCCTAAAGATAGTTTCTAGATGAGTAAATTACTAGGGGTGAACATGGTACGGTACCACATATATTTTCCTCATATCGTGTACCGTACCAACTATAGTTGGTATACTAATCTAGCTATCAGTACCGTACCAATTATATTTGGTACCAATTTATTTGGCTACCAACAATCGTGGTTGGTACGAATTGGTAATGGTATATACCAAGATCACAAACTTATTTCGAATTATTACTAAAAACAATACATTTTTCTATACTATTATATTTGGTAATGATATACGTTAAATGTTATATGAACACTATTTACGATAAAGTTTCAAATTATGTAGTATTCTTGGTATAATACACTAGCTTGTGTAGCATTCTCTTGTGCTTCACACGCTTAACTATTAACAATATATACACACATAATAACAAAAATATAATATGTTAATCGGTCAGGTTAAGAAGTAGAAACTTGAATGTTTTCATGTTATGCTATCATAACTTTTATTAAAAAATAATACATACGTAGTTTACCTTTCTCGAATTCTTCTAAATAATATATATATGTTCTTCTAAATAATGTATATATATATGAGTATATAAATTATTGGTTGGTACAGTATTACCGTGGTATTTAAATTTTTATACCATTACCGTACCATGACTACTTGATTGGTATGGTACTACCAACCAAACATATTGGCTACCAACATATTGGCTACCAACTATACTTGGTATGGTTGGTAGCATGTTGGTTGGTTTTGTTCGGTACAAATTTGACACCCCTATAAATTACATGGAAGGTCCCAATAGTTTGCTACTTATTATACCTACAGTCCATGAACTTCATTTATTACACTGGACGTCCCTCGTGTATACAATTTATTACACCCATGGTCCCTACTGCCCTTAACTTTTTCTAAATGACGAAAATATCCTTTAGCCTTTTATATTAAAACGAAAATAAGGGATTGTGAATGTAATTTGTGAAAAGCCACATGGACCATTTGTGAAATTTACTCTATTAATTGATTTTTTTTCTTTTCTCTCTTTAGTTCATGTTCTTCCGCCACATTCAGACTCACCACCCACCTCTATCTTTTTGGATTCAAACATCAATCAATAACCATTATCGTCACACCACAAAACCCTCTGAAAAGTCGATCCATCACCAACCCCTGCCTCCGGTTGCCTTCTCCAATTGTTCTACCGCATATGACGTTCTATCGACCTGAACTGATTCAGACAATTGATGGACGTCGCCAGAGGAGTTTGTGGTTTGCACACACGGTGATTCAAACAATTGATGCACGTCGCCAGATGAGTTGGTGTTTTGCACACCCAGGTCGATTGAGGTTTGAATTCAAAGAGATAGATATGGGTGGTAAGTTTGAATGTGACGGAAGAATATGAATTAAGGAGAAAAGAGAAGAAAAAAAATTAATTAATAGAGTAAACTTCATGGATGTTCCTTGTGGTTTATCACTTATTACATTCAAGGTCCCTTATCTTCGCTTTATTACAAAATACCAAAAGGGTATTTTCGTCATTCTGAAAAAGTTAAGGGTAGTAGGGACCATGAGTGTAACAAATTGTATACACCAGGGACGTCTGATGTAATAAACGAAGTTCAGGGACTGTGGCTGCAATAAGTGATAAACCACAGGGACCTTCCGTGTAATTTACTTTTTCTAGATCATATTTAATACATAATAGCAGAAGGTATAGCTCCAAGTTAAACCGGTGTTAAAGGCGTTTTTGTGTTTTTAACATGGTTTTAATAAACACCTTAAAATGAGTTGTATTCTAGGTAGTCCATATTTTTTATAGAGTCTCAAGGGATAGATTTTAGCCATTGGATCAAAATGGTCAAGATCAAATTCCTTAGCCACTGACACCGCTGACCACCTCCAGCCGCCGCCTCCGGCCACCGCCGACCGCCGCCATCCGCGGTCACCGCTGGACGGCGGCGACGGTGGTGGCTGACAGTGGTGGTGAGGGTGCCGGTGGTATTGATGTATTGAAACACATGTGATTCACTAAAAAACAGGTGTTCCGAAATACATACGAGCATAATACTTCGAATCACATGTGTTTCAAGTCACGAAACACATGTGATTCACTAAAAACAGGAGTTTTAAAAACAGGGGAGCATATGAACTACGAATCACATGTGTTTCAAGTCACGAACACATGTGATTCACTAAAAAAAGGGGTTCCAAAATACAAACGAGCATATTACTTCGAATCACATGTGTTTCAAGTCACGAAACACATGTGATTCATTAAAAACATGAGTTTCTAAATACAGGGGAGCATACGAACTACGAATCACATGTGTTTCAAAAGGTGAAACACATATGATTCACAAAAAACAACGGTTCCAAAATACAGACGAACATATTACTTCGAATCACATGTGTTTCAAGTCACCGTCGGCCACCACCACTGCCGGCGTAGAAGTCAACAGGATTCTTTACTTCATTTGTTTTGTCAAGGTGGGTTATTGATGTATTGAATCACATGTGATGGTAATGGGTTTGAGTGTTTATCTTGACCTTTGACTTTTTCTTGATTCAAAGGTTAATAATTATCCCTTGGAACTTAATAAAATTATTAGAGTACCTATAATAAAAACCATTAAATAAATAACTAAACTTTGTGTTATGAATTTTACAAACTTTTTAGCCATATAATTATTACCTTTTAAATACATGAAATCGATCATCCAATTCAAGTATTCAACCTATTTAAAACTAAAATCACTTCATGTTTAATAGATGGACATGTGCCCAATCGGCCAATCTGGTTACAAGATGACATCATCATTATTTTATTATAGAATCTTGCTAAACACAATAAATGTGGTTAAGGAATATCTAGTTTCGTGGTATTCAACCACACCTCTTGAATAATAAATCTGCTAGGAATGGTACCACGGCAACAGCCGTGGTGATGACATTGCATCGCGTGGCCGGCGTGGAACACCGCCCCCACCATGACGTGGGGGTATGGCGTGGCCACGGGCATGAGGAGGCACGGCGTGGGGTGGCGGATTCAAGCTCTGATTGGTCCAAAATTTAAAAAAACATTATTATATATATGTGTGTGTGGTGTGTGGTGAGTATTTCCTGAATAATTGATGTGGTGTGGTTGCTGGAGTGACAGATGATGTGACAGAAAAAACGGTGTGCCTGGTGGTACCCATACCCACTAGCCTAATAGGTTTTGATAATAAAATATGCTTAAAAAACTTGCACATTTATTCGTAACCGACTCCTGAATTTTAGAAATTATTTCCCCATAAATTAATATATAATTTTTTATGCACTTAATGACAATCAAAATCCATAATAATAATATCTTCAAATTAATTGATTTGAATTCTTTTTTCCTTGGCAGTTTTTTGAAAGGTAGCACAATGATGGCCATGTAAAGTATGTTACTTTAGGTTTGGTTGGGAATTTGGTGAAGTATTCCATTTGTTTAAAAAAATCAACATACCTAATTATAATTCCACGGGTATTGACATGTTTCTAAAGAAAATTCAGCTTTTAGATTCGTCTTAGCTTTACTAAGATTAAAGGCTTGATGATTTCTTCAGCTATAGTCTAAAGGTTGGACGTAAGATTTAACGTATTTTAAGATCTAACATGGTTCATTAGTATCTATATATTATAAATTTATAATTATAATTATAGTGGTTTGTTCAAGGAGGTCCAACAAAATAATAAAGTCCCAAGGGAAAATTATTGGCCATTGGATCATCAAGATCAATGGTCCAGATTATATCACAAATTTAAATGATTTTTTGGGTGGAGGGGTATAATGGGCATTTTACCCATGACTTAAAAGCAAAACTTCTTCTTCACTCTTCATTCTTCCCCCTCTCTCTACGCTTTTTTTCTCTGCACTATCTCTCTTCCGAATCGTGAAATTGTAGACGAAATCCTCTTCTTTTTTCTGTTCAATCGCCGATTTCTTATGATATTTTGCTAAAATCGTTTGTTCTACACTCCTACAACATCGGATTTGTTATACTTTCATCTTTTACGCGATTGACAATGGTCGATTCTATATCTTCTCCTTCCAAAAATCATTTTGATGAACTTTCTGGTAATTTTAACTTTTTTGTTGTTGTTCTTATTAGTTTTTTAACTGTTTATGCATAAATCCTTATATTTAGAACTTTTCTAGGGAATCTATTTGATAATTGTCGATTTCATGTGTTGATTGTTGATATGTTGTTCTTTATTATGTGTTTGGTAAGCTTTCTAGTGTTTTTATAGTTAATCACCTGTGATTCGTAGTGTCTTCACATGTGATTCGTAGTATTTTTTTAAGTTTTTTGTGATTTAGTTAACGACATGTGATTGTATATATCTGTTTAGTTTTAAATCACTTGTGATTGTATATATGTGTTTGTTTTGTTTTTCTAATCAGATTTGATTGTATATTTGTTTAGTTTTAAATCACTTGTGATTCATAGTGTGTTTACGTCTTACCATTAGTTATGTGATTTAGTACTATCACATGTGATTGTTATGTAAATATCCTCCCCTGTTTTTTGAAAACCCCTGTTTTATCAACAACAACAAACACAAGAGATTGTTCATATAATCACATTTTTAGTTTTAAATCACATGTGATTTTAATCTGTCTAGTTTTCAAACACATATTTTCCTGGTTTATCACTTGTGATTGTGTCTCTGTTTAGTATTAAATCACATATTTGTTTTAGTTAATCACATGTGATTGTGTATATATATTTAGTTAATCATATGTGATTGAATCTGTATAGTTTTACATCAGATGTTTTTTAATAGTTAATCATATGTGATTCTATGTCTGCATAGTTTTAAATCCCCTGTTTGTTTGAAATTATTATCTCTTTCGTCGTGTTTAAACATTGTCCATTATAATCATTTTTTATAACTTATTTGATTATATGTGATTTTACTGTTTTTATTATAGATTTCAGCTTTCTAGTGTTTTTTTAGTTGTAAATCACATGTGATTTTATTGTATTCACATGTTATTTGCCGTTTATTATTTTTACGTGTACTCTGTTTTTAAATCACATGTGATTTTACTGATTTTATTATATATTTTCAGCTTTCTAGTGTTTTTTAGTTGTAAATCACATGTGATTTTACTGTGTTCACATATTTTATTATTTTTATGTTTACTCTGTTTTTAAATCACATGTGATTGTTATTTATTATTTGATTATTATATTATTTTAGTTCAATCACATGTGATTGTTCTCAGTATCTCACCTAATCACAGTTAAATAAGTAATAGCTTTCAATCACATGTGATTAGTAAGCTAAATTACAGTTGTTTATGTGAGATTGTGAGTTCAATCACATGTGATTTCATTTAACTATCTCATATTGTTATTAGTTGTCATAACTTGCTTCTTTGTGTTTTATAGGTGTTGATGATGAATTCACTATGTTATCTAAGTTACATGAGATACGAACTAATGTTAATATTGGTAGAAAAAGACCTCTATCACCATTAATAACAAAAACTGTTGAGGTGCCAAAGAAGATCAAAATAAGGCTTAAAAGATCAATTAGCAATGAACCATCCGTGTAACACCGCAAAATTTAGAAAACTTTTTTGTTTTTTAAATGCCCGAAGGCGATTAGGTTATCCTCTAGGTTATCCGTGTAACAATAAGCTTTCAAAATGAACATTACTTAAACAATATAAAAACGGTGTCACTTAACGACATGGCTCGATTTACAAAACATAACCAATTGAGCTTGGTCACTCATTCCGTCCAAAGCTCCGATCAACCTGAAAAGATTCAACGAGAGAGAGATTAGCACAAAGCTAAGTGAATGAATATAATCTACAAATTCTGTAAAGCACAACAAGCTAGCATAAACATCTCTACGTTCGAAGAACCACCTAACCACTACACTTAATCACATAAACACGGAAGTTATAAAACATCCCCGGTTGGGAATTCACTTGAACACGGAAGTTATAAAACATCTCTGGTTCGTTCGAGAAGATCGGGGTCCTGCCGGAGCCTTAACCCATGGTCGGCCAAAACCACGGTAACCGATAGCGTTTCGTATCCAACACCAGGGCAACTCCCTCCCCTTAACCATGCAACAAATACAGGTAAGGTCGGATACCCTATTAGTCGATACCCGATGCCCAGCCGTTCTCCTTCCGACACTGACTTCTCAAACCTCAGTCACCAAGTCAAACCGAGTCGTTGCCACAAATCAAGCAAGGTCTCTTCACATAAGTGCACATAATCATGTATGGTATTCCCTAACACTAGGCATACATAACGAATCGACTAGCTACGAATACACCGCGAAAACACCACGAAAGAGTTCCCAGACGCGAACTACAGTTCGCGTTCGCGAACTCAAGTTCGCGTCGGGAACTGAAACGCGACCGATTTCGCGACTAATCCCCATTTTCTCTGTAAGCACTTCGCGATCGGGAACGGGAGTTCGCGACGCGAACTCCCCACGTCTGGTAATTTCCTGCATTTTTACCAAGTATGCATATACCGAACCAATTAAAACCGAACACAAGTTGGAGGTTAAATCCACTCACCGTAACCTTCTCCTTGCCACCAACTCAGTAGTCTAATGTCACTGAGTTGTCCTCCCGTTTCCTGTGAATCCAAAAGAATACCGAATTAGTACCTAATTTCACCAAATTATAAACAATTATCAAGTAAGTTCATAAACTAACTTTTCACCCAAATGACATCTAAACACTTGTCATAATAACTACTCAAGTCATATTCACACCATAATTTCGTAATTCAAGTCAACTAACCACATTATACATTTCACATCCAAACGAGTCAGAATCGGATTATTAAAACAATAATGCACTCTACAACTACAATCATGTCAACAACTTACAAATCACCAAATTATGTAATTATCATGTTGTTGTCATTCATAAACCAAGTCAATCCATACTAAAATACATTTAGTCAAACTTTCACTATATTTGCCCAAACGGGTCAAAACAACATTTTTAACTTCAACACTTTCAAGCACAACTATAATTGCTATAATCATACCATTTAACAATTAATAACTAACTAGTTATTTTAACAAGAACAAAACTCCATCCTAGATCATTATTAACCACCAATTTCACTAGTTCATGAAATCTCCCAATAACCATCCAAACACCACCCAAGCTCAATCATTTAGCACACATTCATCACAACTAATAAGTCATAACCAATTAAACAATTCATCAAGTTCATGACAACCAAAAAGCCAAGAATTTTACTTCTAAAATTCCTAGTTCATCTTTTCACCCAATTAGCCAAACACTAGCTAGTTTACTTATCAAAATCCACCAATGCTTGGTTTTAAACATACATAACTTACCAAACATGTTTTCTTAACATAATGAACAATTCCAAGCATTCAAACCGCAAGAAATCCAAGGTTTGACAAAACCCATACAACCTACCTTTACATAAACACACCAAACTTGTACATCTTGCTAAAATAGTTGTACCTTATGCTAAAATACTTGTACATATACAACAATACATGAAAAACTTTGTATAAACACTTAACACACCATCTAACACAATAATCACCAACCAAATCTCAAGAACACATAAACCCTAATTTATCAACTATCATGAAATCGAAAATGAACACATATAGGTTGAAGCTTACCTCAAGAGCTACTCAAAAACGGGTTCGGATTAACGATTGGTCAAGAAACAAGCTAGAGATCTTCACCAAAAGCTCAAGAACACTATGAGTTTTAATGGGTGTTTTAGAGAGAGATATGGGGAGATAACATAGAGAGAGAAAGAGAGATATGGAGGAAGATGGAAATGAAAAGGAAAGAATGGGTGAAAAGGGAGAAAGGGGTTGCCCCCTCCCCATGCCTGCCGAAGCAACACCAAAAGGGGGGCCCCACATAGCCTTTTGTCTTTTTACATCTTTTAACAATACAATCTAAAAGTCCATTTCGTAGTTAATTTATTTAAAATAGCAAAGGGGTTCCAATTTTAAAAACGAAAGTATATTCGGAGACGATATTAAAAGGAGAATCCAAAGATATAAAAATCACATTTTCATTTAAACAATTCAGAAAACAGATATTTTAATCCCTTGATTAAAATATCACAAAAGGACAAAAAGTCAAACAATTCATTTAACACTTAATCAATTTATTCCACAAAGGGTCGCATAGATATATATCAAATATCATTATATACCTAAATAACTAGGCCGGTTTTAGGATGTTACAACTCTACCCTCCTTAAAAAGGATTCCGTCCTCGGAATCCAACAACAATATTCAAATAGCAAATATTATCACAAAAAGTTTACGACTCTATTCCATTCACTTTCACGTATACATGCTCAAACAAAATCACATCCAATTTGTTATACACTTCATATAGCATTTACCATTCATAACAAGATAGCATTCCTCATGCCATAAAAGTTAATCAACTAGTTTAAGTTACAACATAATTTCCATACACAAGGTCACACAATTAACCCAAGTCTCAATTATCTACTCATTTTCTTCTTTATTCTAACAAAATTTACAACCTTGACCCGCAATTTTAAGAATTTCCAATAAAATTTCCGGTCTTAATCAACTAATTTCAAAAATACACTTTCATAACATAAAGTCACATCAATTTTGCATACTAGGCACAACTGGTCAAAATCAAGCAATTCATCGTGACACTATCAAAGTCCTTAGTTAACAATACTTCTAACAATCACCAACTATTTTATGCATAACTAGCCATCTTACAAGGATGACAAACTTTACGAAGTCAAGTTGCACGTTTTGACAAAACAAGTCGAAGTCTACACAATTCAAGTCTACCCCACATATTTCATTACGATCATGGCGATACAAATAGCAACATCTTTTATACCCAATTAGTCATACCCATGACCTAACAGATCAAAACAATTTTTTTTTTTATTATCCAAAAATTGTTTTATTACATCCATAACATGTTAAAGTATTTAACAAACCCAACTTATACAATTAACAACGATTATCATCATAATCAAGGTCTAACAACTAAATGCATCCAATCAAGTCTTGACACTAATTACCTTTAACGGGTCAACATTACGAAATTTATCATAACGATTTCAAACATACAATTCACAGTTCATTAACATGTCAAACTCATGTGATGACTAATAAGCATTTTCAATTACATGTCAACTTTTACTTAGACTTCAAGTCAACCAATCACAATTCAACTAGTCCTTAACTCTTACCTATTAACATCCAAATAGTAAGGTAATTCCATCAATTCAATACAAATCATTCATCTTCAATTAATACTATCACAAGTCATCTCAAAAGATCTACACACACAATTTATTAGTCGCGTTTCAGATTTCAAATTCGACATATGAAACAATTTGGTAATTTATCATAAGCATTTCAGGTCATTCAGATAATTAACACCGACTAACCGCCATAATTAATGTCTATAACAAAATTAAATATCAATTTATTCATATTGCACAAACACTTCTGCTTTTCTCTATACAAGTCACTACATGTGACCCGACATGTCACAATAAAAGTTTCACTTTTTCACATAACAAACACTAGTCCTACTTGGACTATTCGATTCACGCATGCAATTCCATCCATTTTAATTACAAGCATCACATTCTAGCAGTTTGCAACAGTTACTATTATACTCAATTTGATCCATGGTCACATATGTTGTGACCGAAACCGACATACAACCGATTCTCTTCGCTTCTCTTAGAGTGAAGGAACAACAAACAGTTACAATCAACATGTCATCAATTTGCACAATATGAAAATGAGCAATTTTAACCACCGAGACACTATATGTGTCCCGACAAACAAGAAAAGATTCCATCTTCTATAACATTTATTCATAACCTTGATTAAACTAGACTAATCCATACATCATATCACACTAAACTTAGTCCAAGTTTCAATAAAAGGAACATGTAAGCATGCATCACTTATATCTACAAAACTCCCGACATATATGATGTATCCCAAATCAATAAGCAATCAATTATTCTAATTCAAGTGACATAACACACCGAAGGTAATCAGTTCAGTTCATCACAACATTTCACTAATCTTAACTAAGCAATCTTCTCAATTAACAATTCTACATAAACACAAGTATTGAGTTTATTAGAGCATACCTGAGCTATCATTGTCGGTCTAACGTTGGTGAAGATCCCCCAACCGCCCCCGTCCTTGACCCACAACCCATTCTCCTTTCCCCAAGGTCAACTCCCATCTTGCCCAAATTGACCACCTCTAATGTACTTCATTTTCCCACGTGCGTATATATGCTCCCCGGGTAGTTCCCGCATCGTTACTTGATGTGCCAATATTTCCTAGGGCCAAGGGGGTCGGGTTCTCTTTACCTGTCATATCTATAACAATCACAACAACTCACGAAAGCTTAGTTTAAATCGTTAGTAACTACATACTAACTACAACTAGCTTCATTCACCGTTGCTCTAATCCCACTCGTCCGGAATGCTTGACCAAACTCGAGCCACGATTTGGGAATGGAACACCAACCCCGTGTATCCATCGCCAAACCGAAGCTCTGATACCAAGTTGTAACACCGCAAAATTTAGAAAGCTTTTTTTTAAATGCCCGAAGGCGATTAGGTTATCCTCTAGGTTAGTTTAGTTATCTTAGTTTAGTTTAGTTTACAAACAAGGTCCCACAATAAGCTTTCAAAATGAACATTACTTAAACAATATAAAAACGGTGTCACTTAACGACATGGATCGATTTACAAAACATAACCATTTGAGCTTGGTCACTCATTCCGTCCAAAGCTCCGATCAACCTGAAAAGATTCAACGAGAGAGAGATTAGCACAAAGCTAAGTGAATGAATATAATCTACAAATTCTGTAAAGCACAACAAGCTAGCATAAACATCTCTACGTTCGAAGAACCACCTAACCACTACACTTAATCACATAAACACGGAAGTTATAAAACATCTCCGGTTGGGAATTCACTTGAACACGGAAGTTATAAAACATCTCCGGTTCGTTCGAGAAGATCGGGGTCCTGCCGGAGCCTTAAACCATGGTCGGCCAAAACCACGGTAACCGATAGCGTTTCGTATCCAACACCAGGGCAACTCCCTCCCCTTAACCATGCAACAAATACAGGTAAGGTCGGATACCCTATTAGTCGATACCCGATGCCCAGCCGTTCTCCTTCCGACACTGACGTCTCAAACCTCAGTCACCAAGTCAAACCGAGTCGTTGCCACAAATCAAGCAAGGTCTCTTCACGTAAGTGCACATAATCATGTATGGTATTCCCTAACACTAGGCATACATAACGAATCGACTAGCTACGAATACACCGCGAAAACACCACGAAAGAGTTCCCAGACGCGAACTACAGTTCGCGTTCGCGAACTCAAGTTCGCGTCGGGAACTGAAACGCGACCGATTTCGCGACTAATCCCCATTTTCTCTGTAAGCACTTCGCGATCGGGAACGGGAGTTCGCGACGCGAACTCCCCACGTCTGGTAATTTCCTGCATTTTTACCAAGTATGCATATACCGAACCAATTAAAACCGAACACAAGTTGGAGGTTAAATCCACTCACCGTAACCTTCTCCTTGCCACCAACTCAGTAGTCTAATGTCACTGAGTTGTCCTCCCGTTTCCTGTGAATCCAAAAGAATACCGAATTAGTACCTAATTTCACCAAATTATAAACAATTATCAAGTAAGTTCATAAACTAACTTTTCACCCAAATGACATCTAAACACTTGTCATAATAACTACTCAAGTCATATTCACACCATAATTTCGTAATTCAAGTCAACTAACCACATTATACATTTCACATCCAAACGAGTCAGAATCGGATTATTAAAACAATAATGCACTCTACAACTACAATCATGTCAACAACTTACAAATCACCAAATTATGTAATTATCATGTTGTTGTCATTCATAAACCAAGTCAATCCATACTAAAATACATTTAGTCAAACTTTCACTATATTTGCCCAAACGGGTCAAAACAACATTTTTAACTTCAACACTTTCAAGCACAACTATAATTGCTATAATCATACCATTTAACAATTAATAACTAACTAGTTATTTTAACAAGAACAAAACTCCATCCTAGATCATTATTAACCACCAATTTCACTAGTTCATGAAATCTCCCAATAACCATCCAAACACCACCCAAGCTCAATCATTTAGCACACATTCATCACAACTTATAAGTCATAACCAATTAAACAATTCATCAAGTTCATGACAACCAAAAAGCCAAGAATTTTACTTCTAAAATTCCTAGTTCATCTTTTCACCCAATTAGCCAAACACTAGCTAGTTTACTTATCAAAATCCACCAATGCTTGGTTTTAAACATACATAACTTACCAAACATGTTTTCTTAACATAATGAACAATTCCAAGCATTCAAACCGCAAGAAATCCAAGGTTTGACAAAACCCATACAACCTACCTTTACATAAGCACACCAAACTTGTACATCTTGCTAAAATCGTTGTACCTTGTGCTAAAATACTTGTACATATACAACAATACATGACAAACTTTGTATAAACACTTAACACACCATCTAACACAATAATCACCAACCAAATCTCAAGAACACATAAACCCTAATTTATCAACTATCATGAAATCGAAAATGAACACATATAGGTTGAAGCTTACCTCAAGAGCTACTCAAAAACGGGTTCGGATTAACGATTGGTCAAGAAACAAGCTAGAGATCTTCACCAAAAGCTCAAGAACACTATGAGTTTTAATGGGTGTTTTAGAGAGAGAGATGGGGAGATAACATAGAGAGAGAAAGAGAGATATGGAGGAAGATGGAAATGAAAAGGAAAGAATGGGTGAAAAGGGAGAAAGGGGTTGCCCCCTCCCCATGCCTGCCGAAGCAACACCAAAAGGGGGGCCCCACATAGCCTTTTGTCTTTTTACATCTTTTAACAATACAATCTAAAAGTCCCTTTCGTAGTTAATTTATTTAAAATACCAAACGGGTTCCAATTTTAAAAACGAAAGTATATTCGGAGACGATATTAAATGGAGAATCCAAAGATATAAAAATCACATTTTCATTTAAACAATTCAGAAAACAGATATTTTAATCCCTTGATTAAAATATCACAAAAGGACAAAAAGTCAAACAATTCATTTAACACTTAATCAATTTATTCCACAAAGGGTCGCATAGATATATATCAAATAGCATTATATACCTAAACAACTAGGCCGGTTTTAGGATGTTACAATCCGCGTCAAAAACATTAGTTCCAGTTGAAATAACTATGTTTTACTTAACAAAATCACATGTGATTGCTAACGGAATCACAAGTGAAAGTTAATAAAATCACATGTGATGTAATACTAAGTTATAACATGTTCTGTTTTTGTGCACTTGATGTTTACTTTCCAATCACATGTGATTTTGTTATGTGTATATACTCCTCTGTTTTATGAAATAACTTTGTTTACTTACCAGAATCACATGTGATTGGGAACAACATCACCAGTGATTTAATACTAAGTGACATGTTCCGTTTTTGTGCAATTGATGTGTACTTTCCAATTACTTGTGATATTTATTAACAATCACATGTTATTGTTTCTATGTACATGTCACTGTTTTTTGTGCACTTGATATTTACTTTCCAATCACATGTGATTTTGTTATGTATATAGATTCCTCTGTTTTATAATAAAAACTCTGTTTTACATAACAAAATCACATGTGATTTTTAATGAAATCAAAAGCGATATAATAAAATCACATGTGATTTAATAATTAACAACGAGACTAATAATTTAATTTGTGAATTAAACATAAATATTTATAATGACAAAATAGTCTTCCAAATAATATTCTACAACTAATAATTAACCATCATTAATTACCAAATAAAATGTAAGTTGAAATAATACATCATTCGATAGTACAAATACCCACTTATACTAAATACATAAAATTAATACTCTTCCTCCTTTTTCTCAAAAGTTAAATGGTTTTTGGCTTGTCTCTTCCTCCTGTCAAGATTCCATTTCCCATCCCCTAGACTTTCATATTTTGGTTATTAGCTCAATTTCTCATGCATACATGCATTCCCAAAGTTGTTCAACTTTCCTCATTAAAACACCACTCACAAACTTTCTACCCCTTCATTTCTGTCTATCACAAGACACGTGACACAACACTACTTTTCCACTTTTCAAGTTAATCACCAAAACGGAAACTCCTTTTTGCTTTTTCTTTTCTTCTCAAACCAAGGTCATTGACCATCCAAATATGTTTGAAAATCCATCTTTTTAAGTCTTGGAAGACTTGTTACTTCTCTGCACACTCTCATTCTACTAGCAAAGTTGTGCTCATACAATCACATGTGATTTTGTAAAGTGAATCACTTGTGATTTGTTTTTTTATCAACCTCCCCTGTTTTTAAGCAAACAAATCACATGTGATTCGCTTAGCAACCTCACATGAATCAGTCAAATAACGTAAAGCACACATCACATGTGATTTTGTAAAGCGAATCACTTGTGATTTATTTCTTACCAACCTCCCCTGTTTTTAAGCAAACAAATCACATGTGATTCGCTTAGCAACCTCACATGAATCAGTCAAATAACGTAAAGCACACAATCACATGTGATTTTGTAAAGCGAATCACTTGTGATTTGTTTCTTACCAACCTCCCATGTTTTTAAGCAAACAAATCACATGTGATTCGCTTAGCAACCTCACATGAATCAGTCAAATAACGTAAAGCACATAATCACATGTGATTTTGTAAAGCGAATCACTTGTGATTTATTTCTTACCAACCTCCCCTGTTTTTAAGCAAACAAATCACATGTGATTCGCTTAGCAACCTCACATGAATCAGTCAAATAACGTAAAACACACAATCACATGTGATTTTGTAAAGCGAATCATTTGTGATTTGTTTCTTACCAACCTCCCCTGTTTTTAAGCAAACAAATCACATGTGATTCGCTTAGCAACCTCACATGAATCAGTCAAATAACATGAAGCATACAATCACATGTGATTTTGTAAAGCGAATCACTTGTGATTTGTTTCTTACCAACCTCCCATGTTTTTAAGCAAACAAATCACATGTGATTCGCTTAGCAACCTCACATGAATCAGTCAAATAACGTAAAGCACACAATCACATGTGATTATATTATCTAGTTAACTTGAAATAAATTTTATTACCTGAATCAGCGGTTCATTTATCTGCTTGATCTCTATTGACAGATTCTGGATTCAGATTCATTGATAACGTCAGTTTTTTTGATTTCGATTTCAGATCTGCGTTCGATTTCTGCGATTTTATAAAAAAACGCGATTCGAAGTCTTCGATTTCAGATCTGCGATTTCCGCTGCAGTCGATTTGATGTTTGAGATTTAGATCTGCGTGTACGAGTGGTTTTTGAAGCTCTGGATTGAAGAAATCGCAAAAGCAATTACAGTGAAAGAAAGAAGCTTTGGACTGAAGCTCTGGATTGAAGGTCGACTAAGAAGCTCTGGATTGAAGGTCTCTTTCAATTTTTGTACGCTTGGACGATAATACCCCTCCGTGTCTAATTAAATGAATTGATCTTGATCATTGAATAAACTTGATCCAAGGGCTGTGATGTGTTCCTTGGGACTTTATAATATTTGAGTTCTTCCGTGAACACAACTCTATAATTATATATTTTTCTATTTTTGTTTGTATAACTCAATTACATATAATTTTACAATTTATATACCAAATCGTTGTCTTAGATCACGTCTTATGAAAATGTTATTATCTCGCCGTAGCTTCAAAAACTTGAGCGTAAACGATGCCTTCATATCACAAGTCACTTATTTAGAATTTCTGGGTATTAATGCTAATTAATACGAAGGAATGAACGGATGTACAATAGTTCACGCATAAAGCCCAACCATGCAATCATTGGCTACATTTAACAAATATAATTCGAGAGAAAGTTAGGGGGCGTTTGGTTCGCTGGAATGTTTCTGATGGAATTGGAATCTAGGAAGGAATTGGAATTGTCAGGAATTGGATTCCTATTCCGTACTCTGTTTGGTTAGCAGGAAATGGAATTGAAATTCAATTCAATATTATGTTTGGTTGCCAATAAATGGAATTGGAATTCTGTAAAAAGACGAATTTGCCCTTATTCATGTAGGTGGTGGTGGTGGCGACAACGGTAGTGGTGGAGGTGGTGGGTGGCGGTAGTGGTGGGTGGGTGGTGGAGGCGGTGACGGGTGGTCGTAATAGTGGGTGGCGGTGGTGGTGGCGGGAGGTGGTGGTGGCGTCGACAATGGTTGTGGACGAGGCGGTGGGTGACGGTAGTGGGGTGGGGGGGGTGGTGGAGGCGGTGGCGGCGGGTGGTGGTGGAGGGTGGTCGTAGTGGTGGGTGGCGGTGGTGGTGGCGGGTGGAGGTGGTGGGTGGCGGTGGTGGTTGTAGCGGTGATGGGTGGCGGTGGTAGTCGGTGGGTGGTGGTGGGTGGCGGTGGCGGGTGGTGGTGGAGGTTGTGGGTGGCGACAACGGTAGTGGTGGGTGGTAGTGGGTAGCGGGTGGTGATGGTGGGTGGCGGTGGGTGGTGGTCCTCGGCGGGTGGCGGTGGTGGTGGGTGGCGGCGGCGGGTGGTGGTTGGTTTAAGGTTCAAAGATGTTTAAGGGTAATATGGTAATCTACACATTCATTCATTCATGGGATTTCAAAATCCTTCCATCTTTGGATGGAATTCACATTCCCTTGTTTGATGGAATGTTTTCCAACCAAGAATTCCAATTCCGTCCAACCAAACAAAGGAATCCATGGGAATTGGACTTCAATTCCTTCAAATTCCAAAGGATTCCAGCGAACCAAACACACCTTTAGGATTTTGCGAGCATATTGGGATTACGAATATATACGATTTCCTTTAGTTTTATTATGAAGTCATGTATTTCACACATACACATGTATGCATACATAAGCAATGTTTTAGAAACTTAGTTTAACTATGAAATGAGATTGTAAATAGCTGGAAACTTGGAATAAGCGGGCGGTTAGATTAATGGTTATAACTAATTAGTCAGAACTAGCGGTTAGTTTGATGTTATAGTTAATTCAAGGTTTTAGAAGCGTTCTTCTGTTTGCACTCATGTTTAGTCTTATTACTAGTACTTTAAGACCATGACTTGTTTGTTTAATCTAACTATGGGCTAGTTTCATTATGTATTAGTTAGTTGAAACTTGAGGTCTATTAGTTGTATGGATTTTTGGTTATGAATTAGCATGTTTTCTATGTTCTAGTAGAGATCCATATGTGATTTTAGTTTATAATTGATGCTAGATCCTCTTTTGTGTATGGAGCATGTGCTCATGCTTCATAACGAGTTTGTATGGATACATATATATTTATAAATAAACATATTCATAACATTAGAATTTATTAAAAAGAACCACTATGATCATGAAAGAAAAAAAATCATGAACAATTTATAGGTAATGTCAATTGTCATGATGAATGTCCATGTTTAATACATACTTGATCTTAGAACGGGTGCGTCCCGCCCGTTTGGTCGCCGTGTGTCCTGCCTCCGCGACGCGTCCTCCCCTTGACGAATGAATCAGGCGACGCGTCCTCCTTACTTGTTTGGTCATTCGGCCGACCTTTGGCGTCTTATCTCCTGCGCCTTTCTTTCTCTTCTCCAGCCTTCTTTTTCTCCTTTACTCTTATATATATATTATATTATATACTTCCTCCGATTCAAAATAAGTGATACACTTTCCTTTTTGAGATGATTCAAAATAAGTGATACACTTTGAAAAGTTTCCATATTTGGCAAAAAGATGGGACCCACACCCACTAACTATCTACTTTAACAAAGTGAAATGACTCCCTTTACCCTTACTTTTTACTTTTAAACATCATTAACCTTACTTTATTCAAAAGGTGTGGGACTCATTCCCCACTAACCATCCAATTAATCTAATTTAACCATCATTATAATCTTTTGCCTCAAAAACCGTGAAACCCCAAGTGTATCACTTATTTTGAATCGGAGGTAGTATTAAATATATGTTATATATATATTATGTAACGACCCGAAATTTGTGAATAAATAAATTATGTAAAAATATGATAACTAAGGATAAATCGTTTGAGGAACGTGGGAATTGGTTTCGTGTCGATCGGACATCGTACGAGAAAGTTATGATCGAAACTAGATCGAAACGGGGAACGAAATCTGCAGCCCAGCTGCATTGCCCAGATAGCGCTGCTATCTGGGAGATCGCGACGCGATCTGTCGCGGGGTCGAACAGCGACCCGAAATAGCGTTTAATGGGGGGTCGCGAAATTGGGATGTTTGAGATAGCGTCAGGAATAGCGGCGCTATATAGCGTCGTGAAATATCACGGGAAGGAGATCGCGACGCGATCTCTACTTTAGCGGCGCGATTTTCTGTCTGAACTGCATTTAAGTCGGGTTTTGGTCATTTAATGCATACAAAAACCTAGTTTTCTCCCAACTCGAGCTTGTGTACGTTTTTGAGTGTAAATCATCATTTGGGGCCGATTTCTTGGTCAAATCTTGTGATTCTTCACTCCTAGTTGAAGATTTAAGGTATATCTTCACTCCCTTGTAGTTGTAGCTTTGGATCTATGGGTTTATTGGCTTGGGTTTGAAACCCTAGTTCTTGGGTTGGTGATTTATGGTTAAATAAAGGTTGTATACACTTTGTAGATGGTATTTTAACAAAGGAAACAAGTGAATGATTAAGATTTGTAAGAATCTTGAGATTTGTTAAACCTAGGGTTTTGGGAGATCACTAAAATTGGGGAAAATGCTATTAAAGGGTATCTAGGGATAAATGGTCATAATATTAGTAGTATGTGATGTTGAACATCTTAAGATTATTGTATTAGGATTTTGGTGAAGTCTTGGAAGGTTGACCGATTGTTGGAGCAAAGGGTTGGTGTGAAGAACACACATTGGGGCATTGTTTGCTAAGGTGAGTACGTGTGGACTTTATTGAGTACATAGCCCTTGTATTACTTTCCTTACTTGTGTCACGGTCTATTTGCTTATTTGTATAGATTGGTAGTTGTTAGCTAGTTATATTATTGATGATATTGAACTAACTTGTTTGATGATTGACATGATAGCCGAGAGCTAGATAGACATAACTAACGAGTTATGATATGATTGAGATGATGTGATGACGCGGGGGACCCCCGGTCATGAGGTGTGGTGTGAGGGGCAGTTGGGTAGATTCCCATCGACTCAACCACGGTAGTAGTCTTACTAACTGGAGGTAGTCCGGCGAGTAAGGCAGGTATCGGTAGATTGGGCGAATCCCTCTTGCCGGTATCTTGAAGCTTATTAATGGCGATGGATTTCGGTTAATAAGTAATGTGGTTCTAGTTAGTTCGGGGGCAACCTGATAACTAGATATGATTGCTAGGGAAGCAAAGTTGATAGAGTCACAATAGGGTGACTAGATAGACGGACGAGTTACTTGCAATATGTTTATATGTTATATGATACTTACCGTTATTGTTGGGTCTAAACCCATGTAACTCACGAGACTTTTTGTCTCACGTACTCCTTGTTTGTTTTGCCGTGTACTCAGGTTCATGATCGAAGGCATAGGTATGCATGGATAGGGATGCGGGGCCTAGAGTAGAAGAACACTAGAACGGATTTAGACTTAGCTTTGGTTTTGATATATTTTGTAACACCAAACTTATACTCTGATTTCATACCAAAGGTTTTTGTAAATCCTTATTTTGGGATAGTTCTCCTCTATATTAAATGATTATTTTGGCCAAATGTTTTGTATTAAAAATTGAGGTGTTACATATTATAAGGGTAAATTACAGAAATTGTCCCTGTGGTATATTCAATTCTGCATTTTTGTCCTAAACTTTTTTTGTCGGTTTTTTTGTCCTTAAAGATTTGTTGATTTCACTTTTCTGTCCTTCCATCCAAAAAACTCCGTTAACTAACGTTAAATGTCAAAAAAGTAAAACAATTTTCGTCCTACTATATTAAAATGACCAAAATATCCTTATATTTAACTTTTTTGAATTTTGAATTTTCTTTTTTTATTTTACTAGCCTATAACCCGTGATAAATCACGGGTGTCTTATAAAAAGTTTCATAATCTTTAGTAGTTTATTTATTGAAATTGCTTAGAATTTGAAAAGTTACAAGTGTAGTAATAGCCAAAAAAGGCTTCCTACATTGCCAGTGTAGGTAAAAAATTAAAGAAGTAAATACACGTACATAAATATTACATAATTTACATACATAAATACTTACATTAGTACATCAAATTAAGAAATTTACAGAAAAGACTAAGTCCCTATATCCCCATCACGACTTCTTATAATCTTCCATTTATGTGGATCATAAAACTTCTTAATTATATCTACAACCACAAATGCACACAAATGAAAATAAATTAGATCTTCTTGATTTCTTTAGTGTGTATATTTAATTTAGAGTATAAAAAGATTTTTGGGTGTTTGTTTAAAAAAACATCCGCAGAACACCTAGGATAGAATGTCATTACCTGCAGTCCATTCATTAAACCATGACTAATTGACCCAAACTGAAGAGGAAATGCCTTAGAAGAATCTGCTAGCTCTAAACACACAAAAAAAGCTCATCTATACTCAAGTTATATATATTAAGAAGAGATATAACTAATATTGTAAAGCGGTTAGAACATACGCCAAATACCGAACTTACCATTTGTTGGAGTTGAAGGACCAACAGATCGGAACCTGCATTACACTATGGGGCCCTTTGTAAACCTAGGGTGCTCTTTTGGGTTGATGCATCAAATGGTTTTAGAGTAGAAATTGTAGCAGGAGCACCAGATGCATAATTACACAAGAATCCTTTGTTATACTCTGAATAGGAAAATCAAAATGTCTACTTAATCAAACTAATTGTAGTAATTCTGATAATAAAGCAAGTGCAGTCAATTATATTAGAGATGCGCCATTTGTTACAGTAGTGCCACCATAAGCAGAAGAATTCAACGAATGCGAATTTGTATTTAGGAGATAAATGAAGCCAAACCATTATATTCATGAGAACAATTGGATTAGGGTTAGATGAGATTTCAAAATGAAATAATGGGGGAAAACAACTACAATTTAACGATTTCAGGACACAATCCGGCTTATGTTATTAGGTTAGACTTTTGACTATATGTGCAATCAAAATTTAAAGATTAGCTTATAAGACAACAAAATTAATACACAAATGACCCAATTAAGCATTTGCACAAAGAATCCACAGAACCCATTATTACGTAAGCATACATGATATTTTTCTCTAAACACTAAAAAATACGCTCATAGCAAGCAGTTGACAAGCATTCTAAAGCACAATTCTCCTATGTTATCATTGAAGACTTGCAGTGTGCACCCCAATTGCAACCAATTTGGGAGTGCTATTTGGGTAGAGTGTCAAGTGTCAACCCTTAAATATTATATGAATATGGTGGCGATAATCAAACCTCTGGGGATAATAAGAGCACAAACTGTCAGTTATTAATTTTAGGGAGCTAAAATTAAGAAAATCGAGCTTATAGTTCAATTTGGGAGTCAGAATTTTGCTTCTATTCTCGAACCAAAGAGATTTAAAACACCCGATTTTATCAAAATCAAGAATTAAGATAAAACGGATGCGAATAAAGAAGAATATGTTAATAGCTGAATAGAAATCTTTTGTCATATAAAAAAATCCTAAAAAATAGCCACAAAAAACTTGTCATGTTTTTTTTACCTTTTCGCTAATCGCATCTTGATTCACAGGTCCATAATAGCAAAATTATTGATTGCAAATATTTCTCTCCAGTCCAAATCTCAACATGATTGTTCTACAAATTTTTAAAAACCAATATCAAATTTTCAATCTCTTTTAAAACAGTATCCATAGAATGAAAAATTCGAGTGCAACAACCCTATACCCGCCCACTGCACTTAAAAAAAACAAATTCTAAACTACTAGATCAAATGAAAAGTTTAAAAAAACAAACCAAACTTATCAATCTTCTATTAGCTAACAACGACATTACATTTTCTATCAAAATGCATATGTGAGAAGTATACACAAAATATCGTTTTATCTGTCATGCATTTCAAATTTACAGTTTCAGTTACAGCAAAAATTTTAGAATTAATAGTGCTCAAATTTTCAAATTTACTACGACTAACCTGTAAATGTATGCGGGCAGTTGCAAAGACGGATATTGATTCATATGTTAGATGGGTTTGTTTGAAGGTAAGATTATATATATATATATATATATATATATATATATATATATATATATATATATATATATATATATATATATATATATGTGTGTGTGTGTGTGTGTGTGTGTGTGTGTGTGTGTGTGTGTGTGTGTGTGTGTGTGTGTGTGTGTGTGTGTGTGTGATGATTGTGAAAATACTAAGATTTGTAACTCATGTTTGATTGAAAGACTTGTAACGTATAAATAATCTCTGTGAAAGTTACAATATGCATACAAAAGTATTGAAACGGTTTTAGGTTGATTACACAAATAATTAAACAACGAATTGGGAAGGAATTTGTAAATTAATTACATTGATTACCGAATTGATTTTGTAATGTACGTGCGGATGGAATCACAGAGATTTGCATACAAAATATTGAAACGGTTTTACATTGATTACACAATTTACATTAATTAATCTCCGTGAAAGTTAAAATATGCATGCAAAAGTATTGAAACGGTTTTGCGTTGATTACACAAATAATTAAACAACGAAGTGGGAAGGAATTTGTAAATTAATTACATTGATTACCGCATTGATTTTGTAGTGTACGTGCGGATGGAATCACAGAGATTTGCATACAAAATATTGAAACGGTTTTACATTGATTACACAATTTATTAAAAATTGAATTGGGAAGAAATTGGAAAATTCGTTGCATTTCAACGTGGCTTTTAAGGTCTAACTTAATGCACAAGTATACATGGCTTTTAATGTCTTAAATGGGAATTCATGGCATATACTCATGCACACATAAGGTGATAAGGAGCATAGTGACATGGACTTCCATGTCATTCATTGAGGTGGCTTTTTTTGAACATGCCAAGTGGCTTTAGTAATTAGGCAATAATTCAAAAAAAAACCCTCCTTTATAAACCAAACTTATCAATCTTCTATTAGCTAACAACGACATTACATGTAACAACACAATCTAGAGCCATTTTTTTTTTTAAATTAAGCATACGGAAGCGATTTAAGAAACTATAAATCCTAAATTATTACACAACATAAAAACTTAACATATTAACCAAATATTTAAAACATTTTAAGGTGTTACTAAAACAGGCTCGACCCGGTATACAAAATCAGAGTGCGGTCAGACTTCCAAAACCCGACTCTTGTCAAGCTAAAACCACAACCTGAAAAGAGTCAACAAATGAGGGATTAGCACAAAGCTAAGTGAATAGAAATAAACGTCAATTTGCATAACCACACAAATTAGAAAATCGAGAGAAATCAATAGGGAAACCCGTCCAAACTTCCACAAGCAATTGGACGTTAAAAGAGGATCGGCGGTCGGGCGAGGACCTTCAACTGTTGTCGGCCAACAACAGTCAACCGATGGCTTCTTTACTAGAGGCACGGTGATCCCTCCTTACATAACGAATACGAAGGAGTCCGATCGCCCCCGCCAAGAGTAACGAAGCGTAGCCGAAAACCACCATAGCTAACCTCTAAAAACATGTGCACATACTACCATTAACCACTAGACCAAGAATAAACTTGTAAAAAGAATTGCAGCCAAGAAATCTGTTCCTGACGAAGTTCGCGTCGTGAACTCAGAGTTCGCGTCGCGAACTAAGAGTTCACGAATCGGAAACTACATCACGACCAAACCCCAATTTCTCTGTCCCGAGTTCGCGGTCGCGAACACAAGTTCGCGTCGCGAACTACACCAGATACCCAATTCCTGCACTTTTTCTCAAAACTCTACCATTCCCTAATTTTGCACATCACACAAGAAAGAAGGTTAAGTCCACTCACCTTAGCTTCCTTTTCGTGCCGAGCTCAATGATCTTATATCACTGAGGCTCCTTCCCTTTTCCTGTACAAAATGAATACCGAATTAGTCACCCGAAATCATCAATTGTTTAACAAGTAATACAAGCTTAAGGTCACATCTTGCAACAACATCTTACAACCAATTACTTGCAATTGATCATATAACCAATACTAAAGTCTAATAGTTCATCAAGTCAATTCATTATGCCAATTGGCCAAATTGCACCTTAGGCCCAAACGGGTCAAAACAAGAATAAGGAATTGGAAATCTCTACCACACTTTCCAATGGGATATCCTACTTGGTCAACATCAAAATTACATACTAACAAGTTACTTGCATCCAAATGCAAGTGTTACCAATTTTGACTTTATTTAAGTCAATTGCACAATTAAGCAACCAAACGGGTCAAGACATGAAACCTACACACTTGAGCTTACAATTCATTCAACTAACACATTTCTAACATGAAATTGATAATTAAAGTTTACAAGCCATACAAGACTAAAAGTCAATTCCCAGGTTTGACTAAAGTCAATAATCTATAATTTAACTAGTTTATGACTAAATTCTCATCTAGCCAAACACTACCATCTTTTTATGCATTTTCATAACAAGTAACTAGAAGTTCTTCATAACTAACAATCATCATTTAACAAACATAATTAGCCTAACACAACATTAAGAACATCAAAATACACAATTCAACAAATTAAGGAAAAAAATCATCTTCTTCCCAAATCCACCATTGATGGAGCTTTATGAAAGCTTCACCAAATGAGTTATAACTAACAACAATTCATACAATACTTGCAAGAACTCAATTAAACACCAATTCATGCATCAATTTCGGATTTCCATCAAGATTCAACAAGAACTTCATCAAAACCCACTAGCTCAAGAACCCTAGTTCATCCCTACATCAAGAACATGAAACCCTAGCTTAAGAAGGAAGGAAACTTACTTAGTTTAGCTTCTAAATCTGAAAATCACACAAGAAAGGCAAGGTCTTCAATCAATTATCATCAATTTGGGAGAAATCTTCAAGAGTGTGTGTTGTGTGTGTGTGGTGTCGAGTTCTAGCAGAGAAAGAGAAGAGAAGAACCAACAAAGTGACATCTGCCCCTTTACTAAACACGTACCCCCCACCAACACAGGTATATTTCATTTAACACAGTATAGGATATTAGGTTCACAGATAATTAATTTAGACCTAACTAACTCCAATTTTAACAACGAAGATATTTTTAGAACCCCGGTTCAGAAATGAACCTAAATATGTAAAAATCATATTAACATTTAAATATCTCAGTTTTACTAATTTTTAACCCCATAGTTAAAAATACAATTAATTCAAATAAATCAAATAAAATCATATAAAATAATCAATAATAAACAATAAGGTATTACTTACCAAAAGTAATAAAATATTAAGGGTCGGGTCTCGGGATGTTACAAATCTCCCCTCCTTAAAGAGATTCCGTCCCCGGAATCTCACCTTGATCAAATAAGTTCGGATAACGATTCTTCATATCTGATTCGGTTTCCCACGTCATATCGGCACCCAAACTATGTTTCCACTTAACCAAGACCATCGGTATCTGTTTCTTTCTTAATTTCGTTACTTTTCGATCCAAAATTTCCACCGGCTCTTCAACTAACCTCTTTCTCGAATCCACCTTTAAATCTACAATTGGTAACACCGGGATTTCCTCATCAATATTACACTTCCTCAAATAACACACATTGAACGTGTCATGAATACCCGACAATTCAGGAGGAAGATCAAGTGCAACGGTTTGGTCATTCACCAATTGACGAATAACAAACGACCCAATAAATCTCGGTGCTAACTTTCCCCGTTTCCCGAAACGGATAACACCTTTCCACGGAGAAACCTTCAAATAAACCCGTTCACCCTCAACAAAAGTTACGGGTCGACGCCGTGGATCCGCATACATTTTCTGTCTATCCCGAGCGGCTTTTAACTTTTCACGTGCAATTGCCACCTTATCGGCCGTTATCTGAACAATCTCGGGACCCGCAAACTGTTTTTCTCCCGCTTCAAGCCAACATGTGGGAGTTCTACACCGTCTACCATACAACATTTCATATGGTGGCATTTTAATACTCGAATGATACGAGTTGTTATAAGCGAATTCGATTAAAGGCAAATGAGAATCCCACGACCCACCATATTCCAATACACAAGCCCTTAACATATCTTCCAAAGTCTGAATGGTTCTTTCTGTCTGACCGTCTGTTTGTGGGTGATATGCCGTGCTCAAATTCACCCGAGAACCTAATTCTCTTTGCAAACTCTTCCAAAAATTAGAAACAAACCGTGGATCCCGATCGGACACAATAGATAATGGGATACCATGTCGAGAAACAATCTCATCAATATACAACTTAGCCAATTTATCGAGTGATGCAGTTTCGTTTGTGGCCTAAAAGTGAGCACTTTTAGTCAACCGATCGACAATTACCCAAATCATATCGTGATTCTTTTGAGTACGAGGTAATTTCGTGACGAAATCCATTGTAATATTATCCCACTTCCACTCGGGGATATCTCACTGTTTTAACGACCCATACGGTTTTTGATGTTCGGCCTTGACTTGAGCACAAACATGGCATTTTTCAACAAATCGGGCAATATCTAACTTCATAGAGGGACACCAATACAAAACTTTCAAATCATTGTACATCTTTGTACAACCCGGATGGATAGATAAACGTGATTTGTGTGATTCTACTAGTATTAATTCCCGTAATCCCCCAAGTAACGGTACCCAAATTCGTGACCGAAACGTTTTCAACCTTCGCGAATCATCAACCAACTCATCTTTCCGCTTTAACATAATTTCCGATTTCAAGTTCTCATCTTTCAAAGCTTCTATTTGGCATATTCTTAACCTATCGACAAGATCTGACACGATTTCCATACGCATGAATTGGATCACTTCCGATGATCCCTTACGGCTTAAGGCATCGGCAACTACATTAGCTTTCCCTGGGTGGTACCGAATTTCACAATCATAGTCTTTAATGAGCTCTAACCACCTTCGTTGTCTTACATTCAAATCTTTTTGTGTGAAGACATATTGAAGACTTTTATGATCGGTACATATAACACATTTGGTTCCATAAAGATAATGCCTCCACAACTTTAACGCGAAAATCACCGCCGCGAGCTCTAAATCATGGGTCGGGTAATTCTTTTCATGGGATTTCAATTGACGAGAGGCATAAGCAATCACCCGGTCTCTTTGCATTAGTACACATCCCAAACCCGAATAAGATGCATCACAATAAACTATAAAATCATCTGAGCCCTCGGGTAAGGCAAGTATTGGAGCTTGACACAATAATTGTTTTAACAATTGAAACGCCTTTTCTTGTTCATCACCCCACCGATAAAGAACATCTTTTCGTGTCAACTTTGTCAACGGACTAGCAATCTTTGAGAAATTCTTGATGAATCTTCTATAATAACCGGCCAAACCTAAAAAGCTTTTAATTTCGGATGGAGTCTTCGGGGCACTCCATTTCATTACCGCTGTTATCTTTGATGGATCAACTTTCACCCCTTCTTGACAAATTACATGCCCCAAAAACTGAACTTCCCGGAGCCAAAACTCACACTTCGAGAACTTAGCATAGAGTTGTTCCCGTTTCAAAGTGTCTAAAACTTGTCTTAAGTGATTCTCATGATCCAAATCGGTTTTGGAATATATAAGTATATCATCAATAAAAACAATTACAAATTTATCGAGAAACGGTCGACATACCCGGTTCATAATATCCACGAATATAGCGGGAGCATTCGTCAAACCGAATGGCATGACTAGAAATTCGTAGTGACCGTATCTCGTTCGAAACGCGGTTTTTGGGATATCGTTCTCGTGAACCCGGACTTGATGATAACCCGACCTTAAATCAATCTTTGAAAAGTATGAAGCCCCTTGCGACCGATCAAACAAATCATCTATACGCGGCAACGGATACTTATTCTTAACTGTTCGTTTGTTCAACTCGCGGTAATAAATACACATTCTCATAGTACCGTCTTTCTTTTTAACAAACAAAACTGGTGCACCCCAAGGTGAAGAACTCGGTCTGATAAAACCCTTATCCAATAATTCTTGTATCTGTGTCATCATTTCCCGAATTTCTGACGGTGCTAATCTGTACGGAGCCCTGGCTACGGGACTGGCTCCCGGAACCAAATCGATTTTAAATTCTACCTCCCGAATAGGAGGTAACCCAGGCAACTCATCGGGAAAGACCTCCGGGTATTCCGATACCACCCGGATGTCTCTAACAACCTGTTTTTCTTTTCTGACATCAATGGCATAAGCAAGAAACGATTCACATCCTTTGACTAGAGATTTTCTAGCTTTCATGAACGAAATAATAGGGAGAGATGTATTAACCCGATCCCCACGGGCCACTACGTGTGTCCCGTCAGGCAATGGAAATGAAATCAATTTCTTGTCACAATTTATTAATGCTTTATTTAAACTAAGCCAATCCATTCCAAGGACCACATCAAAACCAGATATTGGCATTAAGAGTAAAAACATATTAAAACACGCTCCTTCTATATCAATATTTGCCCCAGTCACAGATGTTGTGACTGGTACCACATAACCATCAGCTACCTCCACTTCCAATGGAGTAGTTACCACAAATGTAGGCAATTTTAATTTAGCATGGAAATTCACAGAAATAAATGAGCGATTAGCTCCAGAATCAAACAACACACGAGCATCAATGTTATTTATCGGGAACATACCAGTAATGACATCGTCAGTAGTGGTAGCCTCTTCGACCGTCATTTTGAAGGCTCGACCTTCTGGTGTAGGACGGTTCTTCCTCTTTTGAGGAGATGATGCCACCGATCCCCCAACCGACCCAGAACCCGAACCCGATCTCCTCTCCGAAGGACAATCACCGGCTCTGTGCCCTTCTTTATGACAATTCCAACAAACACTTCTTGGGAATTTACAATCATTCATCTCGTGCCCATACTGAACGCACCTGACACACCGCATCGTTTGGGCCGTACAAGCCCCACTATGAGAAGATCTACATCTAACACACCACTGTGTCTTTTGACCCGAATTTCCACCCGACTGTTTACGATTCGGACTAGTAAACCTTTGATTTCTTTGCCCCTTCTTGCTTTGTTGAGAACCCGATTGTGTGGACTTGAACTTTTGATACTCCGGTCTATCTTTGGTCACCCAATCACGAGAATTTAAATCGCCTTCAACAGTTTTGGCCAAATCAAAAGCCTGTGATAGTGTAGTAGCAAGCCTTGCAGTAGTTCGGTACTCGGGTCGCAAAGCACCAATAAAATGCTTTATTTTCGATGGCTCACCGGGAACCCATTGTTGCACAAACCTCAGCTTTTCATTAAATTGCTCGATCAAATCATCAACTGTCATCCTTTCAGTCATCCGCAAATTTATGAATTCCGATCGACTTCTATCCATCTCAAACGAATTGCAATAACGCTTGCACACTTGTTCTTTAAATTGATCCCATGTTATACTGTTTTTGACTTCCTTGGGTAGGTGTTCAATCAAAGTGTCCCACCAATTCATAGCACCACCTACTAACTTCCGCGTGGCATACATCACCCGGTGTTGGTCATCACACCCACAAGCATCTAAGGTTCTCTCCATTTCTCTTAACCAGTTCATAGTGACATTAGGGTCCCTGCTTCCACTAAATTCAGGGGGTTTACAGTCTAAAAATTGTTTGAAAGTGCAACTTGGCTTCATGCCAAATGGGTAAGGTTGATTGGTGAATTGGTATTGAGGTAAACCATGGCTTGGGTTAACATAATAGTATTGTGGTTGTGACATTATTGGATGAGGTTCGGGTGTGGTTGACATAAGGGGAACCGTCATGGTAAAGGTGGGAGTTGTGGGAATTTGCATGGTAGGAACGGACATTGATGGAGTAAACACGGGAGGGAAGTTTGGTGGTTGGTTATTTTGGTTCTGGTTCATGCTATCAACCAAATTTTGAAGATGTTCCAATCGACTTTCCATTCTTATAATATAATCTTCCCTGTCTTCATTTGTATCCCGGGAAGTACCAATGATTCCTTGTTCGGGGTTCGGCATGGTAGTCGGCGGATTGGGATCGTTATCTGTCATATCTGTAACAAACACAACATCTCACGAACTATTAGTTTAAATCGTTAGTACCTATCTACTAACTACTACTAACACACAATTCATATTCACTTGACTAATCCACTCCCATAATTAAGGAAGTTTGACCAACTCGAGCCAAGATTTGGGAATGGTACACCTAAATGTGCAACCATCGCCAAACCTAGGCTCTGATACCAAATTGTAACAACACAATCTAGAGCCATTTTTTTTTTTTTTAAATTAAGCATACGGAAGCGATTTAAGAAACTATAAATCCTAAATTATTACACAACATAAAAACTTAACATATTAACCAAATATTTAAAACATTTTAAGGTGTTACTAAAACAGGCTCAACCCGGTATACAAAATCAGAGTGCGGTCAGACTTCCAAAACCCGACTCTTGTCAAGCTAAAACCACAACCTGAAAAGAGTCAACAAATGAGGGATTAGCACAAAGCTAAGTGAATAGAAATAAACGTCAATTTGCATAACCACACAAATTAGAAAATCGAGAGAAATCAATAGGGAAACCCGTCCAAACTTCCACAAGCAATTGGACGTTAAAAGAGGATCGGCGGTCGGGCGAGGACCTTCAACTGTTGTCGGCCAACAACAGTCAACCGATGGCTTCTTTACTAGAGGCACGGTGATCCCTCCTTACATAACGAATACGAAGGAGTCCGATCGCCCCCGCCAAGAGTAACGAAGCGTAGCCGAAAACCACCATAGCTAACCTCTAAAAACATGTGCACATACTACCATTAACCACTAGACCAAGAATAAACTTGTAAAAAGAATTGCAGCCAAGAAATCTGTTCCTGACGAAGTTCGCGTCGCGAACTAAGAGTTCACGAATCGGAAACTACATCACGACCAAACCCCAATTTCTCTGTCCCGAGTTCGCGGTCGCAAACACAAGTTCGCGTCGCGAACTACACCAGATACCCAATTCCTGCACTTTTTCTCAAAACTCTACCATTCCCTAATTTTGCACATCACACAAGAAAGAAGGTTAAGTCCACTCACCTTAGCTTCCTTTTCGTGCCGAGCTCAATGATCTTATATCACTGAGGCTCCTTCCCTTTTCCTGTACAAAATGAATACCGAATTAGTCACCCGAAATCATCAATTGTTTAACAAGTAATACAAGCTTAAGGTCACATCTTGCAACAACATATTACAACCAATTACTTGCAATTGATCATATAACCAATACTAAAGTCTAATAGTTCATCAAGTCAATTCATTATGCCAATTGGCCAAATTGCACCTTAGGCCCAAACGGGTCAAAACAAGAATAAGGAATTGGAAATCTCTACCACACTTTCCAATGGGATATCCTACTTGGTCAACATCAAAATTACATACTAACAAGTTACTTGCATCCAAATGCAAGTGTTACCAATTTTGACTTTATTTAAGTCAATTGCACAATTAAGCAACCAAACGGGTCAAGACATGAAACCTACACACTTGAGCTTACAATTCATTCAACTAACACATTTCTAACATGAAATTGATAATTAAAGTTTACAATCCATACAAGACTAAAAGTCAATTCCCAGGTTTGACTAAAGTAAATAATCTATAATTTAACTAGTTTATGGCTAAATTCCCATCTAGCCAAACACTACCATCTTTTTATGCATTTTCATAACAAGTAACTAGAAGTTCTTCATAACTAACAATCATCATTTAACAAACATAATTAGCCTAACACAACATTAAGAACATCAAAATACACAATTCAACAAATTAAGGAAAAAAACCATCTTCTTCCCAAATCCACCATTGATGGAGCTTTATGAAAGCTTCACCAAATGAGTTATAACTAACAAAAATTCATACAATACTTGCAAGAACTCAATTAAACACCAATTCATGCATCAATTTCGGATTTCCATCAAGATTCAACAAGAACTTCATCAAAACCCACTAGCTCAAGAACCCTAGTTCATCCCTACATCAAGAACATGAAACCCTAGCTTAAGAAGGAAGGAAACTTACTTAGTTTAGCTTCTAAATCTGAAAATCACACAAGAAAGGCAAGGTCTTCAATCAATTATCATCAATTTGGGAGAAAACTTCAAGAGTGTGTGTTGTGTGTGTGTGGTGTCGAGTTCTAGCAGAGAAAGAGAAGAGAAGAACCAACAAAGTGACATCTGCCCCTTTACTAAACACGTACCCCCCCACCAACACAGGTATATTTCATTTAACACAGTATAGGATATTAGGTTCACAGATAATTAATTTAGACCTAACTAACTCCAATTTTAACAACGAAGATATTTTTAGAACCCCGGTTCAGAAATGAACCTAAATATGTAAAAATCATATTAACATTTAAATAATCTCTGTGAAAGTTAAAATATGCATACAAAAGTATTGAAACGGTTTTACGTTGATTACATAAATAATTAAACAACGAATTGGGAAGGAATTTGTAAATTAATTACATTGATTGCCGAATTGATTTTGTAATGTACGTGCGGATGGAATCACAGAGATTTGCATACAAAATATTGAAACGGTTTTACATTGATTACATAATTTACATTAATTAATCTCCGTGAAAGTTAAAATATGCATGCAAAAGTATTGAAACGGTTTTACGTTGATTACACAAATAATTAAACAACGAATTGGGAAGGAATTTGTAAATTAATTACATTGATTACCGAATTGATTTTGTAATGTACGTGCGGATGGAATCACAGAGATTTGCATACAAAATATTGAAACGGTTTTACATTGATTACACAATTTATTAAAAATTGAATTGGGAAGAAATTGGAAAATTCGTTGCATTTCAACGTGGCTTTTAAGGTCTAACTTAATGCATAAGTATACATGGCTTTTAATGTCTTAAATGGGAATTCATGGCATATACTCATGCACACATAAGGTGATAAGGAGCATAGTGACATGGACTTCCATGTCATTCGTTGAGGTGGCTTTTTTTGAACATGCCAAGTGGCTTTATTAATGAGGCAATAATTCAAAAAAACTCTCCTTTATCCTACCCTATATATGAGGCTACACATGATGAATGCTTGCCACCTCACCACAACGCACGATTCCTATTGGACGTTAATGCCAGCTGTAATTCCGTCATTGGTCCACCTGTGCAAGCTATCATCAACTGCAAATTAATATGGCTGAATAAAAATTGATGAAATACTCGAAATTAAAGCATGCAAATATGGTATTGTTTCAACCAATTCGAATATGTTACTTTAATGAAAAACCGGAAATAAATACCCGATCTTTGCTTTCTGTTAATAACGCCCAAAATTTGCGGTATTGTTTTAATCTCTGCCAATTAATTTTGCGGAAGTTTTGGTGACCAGTGACGTGCCGGAATTGATGATGAGAAGTGAAGACAAGAGGAATGATGGCGGCGGTGGTGATGGTGACGGCGGCGGCGGTGTTTCACCCACCACCACCACTACCAACGTTGTTCGGTGGGAAAAGTTTTTACCCAAAATGGTTCTTAGAGTTTTATTGGTTGAAGCTGATGAATGCACCTGCCAGATTATCACTGCTCTCCTCATAAAATGCAGTTATAAAGGTGAGTAATCATTTAATTTAATTACATTAAGCTTTAATTATCGGTTAATTGAAGAAATTTCCGATGGATTAAAAGCATAGGAGGTACTCAAAGAAAGATCGCATAACATCCATCTTATCCTAACTGAAGTCGAGTTGCTCTTCTCACCTTGATTATGGAGCATCAAGTCTGCAAAAACATCCCTGTTATAAGTACGAAGCCATATTTAAATCATTTAATTGTCAATTATAATCTAATTAAATTAAATAGTTTTTAACATTGAATTATGATTTCCAGTGATGTGTGCACATGATTCGGTTAGCACGGTTTACAAGTGTATGTTAAGAGGCGCTGCTGACTTTTTAGTCAAACCTGTTAGAAAGAATGAGTTGAAGAACCTATGGCAACATGTTTGGAGAAGACAGTCTTCTGTAAGTGTTTTTCTCTTTTTTTTATGATGAATTATTGGTTGATTTATGATGTGATCTGGTCTGATCTTGGTTAATTTTGACTTTTAATTTAGTCAAACCCTGGGCAACAAGAAGAAAGTGATTTACAGCAGAAAGTAGAAGCTACTGCTGAAAACAATGCTACCAGCAACTGAAATCTGCATTACCTATTGTGTAAACAGCAACCGAATCTGCAGTGTTGACCCGTAACTGCAGGTCTGGCCCGAATCTGCATTACCAAATGCTTTGACCCGAATCTGCATTACCTTATGCTTTGACCGAAATCTACATTTTTTTTCCGAACAGCAACCGAATCTGCAGTGTTGACCCGTAATTGCAGTTCTGACCCAAATATGAAGTGTTGACCCGTAATTGCAGTTCTAAGAAGGTGGTTTTGTATTAGCATTAAGTTTCTGGTTACACATTTTAACATTAAGTTTAAATATTCATATTAATAAACATATATATACATATTGAAATTGAGCAGTACTATATTTCACCATCTGGTCAACGTTTGCGGTCAAAGAATGAACTGATTAGCTTTCTCGAAACGGGAAGCAAGCGAAAGAAAGAAGACACCCACTGCAACTTCTGCTTCTAAAGACGTTGTAAGCTTATAAAAACATTAACTCTTCTTAAAAACAAATGTTAGTAAAAATAATATACTATCTATCAGGTACATATAAGGCAAATGTAAGTAGCTATTCTAGGGTATTACTGCAATTCATAATTTTCTAGAAACTGATGTATACGATTTATATCAATTTACACTTTATTGAGCTTTTTTTAAATGAAACTTTTTAAAATAAAACAGAGATGTAAAACAATGGGTCTAAAAAGTCAATTTAAGAATACATGTGAAAACGTTGACCAGATTATAAAACGTATACGAATTAGCAACTCTGGATATGGTATTGACCAACAGTTAACAATTCCATCTGAAAAGTCTTCCACTATAATATAAATTTAAATCAAAATAATCTGATGACCAATAATTGGTTGTATAATAGAAATTGACCAACAGCTGACTATGAAATTAACTCTGGAATTGAAGTTCCCTAAAACCATCGATTAAATCAAGCACACCAAATAATGTCATTATATCTCATAATCCATATTTTTATAGTTAACTAACTTTGGATATAATAGTAGTTTGATCATGTGCAAAATCTTCACCATTTGTGAGCATGCCATTTTCAGTTGTTGTAGGGTCAAAGCTAAATATAAGATGTTTAAAGGAACTGTGCTTTTAACTGCCAACAAATGGTTAAAATTCCAACAATACCATGTATCCTTTTGGTGTTCGATATTTTGATTTACTTATGATATGATGTTGATAAATCAACAAAAATGATTAGGGTCTTTTGCATTATGAGAGTTTGTATACATTTGTGTATAATATTGATTGAAAGTGACTGCCATTAGAAAAGTTAGTTAAAATCAAGAACATGTAAGGTTGAAAGCTGCTCAAAGTTGTTGTCGATGTCTCAAGAGTTAAGAACAAGAAGGGATTGAAGGTCATTTGTTGTGACATCGATGAGAATTACACTAATTCAACAGCAAATGTAGTTTACAAAGAAGTCTTATTTCGTTTTTAAATTTTATGTAACATTTTTCAATGTATTGATTTATCTATCAATTCATCATTATAGCTACACCATTATTATGTCATTTCTGAAAATTATTAATCTTTGTTGAGATTTTCCTGCATAATAAATATATAGATATTCTCCCCCAAATTCAGTTCCTCCCCTACACTTCACCCCTAAAATCTTCAAATCTGTAATTGAGCTTGATTTCGTCCAATTTGTTTTTTCTCACCCAACTTCACTTTCTTCCCCAACCTTCATTGCTCCAATTGATTTCTTGCATTTGGGTGTTTCATTTGTACAAAACCTTAGATTGAAATCAAAACATAGGTTTACACAAAAATCAAAATATAAATCAAATAGATGAGGTTTACACAGAAATCTTCAAATACATTCTTCATCATTCTTTCATCTCCAAATCTTCAAAGCTTTAAAGTCTGCAACAAATCTTCAAAGCTTCCAAATCTTCAAAATCTCCAAAGCTTTAAGATCTGCAGCAAATCTTCCAAATCTTTAAGTAAAGATGCTTTAAAAAAGATGTATAGCATCCACGCATCTGATAAAAGAATCGAAGAGTTGAAGATGTATGCTTTAAGATCTACGAGTTGAAGATCTACGCTGTTGGGGCCGGAGAAGACTATGGTGCCGGAGAAGCCGACGTGCCGGAGAAGACAACGATATATGAAGGTAGGTTCAAAAGGTCTTCCGCCCGATTCTGGTTTTTTGTGTTTTGAGTTTGGTTTCAACACAACAACCGATGAGTTGAACGAGATTCGGATGTTTTATACTTGAAATTGTATTAATTTCCGTCAAGAATTCAATGGTCCCCTGTTTTGATTCAGCAGAAAGAGACTTAATAGCCACATGGTGTCATCTCTGAGAATACCCTGCGACAAATTGCAAGTTTTTAGTTTTGATTTTGGTTTTTGTGTTTTTAGTTTTGATTGTGGTTTCAAAAGTGACAGCGACAAATTGCAAGTTTTGGATTTCTTCTAGTTTTGATTTTTTAATTTGATTTTGGTTTTGTGTTTTGAGTTTTGAATTCTGATTATCTTCATCAACGAGCAATGAAAGAACACGAAAAGGTACAAAATTTAAAGCATATGTTACAAGTAATTTGGAGAAAAAGACTAAATGCCCTCACATGTTTCGCGTGTGATGTTAGTTAACAATCAAAATTGGATGGAAGGACGAAAATCTAGAATCCAAAAAGTTTAGGGACAAAAAACCGAAGAAAAAAAGTTTAGGGACAGAAAAGCAGAATCGGGTATAACACAGGGACAATTTCTGTAATTTACCCATATTATAATTATAAATATAAATATATAAAATTTTAGTTTTTTATTAAAAGAAAGTTTGGTCACCAGTTCGGTCGCACTATATATGAGTTTGGTCACAGTTTGATTATGTGTTTGATCATGAGAGATAAAGCTGACGTGACGTGTCAGAGGTGACCAAACTGGGTTTAAACTACCTGCAGTTTGGTCACCCCTGCAAATAGTCTTATAGTTATTGAATCGTATAAAGTTAATAACTTTACTTAAGAACTTAATGAAGTTAGCAACCTTAATCTTATTTGCAGGAATAACTATGTAACACCCGTATTTTTTTAAAACATCGTTTAAATCATTTAAAATATATTTTCCCAATATTTGACATATTGTCCAAAATACAGTTTAACAAAAACTTTAAAACCTATATCAGAGTTTACAAAAATACGGTGTCACCAAGTATATCAAAACCATAGGCAACGGGATCTACCTATTAGCTCCCAAGCTAAACATCTCTAGGCCACTTCTAGTGCAACCTTCTATCACTTCAAACCTGTACCTGAGTACACAGCCACAAACAAACGTAGTACGTGAGACAAAATAGTCTCGTGAGATGCACGGGTTTTAGGCCCAAATAACAATAATAGTCGTTTCAGAAATAGATGTATATGAACATATATATATACATATACTACATCATTATAAGCTAGCCACCCTATAGTGACCCTATCGTTCCAATGCTTTCCTAGCAATCATATCTAGTTATCGGGTTGCCCCCGAACGAACTAGAAATCTCAACGTGTCTAACTATCGGGTTGCCCCCGAACTAGCTAGAACTCAATATATATCTAGTTATCGGGTTGCCCCCGAACTAACTAGAATCACAAACATATCTAACTATCGGGTTGCCCCCGAACTAGCTAGAAGCACTATCCTGTCTAACTATCGGGTTGCCCCCGAACTAGCTAGAAGCACTATCCTGTCTAACTATCGGGTTGCCCCCGAACTAGCTAGAAGCACTATCCTGTCTAACTATCAGGTTGCCCCCGAACTAGCTAGAAGCACTATCCTGTCTAACTATCGGGTTGCCCCCGAACTAGCTAGAAGCACTATCCTGTCTAACTATCGGGGTTGCCCCCGAACTAGCTAGAAGCACTATCCTGTCTAACTATCGGGTTGCCCCCGAACTAGCTAGAAGCACTATCTTGTCTAACTATCGGGTTGCCCCCGAACTAGCTAGAAACATCACCATGTCTAGTTATCGGGTTGCCCCCGAACTAACTAGCATCACATCATCTCGTTCTTACCATAACTCATCAGTTATTCCAATCAAAGCCTTCGGCTATCACATCAATCATCAAACAAGTTAGTTATCTAATAATAACAACATATAATTAGTTCAACACAGTGTGAACGTACCTGTATGGTCCCATGGACCCGATCGTAAGCAACCACATTTACTTCTACATCTATGAACCCTATGAGGTCCATACTTACTTTATACATAAGATACATTTCTTATTTTATCGGTATCATAATACCTTTATCTCTTCCTTGACTACAATACACAATTATTACTAGTCACATCATATTCTTTTTCACATATATTCGTTCTTTACTTTTATTAGTATATCTTACCAATAGGTACTCATTACTATGAAATCATTCTCAATTGCTTTACTAATACATATTTATTAGTAAAGGCTCCGCATACATTCTTTTAATCAATTACTTCTTTATTATGGTTCATTAACATAGATTCCATAATTACTTTAATTTATCATATTTTACTTCAAATTCACCATTCATACTAGACATATTCTAGTATCACATTCTACATACTTTCATACATTTTCAGTCACTATCTTTATCAACATATTTATTAATAAAGACCCATAAAATATCATATGTATTTTCAAAACTATTTACTATGTACTCAGTTTAAAAGTCTCATGTACTCACCTTAGCAAATAAGTGCTCCAACCGTATTCTTTACGTCAGTTTCCTTGCTCCCCAATTCGGTCAACCTTCCAAGACCTAACCAAATGCCTAATACAATAATCACAAGATTATCAACATCACATTCTACTACCAATGTGTCCATCTATCTCTAGATAACACTTATTAACTCATTTCCCCTAATTATGGTGATTTACCGAACCCTAGGTTTAACCAACCCTTAAGATTCTTACAAATCATAATCATACACTTGTTTCCTTTGTTACTATACCATCTATCAAGTGTATACAACGTTTATTCACCATAAACCATAACCCTCAATAGCTAGGGTTTCAAACCCAACCATCAAAATACATAGATCTAAAGCTACAAAGATCAAGGAGTGAAGATATACCTTTAATCTTCAACTAAGAGTGAAGTCTACAAAGCTTTGATGGATAAATCGACCTCAACCAGCCTTTGCACTCGAAAATCGCCCAAGATAGAAACTAGGGTTTGCCAATGACGTAAATGAGCCAAAACCCGATTTTAATGCTGGTCGTCCGGAGTTCGCGTCGCGAACCCACTTCGCGTCGCTAACTTTGCATGTTCGTGAACTCTTCACGATCGTTACCTAGGCGTGAACCTCAATTGCCAGAAACCCCCAAATCCCTGGTCGGAGTTCCCGATCGGGAACCCCAAGTTCACGGCGCGAACTTTACATGTGCAGCAGGGCTGCACTTTTCGGTTGTTGTCTCGACCCGGTTTCGTCCATAACTTTCTCATACGGTCTCCAAATGACGCGAAACCAATTCCTACGTTCTTTAAACGATTTATCCTTATTTATCATATTTTTATTTAATTTATTATTTACAAATTTCGGGTCGTTACAAACTAGGGGTGAGCAGAAAAAGAGGGTAACTGGAATTGGAACCGGAACCGTCTCGGAACCGGAGGTTCCAGACGAGGAACCTGCTAGGAGGTTCCGGTTTCGGTTCCTAAAATCATGGAACCGCCCTAAGAGGTTCCGGTTCCGGTTCTCAAAATTAAGGAACCTGGAACCGGTGATACCCTGGAACCGGTGGTTTTCCGATATATTTTTAATAAATATAATAATATATAAGATAATATACATTAAATTTAAGAGGTTTACCTAAATGTAAAATACCTCACAAACTTTATAGTCTAAATAAAATGGATTTTATCTTTATTATCACTGATTGACCCATATTTAAACTCGTTGAATATGGAAGTCAAGTACTAGAAAGTGATTTTTGTTCACTTATTTCTATTTTGAACTCGTTCAACCATATTAAAATCGTTAAACGGTATTTATAATAGTTAAACGATATATGTAATTGCTAGTTTGTGTGATTTATCTGATTTATCTTCTTGTTTATTTTGTTTGTAATACTTAAATTTTTATGAATTTAGAGGCAGGGTAACCGGAACCGGTTCTGGAACCGGCGGTTCCGGTTCCGGTTCCGAAAATTTAGGAACCTGTCTTCCAGGTTCCGGTTCCGAGATTTCAGGAACCTGTGGTTCCGGTTCTGGTTCCGGTTCCGGTCGGAACCGGCGGGTACCCTGTTGTGCTCACCCCTAGGTATAACTAGTAAGTCTAGACTTTTGAATGAAATCCAGATTAATAGCATAAATTAATAAACTGGATATTTTAAATAATAATATAAATAAATAAGATATATAATATCACTATGTGTATTCAATTTCTAATAGATAAACTCTTTGAAATTGAATAAGTGACTTAAGACTTTAGGTTACATGCTAGAATCACAATTACGGTGAATGAATTGACTAATTACTTGGATTTGTTACCAGAAAATTCTATGATAAATTACTCGTATTTATATGTTTAACTGTTTAAGGGACTAAAAGGAACTTAAGCAATATAGAAAGGAAGGTGATTCGTACAAAGCAATATTTATCCTTATAATAATTTCATCCCAATTGACAGTCATGCCCTTATAGGGAGAGGTGAAATGTAAAATTCGGTAAAAAGAAAGTAAGAGCATAATTATCATTTGAGATAATATTACTCTGTATGAATGAATATATATTACTCTGTATGAATCACCTCCAATCTAGAAATCACTGATTCATAAAATCTTGTCCTTGTTTCTAATATGTTACATTGATCTTGTTTTCTTGTTTCATTCAACCGCTTTTTAAATTAGTCATATTTACATTTATTATAATCTGTTAGTTTAAATTAATAAAAGAGTTTTGTTAATATCTATCACTAGGCACATATTAAAAAATCTTTTATAGTAAAGGTAGAATTTATTTAACATAAAATCATTAATGACTCATCAATACCATTTTAAATTGATTAAATAAATTTTGATTTATTAAATGTATGATATCATGCAATGTTTTAAAACCTGGATTTTTACTCGACCCGATGTAATGGCCGGGTCACGGTTCAACCGGCGGGTGAACCCGGGTCAACAAAGAACACATAAAAGTTTTATTATATCTATGTGGTAGGATTTTCACTGTTCACTTGAAGGTCATTGGTTGAAAAAAAAACAATTAAACTATTTTAAAGCATATTGAGAAAGCTGCATATTAAGGGATGTTCAATATTTATTTATTATAATAGGCTTATAAGAGATAGGTATTGCAAAGTACTCTGTATCCCAATGTTAAAGCTTGAAACCAGCGTCCTAGACATTACGTGTTCGAAACTTGGCATTTTCATTATTTTTATGTTTAATCATATATAAATATATTTATTTTATAAAATATTTTGATGTACTCTATAAACATTTTCGATTTGAATTATAGATAAAGACTAAATTCTTTATAGTATAATGGTATTGAGTCATACCATTTATTCCTACTCATAGTACTATATATTAGATGAAGATATGTGTCAAAATCTAGGAATAATATTATGAGAGAAAATTAGTGGATTACATACATTATTGTATCAAGTGGGTAAAATTATGAATATGAACAAATTGTATAACTAAATATCATTTTTTTCTCTTTATAATATAGTAGAGATAGTTATAAGAAAAAGATATATCTAATATAACATACATATTAATATAGCTTACACGAAATATAAACAATATAAATTCGCAGCAACGCGCGGAGGATAAATACACTTGTTATATACAAAATGTGTATATTATGTAATAAAACTTAATCCTTATTATAATTTTAAAGTATTTAAAGTAAAAAGAGTAAATTATTGCTACCTGCTGTCAAATAAAAGGGAGCTGATATTTACAGAGCATCTTTTAGTTTTGCAGAGCAATTTCAAGTGGAAAGACAAATATACCCTCCATTTCATGACTTCTCTCCTACCGAACTCTTTCTCTATCTTCCCTTAACTTCTCTCCTATCTATTTTTTTCTCTCTCTTCAAATCAAAACCCACCACCAAGTTTTACGTTGTGTTCCCGAGTTTGAATTAAGAGAGAAAAGAAGAGATTTGAGAAGATAATTAATTTTTATCATGTTCCAGAGTTTGTTATTAAAAGAAAAGAAAGGAAGACGAGTGAAGTTTTTTGCCATTATTTCTCTCCTAATCTTCCTCCCAAAAGTGGGAAGATTTGGAGAGAAAGGAAGTTACATTTAATAAAAAAAAGTTGTATTTACCAAATTATCCCTCATATTTCCTAATTAATCTCCATTTAAGGCTAAAACGGTAAATTTAATAACTTTCTTCCTTTCTCTCCAATTCGGGAATACAAAAAAATATAATTTTCCTTCCTTTTCTCTCCGACTCGGGAACACAAAGAAGAACATTAATTTCTTTCGTAAATTCCTTCCTTTCTCTTCTTTTCCTTAACTTTCTTCTCTTTTCTTTCATTTAAAAACCTAGGAACACAATGAGCCTTTATTTTGGTCACTTTTCAGGCCAAATTAAAGAGAACAAAATTCACCATTAAAGCCAGCTCATTTTTTCGATCACTTTGATACTTGTCTCTGCCCGAATATCCGCTGAATCGCTTCGCCGGAAACTCACTGGAGTTATACAAGTTAGCCGGAGTTTTTATTAGGTGAGCTATGGCATGATTCCTACAATCTCGAAAGCTAAAAATCCGATCTTTGATTTCTTGATTATTGGTTACCTGTTTGGTGGGTGACCATCAACATGAATGAAATCAAAGCTGTGTGAGATTGATTTCTTAATTTTCATCAACAATGTTCGTATACCCATGTTTTTGCTGGGTGGAAATTAACACGATTAGATGAAGATTTTAAGTAGCATATAATTTGTTGGTTGAAGTAATTAATGTAATCTGAAAACTCCGTTGAATCCCTTTGTTACCATCGATGGCCCTTTACAATTCCACCGTCATCGGATTGTCAAAACCTTTGAAAGTAATCTCGAAAACCATCTACCTTTGAGCAGTACAAAATCATGATCACATCACAATCGCCGATATAAAATCCTCCCAGATTGGGGGTACGGTCGTGTCTACCCCCTCATGGCCGTCAATTTTACCTTCTCCGTTCCCATCGAGAACAACGGCAGTGGTGGCCGATTACTCGTCCACGCTTCCACCTTCGGTAGCGGTGTGCATCCGGAAGTTATGGAGGTTTTACGACCTTGAAAAGAAGAGAGACTTGATGGGTATTATCATAATCAATTTCAAATTGTGAATGATTGTTGCATAGATACAGATGTATGACGAAATGGATGTTTTTCTTCGTCGTAACCCATTTAGCAGAATTGAACACGGAGACTTCGCCGGAGATATTAGCATCTTCAGGATTGAATTGTAAAGGCTTTTAATCGGCTATATAGAGATTAAAAATTGCCGGTAAAGGGCTATCAATGTGAACATAAATATTAGGAAGAAAGACTTTTAATCGGATGGATAAATTGTTGGTACAGAGGGAGAAGGGTATAAGTGTCATTTTACATAAAATTGCTCTATATTACTAATAGTTGCTCTGTAAGGATCATCACCCCAAATAAAAAGAACTCACTCATTTCTTCTCTCTAAACAAAAACTCAGGAGAATCAAGAATGTGAAGAAAAAAAAAAGTGAAAGTCTCCCAGGTTAATTCTGGGTCTAGGGGTCTTCGGGTTGCCGGGTATGACCAAAACAACCCATATCTCAACGGGTCGCTACACATCAAATATCCAGCTACTTTTGAACCGTTGCTTTTGTAACATCCCGAGACCCGGTCTATTATTTTATTACTTTCGGTAAAGTAATATTCTATTATTTAATATTTAATTTAATATTTAATTTGATTTAATTGTATTTTAACCAAGGGGTTAAAATTAGCATTAACTGATATAATTGAGCATGAAGATGATAATTATATTTTTGAATTAACTTTTGAATTACAGTTCCGAAAATATTTTCATTATTAAAATCTGATTTGGATAAGTATTTTTAACTAAATCAAACGCGATCTAGACTTTCAGTATTACACTGTGTTTATTAAAAATTAAACAATTTTCCCTTTGTGCCATGTGTGTGTGCGTGTCATGCCTAGAAGAAAAAGGCAGACTTCTTCTTTCTTCCTCTTTCATACGTGACCAACCCAAATCACCACCACTTTTGATTATTCTTCATTTATTTCTTAATTGATGCTTGAATCTCCATTAAAACCTGCTATAATCTCGAAATTATGCAAGCTAATAGGTAAGAAATCTTCATCTCTATTGCTAGGGTTCATATCTTTGTTGGTGAAACTAGGGTTCTTGAACTTTTAGTGGGCTTTTGTGAATTCTTGCTTTAAAACCGAAATTGATAAACTCTATAGTGTTTGTTGATGATCGTTTAAGTATTGCATGCTTAATTAGAAGAGAAACCATAGATTTGTGAAGTTTTCATAAAACCACCATTAATGGAGTTTGATGCTAGAACCCTATTTTGAGAAGATGAAGTCTTATGCTTAAATTAGTTAACTTTTAGTGAAAATGACATGCTAAAATGATTATTGTTGCTGGGAATTAACCATAGAATGATTTATTGTTGTTGTTTTGAGTAATTGGGTGTTTGGATGAAAATTTGTATAAAATCCCGTAGCCAAAGAAAATGGCAGATTTTGACCATTTTGTAAAAATCATATAAAATCAATCGTGACTCCGTTTTGGGCGTGCGACCAGTCGTTTTGAAGGTCTACGAGTCTACTTTAATTATAACATATTTTCCTGAACTGATATAGTCATAAAAGTGTGCAGATTTCTGAGTTAGTACAAAAGGTTGGATGTGTCTTTTTTCGGTCAAACATGTATTGAAAACTTTGGGTGCTTCGATGTATAATATATATGTAAACATGAGGTTTGTCATAAAATGGTAATTGTATACTTCATGAAATGATAATTATGTGTTTGTAAATATAAGAAGTTAATAAAATGGTTTTGGCCCGTTTTCTAGAATAACTAGTTATATTAAGAATTGTTAACTTTGGTCAAAGTAAAAGGTTAACACTTACATTGGATAATTAGCTAATCAAAATGGTTCATATATGTTGATAAAATGATGTGTAGATGTTAATTGATGTATCGGTTACGGATTGTGGGAGTATTATGATAAATTGTTCAGTTTTGACCCGTTTGGGTCTATGTGCTAAAAATTGGATTAAAATGCATTGCTTGGTATACACTTGACTTAAGAAGTCTAAATATGATAATTTGGGAAATTGTAGAATTTCAAGGCATGAATTAGGTAGTTTCAAAGTTAGTTTATGAGTTTTGACCCGTTTGTGTACTATGCGTCAAATTAGTAGTTTATATGACTTTTGACTTGGTAAATGTTTAGCATGCTTGTAGTTTGACTAGTAATCATGTAAATGATTGATTGTGTGCACTTTGACATGTTGGAAATGATAAATTGTAATCTTGACTTGAATATGCACTTTTGACCCGTTTGGTTACATTATGTCAAAATAGGTTTACTTGCTAATATGTTGGTTGACTTTGACTTGTAAAATTCTTAGATGAGTGGCAATGAATTGTTGATAGAATGCAAGTAAAAGTAGAGATATTAGAATGGGATATTGGCTTTGAACTTAAATTGGTATTCGTTATTATTTGGCGATTTTGGGTTACTAACTCGGTTTATATTGTTAATAGAGGCAAAGGGAAGGAAACTCAGTAATATAAGACCACTGAGTTTGACGAATTGAGGTGCTCAGGTGAGTGGATTTAGCCTTCAAACTTTAGAAGTGCAATTTGGTTGAAAACTGGTTAATTCGGTAAAAAGGTGCAGGATTTGGTGTCTGGGAAGTTCGCGACGCGAACTTGGGGTCGCGATCGCGAAATCGAGGCAGAGATTTGGGGACTGGGTCGTGAGGAAGTTCACGGATCGTGAACTCAAGTTCACGATGCGAACTTGAGTTCGCGAACGTGAACTTTCTTGGGGGCAGTTTTCTTGGCTGCAATTGTTATTGCAAGCCCACACTTCGGTATAAATAATTCGGTAATTAATTAAGTGCACTTTTGGGGAAGAGGTCAGTAATTGGAACATTCTACTGGGCATAAGTTTACTATTGACAAGGTGTATCGCCCTTAGAAGCACTGGTTGTTCTAAGGGGGTACACACTGTCTTTGAGTAAAGGGCCATCGGTTATCATTGTTCGGCCAACAATGATTTAAGGCTTCGGCAGAACCACCGTTACTCTTCAAAATTAACTAATTGGGATAATGAAATTTATCATCGGTTGTTTGATTATTTTATTGGTTTAAGTTCATTCACTTAGCTGTTAGCTAATCCCCACCTCGTTGACTCTTTTGCAGGTTTATCTTTTGGGCGGGTCAAGGGGTGTTTTAGGAATGGTTGACCAACACTCTGATTTTGATATTATAATAACCGAGCCGCCGGTTGTTTAAGCACTTTTGATATTTTGGATAATTGTTGTAAAAGGCATGTTTATTAATATCTGTTTGATGTTAACTACTTTACTTTAATTATTTCTACGCTTCCGTTAGTAAAAAAAATCGGGTTTAGTTTTTGCGTTGTTACAATTTGGTATCAGAGCCTTGGTTTGGCAATGTGTGCACATTTAGGTGTAACATTCCCAAATCTTGGCTCGAGCTTGGTCAAACATTCCTAGATTCAGGTTTGGGTTAGTGAGTGAACTTTTGGGGTGTTAGTAGTTAGTATGTAGGTACTAACGAATTACACTAATTGTTCGTGAGATGTTGTGATTGTTACAGGTATGGCAGATAACGATAATACAAACCACCCGAACCCACCGAATAACAACGTCAGGAATGATCAACCTTCGGGAAGTAATCCGGTATATAATGAAGAGTATGTCCAATCGTTGGAAGGTCAACTTCAAGATCTCAGAAATATTGTTAGAGAATACGAACAAAATCATACCTACTCAATACCAACTCCACCCGTGAATACCACCACACAACCTCCTACCAACATGCCACCCCCAACGTTTAATTATCAATATCCACCGCAAGGATTTTATCCTTATCCTGGTTATCCGCCGCCACCACCTCAGAAACAACCTTGCACATATAAACAGTTCCTTGATTGTAAGCCCTCAGAATATGGTGGAAGTACCGACCCCAGTGTTACCTTAAATTGGCTAATGGAGATGTCTAGGGCCCTTGACGCATGTAGTTGTGATGATGATCGGCGAGTAATGTATGCTTCTCGAAGATTGATAGGTGATGCAATGCAGTGGTGGGGTACCATTACCGCAAATTTCTCGACAGCCCAATTAGCTTCAATTACATGGAACCAATTTTATGAACAAGTTTGTGCTCAGTATTGTAATACATTCGAGATGAACAAGATAAGAAGAGACTTTATGATATTGAAGATGGATGAAAGGA